>CM028130.1:1454075000-1455275000 GCA_016271365.2 Neoceratodus forsteri
CTATAAATAACCAACTAACCCCCAAAAAAACACAGACTCCCTTACAACTACAACGTGTGACAGGGTTGAATAAGATCCTGTCCCATTTGTTATGCAGAAAGAGTTAAAAGCAAGGATCTGTTCTATCCTCTCCTTTTTGTCTCTTGTCTGTCTGCGCAATCAAATTTCCTTGTGAGACCTAGGAACTGATCATGCTGACGTTCTCACGATTTCCCCCCTCCCTCGCTATCTCCCTGCCTTCACTTGCTGTTTCTCACTTTCTACCTTTTCTTCCCCCTTGCTTATCTGTAATCTGTATCCGTACTAAATCCCGACATATGTAATCCCGACATACAAAATCCCGTCACCGTTTGAATGACAAATACATTGCCTGATGGTCAAATTGCCCGACTGCTAAAATCCCGACATTATCTTTACTTGAGCATTGCTGACTGCATCACTGCCAAACAAACAGACTGAATATACATATCGTGGCAGGATTCAGTATGAGCAAAATGAGAGCATTGCTAATTTTACTGACTTAACGACTAAATAAGTGGACTGATTAAATTATCGTTAGTTTAGTTAGGGCGTACCACTATCGAGAAAATTATTCATGGATTGCCCAAGTCCCCACTCACTTAAAAAACGTTATGCATGATTCTTTGAATGCCACAAACAGAGCCTTGGTTTTAATTGTTTCTTAATAAAGATTCAAGTTTTTATGGATTTTATGGACACTGAAAAGACCTTTGGAGTGGTTTTTGCATACTCATTCTGATTCAGGTAAGCACTTCATTTAGCAACTGCTGTTGGTAAAGTGCTGCTAAGCGTGGGTCATTCTGTCTATTTATTCTGTCAGTGCACTCAGTATAAATGTATTTATTTATTTACTTCGCAAACAGAATGCTTGCCTGATGCCATACGTGTCTATTTATTTCACTGCTGAGGAGTACACCCTAACTAAACAAATTATTTATTCTGTCCGCTTATTCAGTTGGCAACAGTAGCGTAAAAATTGTTTGGCTGTGATAAAAATAACAATGCTCACATTTTGCTCAAACCGAATCCTGCCACAAACCCTAGTCACAAGTCAGTGCACTTTGCAACTAAGGATTATTTATTCAGAGAATTATTCAGTCTGCTGTGATAAAATTAGCAATGCTCACATTTTGCCGATACCAAATTCTGCCATGAACCCTAGTCACAAGTCGGTGTATTTTTGTTTGTTTGTTTGGCAGTGATACAGTTAACAGGATTAATGTCAGGACTTTAGCAGTTGGCCAAATAGACTGTTGGGCAACGCTGATGGATTTTGCATGTTGGGCTTATATATGTCGGGTTTTGTACCTAACCCTTTATACCCACCCCTATAGTTAATGAATTTCAGATGTTTGTGGGTTCATATAAATTTTCAGAAAACTTCAATTAAAACACTTTTTCAAAGCATCCAAACAACACTGAGCAAACAGAAGCAATGGGCTCATAGAAGAAGAACAAATGCCAGAGGTGGAGGACTTGATTATATTCTATCAGCTATCCCTGAACATAACAAGCTGGCTAAGTCATATGCTAGTGAGTCATTTCAGATTACACAACCCAATGGTATTGATAATGGACAAGCTGGCAATCATCGGGACTATATCAACCAGTCACAGATTGAAGTTGGTGACAACAGTTCTACTAATTTTGGAACTACTGAACTTGATCTAGAAGCATTAGAAACCTTATGGTTAACAAATGTAAATGAATTGGATACTAATATGCATGTTGACCCCTTAACATCCCACAATAATGGAGCCCCTGGAATGCTTTTAATAGATAAATATTTGAAGCAACAGAGAAAATGTTGCTTAGAATCAAATCACAGTTATGTCCAAAGACTATAGTAATACAGCAATAAACATATCTGAAAGAACTGTTTGTAAACAAGTAAAAGACTTGTTGAAAACAATGTCTCACCTAACAGATAACTCTGTCTCTATTCCTGGCTAATCACTGCTACGGCAAGACCGTGCTGGCAAGGGTGGTGGTGTGGCCATTATGTCTCTAGCCTCCATCCAATATTCCATCATCTACTCATCCTCCAATCCTGAGACCCATGATGCCCTAGCTATCCATGTGACCCTCCCCTTCACTCTCCCAATCTTCATAGCCAGCATATACTGCCATCCAAATGTCCATCCTCCAGTTGCGCTAGACCTCCTAACCTCCATCACTTCCCTTGCTCACTCTGGGGAATTATTCATCCTAGGCGACTTCAATATAAATTGGTTGTCACCTAAAACTACCGAAACTAAAAATGAAATTGGAGCCCTAAACCTCTCCCCCAACCGATCTCCGAACCCACTCACCCAAACCACAAGACACAACAGCACTCCCTACTCGACTGGGCCCTTACCTCCCACCCCCACCACGTCATCACCTCTGGCATCCTCCCCGATGCTCTCAGTAACCATAACCCAATATTCATAGTTAGGAAAGTCCACAGAACTAAATCGCCACACAAAACCATACAACTACGCTCTTTCAAGTCTCTTGACCTTGAACCTCTCTTGAGTAACCTTGTCACTTCTGACTGGTCCCCCCTAACCTCCTTCCCCTCAGTTGATAAGGCCCTTGCCTACTTCAAAGAAATCTTTCTTGTAAACTGGACGTCTTTGCCCCACTCAAACAAACCAGAGTCAAAAGTAACCACTTACCTTAGATAAACCCTGAACTTCTGGCCTGCCTCAGGGTAGAGATCAAACCTGGAAGAGTCAAAAAGCTACTCAGCATCCTAGTGACCTTGCGAACTTCCGCATGCCCAGAAACACTTGTACCAGGGCTACAAAGGTTAACCAAGTCCGAATATTTCAAATCTGCCTTCATCACCAACATAAATTCCCCTTCAAAGTTCTGGAAGGTGGTGCACACCCTATTTACCCACTCATCTCGCCAACCACCCCGATATACTTAAAGTAAATAGCTCACTAGTGTCCGACCCACCAGCTGTAGCTGCGGAATTTAACTCCTACTATACTGCCTGCACCACTGAGCTGCTGAAATCCCTCCCCACCCTCTAACAGTGTGCCCCCTCCACCACCCTCCCACCTTCCCCTCTCTTTTGCTATTGTAACCCCAAACAATGCCCTAAGTGCCCTCCTCACCATCAACCCCTCTAAAGGTGCCTCCCCTGATGACCTTGATGCAAAACTCCTCTCCCTCTCTGCTTTGGCCATTGCCTATCCCCTCTCAATAATCCTAGATCTCTTATTCTCTACTGACCCGGTCCCCTCTTCATGGAAACATGCTGTGGTCCTCCCTCTACCCAAAGGGAGTGACCACTCATCCCATCTCCTAGCAACTATCGCCCTATTTCTCTCCTCCCTACCCTTGCCAAGCTTCAAGAACACATTGTCCTCTCCCAACTCATCTCTTTTCTATCCAACACCTCCTTTTTCACTTCTTTCCAGTCTGGGTTCAGGAAAAATCTCTCAACCACAACTCTCTCCCACGGCTCACAGACTCCATCCTAACCAAGATGAACAATGCCCAATTACCTCTGCCATTTTTGTCAACCTGGCCAAGACCTTCAACACCGCTCTCACTCCCTTCTCCTCAACTCCTCCCAGCAGCTTGCCTATCTCCCTCCATACAAACTGATTCAAGGCCTACCTTATTGGTAGAACCCAATCAGTTAAGATCTTGATGCCACTCTCTCCCTCCCAATTAACATTGAACTCCCCAGGGCTCGGTATTAGGGTACCTCCTATTCTCCATCTTCTTAAATGACCTTCCCACTGTTTGCTCCCCATCCTCCGCTATACATGTGTATGCTGATGATACAGTCCTGTATGCATCTGACTCCTGTCCTATTGAGGTTACAACCAGCTTACAGCAAGACTTCAACAAGGTTTAGCTCTGGTTTGCTAACTATAAACTTTTCCTCAACATCAAAAGAATGTCTCCATGACTTTTGGCAAAGGCAGAGACTCTCAAGGCTTCCTCCTACCCACTTTTCATACCCTTGAGGACACATCCTCCTTCAGGTACTTAGGTGTTTGGTTGGACCAACATCTAAACTTCTCTGGACACATTGACGCCATCCAGAAAAACTGTGCACCCAAACTTGGTGCCCTGTTCAGGAACCGTACTTGCATCCCTCCTACGGCTAGGCGTGAACTTGTTCAGAAGATGATACTGCCCATTTTTGACTACTATGACATAGTCCATGGTGCTGCCACTAAGTTCTCCCTGGCCAGACTGGACACCCTCTTCAATTCCTTCTGCCGGTTTGCCCTGGATGCCCCCTCGCACCCATCACTGCGATCTTTATCGTGTCCTATCCTTCCCCTCTCTTACAAACAGGCAACTCTCCCACTGTGCTAAATTCACCTCAAGCACTGGTTGGGTGAGCTCCTTCCTACCTCACCTTCTCCTTTATAACAACCCCCACCCTCCCATTTCCTTAGATAAACCAACTCCCGTACTCTGACTGTCCCCCGCAGATCCACCCAAATCGGCCAATCCGGTTACTCTCACTGCCTCCCAAAAATGTGGAATTCTCTTCCCCCCAAATCTAGCACTCGTCCTCCACCTACTTCATCAGCTCTGCCCTCAATACTTACCTTGCACCTAGCTGCTCCTGCCGTGTCCCTTCCTAATTCCCTCCTCTAAGCCCTGAACAAATCTTACCCTCACCTTCATTTTACCCTGTGCACACCCACCCCCCCAAATCTCTAGCCCTCCTCCCCTTCCCCCAAATTGCTTCCCTTACTGGCTCTCTTGATCTTTCACAGAATGTAAACAACCCTGAATGCTCTCCATGGGTCCCTCTCTACCCCCCAAAAGGGCTTGTATCTCTCATCTACTCCCTTCCCACCATCTTAAAGGGCTCTCTCTGGGACATTGCCTTATCCCTTCCAGGGTTCCTCGCATCCTGAAGGGGTCTCCCGGGACATGACTCTTCCCCCTTCCCCCACCTCACCCCTCCCTCCCCTTCCCCCTTTTCTTTCACGTAACCACTTGTTTACTTATTAACCTGGCACTTATTATTGTCCACTCTTTCTACATGTGATGCACAACACTGTTGTAACACTGTTTGTAACAGCTGCCTTACAACTGTATGTTAATATCGATCTTGTAACTTGAATGCTTAATGTCTCATTCCAATTCTACCCCTTCCCCCCAGGTCGTACCGGGAGATGAGCAACTTGTTGCTCAGTGTGCCTTCCTGGTAAAACATTTCAATAAATAAATAAATAAAGATATAACCTCACAAAAAATGACCGTCCGGTACTCAAGTAATTGGCCAACAATACTTCCGTGGTTATTAAACCAGTGGATAAAGGTGGGAACACTGTTATTCTCAACAAAGATCTTTAAAGAGCTATTGTTCTGACTTTGTTAGAAGGCAAAACAGCTATATGGAACTTAAGGGGATCCTACACCTACATTTAGGATAGAACTTCATCACATTTTATCTGAGAAGCTTGAGGAGAGTTCGATTACTGAGGATGAGTACAAATTTTTATGGAAAGAGCATCATATTACACCTGGATTCTACATCCTGCCCAGAATTAATAAAAACAGAGAGAATCCTCCAGGGAGACCAACTGATTTGGGTACTGTTCCATAACAAAGAATTTGGGGAAATTTGTGGATTTGTTTTCAAAAGTTGTGTGTTGAGTTTGTCTTCAAATCTTATAGATACATTTGATGTCTTAAGAGAATTTGATAACTTTGAATGGAAGGAGGATTATGTATGGCTAGGAATAGATGTTGAAGCCTTATACACATCCATCAGGCATCATCAAAGTACATCAGCCAACAGGTTTTCTCAGAAACACTAACTGACAAAGATGATATACCTATTGACTTCATTCATCAAATCCCTTGACTTTATATTCAGTCCACGATGTTTTTGAATTTGAAGGGTGGTATTTCCTTCAAACCTGCAGCACAGCTATGGGTGCAGTGATGGCACCAGTTATGCATATTTATTTGTAGGAGAATGGGAAAAATATCATCTTTGGTCACACGGTTAATCCCTACTCTGCAACATTAAAAAATTGTTCTGCTTTATTGATGACGTAATTTGTGTTTGGGGAGGGGCTATAATGGAGATACCCACATTCATTGACTGGCTGAATACCAATGATTTAAATCTTCAATTTACATACACTGTTAGCAAGGATAGTTTGAATTTTCTTGACATCACTCTGTCAGAGGACAGACTGAATAGCAGTAAGGTTGAAACAACATGCTACAGAAAACCTACTGCTACTAACTCCTTGCTCAATGCTAATAGTACACCTCCCTGCCTTAAGAATTCTATACCATATAGTCAATTCCTATGTAGAAACTGCAGCACCGTCGAGGTTTTGATAAACAGGCAGATGAGTTAGAGGCCAGATTCTTAGACAAAGGATATGATCCTAACCTACTAGCTAAATCAAGACTAGAAGTAAGAGAGAGAAACCCCCTATTGGTTGAAAAAGATAAAACAAAAACAGGACAATATACCCTGCACTTTTATCACAGAATATAATAATTATGCAGTGAGATTGGCAACATTATTTACAACAGGAGGCATATTTTGCTGAGTGATACAGAGATAAGGGCAGCAGAGGGACCTGGACCCAGAGCTAGTTTTAGTAGAAGCACCAACATCGCAGACAAACTAGTACACTGAAGAAGGAAGTGCTTGTTGGTACAAATAGTCAAGGGAATTGGTTGCCACAGACACCTAAAGGTTTTTTTTAAATGTTCCAGATGTATTATTTGCAGTCATGCAGTCAATTGCAACAATTTTAAACATCCTAGTAATTCCAATATTAAAGAAATCAGATAACTTATAAATCATGACATCTCCTTCGTGGTCTCTGTCCTGTGGTGCACCTGCAGCTTGGTATATGTTGGTAAGACTGTTCGTCCTCTCAAACAGAGAATTCAAGAACACATTAGGTCCAATGTCAACAAACAGAATACTCCAAATGGAGCACACTGTGCTATGAATCACAGAGCACAACCTGAAGATCTGAAATTCATGGTTTTAGAATGGGTACCACACCCCAAGTGGGGGAGGGATATAGAAAACCAACTGCTCAGAAAAGACAGTAGCTGAATATTTCAATTAAACAGCATTAAACCCATGGGATTGAATGAGCAGTGGATAGGAAATTATTTCTCAAATACATTTCAGATTTTTCAAATTTTTAGTGATATATCTGTGACGATATTGTTCCTTTAAACAATCTCTCTCTTTCTAGGCTATCCTCTGTTGTTTGATCTGGACCTGGAACTGCTGGTCTGTGGACCCCTGGGAGACCTTCCCCATCCCCCAGATTGAGGTTGCATTTGACTTCAAAGCTGTTATTGAGCAAAGTGGAGTCATTGCAGATGCCTTAAGATGCAACTAAATAAGCATTAATGCACAACAGAGGAGGGCTCTACTAGGGAATTAATGCCCGGTTAGACACAAGACCAAAGGCTGAGTGCCTCAGCCACCAACCGGCATTAATTCCCTCGTAGAGCCCGACTCTGGAATGCATTAATGCGCTTGTAACATGGCAAGTGCAAGGGAGGTATTAAAATGTTCTGTACCTTAGAATGCAACAAATGTGAGGAAACACGGTCTTTTTTTTATTAAGAAATGATGGTTCAGTTTCCTACGTTTCAAACGCTGTAATCTCAGAACGTGAACGTCCACGATGCACAGTCCATATACATTTATATAGTGATTATTTTGAAACTGATCAAAATTTTACATAACCTTAAGCGACTATATCACTGTCAATATTTGCTTGTTTTTGTCCAGTCTTTGATACTTTCTCCTCAGTTACTATGTGAAACTCATCTGGTAAAGTACTGCATTGTGCGGGAACTGTACATGTCAATATCTGACTCTACGGCACACTGTGCTAATTTTACCAGTGCTGCCTTTTTTTTTTTTTTTACTGAAAAATAACTTACAACACTTCTGCTGATTACACTACATAATTAGAATGCGTTTTCTGTTTTCCTGTATTACCGATGACACTCTGTGCTCACTACTGGAGTTCGGGGTGGTGGCTCGCTGCTCGAAAACTTGTTCCATGCTAGCACACTGCCAGTAAGAAACTATTTCAGGTGCCACCTATAGGACACTACTGAGCAACTTAGTAAGCATGATCCCGATGGCAAAGCACATTTGTTGTGGCAATGTTAGGTACTAATATTTGAAGCGGGGATTATTGGACTGTTGGAGCAGGCATTACCACTGATTAATCCCCGCTCCAACTTTGGTCACCTGCTGTATTTCCTCTAATCACTTCCCATTATTCTTCTTCGTTCATTGCTGTCATGTTACAAGGGTGATCACAGCACTCTCCCATCTATCTGTATTTTTTTTAAATACTTTTTCAACTCATTCCTAGGGACACCTTGCTTCCATATAGGTATTGTTGGGATTTAGCACAGTTTTATGTAGCTTATCCCTTAGTAGCCTATACTTTTAGAGATAAAAGTCTTGTTTAAGGTCGAGTGTTGGATCAGATTTTGAATGCAATTATGATTCACCTTTTTCTGTTGTTTTACACTGTTTGTACAATGTCTTGTACACTTGGGAATAGGAATTCATACATATGCATGTTTGTTAATGAATATTTAATTAAGTACCTGTAAGACAGACAGTACCTGTGCTCCCACCAGACACTCACCCTGAGGAAGAATCAGAGAGTCAAAGTGCTGGGAAAGCTTTTGGAGTATCAGTGTACTTGCTGGGTTTGGACATCTGCTTATTTATTTAACTAAAGTAACATTTTTATTTTCCATATTTATGGTGTGGTGTCCTGTTCATCACTCCTGAGTGCAGCACCTCTCTTGAATCCAGTGTCTTCAGCCTGAAGCTGACTCCTTTGCTGCTGCACCTGCCCTGCACTGCATGAGTTCATGGACCCAACTTCTACATTGCTCCCTTGAAAAGAACAACTGTTAGTTCACAAGGTGCTTTTTAGAAAAAGGGTATGTTGAAAATTTGGGGTTACAATATTGAAAACTGCCAAAGGTATGAGCAAGTGTTGAAAAATATCAATGTACCTTTATAACTTTGCTGTTTTTTTTTTTTTTAATAGTATGACCACACATTTTCAAAACAGTCTTCTTATGACTCCACCTCATGAAGCCAGTAGGTGAAATTTTTCAAATCCAGCCCAAAAGGTGATTTCATAGAGCAACTGCAAAATCACTTTTTTGGGGTGGATTTGAAACTGCTCACCTACCTTGCTCATGAGATGGGTCCCAAAAAGTCCATGCTGAAAAATTTGGGGAAAAATATTAAAAAATGACCAACATTTGAGTAAAAGTTCAAAACACATTGAAAATACATCAACTGCACTTGCATTTGATGACACTGATCACATAGGGTCAGTGGCAGATACAATGTATAGGGCCTACAGGCAGACTGGATGGGCCTAGTGGTCCTTATCTGCTGACAATTCCTATGTTTCTACATTTCTACTATTTCCTCATTTGCATTTGTAGTTGTAGGAGAGGATGTCTTTCGGATCATTGATTGAATCTACAGTGGTGGACCATTTTTAGGTGAGTGAGGAGTGTGGGCGGTCAGCAGTGGTGGATGATGAGTGAATTGTTGAGGTTAGGTGAGAGGGATCGGAACTGCAACAGGCATCAATAGACAGGTTTTGTTTCAGGGGAAGAAAACTAAAAAGAAAGATAAAAACAAAGTGGGACTGTTTTCTTTATTGCAGGTATATTGGCAGGTTGTTCGGTGACATTGGGGGAGAGGACCATGGTGTCACTACAAATGGGGGTGAAGGACACTGACGGACACAGGGAAGGGAGGTTCAAGTATGGTAGCACAGGGGTGGGCACCCGGTGCTGCTCAATATGGGAGGGGTGGGGGATTAGCCAGCACAAGGGTAAGGCACCCTGGTATCAGAAAGACATGTATCAATATAGCCGCAGGATTGGGCACCTGATATCATAACCCATGTCAGAAGGGTGGATGGCCACCAGCAAGACTGGGCACCTGTCATCATAACCCGTGTTGGAAGGATGGATGGCCACCAGCAAGGCTAGGCATCTGCTGGCTGTTCTTTATCCAAATACATGGGTCAAGAAGAAGGGGGGTACAGGACCACCAGATTGGGCACCTGCCTTCTGCTTTTACAAGATGCAGGTGGGGGACTGGCGGTGGGATTGTGCACCCAACAGCCATTTTAATTAAAACATAGGTTGGGAGGAAACAGAGGTTCCAAGGATAGCTGGCTTTTGTGTAGACAGGTTGGTTGACAATGATTTCTCTGTCACTGTTTATGTGAGCTGAAATCAAGGGAAGAGAGGGACTGGTTGAGCTTCAGGGAACAACACAGGTGGAGGGGCAGGGAAGCAAGCAAGGAGGCAGGAAGGCATGGAGTGCCACTTGCGCTATTGCAAGGAATCTAAGAAATAAAACTGTGGACCTGGAGGCCATCATGGCAGAGGCTAGCCTGGATTTGGTGGCTATAATGGAGGTGTGCACTGATAGCCACAACTGCGATATGGCCATACTAGGATACGTTCTTTTCAGCAGAAACAGAGACGAGAGGAGAGGAGATGGGTTTGTACTATATGTGAGGGAAGAAATCAAGGCCATAGAAGCACAGGGGCACCTGTAGGAAAAAGAAGGGGTGGAGGTGCTATGGGTCACCCTGGAGACAGGTACTGGGGCCACTATTCATACGGGGTTGTATACAGATAGGGCCCCCCAAGCAAACAAATCTGAGATACCCCTTCACCCTAGCATTCTCCTACCCCACCCACATTCACCCTTGCCCCGCTCACTTCCACTCAGTCCACAAAAGATGTACGACAATTGTAAAAACGGTTACATCTTTTTTTATGTTGCCACTTTATATATTTAAAAACTCCAAACATAAAGCAAGCCAATACAACTACAACATTATAACAAAACCAAATGTGAAGCAAAACATACTACTAAATATCCCAACCCACCGACCCCCAAGACTGACCAGGAGACCTGTCGCTCAAAGTCCACCCTCACACCAGTAGGCATCATCATTCCAACAACCCCCTTCACACACACCCAAACACCATCACGCACAAAAATAAAGAAACAAAGCCCCCCCTCCAACCAGCCACTTCAACCCTTCCTCACAGACAGAGGTTTCATTCTTTTTTTTTATTATTATTATTTGCATCTTACTCTTTTGGTAAGTGGGTAAGGGCCACTAGGCACAAGGCCTGTTTTCAGGGGGTGACCCGGAAGCCCTAGAGAGGTTAAGTGACTTGCTGTGGTTCACATTAGTATACAAGCGGAGGTTGTGGGAGTCAAACCAGTAGACACCATTGCTCCAACAACCTCCCACACATACCATCAAACATAATAAAAAAACAAAGCCCCCCCCCAGCAACTGCGACCCTCCCACCAGACGGAAGTTTCATTCTTTTTTTAATTTTATGGTAACATGTATAATGTGTAAAATTTAGTAATTATAACAACCAGCACAATGCTTATTGGGCTGGCAACGGTTCTGAAGTTCATCAGTAACTGCAGCTATGCAATCCCACTGACAAAAAAATATTTAATGTAAACACCTATTCAGTTGATCATCATGAAATTATATCTTAATTTATGATATCTGAATGCAAAAAAGTAAAACAAAACATACTGTACTATTCGTAAAAACATTTTAAGCTCAAATGAAACATTTTTGCAAAGTTAGCAGGATGGATTTATTTCACTGTTTACAATTTGAGACGTTAAAACTAATTTTACTTCCACAAAAACTGATGATACTTTCCGATTTTTTACCTCTGGAATTGTTTATTTCTAATGGAAAAACATGTAGTTGAAGCTTGGCTTTCACAGTTGTGTACTGTAAGTTATTCAGAGATGACATGATGAAAACAACCCCTCGGGACAAACACCTGCTCAGGAAGCATGAGCAACAGTACGACAGAAGCCAAACGCAATCATTGTATACGTTATCTATTAAAGCAACCAGTGTTTCCTGGCTTACTTCAGCAGTACATGCTTTTATCAGCTCTTCCTTGACTTAGACTTTCACTAAAGCTTATTTATTGCTGCCTTCTTCTAAAAGTACCCTTTTACAGATCTTAAAAAACAGCAATAGAGCCTGCAAATTGCAATACAAACAAACACAAAATCTCCTGGTTTAACCTTTTACACACAGCTGGACAGCTCGGTGGCCTGGAGCACTGGCAAGTTAAGTGGCTTGCTTAAGGTCAGAAAGTATTTTGGCATTTCACGTTAAAACCCCACCAGAACCAAACTGGCTCTGGTGGGGCTTGAACCGCTTATCTCCCCACTGTCCCAATTATCAAGCTTATGCTCTAACCACTAGACCACTCTAAATATGGGGGTCAGCAAACAATTCTGATGTAGAACAAGAATATAAGTAATGTTTGTAAAACTTTTAAAGATGCAAACTATAAACATTTTGGCCATGTCACCTAAAGTCTCTCTTTAGTATAGCAGCAGGCAGTATGTGTCAAATGCCACAGTTCTCTCTTGGATGTCTCCAGGCATGCAATCAAAAGTCTGAAACCAGAGTAAAAGAATTTTAGTCTCACACCCGAGTAGTCAAACTAAACAGAAAAAAGATATTCCAAAGCACAAACTTAAAATACACTTTCACCAATGTTTCCAAAGTAGCTGGAGTTGTGCACATAACATCTGGCAATCATTAACGGTGCATGTGTTTTGTGAAGAAAAAATAATGTTGTTGTCCTGCTAATAAACACTCCCTGCAGCAGTCCAACATATCATTGAATGCAAATCAAGGTCCAAGACCAGGATAATATACACTCATGAAGCCCTATATACATGACACACTTGAGGAGGGTACTTTAGTACCTGCTAGGCACATGTCTAATATTTTGCACAGTTGTACAGGGAATTTTTGCACAGCTTGTTAATGTGCCCCCCTTGTCCCAACCCCTAACCCACAGTTACACCACCAGCATTTACCTCAGCCTCTCAACTCCCATACCCACAGCCCCAACTCCATAGCCTTTCAATCTTATCCCAGAGCCCCATACCCAACAACATCCAAGTATCTCAACACTCCCCCCCCACCTCCCATACCCCAGCCCCAGAAATGAGCCCCTTCCCTCCTCATCAGACTGCAATCCTCTCCTTGGGGTAGTCGAGTCTCTCGATGCAGCCCAACTGGTAGGGCAGCATGTGGGTGGCATTCCACGCCAGCAATACTGTGAGCTTCTGCAGCACTGACTTGGGGGGATGATGTTGCCTCCCCACTAATTCCCAGCCACCAGTGATGAGAAACAAGTCCAGGAAGAGTCAAGTGAGGAAGCTGCAAGCAGGTGGATGAGCCCTGGGTGCAGCCATGTTTAAATGATGAGGGAGAGGTCATCTTAGTTGCTCTGGTGACACCCCGCCTCACTCCGAGTGCCTCAATGAGAACCCGAGACAGGCTTGCTGCTGGTAAGGACTCAGAATGTAATGCGGTGTGTGTGCAGAAGGCAGACCTTTAGTCACAGTGGGAAAACAGGTGGGCAGCCCAACACCAATTTAAAGCTGGCGTCTCAAGTGTGGAACTTAATGTCCGTGACCAGCAGTAAGCATGCTAAGCCTTCAAAATTTAGGAAATGCTTGTGGGGCTCGAACATCAGGAGACTTGAAAGGTATGCCCTGGACCACAGGCTCATCCACCCCGATTGTGCTGGCACCCCAAGTGGCCGCATGTTTCACATGTATGAAACACCAACACTGTATGCAGACCTCCAGCACAGGGACAGGAGTTGGATAAGGCATGGGAGAAGCCATCATTGGAATGTCAAGTAAGGGGGAGATGCTGCTAGCTGGGACTTCAGTCTGCCAGATGTGCATTTGAGCCTTTAAAATGCAGCTTCAGCAAGGAGCAGGGCCATCCTTGACTCCCAACAAGGGGCTTATCTCAAGTAGCTAGTCAAGGAACCCACTAAAGATGGGGGAAGTGCAGGACCTCGTGCTTACAAACAGGGACAGCATTGCAGATGTCACAGTGGGCAGTCCCCCAGGTACCAGTGATCACCGTACAGTGTGGTTTAACACTAAGATGGGAAAAGAGGCAAACCATATGATGATGAGGGTCCTGGACTTTAGAAGGACAGATTTCAAAGGAATGGGAGACTGCCTCAGAAACTACCTCATAGAGGGGAACTGCCAGGGAGGGGTAGAGGCACAGTGGGGAAAAATAAGGGGAGTATAATTAAGGCAACCAACCTCTGTGCAAAGGAAGTGAGTAAAACAGAAGGAAAGAGAGACTGCCATGATTCTCTAGAGAAGTGGACAAGGTGGTGAAGGAAAAAAAGGTGACATTCAGGAGGTATAAGGAAACACAGAGGGAGGGAGGAAGACATGGAGGTATACCAAGTAAAATAGGGAAGCAGGAAAGGCAGTGAGGGAGCAACAGTGCAGACAGAGGAAAGAATAGCCAAAAGTGGTAGCTAAAGGGAATAATACCTTCTTCAGGTACATAAGTCAGACTAAGAAAGCAACAGGAAGGACAGCAAGGATAAGGAGGGTATAAGATGGAGACTGTGCAGAAGAGGATCAAGAAAAAGCAAACATCCTGAACAGGCACTTCTGCTCAGTCTTTTGGGGAGCAGACCACCAGGGAGCAACAGGAACGGGGGGTAGAGGCAGACACAAGTCCATTTTCTGAAGAAAGAATCCTAAAGGGACCTGCAGCCCTGAAGGTGAAGAAGGCTATGGGACCAGATTGGATACACCCAAAAGCACTAAAGGAACTGAGGGAGGTGCTAGCTGCCCCACTGATGGCCTTATTCACACAACTGAAACCAGGCATGGTTCCTGAGACTGGAGGAGAGAAGACACGGTCCCGTTTCATAAGAGCAGCAGCTGTCAGGAGGCTAACAACTATAGGCCGGTCAGTCTCTCATCAGCGGTGGAGAAATTAATGGAAACTCTGTTAAAGGAAAGACTGGTAGAGTATCTTGAATCCAATGGACTGCAAGAACACAGGCAGCATGGATTAATGGAGGGGGGTCCTGCCAGACAAATCTGATTGATTTCTTTGACTGAGTCACCAGAGAAATACATTATGGGAAGGCAGTGAATGTGGCCTATCTAGACATTACCAAGGCCTTAGACACTGTACTGCACAAGAATCCGGAGAGGCGACAGAGGGTGGTGCTTAACAGCACTCACTCTAATGAGGGGAGAGTGACCAGTGGTGTGCTGCAGGACTCAATACTGGGATCAGACCTCTTTAATGTCTTCATAAGTGACACTGCAGATGACCTGAAAGGGAAGGTATGCCTTTTTGCACATAACATCAAAATCTCTAATAGGGTGGACATTTTGGAGGGGGTGGAGAGAATGCATAGGGACCTTGGGAAACTCAATGAGCGGTCAAGAGCATGGCAGTTGGGGTTCAATGCACAAAAGTGGAAAATCATGCACCTAGGGCATAGAAACCAGATGAGTATAGAAATGGGGGAAGGTACTGTCAGTCACTAAGCATGAAAGAGACCTTGGGGTTATCATATCTGATTACCTCAATGTGGCAGGCATTGTGACAAAGCAGTGGACATGGCCAGTGAGATGCACAGGAAGAAGCATCTCCAGCAGGAGGAGGGAAGTGGTGTTGCCACCACATCACTTGCTGGTGAGACCCCACCTGGAGTATTGTACACAGTTCTGGAGGCCGCACCTCAGAAAGGACATGGACAGGGTGGAAGCAGTCTAGAGGACGGCAACTAAAATGGTGCGGAGTTGCATCAAAAGCCCTATGAGGAGAGACTGAGGGATCTCACCCTGTACACCCTGGAAGAGAGAAGAGTGACAGGGAACATGATAGAGACCTGCAAGTACTCATGGTGGTTAACAGGGTGCAGGAAGGGCATCTCTTTCAAATGTGAAACAGCACCAGGACCAGACGGCGTGTGGTAAAGCTGGAGGGAGGGACGTTTAAAAGGGATGTGAGAAAGTACTACTTGACTGAAACTGTGGTGGGTGCCTGGAACAGATTGCCAGCGCAAAGTGGTGGAGGCAAAAACAGTAAGAGCTTTAAGCACATGTGGGACAGACATAGTCGAATATTAGTAAATGGGCAGGTCACCGGAGACCAGTTAGGGTCTGTAGAGACAGACTAGGTAGGGACCATCAAATTCAATATTTCTATGTTTCTATTGCTGATGATCTGTGGCTCACATAAGCAGTGGCAAAGAAATCAGTGATGCTCACATAACTATAAAAAAAATCCAGCTATTCTCATTATGTTCTTTTTTTTTTTTTAAATGAGCATGGGCAAACAAATAACACAGTTTTTAACTTATATTTGAAAAGCTATACAAGTTAAAAACTTGCCAGTTAGCCAGCCCACCGGCACAGCATTCGAATGTCTGCTTGCAATGCCAGCATCCCGGGTTCAGAAGCAAGACCAGAGAGTCGGAGTGCCATTAGGGATGAGGATCGAGCATCCCCAGGACTGCTCTCCTCCTACAAGGGGAGGGTGGGGAAGCATCCAGAGCTTGACCGACCCCTGGTGGAGACTGTGGGTCTGAGAGCCGGTGCTCAAGTACTTCGGGAAGCATGCCAGACCTACAGCACTTCATGTGCCACAACATCATTGCATGCCATGCCTCCCTGAGGGTCAGCATCTAAAAAAAAACTCTTCAAACGAGTGGGAGAACATCCGCCCTGCCAGACCCCAGGCAGCAAATTGAGGCACTCTCCCGGATCATGAACCAGTCTCCATTTGGGGAGCGCCCCTCCTTGATGGCCCTGCCCTGGGGGGTAAGCCAGGGTGCACTTCAGAGGGTAGATAAGCCCCAGCAGATGGGGGCAGGGTGTCAGAGCACACTGAAGGTTGTTGGCTGATGGCAAAAAAAAAAAAAACTTGCCAGTTGCCAATGTGTGCACCTTGGGTCAGAGTCTATGAAACCTGTAAGTTTCAGATTTTAAAAAAGCAAAGACTTTTAGTTACAAGTGAGCAAAAAATAAATCTTAATTTTAGTGAATTTTAGCATTTTTGCATCTTTGTAACTCCCCAAAAAAAATCAAGTGACAAACATTTTTTAGGAACCAGAGACCCTAGCCCAGACACCACACCTACCAAATGTCGGGCAATTGGTTGAATGAGGGCACAGTTATTAAGGTGCAAAACGGGTTTAAACACAGAAGTGCCTCCTTAACCCTACAGGTACAATTGTGCCTGTATTTCATATGTATGTATGTGTATATATATATATATATATATATATATATATATATATATATATATATACACACACATATATGTATGTATATGAGACATGCAACAGGCTGACAAAAATATACAATTTATCATCACGTGTGATGGAGCAGGACCATAACTCATGAGCAGCAGATCCACAAGTGAGTTAAGAAAGTTCTGCCCCATACAAGTGAGGATAAACTGTGTAATTTGAGTCAGACCACTGTACGTTCAATTTATACAACACTGGTTTACTAGTTATACCTTTTAAATGTGCTCTCTGCATGAAGATACAACTGTTTCTGTCTGATTTTAACTGCCACCTTCTATGCTGCACTTGACTATTATGGTGTTATTGGGTATCCCAACAATAGAGCGGAGGCTTTAGGGCAAGGAGATGTGGGCGCAGGAAGGAGGGTGAAGTGTATGTGTGCAGTTCGGACTTTGGAGTGTGAGGTGTACTGGTCGCAGTGATGGATGATGGAGGAACAGGTGCTTTGATTTTCCTGCCATGCACTCTTCTTTGGTCCCCACTGCCTTACACATACTGTATATAATGTCTGCTATCCTCCAGTATTTGTGCCTCCTGGAGTTAGTTATATATAATTAGGGACTTTGGTGGGCACAGCCAGCCACCTGCCACAATGGGGGACAAGGGCAGAGGCCCCCAATCACAGAGGTTTCTGTCATCGGTTTGTTTGCTTCATGACAGGTGGTTTCCAGTGCGCACTGTGCTACCACCTGTCACACGTGCTGATTGTCTGTGTTTCCACTGTAAGTCATTTCCAACTTTTTTTTAATTTTTTTATTTATTATATTGTACTTTTTCGTGCTGCCTGCCACCATTACCTCAGCCTCGGTCATGGCCCCCCTCAGCTCCCACTCCCACATTTAGCCGTGACTCCCCGATACCCCCTGGCTTATACCCCAGGGCAGGGTTGCAGTACCAGGCCTAAGTGCCGCAATGTCAGGATAGGTCAGGGAGCCGGCCTGGGAGCTCATCAGAGCAGAGGGGCAGGCTTCATCTAGGCGGCAGACGGCTGTATTTTCTCCCCTGTATGCAGGGGGAAGGGACATGCAATGATGGCCAGCGTTCGCCCCACCCCTTGAACTACATTCTGGTGCCAGCTGCTGTGGTGCCACCAGCCTCCGCCAGGGGTCAGTCATGCACCAGTCACACTCCCCTCCCTCCCCCCGGAGAAGGAGAGCAGTCCTTTGGATGCTGCATCCTTCTCTCCCCTGGCCGACCCTCCAATGACCCAGGTCCGCTCCCGAACCCGGGTCGCCGGCGTTGCAAGTGGAAATCCAACCGCTGTGCTGACGGGCTTGTGCTGTTGACTTGTTGCTCCCAATGTGTTAACTTTCTGCCAGTTGCATTCTGCATTAATGTGGGTGACCCATGTCATTAGCACTGTTAAAGCTACACTCTGGTTCGGTATCCATTGTCAAAAATACCCTACTTTGCAAGATAATATTATCTTGCTATACTGGGTCAAGATAACACTTTTTGTCTCACTATCAGTACATTTGAGTGAAGATATATATATATATATATATATACACACACATACACACACACACATACACACACACCCACACACTAGAGATATGCAAAACTAGCAAATTTCGTTACGTGAAATATTTTGCGAAATTCACCCATTTCACAAATTTTTTTGCAGAAGTGAAATTCAGAATTTCGCAACTTCACCTGCAGAATGCAAACTTTCACCTGTGGAAAGTGAAATTTCACATTATGCAGGCGAAATTACAAATTTTGCACCCGGCAAAATATTTTGAGGAATGGGCAAATTTCATAAAATATTTTTGCATGACAAAATTGCTGATATCACCAGCGAAATATAATTTTGCAACATCTCTAATATATACACACAACACGCGAACATTAGGGTTTGCAACACCAAGGCATACCCCTCACACTTTTTCCTGCATGCAAGGTAGGGGTGGGGTGTAAGGGTTGGAAGCTGAATGTGGGGGTGGGGTCTTACAGCTGGGAACCCTAAGATTTCATTTCCCAACTTTTGATGCTGGAACCATAATGGTGCATTACTGTAGCTTTTTGCATATAACTTTCCTACTAACAAAGTTTTTTGTAGATAATTTCTTACTTTTTGAAAAAGTATAACCATAGCCTTAGTTCGTTATTGGAGCGCAGGGCCCTCTGGGCTCTGCATACCCATATATCCACAAGAGTACACAGATTGTAATTAACCCTCATTTCCCTGTGGGAGCACAGCCCGAACTGTATCCATATGTGCATGTGGGAGGAGCACAGGGCCCCATACATGCATATTGTAATTGTCCCTCACTTGCATGTAGGAGTACAGGATCCTCTGATTTAGAGAGATTGTAATGAACCCTCATTTCCCTGTGGGAGCACAGGGCCCTTTGGGCCTTGCGCTACCATCAGTCCATAATGTTATATGTCCGCATTGTATACATATTGTAAGTGGCCCTCATTTATGTGTAGGCAAAGCAGTACAGATGTCAAGTAGAGAATGCATGGCACAGTATCACAGTCACCACAGCCCCATCCATTAACATTTCCCCTGCAGCTATAAACAAGGCCTAAAACATGCAGCTGTAGTGAGTCTGTATTTCGAAGCGTTTTCAAGATATAGCTGCTGAAAGGGACCCCGACCATTACAATGCTATCCTATGGGAAATTACTAAACTTCAAATTGCTATAACTATGCAGCACATGAAAATTTTCTCACCAAATCAGCAAATTAGCAAAAGGCACATCTGTGGGGCAAGCCCTTTGTACCCTGAAGCTTTCAGCCCATAAGTGCTAACCATTTGTTTGCAATGAAGTGACAAAAAAAACACATTTTTAAAAAGTAGTGTCGCAAATTGCGGCAAGACCCCAGTTGCTTCGTGAAACAGTGCTGCAATTTGCAACAGTTTTGCAAAAGTACTTTTGTAAATTGCGACAATGGTGCTGCAATTTGCGAAAGCAAAAACAGCATGATTAAAATAAACATACTTTGGGGCACTTTTGGGCCAAAGTAAGCACAGAATCCGATTCTTCGGGCCGTGATTAGGTAAACACAAATATTAATGTTTACCAAGGAGCAGTATTTTTTAAGTTTAAGTTTTTTCCGCATCGCTAATGAAAAACAGGAAGGTGGAATCTCGACACTACATTCTGCATTTGTGAAAGCAAATACAGCTTTCGCAGCAGCAAAACAGTACTTTCACATGGCATATCTAGTTTTTCCCATAGGAAATAATGGGAAACTTAAAACTTTAATATCTTTTGAACAGATTAATATTTTTTCACCAAACCTTCAAAAGGCACACCTGTGACCAAAACCCCATATGCCCTATACATTTCAGACCAAACCCCCAAGCCATTTCCGAGAAACGGCGTCACAAAGGATTTGCACAAAAATTGTAGTTTTCACATTTTTTGACATTCTACATCTTCGCACCTGCACATTCAACTTGAATGAAACTTGCCACATCAGGAGATCCTTGGTTCCCAACTGGGCATGCAAAATTTCATGTGAATTGGTGGAATGGTTACAAAGCTATTAAAATGCAAAGGTTTGGATTTAATATAGAAGTGACCACTGAACCCTAATGTGAGGCACTATCGTGCATCTATAATATATATAGGTATATGTTGCAAAAAAAACTCTGTTAATGCATCAGTTATGGTTCCAGCATCAAAGTTTGGAAAGAGGTGTTAACTCTAACATCTCATCCTCACCCTTGCACACACCTCATGAGGGGTGTGGCTTGGGTCTGCCAGCCCTAACGCATCCTATGCCATGAGTAAATAAGCTGAAATGGGTACAGCATAGAGAATGGGATGAGCGTTAGGCTGATGACCCCGCCACACCCGGACGCCTGTAGGTATGTGCAGGGTGGAGGTGGGATGTTAGGGTTGGAATCTCTAACATCACTTTCCAAACTTTTGTCACTGGAACTCTAACTGTTCCATTAATGGAGTTTTTTGCAACTAATTTCCATACTTTTTGAGATGATGTAATCGTATCCTTATTTCCTTGTCATCCCTCCACTGCTGCATATATGTATATGTAGCTTTGTAAGCACAGGGCCTTGTGGCCCCTGCGCTTCCATGTATAGGACAACAGTGACCAAAATGTAAGCATAGCCATGGTATTACTCCCACCTCATGCACCTGATACAGAAAATTTTCAAACCCACGAGAAAACATAACTGTGCAACCGTAACGCTGTTCCATGCCACAGGTACAAAAACACATTTTGGCCATGATTTGAAAAATGACAGCTGTGGCATACATGAGGTGGGGTAATAAGAAGACTAGGGTTCCAGCAACAAAAGTCTGGAAATATGGTGTTAGGGTTTCCAACTCTAACATCCTACCCCCACCCTGCACACACCTACAGGCGTTGGAGGTATGGCTTGGGGTCATCGACCCTAACACTTATCCCATTCCATGAGTAAATAAGTTGAGATGGGTACAGTATAGGAGAATGGGATGAGCATTAGTGTAATGGAGACACTACTCAAACAGAAGATCATAGCATTCCTCAAAACTAGTGTCCGACAAGACCCTAAACAGCAAAGTTTGTTCACAGCAGGTAGGTCATGCCAGACAAATCTGTTCAAGTTTTTTGACTACGCTACAAAAACAGTGGACGACAGTGGTGCAGTAGATGTGGTCTACCTAGACTTTAGTAAGGCCTTTGACTCAGTTTCACACAGAAGGCTGGTACAGAAGCTTGACCACACAGGGATTGGTCCAGTAGTAGTCAGAAGGGTACAAAACTGGTTACAAGGCAGAACCCAGAGGGTACAGGTTAATGGAGTGCAATCAATGGAAGGCAGGGTGACCAGCGGGGTGCCCCAGGGCTCAGTGCTTGGGCCTGTGTTCTTCAATGTTTTTATAGCAGACATCACTGACGAACTGGAAGGGAAGGTGTGTCTATTCGTAGATGACACCAAGATATGTAGCAGGGTGGACACCCCAGAAAGAGTGAGCAAGATGGAAGCTGACCTCAAGAAACTAGAAGAATGGTCTAGAGTGTGGCAGCTGAGATTTAATGTTAAAAAGTGCAAGGTCATGCACATAGGAAAGAAAAACCCAAGAAAGGAGTATTACCTAGGAGGTAAAAGACTGGCAGGCCTCAAACCAGGAACGAGATCTGGGAATCATAATCTCAGATGACTTGAAGGCTAGTAAGCAGTGTGAGAAGGCAACAATGAAGGCCAACAGAATGCTGGGCTGCACTGGGAGGAGACTCACGAGCAGGAAGAGGGAGGTAGTATTACCAATGTATAGCTCGCTAGTCAGGTCTCACCTAGAATACACAGTCCAGTTCTGGAGGCCTCACCTCAGGAAGGACATTGACCAGGTAGAAAGAGTACAGAGAAAGGCAACAAAAATGATTCCGGGTCTGCAGCACATGTCCTACAAGGAAAGACTTAGGGAACTGAATATGTACTCCCTGAAGCAGAGAAACGAGAGATGGGACATTATTGAAACATTCAAGTACATAAAAAGCATTAAAAAGGTACAGGCACAGTAACTTTTTTACTACAAGAGGAGCTCCAGGACCAGGGGACATGACCTCAGACTGCAAGGAGGGAAATTCTCTACCAACACCAGGAAGTTTTTCTTCACAGAAATAGTGGTGGATGCCTGAAACAGCCTGCCCAAAGAGGTTGTGGGGGTCAACACTGTGGGGGAATCAAGAATGCATGGGATAAACACAAGGGAGCCTGGACTACAAAGGGCAACTAGTGTGTCAAAATAGGTCCAAAACAAATGGGCAGACTAGACGGACCCAGCAGTCTCCTTCTGCCGTAAACTTCTATGTTTCTGTTGTTCACTTGGGAGCTTAAGCAGCAGGTAGGGAGGAAAGAGAGCTGGAGTTATAATCTGTTTTAACTGAAATATTTGAATAGTTTGTAAGTGAAATTAGTTTTATGTGGTAAAAATTATTACCTTGAATTAGAATTGTTACATTGTAACTTTGGTGGCTTGGGGATAGTTGTCTAGCAGGGATATTTAGAGGGAAATTTAAAAGTGTTGTTTGCCTGGTGTTTGGGGGGAAGGGACATTAGCTGCAATTACCTTGTCTCTAAACAGGAATTAACTTGGCTTTCATTGTTCACTTGGGAGCTTAAGCAGCAGGTAGGGAGGAAAGAGAGCTGGAGTTATAATCTGTTTTAACTGAAATATTTGAATAGTTTGTAAGTGAAATTAGTTTTATGTGGTAAAAATTATTACCTTGAATTAGAATTGTTACATTGTAACTTTGGTGGCTTGGGGATAGTTGTCTAGCAGGGATATTTAGAGGGAAATTTAAAAGTGTTGTTTGCCTGGTGTTTGGGGAAGGACATTAGCTGCAATTACCTTGTCTCTAAACAGGAATTAACTTGGCTTTCATTGTTCACTTGGGAGCTTAAGCAGCAGGCAGGTAGGAAAGAGAGCTGGAGTTATAATCTGTTTTAACTGAAATATTTGAATAGTTTGTAAGTGAAATTAGTTTTATGTGGTAAAAATTATTACTTTGAATTAGAATTGTTACATTGTAACTTTGGTGGCTTGGGGATAGTTGTCTAGCAGGGATATTTAGAGGGAAATTTAAAAGTGTTGTTTACCTGGTGTTTGGGGGGAAGGGACATTAGCTGCAATTACCTTTGTCTCTAAACAGGAATTAACTTGGCTTTCATTGTTCACTTGGGAGCTTAAGCAGCAGGTAGGGAGGAAAGAGAGCTGGAGTTATAATCTGTTTTAACTGAAATATTTGAATAGTTTGTTGAAATTAGTTTTATGTGGTAAAAATTATTACCTTGAATTAGAATTGTTACATTGTAACTTTGGTGGCTTGGGGATAGTTGTCTAGCAGGATATTTAGAGGAAATTTAAAAGTGTTGTTTGCCTGGTGTTTGTAAGAGCCTCCCACCCACCCTGTTTTGTATGCCTTCTAAATACTGAAAAGCCACTGGGGTTGGGATTGAAGGGCTGAGTGTTTCTGTTTGGGACTGAAATTTGAAGCAACAGGAGCTGGTGGCCTGTGACATCTTATGGTACCTGATGTCTGCTTACATACACTGTTAGTGGTACCAACACACACTGGACTGTATGTGTTTGTGAGACTTGGGAACGTTATTGGTGGGGCTGAAATTGGGTTTGTAAATAACTACAGTCAGTATAGAGAGAAACTGCACTTCAGGGGAAAGGGACTGAGAAAAGGGAGTGTGCTATTATAAACAGAGGGGGATAATCAGGGTGGCCATATTCCACCATGGCAGGCATCTTCGGAAGGGTTGTAGGTTGCACAGGCTGTGGGATGGCAATAATTCTAAATTGGGCCTGGAGAGAAGGAGGCTGCCCACTCTGTAGACAGCTATCTGGTATCAGGAGTAAGCTGTGGGAGCTCGGGGGGGTGTCCAAGGATAAGGGGTGTGGATATGGGCAGCAGAAGGGTGGGGCTGAGGGGAGGCTGGGGCAACGCTCTGAAATTACAGGACGTTATGTTACAGCAAGCAGGAGGGGGATATTAGGACGGAGGACCCTAGATAGGAAGTTGATGCTAAGGGGAAAGCGACGGGTGAACAACATTCTGAATACAAAGAGACTGGAAAAAGAGTCAGGAATGGCTGTTGCAGCGGAAGCCTAAAACAGCAGACTGTGGAAGGAGCTCCTAAGGTGAATAGTGCAAGAGAGGAAGAAGAGGGTCAGTTTAGAGATGCAGTCAGGGAAACTCGGTTGTTTGATGGAGGTTGACATAGACTGTCACAATAAATTTGGAGCTACTACAACCTAGAGGGGGAGGAAGTCAGGAAATGAGGAAACTTATACAGAGGCCGGGAGGGAGTTGGATACCCATAGGGCATCACAGACCAGCTATGGAAAGGATAGACATAGTCCCAGAGGGAGAAGGGAAACATATATGTTAAGCAAATGGGGAGATGCAACATATTCCAGACATGAGGAGGGGAGCATGATTGGAGAGAAACTGGGAGACAAGGAGGGGAGAGAAGCCCCCTTCAGCTGGGAGGTCAGTACCAAGGATGGGGCCCTAGCTAAAGGGGACCCACAGACAGCCTCTGGAAGCAGGGGTACTATTACAAGGGGAGGAATGGGTGGGGAAGGGAAACCATCAGAGCCAGGATAAATGGTTCAGATATGAGAGGGTTAAAGGGACACCTATTCAGAGGGGGTTTGAGTTAAGTGGGAAAAATAAGGAAGGCAGAAAGGGAGGGTAACAAAGGGTCTCTAATAAGGCAGGAAGACTCCCATGAAATTCAGATCATGAATAAAGGGGGAAGGGGGCTGAGAGGGCATAGTGGAGGTAACCATAAGGATGATGGAGGTGTTAAGGTTCTGTTACTGGGAGACTCGATGATTAGGGGTATCCATTGGGAGGGACAGGGGGGTGGATGCCATAGCCAGGTGAAGGTAGTGAGTATCTCTGGGCTGACAGTGCACAGAGCAAAGTTCATGGTGTATGAAATGGTTAGGGATTGTGGAGGGAAACCAGATTTCCTGTGCATTTGGGAACTAATGATCTAGATGGAAATAGCATTTTGGAAATCCAAGAGTTCCAAGAACTTGCCAGAGTCTGTCGGGATAATGGATGCAACTTTTCAGAAATACTGCCAGTACCAAAGGCCTCAGTGGACAAAAAAGAGAAGCTACAGAGGTTAATGACTGGCTCAGGAAGTGGGGTGAAGAGAATGGGTTGGGGTGTTAGGGAACTGGAATGGAGTTTGGGAGGATAAGGGACTATATGCCAGGACAGGTTTCATCTTGCCCCATTAGGGAAGGAAGTCCTTAAACAGGGGATGGCTGACTACATACAAGAAAGGTGGGGTTTAAACTTGTAAGGGGGAAGGATGAGGGAGGGGCTGACCAGAAGCCCTCCTCCAGATGAGGGAGTAGCCATGCCCAAGAGGGGAGGGGGAAACAGACTGGAGGTGGAGGTTTCAGGAGGAGCAGGGGAGGACGGAAGTATAAGGAATCTGGGTGGGGCTTGAGAAAGAGGATCAGGGAAAAGGGTGGGGTTGGTGTTAGTAAATGCCAGGAGCTTGGGAAACAAGTTGCCGGAGTTCCAGGCCATGCTGTTCGAGGGGGTGGATGGGTGGCTGTCACGGAGACGTACAACAAAACCATGACTGGGACCTAAATGTACAGGGGTACACTATGCTTAGGAAGGATAGAAAGGAGGCCAGAGGGGTGGAGTGGCTATGTTCATTAGAGATGATATAGAAATTACTATGGTAGAAGAGGCAGAGGGAAACGTGGAGGCCTTATGGGTCACCTTATGATCCCCAGCAGGAGATAAGGTCAAGCTGGGAGTAGCATATAGGCCCCCCGGGATGAGTGATGTTCTAGAGGATGGTTTGCTGGACAACATCATTGCCCAGTGTGGTCCAAAAGGGGAAGGAGTGGTGTTGATGGGGGACCTTAATATGCCAGGTACAAACTGGGGAACCATGTCCTCTAGGGTGGCCAAGGAGCAGAGGCTGCTAGATGGCTTCCAGGATGTGTTCTTAACACAGCATGTGATGGATCCCACAAGGGAGGGGCATGTCCTGGATGTGGTTCTGGCAGATGGGGATCTGGTAAGGGACATAGTTGTACAGGACCCCCTGACTGGGAGTGACCACAATACTGTCTGGTTTCAAATAAGCATGGGGGGAGTGGGGGTGAGATCTAGGACACTGGCAGTGGACTTCAGGGGGGCAGACTTTATGGGCATGGGAAATATTCTCAAGGATCACTTGAAGGATTACCTCAATGACAAGTGTGGAAAGGAGATGGGAGGTCATAAAACGGGGACTTCATGAGGCAGTCAGGATCTGCGCTAAGTTGAAACGTAAGGGAGCAAGGTCATGTAAACCATGCTGGTGGTCCAGTGAGGTACAGGTAGCAGTCAGAGAAAAGAAGGCGGCCTACAAAAAATATAAAACAACAAGAGGGGATAGGGATAAGGAAATGTACCAGCTTGCATCTAGAAAAGTCACCCGTATGGTGAGGGGAGCAAAGTTCAGTAAAGAGCAGCGGCTGGCACAGGGGATACATGGAGGGGAAAAGGGGTTCTTCCGGTACATTGGGGAGCGGAGAAAAACTAAGGGCCATCTCAGCAGATTGAGATCAGAAGGAGGGTGGGTGGAAGAGGCGAGGGACCAGGCAGAGGTATTTAACGAGTACTTTGCCTCTGTGTTCGCTAGAGGGGATGGGACATCTACAAAGCAAGGCATGAAGGGTAGAAGTGGCAGGGAGTGGGATCAGGGAGCAACAGAAATGGAGCAAGAGGGAGGGAAAGGTACCCCAGGGGTGTCACATCTGGATAAGGATAAAAAGACCAGTAAGGGGGAGGGGACGGATGATGCTATCTCCACCAAAAGGGTGTGGTTAGCCCTCAAGGCCCTAAAGAAAAACAAATCTCCAGGGCTGGATGGCATTCATCCCAGAGTACTATGGGAATTGGCGGACATACTGGCTGCACCCCTGGCGGAGCTTTTCAGCAGGTCACTTGAGACAGGGAGGGTACCTAGTGATTGGCGAGAGGCACATGTGGTACCAATCCATAAAGGGGTCAAGGAAGTACCAGGTAACTATAGACCCATCAGTTTGACCTCAGTGGTGGGAAAATTAATGGAGAGTATACTAAAGGAACGATTGGGGGTGTACTTGGAGAGTGGGAGGTCTGGATAGTCGGCAACATGGGTTTGTGCTAGGTAGATCATGTCAAACCAACCTTGTGGAGTTCTACGAATGGGTAACATCAGAACTGGACAGGGGTAAGCCTGTGGATGTATTATTCTTGGACTTCAGCAAGGCGTTTGACTCTGTCCCACAATAGTCTGGTGGAGAAACTGATGGGGTTAGGAGTAGGCCCTTTGATGGTCAGATGGATTGAAAACTGGCTAGCTGGACGACTCAGAGAGTAGTGGTCTGTGGAGAGCTCTCAAACCCTAGAGAGGCTGGTAGTGGGGTACCACAGGGTTTCTGTCCTGGGTCCGATCCTGTTTAATGCATACTATCGGACATCAGGAGGGTATAGGTGTGAAATGAGTCTTCATGGATGACTCCAAGATGGGAGCAGTAGTTGAGGAGAAGAGGGGAGGTGGCCCTGCAAGGGGACCTGACACCCTGGAAAGCTGGGCTCACACATGGAAATTAATTTCAATATCACCAGTGCAAGGTGTTGCATCTTGGTCGGGAAACCCTAAACACAGGTACACCCTGGGAGGGAGGCGCTGGAGGCCTCGATAGGGAAAAGACCTAGGGGTCATGGTGGTGATACATGTATGAATAACTCTGAGCAGTGCAGGAGAGCAGCTAGCAAGGCAAACAGGATGTGGGATGCATTGTAAGGGGGATCACCTCTAGGAGCAAGGAAGTGATTCTGCCTCTGTACAATGGACTGGTTAGACCACACCTTGAGTACTGTGTACAGTACTGGAGACCACATTTGAAGAGGGACATACAGCTCCTGGAGAGGGTACAGAGGAGGGCAACAAAGATGATACGAGGGCTAGGGATTTGACTTATGAGGACAGACTTGAGGAGCTCTGCCTGTTTCCATTGGAGGAGAGGAGAGCGGGGACATGATTGAGGCTCCCAAGTACCTCAAGGGAATAAATAGGGTAAACATGGAGGGATCTTTAGGCTAAAAGCAGGAGGTATCACCAGAGGCATGGTTTGAAGTTGGAAGGTGGAAGGGTGAGGGGGGAAAAGAGGAGGAGGTTTTTCACCGAGAGGGTGGTGGACCCTTGGAATGCACTGCCTGGTGAGCTGGTTCAGAGATCCACAGTGGAGGGCTTCAAGAGAGGGTGGGACAGACACAGAAAGTGGATGTATCAGATGATGGCCTGTCCCAAGGGGTGGGATGGATGATAGGGTTTCTAGAGAACAAGGGATGGGAGGGTCTCGCACCCAATTAACGATCTAGGTTCGAGCAGACTCGATAGACCATAAGGCCTAATCTGCTGGCAAATAGTATGTTAGTATATTTCTATGTTAAAATTTGGGATCAAATATATATATATATTTTTGTTTGTTTGTTTCCTCCCCTTTTTCTCCCTTGTTCCCCAGCACATGGGCATCAAGCATGTGTGGAGGTGCACGCACGACCTGTGAAGCCAGCTCAGTCCCTTCTGCCCCTCCCTGTGGCCATCACTGGAGTTCTTTAAGTCAGCACAGCCATCCGTCCTCCACCGGGGAGCCTCCAGTCCCTCCCAAGAGGAGCAGGAGAGCTGCCTTGCAGCAGCTCGAGCTCGCTCCTCCCTTCCTGTCCCCTGACCAACCCCTGGCAACCCGGGCTTGTTCCTAAACCTGGGTCACCGGTTCAGCACGAGGTGTGGCATCCACTGCCTCAACCCTCAGTACCACTGGGCTAGTCCAGATAAGCAGGTTACTCACCTGTAACAGTGGTTATAGGAGTGGTATATGTTGCTCATCCACACACTTACTGCCATGTCCCTTTCCCCTTTAAGGATCACCAGGTGGTCTTCAAGCTGGCTCCTCCCAGCCACCAGGGTGGTACAGCCCTCGGTTCTGCCCCATGATGCCAGGTCTTAGCCCTCTGGAAGCCATGTTTGTGCATCACAGCCGGGGAAGTTGGGTGGGTCCGAGTGAATGAACAACATATACCACTCCTAGAACTACTGTTACAGGTGAGTAACCTGTTTTTCTAGGATCGTGGATATGTTGTTCATCCACACTGGCCAGGCAGACTCCTAGCAGTTTTCAGGGAGGAGGGAGGCAAGGCGCACACCCCCTACTTTGGGAACAGAGACTGGAGAACTGAGGCCCCAAAACCAGAATCCCGGCGTGAGTCAAGGTCAATGTGCTAATGGGTGATGAAGGCATTTGCCGTCTTCCAGGTGGCAGCCTGACAGATTTCCTGGACAGGGATGCCCCTGGAAGCAGTCACCAATGCATCAGTATGGCGGGTAGAATGAGCTCTTATCCCTCTGGGAGGCTCCTTGCCTGCCAACCAATAGCAGAGATCAATGCAAGATGTAATTCATCTTGCGATCGTCCACTTTGCTGCAGGTCTGCCAGAGGCGGCTTCAGCGTAGGTGACAAACAGCTGGCAAACCTCACCCCGAATTTCCACCGTCCTCTCCTGGAGCCTGTACTAGGCATCTGAGGTGTAGTTCGGGCAGAACACAGGCAGAATCAACACCTGGTTAAGGTGAAACTGATGCCATCTTCGGGAGGAATTTCAGGTGGGGGCGCAGGACAACCTTGCCCCTGTGGAAGGCCAGATAAGAGGAGTCAACCAAGAGCGCCTGGGGATCCCCTGTCCTACTGGCAGACATGATAGCCATCAGGAAGGCTGTCTTCCACAACAAGTGTGACATCTCACACTTGTGCATCAGTTCGAATGGCTTGCCCATGAGCTTTGCCAAGACCAGCAGTAAATCCCACGGAGGTGGAGGTTCACGCACTGGAGGGAATATGTGATCAAGGCCTTTTAAAAAGTGCCAGATCACCTTCTCCTGTGCCACCATCTGCTGACTGGCCCGTGCCCGGTAAGCAGTGATGGCTGCCAGGTGCACCTTAAGGGTCAAAGACCAAAGACCCCCTTTGGACAGAGACCAAAGGTAGTCTAAAATGCCAGCCACAGTACAGGACAGAGGGTCCAGGCCCTTGCCCTGACACCAAATGGAAAATCTTTTCTATTTGAAGGCACAGCACTTTCTGGTTGACTCCTTCCTGGATGCTTCCACTACTGTGAGTACATCCTCAGAGAGACCCAAAGCCTGGAACTCTAGCCGCTCAGGAACCAGGCTGTCAGGTGCAGGGACTGAAGGTCCGGATGAAGGACCTTCCCCTGACTAACAGAGATCAGGTCCAGGTGTGCTGGAAGACTCCTCGGGAGCCTGTTGCTGAGGCTGAGGAGATCTGGATACCAGAACTGCCATAGCCAGTCTAGGGCTACCAGGATCACCTGCGCCTTGTCCCTCCTCACTTTGAGGAGCACCCTGTGGATCAAGGGAAATGGAGGGAAGGTGTAGAAGAGACCTGGGGTCCACGGCCTTGAGAAAGCATCCCTCTGCAGTGATCCTAGATGAGGGGGGTGGGCATAAAACAGCCTCAGCATGGTGTTTTCCCTGGAGGCAAACAGGTCCACCATCAGTTTGCCCCAGTGGGAGAACAGGCTGTAAGCTACCTCTGGATGGAGAGAGCACTCGTGGGATGTTTCACTTATGTGGCTGAGGGCATCTGCCAGTTGATTTGAGGCTCCTACCACATGTATGGCTAGGAGATCTGCCTCCAGTCGGCTCATGAGTGTCCAGATGCGGAGCACTTGAGGTAGTACATGGTTGTGGTATTGTCCGTCTGGACTTGAACCACTTGACCCCGAAGCTGCTGAGTGAATGCTTTCAGTGCCAGTCTGACTGCTCTGAGCTCCAACAGGTTGATGTGGTAACGGGACTCCTCGGGGGTCTAGAACCCATGGGCCCTGTTGTCCCCCATGTGGACTCCCTAGCCCATGAGAGAGGCATCGGTCGTGAGGACCGGCTCAGGGAGGACAAACGGGATCCCTTCCTGCAGCCAGTCAAGGACGGTCCACCACTGGAGAGCTTCCCATATCTTCTGGGTCACAGTGACCAGCTGGTCTAAATGACCTAGGCGCATAGTCCACTGGGCAGCCAGCTCCTACTGAAGGGGGCACATATGCCACCTGGCCCAACAGACCACAGTGGTGCAGGCTGCCATGTAACCCAGAAGGCACAGAATGTCCCAGGCAGGGTGCAATTTCCCAACCAGAAATGATTGGGCAAAGGAGGAGAGAACCTCCACCCCGTCCGCCGGGAGTCAAGCTCTGGCTCAGCGAGAGTCAAGCTCTGCCCCGATGAAGCACATCTCCTGAGAAGGCACGAGCTCTGACTTGGTCTCATTGATCAGGAGGCCAGGCTTAGAGCAGTTCTGGAGGGCCAGGTCCCTGGACTTTTCCACCTCTTGCTGGGTGGAACCTGCTTACAGCCAATCGTCGAGGTAAGGGTATACACCATGACCCCTCAATGCCTGAGGTGGGCTGCCACCACTGCAATGCATTTGGTGAAGACCCATGGGGCCAATGACAGGCCGAATGGCATGGCTCAGAACTCATAAAGGGTTCCCTCTGCTCTGAAGTGGAGGAACCGCTGGTGAGATGGATGGAGTGGGCCGTGAAAGAACGCGTCCTGAAGATCCAGTGATCAGAACCACGTTTTGCTCCAGGGATGGTATGATCTCGGACAGAGTTACCATCCAAAAGGTGCGCACCTGACACACTGATTCAGGTCATGCAGATATAGAATGGGACGCCAGCCCCCCCGTCCACTTTGGACCAGGAAGTACCTGGAAACTAACTCTGGGTTGTTTGGAGGATCTGCCACTCGGACCACTGCCTCCTTGAGGAGGAGCTGGGCTATGTCATCTCTCAGAGCCGACGGAGTGTTGGCTGATACTCTCTCCTCCCCTAGGATGTGGGCTCGGCAGGGTGGGTACTACTCGAATTATAGAGGCAGACCCTGCCTGACCACTTCTAAGACCCACCTGTCCAAGGTAACAGTAGACCAGGCAGAAAGGAATTGGCAGAGCTGACCCCCCCCATGGGAGGTCCCACAGCTGGCATCATGGGAATAGGGGTGGCCACCCCTATCCCATCACTGGGCAGGCTTGGAGGAAGAGGGACCAGGGCCTGATCCCTAACCTCTTCTGCAGGCCTGGGGAGGTCCAGGCTTGGGCCATAGGCACCAAGCCTGTGCCTGCTGATACTGTGCTCCCTGAAAGGAGGACTGCTGAGTGCCTAAAAGGCTTCTTCTTCGGGCCAGAAGCGCTTTGAGCACAAGTAGCAGAGTCCAAGGTGGCACTGAACTGTTCGATTCGCTGAAGGTAACCATCCACACCTGGACCGAAGAGATCAGTGCCCAGGAAAGGAACATCAGCATGTCTGTACTGGGTATCTGCCATGAAGGTGGAAAGCCTCAACCAAGCCCTGCAGCGTGAAGCAACTGCAGCTGCCACCGAATGGGCATACGAGTCCCCAGTGTCCTGAGCCATCTGAAGCTGCTGCTTGGCAACGGCACGGCCTTGGTCCTGGACCTGCTTGACCGTAGTCTGAAGGTCCGTGGGGAGATGTGGGAGAACTTCATCCCAGGACCCTAGAAGGGCATGGGAGAAGTGCACCATGATTACAGCTGAGCTTGCCTGATGGAGGCCTAAAGAGGAGACCGCACAGACCTTCCTGGCAGAGTGGTCCAGTTTCTTGGACTCCTTGTCCGGGGGTCTATCGGTGTCGGCAGAACTGCCTGTATGTCTGAATACAGAGGCGGTCACAAGGCTCTCGGCCAAGGGATGTTCTGTGAACCCCGAGAGGGACACCATTGGCACCGCATACTTGTGGGCCATCCAGGCAGATGGCGCTGGGCAGGAGGCAGGATGCTGCCAAAGCTCCAAGGCTGGGCCAACAATGGCTTCAGCCACAGGAAAGGCTTCTGTCAGGGTATCCCCCCCCTCTTGAGAATGTCAGTGAGAGGGTACTCTGCCCATTTCTGGATTGGTTCCAGGGCCATCCCCGTGGATTCGGAGATAAGGTGGAGAATCCCTTGAAAGGATGAAGGGCTTTCCTCAGTCAACAGATCACCGGCAAACTCGTCATCCCACGGGTGAGAGTGAAGATCAATGCTGTCTGAATCTGAGGTATCCAGATACAACGGTCGGCTGCCAAGGTCGCCCTCAATGTGCCTGCGGCGATCAGGCATGAGGGTGACCGAGATCCTGTGAGAAAGACCCTGGGTTGACTGAGCTTCCTTCTTAGAAGCCCCTCACAAAGGCTGTTTAGGCAGCGGCTCCACCGCAATCATTGGAGAGAACGATATCAGCTGAACCTGAGTGGGTTTAGCCAGCTCCGCGGGTGGGGGAACCAATTTCACCAGTTCCAGAGGCATCAGCTTTGGCCTAGGAGGTGAAAGCCAAGTAATGGCCAGAGTAGAGACCATGTTCAGCGTCTGCCTGGACAGGATCAGCTGCTGCCACATCAGATCCTCATAACGTCAGTGGAGCTTCCACCGAAGCCTCTCCTCATCCGAGGATGACCAATGGCGGTGCCTCTTTTTGGAGTGCTTGTGCGCCTTCCTCAGCCTATCAGTTGAGGGGGTCAGAGATCTTGACCTGGATTGGACTGGCCAAGTTGGTCACTCGGGAGACACTGGTGGGACCAGTGACTTCTCAGGATCAGGGACCGGTTCCTCAATGGGATCCCCAGCTGGCTGGGTCTCCTCGTCAGGAAAAGACAGGACTGGGGTCCTATCAAGAGAGTCGTCGACTGACACAGGCGACAACGGATCGATGGGATCAAGAATGATCTCAATCTCGTCGATCGAGACCTCGGTCGACTGGCCAGACAGCAAGGCCGAGGAGGCAACTTCAACTGAAGTTGATACTGCCGGCTCCTGGGACCGAGATCACTCACGATCCCAAGAGCATCTTCGCTGAGGCAAAGACTGATTCGGATCCTTATCCCTCTTATGGGACCGAGAAGAGTGAGAGCCCGCAGGTCCCTCGCCCTTAGTGGGGAGAGAGTGGCACAACTCTTGGAAGGAACCCAAAAAGGTAGAGTCCAAGTTGAGAGGAACAAAAAATGACAGAGAGGAAGACTCTGCAGCCTGCACCACTTCTTCAAAGACCTGCATTCGCTCCAGCTGTACGGTGGATCCCATAGCTGCGGAGACCACCCACCGGGCCTCTTTAAATTTCACCAGAAGATTCAGTTTGTTGGGCCTGCCCAATTTGAGGCATACAAGACATTGTCAGGACATGCAGCTGGGCAGGCAGCATTTCTCAAGTCTTGGTGTCATGGTGAGACACACAGGCTGATGGCCTTACATGGTATGCGGATCAGTGCACCATATTTTTGCCGACAGGCAATCGCTAAACTGGGAAGGTTCATCTTACATGATGGAAAGATGAGACTCACCATTGCTAACTAGAATAAGTCTAAGTTTCAGAATAACCGAAGGTTTTGAAGCCAGGGTTTACAAAAAGCAACAGCAAAGAGGAGGCAACCTGAATCTTCCAGCAGAAAGGAAGATCTGACGTCATGGGGCACAGCTGAGGGCTATACCACCCGGGTGGGTGGGAGGAGTCAGCTTGAAGACCTTCCAGCAATCCTTAAAGGGGAAAGGGACATGCCAATAAGTAGTTTCTCATATTGCAGGCGCTGGTTCCAGCAGCAAGACGCGTCTTCAAACGGGAGAGCGGATCTTGAACCTGGGACCTCTTCAGGTGAGTGAGGGTGTGTGGGGGGTGCCAAGGGGAGTGTGGGGAGGTGGGTACACAGTGGGAGGGCAGGTGGGGGTGTGTGTATGATCGGCGATGGACTTTTTTACTAAGCCACAGAAACATGGAATTTGACAGCAGATAAGGACTGCTTGGTCCATCCAGTCTGCCAGTTTCTCCCTACCTAAACTATTACATCAGACCATGCCTGATCTACAGCTCTTCCCCTTCCTTTCCACTAGGATTTCTTTGTGCTTATCCAACGCATTCTTAAACCCCACCACTGTTTTAGCCCTCTCCACTTCCACTGGAAGGCTGTTCCAGGAATCTACCACTCTTTCTGTGAAGAAGTACTTCCTCGCATCTCTCCTGAATCTACCCCCTAAGCTTGATAGCATGTCCCCTTGTTCTTGAGCACCTTTCCTTCTGAAAAATACTCCTCTCCTGTACCTTATTTACCCCCATGAGGTAGGTAGACTCTTAAATTATTATTCTCAGATATTCCTTAGGATTGTCTCAAGAAGCTTCCTTGATATTAATGTTCAGCTGACTGCCTTATAGTCTCCATGCTCAGCCCTGGAGCCTTTTTGAATATTTTGTACAGTGACCACTCTCTCATCATTAGGCAATACAGAGTTGTCAACGACTCATGAAGTATCACTGCCAAGGGGAGATACATTTCATTGGCTAGTCCCATCAGGATTTCTGGGTGTATTTCTTCAGGCCTCACTGCCTTATTTACTGTATATCATCTTCGGCACTGTTTCAGCCCCTTCAGTTGTCACACATATTTTCAGTAATGTTTCCTGCTGCTCCCCTGTGAACAACCTCTTGCTATTTGGCATTATGCAGTCTCTTTCCTCTGTGAATACTGATGCAAAATACTCGTTTAAAGTGCAGGTTTTTACTTCTAATAGACAACTGACCATTTTATTTAATGTATTTTGATACGTTAGTAATTACTTTCTACATTTATAATAAAATATTTGTTAGTGCAGTGAAACAGGTGGGTTTTCACCTTTGCTTTTCACACTGCTAGTAAAAAAGAAATCAATATAATTCTGGTATTGTGATGTCAGAAACTGCCAGCTACCTAGCAGCCCAATGTATTTCAATGAGAAACTAAATACATTGTTCTCCCTTTTTCAACAGAAATAGAGACTTCTTTCAGTAACAAACTTTGCCTTTTGTATGTTTGCACTATTGTGGTCCATCTGTATGGTTTGACAATTTTTGAAACAATAATTGGTCCTCTTTTCTTCGTCCCAAGTAAAATCTGGTTATGAAGAAAATGTCACCTACTAAATTATAGCAAAAGATCACAGGTTATCTAAAATCACATATTTCTGTTAAATATATTATCTTTTGGGGGTAGAAAGTGTTATTTCTCCATAAAACATCGGAAAACAGATTAGCAGTTTCCCACTGAAATAGACAGTCAGCCTTGCCAGTAAAACTTTTCAGACGTGATAATACAAGAATTTTACTGGATTCTTTTTTTATGAGCAGTTGGCAAAATACAAATAAAATGATGAAAATGCAAGTAAAGAAATAAATGCAAACTGAATGACTGCAGAGGGATCTAAAGGCCCTAAACCTTCAATCTTTAAGATACACATCCTTACTAAACATTTGCTCTTTTAAGCATTCTGCCATCTGTTCCTTCTTGGTTATTATGTCACCCCTTTCCTGATCCTTCCATTGTTCAAAAGGTGCCTATGTTTTCTTCCTCTCATTAATGTATCTGAAAAAACCTTTTAGTACTGGGTCTGACTTTGACTACTATCTGTTTCTCTGCCACTTGTTTTGCACCCATGATTCCTTGCAATGCTGGGTTTGACCCTTAAGATCTGTCTGTTTTCACTGGTATCAAGCAACTCTCTTATCTTCTGTGCCTCTTGTTAACCCCTATGAATTATGTATAGCCTAGTAGTTACAGCTCCAAGCCAAGAACCTGGAAAACATGTAGACTCAGAACACTTGGGATTTGTGAACCAAACCTCTGTCTGCATGCCATGTAATATGAGGCCATGGCATGTCACAGAACATCCATGTGCTAATGAGAGACATCTGGAACTTGGAACAGGCTCTCAATAAGCAGGCTCTACTGGCTCTCTGATCCTTCCAGTATGAATGATAGCGCCGCCCCCCCAATGCACAACAGATGAGACAAGTGGTGGACAAACTACTGCAGGGGGCCCCCATTTAAGATTTTCACCCATCACACCCCCTATCAGGAACACCAATTGGGGGCAGGGATCTTTCTAGCTAATTCTTCCCACTTGGGATACCAGGGGGTGGGAGACAACGCAAAGGAAAAGGGCCTGTTTTCACCTTAAAGATCAGTCTGGCTGGAGCCCCACAAAGCTATCACCTGTACTTAACATCTAATCAGGGAGGTGAGCTTCACATTCAAGAAGACAAAGCAAAGTAAAAGGACCTGTTTACACCTTAAAGGTTGGTCTGTTGTAACTCCCTGAAGCTATCAGCTGTATTTAACACCTAATCAGGATGGTGAGATTTCCATCACAGTTCAGCTCCTGCATTGTTCATCCTAGACCCCGTCCACACTGCACCGCTCAGACCCCGTAACGGATAGAAACCATTACAACCGGGGAGCGGTGCAGTGTGTCCACACTGCCACGGTGTCCATTATGGGACCGGCACCACCAGTCCACACTTCGGGAGCCGGGTGACCATTACCATGGCACCCGATCCCACAATGCAACTCACGCTGCACTAGGGGAACTGGTGCCGCGTCAATCCACACTATGCCGGTGCGTGCGAGGCATACCGGTTTGAGTAACCGCTGTTGAAACCACCTCATATGTGGTTTCAACAACGGTTATGAAAATGCCTTCTGTAACGTTACAGGTGTAAATGCAAACCATTGCGGTAACAGTTTGGGCACTCTGTAACGTTACAGAGGGGTAGTGTGGATAGGGCCTTATTCAGCAGTCAAGTCCATTGCAAAAAAATTCAGCACAAAGAAATTGGGTATGTAGTAAATATATTTGGGGGATTATTGGGGGCCCTCTGGCAGGTCGCGGGCCCTAGGCTTGTGCCTATATTGCCTATGCCTTAATCCGGCCCTGCCTGTAAACTCCAATATCTGCATTTTCAATTTGCAATCTGATAAAATAACTGTCTTTGGCCATGCTGAAGTTCAGCTGTCTTGTTAGTGGTGCTTTTGTTTCAGTTAGTTGACTCCCTGACTGCGCTTTTGATGTACTACCGTTGCAGGTATGTGTGAATGGCAGTAATTACGCTGATCATTTGCAGTTTCATTAAAATACGATTAGCAGTCCCGCTGATGTGCTGGAAGACCCTAGAGCTAAAGTGTGTTAATTTACTGCTGCTGGTCATTTGCGGTTTGCTATTTGTGGTCTGAATTCAATGACTGATTAAAACGCGGTCCCACTGGTGTGCTGGAAGACCCCAGAGCTAAAGTGTGTTACTTTACTGCTGCTGGTCATTTGCCATTTGGGATTTGCTATTTGCAGTCTGACTTCAAAGTCAGATTAGAATGCCGTCCCGCTGAGAAGTCTCCGGAGCTAAAGTGTTATCTAATTTGGTTCAGCTGTGTGTAATCAGAGCTCCTGTAATACATCTGAAGTGTTTCAGTCCCAACTTCGAAGTCTGGCTGTATTACTGGACCTACTGTGCCGCTGTGCTGCTGCTGCATGGATTAAAATAGCTCCAGACTTTGCAAAATGCTGAAGTATCTCTACTATACAATCTCCTTTGCTGCTTAAGCCATGGATGCATCGGATACCAATGGAGTACTCGTTCCTGCCTCTGAGCTTACTGAAGTTTAAAATGAAGTGTTGCTGGAAGTAATAAAGTATCGCTGATAAACGTGGTTTTGCTGGCTGTCAGGAAGTATTGCTTAGTTAAGCATTGCTTACTTGCCCACAGATTTAATGCTGTTGAGCTTACTTGAAGTTTAAAAAGGAACGTTTTTAAGATTTTTCTGCATAGTGTTGCTGGTTGTTACAAAGTATTGCTACTAAACCACACAAAGCCAGAGCTCCCACTAGAATAGCAATGAATAAAGATTTTAAAATGAAACTATTTTTCAAAAATACTTAATAAAACCTGATTAATGACTCAATACTGACTATTGCAGTCATTATTTTAACTACATGGTAAATATGTGCACGGTATACATGTGCACGGTAAATATGAGCACAATAAATATGTGCATGATAACTGGCATGCACAGGTTACAGTATGGGCTGCGTGTTGTTGTGGCTCTTTGTCTTACTCTGAAATTTAAATGTTGCTCCTGACCCCAAAAAGGTTGGACACCCCCACTAGAGTCTAGTGTAGACGGTGACAGCTGAATAGAGTATTTTGCTTCCTGCTGTGTTTTTCCTGAGACCAGCCAATCGTCCTGGTAGGGGGAAAAAAACACCACATCTTGCCTTCTCAGATGTGCTGCCACCACAGCTAAGCACTTTTTGAAAACCCCTGGAACCGAGCTTAGGCCAAAGGGAAGGGCTGTTAACTGGAATTGGCAGTTCCCTAGTCTGAACCTGAGGTACCTTTCTGTGACTGGGTCTGACTGGTGTGTGAAAGTAGACATCCTTCAGATCTAGTCTCCCACTTGCAGAGAAAGTATCACTGAGCCCAGTGTTCTCATTCTGAATTTCTCTTTATATGTTTGTTCAGGTATCCCAGGTATAAAATGCATCACAACTCCCCATTTTTCTTGTGGGCCAGGAAATATCGGGAGAAAAGACCCTTGCCCCATTCAGTGGCAGGAACTTTCTCTATTGCTTTTGAGTGCAGTAATTTCTGTTGAGATGTGAGGCAGAAAAAACCTTTGGGTTCTTCAGTTTGGGGAATTTTCTACACTGCAGGGACAAATCTTGGCTCACTACTTCCCAGATCCACTCGTCTGTGATTTCTGACCATTACTGGGAGTAGTTGGACAACCTTTCCCCCACAGGCAATGGATGGGCAACTTGGACAGAGTTATCCGGGGGGGGGGGTTGTTCTGGCTCAGGTTTAGGGGCTGGAGCTGCCACTGTTGCACACTTGGTGCCCCTTCTCCCTCTGCCCCTACAGTGTCCTCTTTTGGGTGGGTATACGTAGGGAATATAATGCTGATAGTAAACCCTACCCCACCTCCCCTTCCATAAGGCCTGTGGGAAGTAAAGGCCTTTTTCAGTATTGCTCCTGTAGGTGGTTTTTGTATTCGTCCACCTTTTTCACGTAAGCCTGTGTCTTGTCACCAAATAAAAGAGATAAATCATAGCTTTAGTCTGTGTGTCCTGAGGAAGGTTTGTGGTTCTAAGCCTGGCAAACCTCCTCAAGGATGTTGCGTTTGACAGGATCCTGAAAGCAATGTCACTAGTATCTACTGCCATATGGAACTGGTTCTTAGTAGCATCCATTGCTGATCTGGCTGTATCAGCTATATCATGTGTTAGATCAACAGGTGTTTTCTCACTCAGTGCTAGAATGCAGTCCAGTGTGTTTTCTGGCACTGAGCTGTGCGTGCCAGGTAAGCTGCCTGTCTAAGGAGCAGGGAAGAGACGGCTGATGTACACACTTTTTTGGCTATACTATCCAGTTTCCTGGAATCCTTCTCCTGAGAGGGAGGCTGAGAGGATAAAGGCACTTTGGGCTTGTCACAGGCTACAGCCTGGACCGCCCCCTCGTGATCAGGATGAGGGTACAGGTACTCAACCCCCTGTCTTGTCCAGTTGATATTTTTTTTCCCAATTTTTTGTCAGTGCCAGCATTTAAGGGGAGTACTGACATGACTTTGCCAGTGGCTTTTTTGGGAATTTGTGAATGGGATGCAGCAACCTCCTTGTGGGGGTTAGTCCCATCATATCCATGAATTCCACTTCCTCTTCATCTTCCTCAGTTTCATTGGTGGAAATATTGAGGGTGTTTACCATGTGCCTCACAAAGGTGTAGTGAGAAGTGTAGTGCTGTGAAGGCCTAGGAGGAGAGCCAAATTCTTGCTCAGAAAACCATCTGGTTCCAAGGGTTCTCCTCCACAGGCACTGGGAATGGAACTGGAGCTGGGGGGGGGAAGCATATTTATGAGATTTCCCATAGCTTGGAAAGCCTGGAAAAATTGCCATGCCTGTATCATGTCCTCTGCTAAAGGCATTTCTTTCAAGTCAACTGGGGGGTCCCTTACCTGTTTCAGGAGGACAGACACAGACATGCTTTTCTTAGCAGGCACTGTTTCCAGTTACTGCTTAGCGGCTCTTATTTTTTTTATCGGATTCAGGGGTTCCCCCTTTCTGACACTCTTGTTTCTTTACCATCTTTTGCATCTTTATCTTTCTTTTCTGTCCTGTCATGGGACTGCTGCTTACTCTGAAGGGCTGGTCCCTCATCTGAGCTTTCTGGTGACACAGAGGCAGACTGAGAAGTCATAAAGTCTTCAAATGTTTTAGACTTTTTTTTTTTTAGGGTAAAACTTTCTACAAATATCACAATTCAAAAAATAATAGTAGTCTAAAACCAGGCACCTTAAACAAAGCTTTTTGCCAGGAGTTGAAAACAATACAATTTTTAAAGCTTGAAGGTCCTGTCTTTTTTAGGTCCATCAGTCATGCCAAATACTGGAGACCTTAAGACACGTGTCCAGTTCCTAAATTAAGATGACAATTTAACAACATGCCCAAATAATGTTAAAAAGGCTTATTTTTTTGAAAATGTGGTTTACTTCCTCAAACGAGAACTGCAATATAAATATCACCTCATAAGAGGTTAACCAATTGAAATTTGAAATAACCAAATGTCAGGTCCTAGAAATCAAAACCAAGAATAAAGCAGTTAAAAACCACAAAGTAGAGCTGGACCAGTGGCATGGAGGGCTGAGGCACTAGGCGCTCACCTTCTGCCATGCTGGCGACCCGTGTTCAGTGATGAGCATGGGTTGCCAGAGGTCATTCGGGGGTGGGGGCTGGGTGAGGACTGAGCAGCCAACTGGCAGCTCTCCTCTCCCGGATCAGGGAGGTAAGCCCTCCCCGGCTTTGACTACCACTATATGGAAGTGTGATGGTAGTGCAGGTGATGGAGGAGGGCTAGGCGCTAGGCCAGGGAAGGTGAAATCAGGGCTGCTCAAGCAAAGACAGCATGTGGGCCTCCACACACATGTACGTTCTTCCTCTGATGCTCTGGGGATGCAAAGGGAGAAAATGGTGAAAAATACCACCCGCGGTGAGGAGTGACGACCGCCTCTTGCACTGGTGGTCAGGCACCCGCTCTAGTCCTGGCAGAGAGCACTGCGGTAAGGTGAGTCCCGGGTGACGGGGCTGGGGGTGAGGTCCGATGAGGGTCGCCACAAGGTGGCAGGGGTTGGAAAAGGAAAATATGAAAAAAAACACATAGCAAATACACAAAAAAAATCATTTTATTTTAATTTTAAGAACAATATTGTGGCTCCTTAAAGGCAGGAATCACACTGAAAAAAGGCCTTCTCTTGTTCCAGGGAACCAATCAGGAACTGGAGAAATAAATGAAAAAAGACACACATTTAATAAAATAACACTAACTAGTTAGACCACACCTTGAGTACTGTGTACAGTACTGGAGACCACACTTGAAGAGGGACATACAGCTCCTGGAGAGGGTACAGAGGAGGGCAACAAAGATGATACGAGGGCTAGGGGATTTGACGTATGAGGACAGACTTGAGGAGCTCTGCCTGTTTTCATTGGAGGAAAGGAGAGACGGGGGGACATGATTGAGGTCTTCAAGTACCTCAAGGGAATAAATAGGGTTAACATGGAGGGATCTTTAGACTAAAGCAGGAGGTATCACCAGAGGGCATGGTTTGAAGTTGGAAGGTGGAAGGGTGAGGGGAAAGAGGAGGTTTTTCACTGAGAGGGTGGTGGACCCTTGGAATGCACTGCCTGGTGAGCTGGTTCAGAGATCCACAGTGGAGGGCTTCAAGAGAGGGTGGGACAGACACAGAAAGTGGATGTATCAGATGATGGCCTGTCCCAGGGGGGTGGGGATGGATGATAGGGGTTTCTGGAGCACAAGGGATGGGAGGGTCTCGGCACCCAACTAAGGATCTAAGGTTCAAGCAGACTCGATAGACTGTAAGGCCTAATCTGCTGGCAAATAGTATGTTAGTATGGAGTATCGAGAATATAACTGAAACACTTTTACACTTTATAAGTAATAAAACAATAAACCATAAACCGGCCAGATGAGATTACTGCAGAGCAACTGCTCTTGTCAGTGGAGAAATAAATCTGATGTCAGAAAGCTGGTGGTGGTGGGGAGCCAGCCTGATGGTGCTGAGGGTTGAAGCACTGGATGCCACACCTTATGCCACGCCAATGACCTGGGCTCAAGAGCAAGTTCAGGTTGCCGGGGGTCGGCAGGGGATCGAGCGTCCAGCAAACTGCTCTGCTCTCCCAGGGAGGGAGGGATGGTCGTCCCGCTCCTTGGTTGCCTCCTAGTAGAGGTCAGGTGGCAGCACTAGGGGGCAGGGAGGCAAATAATGTGGCTACGTGGTGTACACATGCTCACGGCTATGTAGGGAGGGGCAGAAAATGGAAAACGAGGCATCTACTGGCTCCCCTGCCTGCCAACTGGTGTCCCACTGTGCCACTGGATTGGATACACCTGGTGGGGGGAGGACTGCCCTCCCTTTCCAGGCCCCACTACAGGTGGGTAGGGGGAGAAATCCATGGGAGAACTGGAGCGCAGCGGTACCAGGGGTGGGCAGTGGACGTATTTAGGTGGCAGGCCTCATTTACAATAGATATGGACATGGCATCAAGGGTTACACGTAATAAGTAGGGGGTAACACTCTAGCTGATAAGCATGGATGTGTAATATTGGTCAGCCTGGTTTTAGTCAGTGCACTATGGCCAGACAATGGACAAGATGAACTCAGAGTCCCTTATTTCATTACAAATATTATGTTACCTACTATGTAGCTGACTTGTAGATGAACCGCATGAAAACCCACCCACCCATACGTTTTCCTACTGCCGCTGCATCAGACACCCTTAGTACAAGAGAAATATTCTTAATGGCAAAGCTCACCTAAAATGAAGACACTCCTGTATCTCCATAGTTGAAGTACTTAAACGCCTGTAATTACATTTCACAGTGGCAGTTATTCTTAACCGGCCCTGCCCTCCCTCCTCTGTGTAATTTTGTATTGTGTAATTTTTGGTTCCTGTTCTTGTCCAGACTGCGTCATCTTTGTACCAAAATGCCTATGCAATGTATTGCCATTGTAATGCTGGTACTGAATCTAACTAATCCAGGTTGCCCCTGAAAAAGGATTCCATTGTCGCAGTGGGATCTACCTGGTTAACAAAATTCAAATAAATAATGAATAAAGACAGTTGCTTCACTGTTTGCTGTTGCTTACTATACATTCTTTAAGGAGTAAGTAAATATTGTACTTATTTACATTAGCTCAATGACTTACTGTAGTTATTTAAATAAAAAAAAAAAAAAAAGGCGAGCAATGAATTTTTACACTAAAATTACGACCTTGACACAAAGGTGCTTATTTCTGTCATAAGCTTGTCTAGCTAGTTGACCGTACATTTGTGGCTAGTATAGGTTTTGAGACCACCATTAATCTACTGCATTCTACAGAAACACAGCTAAAATGGGCAATGCAGCTCCCTTAGAAATAACGGTCAGGTTTACTTTCTCACAATTAACTCGAGTAAAGTGTAGTGCAACTGCAGCAGTTGGGATTTTGTGTCTTATTCCCCTTGTAGGGTTCATCATCATCATCATCATCATCATCATCATCATCATCAAGGGGTCTTGGCTCTAAGTTGCCCCCCTTTTCCTCTTCCATTGCCCATCCTCATACCTAGCACTACCCATTTCCTCACTGTGCCCAATCCTGCCCCATGGGCCTACTTAAGCACTTCTCACCAATGCTGTCTACTCCCATTGCACGTAATTTGTGTCTATCTCCTCTATTCTGTACTCTCTTTGGTTGTAATTCCTCTTCCTTTCCACATGAGTTTGTCCTCCTGCAGGACAGCCAGGTTCATTCTGCTCCCCACTGGTATGACTCTCTTATGGTGTGTTTTTGTATACTTGTGCTGCAATGTATTGCTCTGTGTTTTTTATGTGTTTGTTTTGTTCTCCCAACATTGTAACCCCCTCCCCCCTGGACGATTCTGGAAATTAACTGTTTACAGCTCATGATGTCTTTCCTGGTGAAACATTTTAAAAATAAAAAAAAATAAAAATGATGATAGCCATGTTCCCACTGCTTACAAGTTTGTAAACTGTTCCTCTCATACCAATTTAGAGCTCTTTCCACTTTTTTTTTTTTGGTTTTGCCTTAGGCACAGAATTTGTTGAGAAAATGTTTTGTGGATAGAGCTCTTGGTACTGGTACACAGATGCTATATTTATTTGCTGTCCAAGGTTGCTTACTTCATTCGTTATTCACCATCCAAGATGTCATTGTCAATGACTTTTGTTTATTTGGTTGTTATTTACCTCGTAAGTGCACTAGACATATAGTGCCTATTTTCAGGCACAGCATAGAAACATAGAAGTTGATGGCAGATAAGGGCCACAAGACCCACCCAATCTGCCCATTTTTTCTACCTTATGAATGTGCCATCGGCCTTTGCTCTGTCAATGGCCTTTCTATTCCTACTCGTCTGTATCGCTCTCTTATGCCTATCGCATGCCTGTTTGAAGCCCTGCACTGTATTCATAGCCACCACTTCTTGAGGTAGGCCGTTCCATACATCTACCACCCTTTCTGTGAAAAAGAACTTCTTCACATTACCCCTTAATCGGTCTCCCTCTAATCTCATGCTGTATCCTCTTGTCCTGCTATTTTTCTAATATTGAAGCACATTAGACTCTTTTACCTTGTTAATGCCCTTAGGGTATGTTTGAATGATTTGATCATATCACCTCTCTCCCTCCTTTGCTCTAGGGTATACAGATTGAACTCCTTTAATCTGTCCTCATGTGTTTTCTGATGCAGTCCCTGCACCATTTTGGTTGCCCTTCTCTGGACTGCCTCTATTTTGTTAATGTCCTTGTGAAGGTGCGGCCTCCAGTACTGCATGCAGTACTCCAGATGGGGCCTAACCAGTGTCTTGTAAAGAGGGATTATTACCTCCCTCTTATGGCTTGTGATACCCCTACTAATACACCTCAACATCCCTCTAGCCTTACCTACTGCTTTAGTGGTCTGTTTAGATGATTTCAGGTCATCTGTGATGATGATGATGATGATGATGCCCAAGTCTCTTTCTTCCCTTGTGATTGCCAGCAACTCCCCCCCCCCACCTATGAGTACCTTCAGAATTTCTCTTCCCTATATGCATGATCTTGCACTTCTTTGTGTTAAACCCTAGTTGCACTCTTCTGACCATTTTGCCATTTTATCCAGATCACTCCTCATTCTGCCCACCCCATCTGGATCATCTACTCTGTTGCAGATCTTGGTGTCATCTGCAAACAGGCAAACCTTACCCTCCAGTCCATCTGCAATGTCACTGATGAAGATACTGAAGAGGACTGGCCCAAGAACTGATCCTTGAGGTACCCTACTTGTGACTTGTATCTCTTCTGACTGTATACCGTTTACCACCACTCTCCGTTATCTGCCCGCCAACCAGTTTGCCACCCAGCTGACCAACTTCTGACCCACCCCGAGCTTACCCAGCTTATTAATCAATCTATGGGTCATCTGATCTGACTTGCATTACCGAGACCTGGCTGGACGAAAATGCTGGCCCTATATTGGCCTTGGCAACTCCAGCTGGGTTCTCGTAATCACACGTCAAGGCTGGATCTTAGGGGTGGAGAGTGTGGCCATTATGTTTAAATCTGAACTGGGCCTTGTGGATGTTCCATTGGGGAACACAGATCTTTGAATATATCCTGGGCGAGGTGCAGGTTGTGGGATTCTCCTCGTCTACCGTCCACCAGGTGACGGTGGCGAATTCAGGAGATTGTAGACTTCATTGTAACCTTGTGTTGAGGGTTTCCCAGATTAATACTTCTGGGCGACTTCAACACCTGGGTCGATAATGAACTCTCCATTTTGGTCAAAGTCTCCTCCAGTTGATGAATACACTGGGCCTGACACAGGTTGTTACCTCCTCTACCCATATAGGAGGTCATTCACTAGATCTGGTCTTTCTCTTGGGTATGGAGATCACTGACTTGGGGGTGGAACCAGTCAGTTGGTGGGACCATTACACCATAAGGTTCAGTTTCAGGGCCCCTCTAATAGGTCTGCCTCTCACAGATGGTCAATGCGCCCTTTAAGGTGGTAGCTCAGTGACCTAATGGCGGTGCTGGACCTATCGAGGATGTCGGGTGAATGCATGAGTCCAGATGGTCTTGTACTTGCCTATAATAAGGCTGTGGGGAATGCTCTGGACAAAATTGCTCCTGTTGGTGGTGACCTCTCACCATCCGTCCAAGGAGTCCATGGTTCGATGGCTCCTTGAAGGAATTAAGGCAGTAGGCTGAAGGCTGGAGAGTCTGGCGGAAATAGGGCCTTGATGTTGACAGGCTTAGATTGTTAGCCCATTATGATGATACCAATCAGAAATCACTCGTGAAGGCAAATTTCTGTCAGAGAGATTTCTGCTGCAAAGAATCGACCGGCTCAACTTTTCGGACTGTGGACAGACTGTGCAATCCAGTCTGTCTTCAGCCTAGAAGCTTTTTCTCAACTTAGATGTGAGGTTCACTCGCTTCTTTGCAGATAAGGTTGCCAGCATCAGGTCCGGCATTGGTCCCACCTCTCCTTGAGAGTTATGGTGAACAACGGCGGTATATCCTCGGCCTATTTGGTTGGATTTTCACCGCCCGGAATTCGTTGACATTGTGAGGATCATCCAAACAATGCGTCCAACTAGTTGTAGTTTGGATCTGGGTCCTACAATTCTGTTAGTAGGTTGTGTAGAAGTTATCTACCCAATCCTTGCTGACATTGTCTGGAAATCCTTGGAGAGGGGGGTTTTTCCTAACCCCCTTAAGGAGGCAGTAGTTCGACCACTCCTAAAGAAATCCTCCTTGGATCCAGACTGTCTAGATAACTACCGGCCTATTTCTAACATGCCATTTGTTGGTAAGGTTATTGAAAAGGCAGTTGCACTGCAATTGTATGAACATCTCACCTCCCATAATGTCTATGATGCTCTCCAATCTGGTTTCAGGAAAAGGCATAGTACTGAGACTGCCCTTGTTGGATTGGTGACCTCCTAATGGCCCAGAGATCGAGAAGGCTTGTACCATTCTGGTCCTTCTTGATCTTTCTGCCGATTTGACAGTGTAGACCATGAGGTGCTATTGGGCGACTGTGGGTTTTGTGGGCTGTCTGGTACAGTCCACGAATGGTTTCGTTCTTACCTCAGTGGTAGGTCTCAGAGAGTAGTCACTGGAATTTATTCCTCTGGCGCTTCTCCTACCATGTGGGGTACCACAGGGCTCCATTTTAGCTCCCATGTTGTTTGCAGTGTATATGCTGCCATTAGGAGAAATCATCAGGAGATACAGCTTGAGCTTTCACTGCTATGCAGATGATACTCAGCTGTATCTATTCTTTCTCCCCGATCAAAGCGATGCACTCTCCGTACTTAACAACTGCCTGGATGAGATCAGAATTTGGATGAGTTCGAGCTGGTTAAAACTTAATCCGGATAAGACTGAGGTATTGGTTGTGGACCCAGGTCATCCTGGGAGGGGTTTGGGTGCGGGACATCCATCAGGTTTATTGCTTGGTGGTGTACCGCTCTCTAGCTCTCGATAGGTGCGAAATCTGGGCGTTATTTTTGATGACGGTCTGACCCTGAAATCACAAGTGTCAGCTGTTGTCAAATCCTCTTTTTACCATCTGAGGAATATCGCCCGGGTGAAACATCTGATTCCCCAGGAGGACCTTTCGACTTTGGTCCACGCCTTTGTTACCACCCGCTTGGACTACTGTAATTCCCTATACCTAGGGCTACCAGGGGTTGATATCCGCCGCCTGCAGCTGGTGCAGAACGCTGCAGCCAGGCTTTGACTGGGACTTCTAGAACCAGTCACATTACGCCTGTCTTCACGAACTGCACTGGCTGCCTGTGGTGTGGATCACCTTTAAGGTTGGTTTACTAACCTTTAAAGCCCTCATTACCCACCAGGGACCCGGTTACCTGAAAGATCTTCTGGTTCCCTATTGCCCCTCCGCTCCGCCAATGAGGGAATGCTAGAGATTCCCAGGGTCCGTTTGAAGTTGTCGGGATCTCGTGCCTTTGCCTTTTGGCTCCTACCCTGTGGAATTCTCTACCTCATTGGTTAAGAGAATGCCCGACCGTTGACAGTTTTAAAATTGCCTTAAAAACATATCTTTTTACTTTGGCTTTTTCTTTATAGTTTTGATTGTTTAATGTTGGATTTTGTTTTATTTATTCTGTACAGCGCCTTGATTCTGAAAGGCGCTTTAAAAATAAACATGAATTGAAATGAATTGAATATGTAGAATGGTATCGAAAGCTTTGCTGAACTCAAAGTAGGTGACATCAACTGCACCCCCTTGGTCCACCACTCTGGTTACCCAGTCAAAGAAATCTATGAGATTAGTTTGACAGGACCTTCTGGTTATAAACACATGCTGTCTTGGATCCTGTGCTCCTGTGGATTCCAGGTGTTGCACTATCCTTTCCTTAAGGAGTGCCTCCATAATCTTGCCCACTACTGAGGTAAGACTGACTGCCTCCTCCCTGCTGCCACTCTCATGGAGCAGGATCACATGAGCCCTTCTCCAGTCTTCTGGGATCCCTCCTGTGCACAGAGACTCACTAAACAGTTCTGATAATGGCTCTGCTAGTTCCCCCCTTAGCTCCTTTAGTACCGTGGGATGTACACCATCAGGTCCCATTGCCTTGTCCACCCTGAGCTTATCGAGCTCTTGTAGGACCCTTTCTTTTGTGAAGGGACTTGTGCACACCTCCCTCCCCCCTGTGTCCATGGTGCTGAGCTGTGGGCCCTGCCCTACCTTCTCCTCAGTAAATTGAGCAGAAGTATCTATTTAGGATAGATGCTTTTCCTTGGTCCTCCTCCACACACTCCCACTTATCCCCTTTGACCTTAGCAATACCCCCTCTGGACTTTCTCCTTTCACTAATGTATCTATCAAAAATCTTGTCCCCTTCTTTTACTGTTTGTGCTAGTGTTTCCTCTGTTTGGGCCTTTGCCTGCCATACTGCCTTCCCTGTTTCCCTTAGGGAAGTTGGGTATGCCTCTCTATCGTCATGCTGCTGCGTTCCCTTATATTTCCTGAAGGCCAACCTTTTGGCTCTGATCTTTTCTGCTACTGTTTTTGAGAACCAAAGTGGTTGACTAGGTTTTTATATGGAAGAAAAGGAGGCTGAGGCCAATCTTGATTCCCCCCCCCCACACCTGTGGGCTAATATAGATAAGACTGGTTTAATTTAATCCAGTTGTCAAGATGATTCTTAAAGGTATCGAGATTTGAAATCTCCACTAATTCTTGAGGTAATAAATTCCATAATCCAGATGCACATATAGTTATGTAATTGTTTCTTTTGTTTAAATTTGCTTTCTTGATAATAATCTGTTTGTCATGTGACCCGAGTATTTTCTTGTTTGAGCAGATAGAAATATTACACTGAGCTAATAAAGATGGAGATTGTAGGACTTTGTGAATAAACAGAATATCACCCCTGCAACATCTAGTTTGGAGGGTATGAAGGCCAGTCGCCTCCAACCTCTCCTTCTTTTGCTCTTTCTTTTCTCCCTGACACGATGGGATGTTGCTTCAAGTAGTGCATCCTTAATGCTTGCCCACTTTGCCTGTACCCCCCTCACCTATATTTCTTCTTACCAGTCTAGCTTAGCTCTGTTGGCCATCTTATCAAAGTCAGCTCCTCTGAAGTCGCAGATGTTTGCCTTGGAATGGGATGATTTAGTTCTTGTGGTCAAATTGAACCATACCATGTGATTGTCACTGGCCCCCAGGTGACCTTCAACCTGGAGATCTGGGATCCTTACCCTGTTAGTCAGTTCTAGATCCAGGATAGCCCTGTCTCTTATGGGTTGTTGTACAAAATTGTTTGAGGCCCTCCCCCTCCAGGGAATCCACTATGTCTCTAGTTCTGGTGGATGTTACTGCTGGTATTGACCAATCTGTATCTGGCATGTTGAAGTCTCCCATTATCAGAACCTCCCCCTTTAGCTGTCATGTTTTGCATATCTTCTAACAGTAATGTGTCTATGTCCTCCCCCTGGCCTGGAGGCCTGCAGACAACCCATATGGCTGTCCTGTTTCCAGGGTGACCCACAGTTTTTCTGGCTCCTTATGTGTACTCTGAATTTCTGTAGCTTTGATATTTTAATTGACATAAAGGGCACCTCCACCCCCCCCCTCCCTTTTTGCACCTTGGTCTCTTCTGAACAGTACATAGCCGGGTACTGAAGTCTCCCAAGTGTGGTTTCTGGTGAACAAAGTCTTGCTAATGGCTACTATGTCCAGTTTAGCCTCTGTCATTGTTGCCTCCAGGTCTGGGATCTTGTTTCCCAGACTGCGGGCCTCTGTGTAAATGATTTTTCATTGGCCAGATTTTGGTGCGTTAGTTGTGGGGTGAGGTCCGGCTTTTCCCCTGCGCGTCATATGGGGAGCCGGACCTTTTTCCTTACCTGGTGATGCAAACAAACTACAAACATGCTGAACTCCTGTTTGATCACATAAATACAGGTACGACAATTTACATCAAGCATAGAGCAAACTCGAGTACAAGATACAGGACAAAGATTTACATCAAGCACAACACAATAATAAACACAGAAAGGTGTCAGCAGATCAGGGCCTCATGGCCCACCCAGTCTGCTCTATTTTCTCTCTATCCTTACTTTGACACTGCAGACCCTATTTTGCCTCCGGTCCCCCCTTCCCTTTTTTACTTCCAAGATCCTCCTGTGTCTATCCCAAGCTTTCTTGAATACCATAATTGTTTCCAACCCCACCAACTCTGCCAGCGGGCTGTTCCACTCATGTACCACTCTTTCAGTGAAGAGGTGTTTCCTCATATTTCCTCTAAGCCCCCCTCCTTCTAATTTCATAGTGTGGCCCCCTCATCCTTGTGCATCTTTTCCCTTTGGAAAATGCTACCTTCCTGCACCTTGTTTTTCCCTGTGAGGTATTTGTATGTTTCTATCATGTCCTCCCCCATCGTCCAGGAAGTACAAGTTCAGTTCCTTAAGCCTTTCCTCATAGGTTTTCAGATGCATGCCCTGTACCATTTTGCTTGCCCTCCTCTGAACTGCTTACATCTTCCACCCAATGTCCTTTTGAAGATCGGGCCTCCAGAATTGAACACAGTTTTCGAGGTGTGGTCTCACCAGTGATCTGTACGGGGTTGCTGTTACCTCCTATCTTCTGCTGCTGATGCCGCTGTCTATGTATCCCAACATCTGGCAACCGTCCCCACTGCCTTGTCACACTGTTTTGCCACCTTTAGGTCATCTGTAATAATCTTCCGCAAGTCCCTTTCCTGATCTGAATCTGTCATTGCCTCCGCCCCAGTTATATGCTGCCTTTGGGTTTTTGTGCCCAAAATGCATTATTTTGCATTTTTTTAATGTTAAATCTGGCTGCCACTTCCTTGATCATTCTTCCAGCTTCTTTTAGATCCCCCCTTCCCCCATGTGTCTACTCTGTTACAGAGTTTCACGTAATCTGCGAAGAGACATACTTTCCCTTCCAGTCTCTCAGAAATGTCACTAATAAAGACATTGAAGAGGACTGGGCCAATTACCAACCCCTGTGGCACCCCACTGGTCACTCTGCCTACTCCAGAATGGGTCCCATTCATCACCACTCTCTAAGTCCTATTGCACAGCCAACTCTCCAGCCATTATACAACCTTAGTATCCACTAATAAGTGTGATAACGTAAAAGGAAGATTACATCAAACTGCATCTTAGTGGTCAAGTAGCAATATCTACATCTTTCATGAGTCAGAATTACAAATGATGTACATACAACAGCATGTACTGATCAGGATCAGCAGAAAACATCCCTTTATTAACTCTGATAAAAGATAAAAGTTTGTACATTTCTCCTTTCAGTCTGTGGATGGGGGCCTCTTATCTGTTCCACAAGCCCGTTTAAAATCTTCAGGGTACAGGGTGTTCAGATTGGCTGCCTCAATTCTCTGGAACATCCTTCTTTGTTCAAGTCACATCTTTTTCTTTTTTTTTTTTTTTTTTTTTGTATACTTTATATAAAAAAGCGGAGAGCAAGTTACAAGTCAGACAGATCAGGCACAACAAACATTTCCAGCATTGGAAGTTGGCCATTAGAGAGCTAAGCAGACAAGCATATACATCGACAACAGTGGCTGCATTGCATTAGGCTAAATAGCTTCCACAGGGGAGGCCTGCAGAAAAATATACTCCCGCAGAGGTTACAGTTAAGTAAGGGTTTTTTAGACAGTGAACATATTTGGGTGATCAAGGGATTAAAAACCATTGAAAGAATGTACAACATAAGGGAAACCAAGTTTTCTCTATAGCATTTTCTACCGGAGACCATATCTACTAATAATGCACCATTTGGCCTCTGACAAAATATTGAGTTCTTTCTAGTTTCATGCACTCCATAAATGAACTCACCCACTCAGATACTGAGGGTATTTCTGATGCTCTCCAGTACTGTGCTAGTAATCAGAGTGCTACTACATTACCCAGTCTCCATAAGTTTGTAGAAAATGAAGCTCCCCCTCCTCGATCTTCAGGTGGCAGACCCATCAGGATTTCAACTGGGTCCAACATTAGTGGGCACTGCAAGACTGAGGTTAAAATTTGCTGCATACCTCTCCAGAATATTTGCACTTTCGGACATTCCCAAATCAAATGATAAAATGAGCCCTCATAAATTTTACATTTTGGGCATGGGGAAAAATACAGGGATCTATCTTATGGGCCAAATGGGGGGTAAAATATGTCCTCAGGAGAACATTATACTGAACTGCTCATAGTCTATTGTTTACTGAACATTTCCCTACGTTTTTAAGAATAGCTAACCAGTCTCCTCCCATAAGGCCCTTTGGCATTATATCTGACTCCCACTGGGCTCTAATTTTTGTTAAGGGATCAGGGAGTGCCCCGATCAATAGTTTGTAACACTTCCTGAGGGGTCTAAAAGCCAGGTCCGAAGCTTGCCCCACAAATATTTCCTCCAAAGGGGACCGGCACCTCAGGTGGCCCTCCGGGATCTGAGCCCTTAACTTGTGTATAAATGACTGTAGGCGGAGGTACACAAAATAGTGTGAGGCATGAATTCTATACTTTATAATAAGGGAGTGAAAAGGTAAAATCTCATCACCCAACCACAGATGTCCCAACAATCCCAAAACCCGGTGATGCCAGCTTTTCAGAATTTGCTTATCCCCAAGCACCCCCCACCTTTCAGTAAAAGGGTCAGCAAAGGAGTATCTCTGGAAATTGATTGTGCTCCGTGCCCGATCAGTTGGTGAATCTTCTGCCATGCCCTCCAAGTGGCCCTAGTACAGGGGTTATCTATTTTAATAGGTAGGGATAAGCCCATACCGCCCACCGGGGTATCATAATACAGGGGAACAAAGGTGCGGGTTTCCAGGTTCACCCAGGCTGGTCTGTTGGTTCCCTCCTTAAACATATCATGCACAGAGGCCAACTGAGCAGCTATATAATAGTACTGAACATTAGGGAGGCCCAATCCCCCCTTCCTGACTGGGTGCCATAAAATTTCCTTTTTGATTCTCGGTCTCCGACCTTGCCAAAGAAGTTGAGTAAGAGCACCCTCCAGTGATTTTATAAATTTATGGGGTATCCACAGGGGGACGGTTTGAAAAAAATATAGAAATTGCGGTAGCACCGACATTTTAATTAAGTTAGCTCTCCCTATGAGGATCAGTGGAAGGGCTCTCCAGGCTATACAATCATCTTTAACTTTTTTAATAATACCATTCATGTTGATTTTCACCAGTTTGGAAACTGCAGCTGGGTTTATAATTCCTAAGTACTTAATCTGGTTGGTACATGGGACAGTGGTGTTAGCTATGGTAATAGATTCCTGGGGGCCTGCCAATGGCAGCCACTCACTTCCCCCCCAATTAATTTTATGTCCCCGAAAGGGGCCAATATGTTTCAAGAAGTTCCGATAAGTGGGGAAGCGAGTCCTCTGGGGATCGAAGAAAAAGGAAGACATCATCGGTGAAGAGGGAAATTTTGTTCTCCCTTCCCCCTAAGTCAAGGCCCCAAATGGCCGGAGTAGATCTTATGGCCTGAGCTAGGGCCTCGATGGTAAGAACATATAAAAGTGGGGATGGGGGCAATCCTGCCTGGTACCCCTAGTCAGGACAAAGGGAGCGGAAACCACATTGTTAGTAAGTATTTGGGCTTTAGGAGAGTGATATAATGCACTGACCCACTGCAACATCTGATGGCCCACACCAAATTTTGCAAGAACTGCAAGCAAAAAGGGCCATTGGACCCAGTCGAACACCTTTTCAGCATCGAGGGCCAGTAGCGCCCCCCCACCCACTACCCGAGCCAGTGTGCATGATATTCAGGGTCTGCCTAATATTACGTTTGGCCTGCCTTCCTTTTACAAACCCTCCCTGGACCAGATGGATCAGCCGGAGAAGTAGCCCTTCTAGCCTAGACACCAGCAATTTGGCCATAATTTTATAATCGGCATTTAAGAGTGAGATGGGCCAATAGGAGGTACACTTAAGGGGGTTCTTACCTGGTTTGGGCAGGACAGTGATGGTGGCCAAATATTGAGAGAGCGGCAGGGCCTCCAGAACCAAGGCATCAGTCACCATCCGAAGCATCAGGGGGCCCACAGTATCCCATATCAATTTATACAGTTCAGAGGGAAGCCCATCAAGGCCCAGAGCCTTCCCCTTCTTAACTCCCCACACCACCCTGCACAGCTCCCCCAGGGTCACAGGGGACGCCAAAGTATGTCTGTCCTGATCCCGCAGGCTTGGCAGGTCTATCTTCCCCAAAAAGGAGTCAGGGGTCGCTCCAGGTGGGAACTCAGAAGTATACAAGGAGGAGTAGTAGGCCCTGAAGGAGTCGTTTATCTTGGTTTGGTCGTAAGTGACCTCTCCAGTGGGGTCTTCTATGCCTAGTACAGTATAGTACGTTCTGCTTTCTTTGCCTGCTCTAGGCCCGCCAACCACTTCCCTGATTTTTCTCCATCAAAATAAGTATTAGATGTTGTTAGCAACAAATCCCATTCCAGTTTCCTAATGGAGAGCTGACTGAGAGTGCCCTTCAGAGACTTAAGTTCCGATACGAATTGTGGGGTCTGGTGTACCATACTAGCTCTCTCTAGGCTGTCTATTGACTTTTCTAAGTGTGTTCTTGAGCTGTATTGGTTTTCTTTCGGAAGGAGGATTATGAAATAGCTTCACCCTTAATAAAAGCTTTCATGGTATCCCACACTGTACTACTGCTAGTATCTTCTGGAGGGTTCAGAGAGATAAACTCCCACAGGTGGTCATTACGTTGCTGGACAAACTGCTGATCTAAAAGCAGAGAGGGGTCTAGTCACCACTGACTCGTACTGGGAGGGTCTACCCCCCCAGACACCGTCACCCTGAAGGGGGCATGATCTGAAATCACTAACTGGTCATATTCAGCTTCGACTATCTCCCCCACCATATGAGAGGGAAGAAAAATGTAAACATTATAGGCATGGGGAAAAAAAAGGAGTATTCCCTGGATGCAAGGTGGCAAAAATGCCAGGCCTCCGTAAGAGATCTACCCTCCACCAACCAGTGCAAAGCAGAGGCACTGTGGGGTGGTGCACCATGGCACGTCCCAGTGTGGTCCAGTTTAATATCCCAGTAGGTATTCATGTCCCCGCCATGACTATACAATCAGGAAAAGGAGCAAGGGTGGTCGCCAAGTGAGTGAAACAGTCTAGAGAGTCAAAATTAGGTCCATAGACCAACACCAGGGTAAGTTTCCACTCTCCCAGGTCCACCACGGCAATAACATATCTGCCCTGAGGGTCAGCCACCCAGGTTAGTACTTTATCGGGTAGGTCAGGCCTGATCCAAATAGTGGCTCCACGGGCCTTAGAGGTGAAGGGAGCTGCCAAAAAGGATCCCCCCCCAGGTGACCAGCCTCCTCCGTAGTAGAGTGAATTTCCTGTAAAAACAATTATATCTCCCTTCAGTTTCTTAATATGAGACCAAACTTGCTTCCTTTTAACCACTGTTCACAAACCATTGATGTTCCAGGATATAAATGTAATACTAGCCATTAGCATATAGTAACTCAATTCGGGCCAAGAGTGTCGACTGCATACCTATTATAGAAAGAGAACTGACTCTGCTAATTTTACATAAACAAGGAAACCTCTTAAAAAAAAACCAAAAAACTGCCCCCTCAACCACAATTGGACCAGTACTGTAGCAACACATGACAACAGACAACATTTTTGCAGTTAACCCCCCTCCCTGTCCCCAAGTAACATACTGGTCCCCAACTAGAACAGAGAACATTAGTAACAACCAACCAACAGTAACAGATCTCCCCCTCAAACAGTAGCAGAAAATCTGCTGTCCCCATCCACTACTTTTCGGGGATAGAGCGCCCCACCGCCTGCTATTATAAGCACATGATAAAAATTGGTAAGAAAGAAATGTTAAATATTAAAAAGGACAAGCTGGGAAGGGGCGAGGACCTGGGAGGTACTTCTCCCAGCAGTCCTCCATTGCCCACTAAATTAACTCGGGAAGCAAGAACTGCCCAGGGAGCTCTGCAGGGTTGTCCGTCCCCTTCTGAGGTACGGGGACCTAACCACCCCGGCAAAATGGTCTTTCCAGCTTAAACTCCATTGTTCTAACTGCTAGGTGCAAACTGAGCTCCCATATTGGCCGTTCCCTTCTGCATTCTTTAAGGTAGTAAAGAAAAAAGGACAAAAATTGGTTTAATAAAATGAAAGATAGTAGATGCAGATCCCGACAATTATTGTTCCTTCATCCCCCCCCCCGTACAAACTCCCAAGGAAGAAAGCCAAGTAGTCACTCTTGATCAAAGTCCCATAAATAGTAGTCCAAAAAAAACCAAGCAAATTGACTACAAAATGGGGCTACTCAAGGCCAAAAGTCTATGTGGTGTGTAATCTTGGTGGGATCGAGTGGCCATAGGCCTAATAGAGACCAAGTCTTGCTCTCAGATCGGTGGTCTCCCAGAGGATAACATGGCCAAAATATCCTTGGATTGTGGTGCCTAATAAAGTCCCACAGAGAGTACCAGCGGGGAGAAGAGGAGAAGGGAGGGGTGGGGGTGCCCGACGACCATGCCATGGTAGCCCCCCCGAAGTTGTTACATATCTGAATAAGGCGTATGTGCCCCCCCACTCCCCAATCACACACTACTAGCAATCACAGTACCTGTTAGAAGTTCTGACTGCGGTCAGCGGCTCGTTTGACCTCTCTTCTAATGCTCCGGCTCCCTGGCAAAATCCAGCATGAGGTCTGGGCTAGTCAAGGCCTTCTGAGGGCCTCCCACAGGCCGAATGATAAGCCAGGCAGGGTAGGCCAAGGTGAATGGGCAGGAAATGGAGTGTAGCAGCTTCTTAACCTTGGCATATGCCTGTCTTTGCAGTTGTAACATTCTGGAGTAATCGGGGAACAGGCTGACCTGGTTTTGTTGAGACATGATCACTCCTTTTTTTTGAGCTGCATTGAGCACCAAGAGCCTATCCTGGTACCTTAGAAATTTGACTATGATATGGCAAGGTTTCTGTTCTGGTGAGGACCTAGGGAGCGATCAGCCCGCTGAATTTCTATGGTAACGTCTGGCGGGAGTTGTAACGTGTCCTTAAACCAGGTTTGCAGGTAGCCTACACAGTCCCTTCCCTCAAGCCCCTCTGGAAGCCCTATCATTATTATATTGCAGCGTCGCTCCCGATTCTCATGGTCATCCAGTATTTAAGTAGTTCTATTTCTTTAAGTGCTTTCATCAGGTCTGTGGACTGCCGAGATGTTAGATCCTCCTGATTCCCCAATCTGTTTCCCAGTTTTCCGATACGAGTTTCATGCATCTCAGCAGTCTCAGCAAGGTTATTTACTGTTTGCTGCATGTGCTGAATCTGGGCCATAACATTTTCAAACCCTACTTCCATGCGTGTGCCTAAATCATATTTCAAATCTTTCAAGAGACGCTCCAGATCCTGGTAACCCTCGGCCATGGCGTCAATCGGACCTGGGATGGGGTTGTCCTGCAAAGGAGGGACTTAGAGGTCAGGAGAGACTTGATCTGCAGCAGGCCCTTCTGAGGATCCCTCTCGTGCTCTTCTCCGAGGTAGATCCTTAGCTGCGCGACTCACACCGGGCGAGCTGAAAGATAATTTGGACTGCTTCTTCACAGATTTTGTGGGCGCAGGCATCGGGACAGTTTGCTAGTTGAAAATGATAGGCTGTTTGGCAATATAGTAGGGTGTAGAGGGAAAATAGCAGGTGATGTGGATGGAGCTCCTCATTAAAGCCGTCATTCCGCTCCTACGCTAAGCCACGCCCCCCCCCCCCCTTCAAGTCACATCTAAAAACACATCTGTTTGCATTGTGTTTTGGCCTAGTGTTGCTGTTCAAATCTATTACTGAACTAATTTTATTTTAAAATATTTTAGTTTATTATTTTACTGGCATGGTTTTATTGTATTGTACTGTGATTATTGTGAGTCACCCAGAACCCCTGAGAATGGGCTGCTCCATACAAGTAAAATTGCCTTGCCAAGCAGCAATCCATTTCTGGTGTCAGTTACAATATTACCGGCTATACAAAACATATGTTCAGAAACACTTGCTGAAGCACACCTGAGATGTTAAAATGTTTCATTGTACAGTTCAGGCCAAATCTATTTTTCTGATCTCCAGTATTCAGATTATCATGCAGCAACAGGAAGAACTGGTACATGCAGATAGCTGTCTGCCATGACAGAAAAAGGCCACTCAGATAAAGTGCCAGTCTCATCTGGTAAAGCAACAACTGTAGAAAGTTTCTGCAACAGATTTAGGTTGCTACCAGGAAAGGCATTCTTTACATTGCTGTTCTTTATCCCTCTGTTAGATGACGAGAAGCTACTGGATGTGTCTGTACTTGAATCTTGAGACTCTACATCAGCAACAGAAAATTGTACTTCTCTGTATCTTTTTTTTATAACATGCAGTCTTGAACCAGGGATTTAAGAGAGCTGCAGGAATGTACAGTTCTCCCCGCATCAGGAAGTTCAGGCATCCATGAACTGCTGGCTATTAAGCTAATGCTCGGCGCTCAACACAAATCACTCATAATTGCATCAGTCGATTTACCTCCCGGGGGCAAAAGAGGGACTTGATAGAGATGCTCGACCAGCTTAAACTGAAAAATTAACTCATTATACAGTAGAAGCTACTTAATCGGGACACAGTTAATAGTGATGTCCGCTTAATTGGGACGTCCCAACAGGAACCAATTAATTGGCTATGTTATCCTATGGGGCTCTTATCTGCTTAAAGGGGATGCCCCCGTCACACAAATGGGATGATTTGCAGCCAGATTAGTCTTCCTGCTATGCCGCTAATCCCTTTTCACACCTAATTATGTGTGAAAAGGGATTAGTGGCACCTGTTCCTCTCTCCGAACATGTCACCTCCACTCCACTCCAAACAACTAAATAACTGCTGAGCAACCTGAGTGGGGGTAGACAGAAATGCAACCAAGTCTCTGACGGCTCTAGCGGAAGGGAAGGAGGGAGAGCAAGAGATAAATCTACTCACTATGTGCTGTTCCAGCCTCGCGCTGCCTCACACACAGCCACAGTCGATTGATGTCTGCAGTTTTGTTCAAGCAGGGAACAGAGAGAGAGTATGCTCACTAGTTGTTTAGCTCTGCTGTTTGACATGCTGTTCCTCTTCCACTGGCTCACTTTGTGTTTAGCTCTCCAGAATCGATCGATGTGCTGTTCCTCACTTGCTTGCTCTCTCTCTCTCTTGCACGCTGCCTCACACACAGTCACAACCACACCACAACCGAGTGTTAGCTCTTTCTCTCTTTCGCTCAGAAAAGCGCGCTCATCTTTTAAATGCCTTGTCCATTTAAAATGAGACAGAGAGAGAGAAAGAGAGATATGCAGCTCCATGTTTTCTGCTCGTTTCTTGTCTAACAGTTTGCCGCACCATCTTAGCTCCCCAAATCAAAGTGCAGTCTCTCCTGTTACCTTTGGAGCTCCCGTTAACGGCTTCAGTACGAAGGTGGAGTCTGATTCAGGTAACAAGTGCTGTGCTGCTAAAAAAAATAACAATAAAGATAAAAATCAAATCAAATAATGGTGACACCACACAGTACAGTACAGTTCAGATGCCAGTGTAGCTGTACTGTGGGTAACACAAGCCATTTCAATGGCTTCTGTTAAACAGGACGGCAAATGGGGACAAAAAGTCCGCCACCAGGGCATGCCAATTAAGCGGCTTCTACTGTAACTGGAGACTTCAATCTTAACTGGCTTAGTAAAAACACAGATCCACAGAAGGACCAGGTCACTAGCTTGGACCTCTTGCAATTGTTTACTGAACCCACCAGACATAACCACAAAAATGGTAATAGCACACTCACTGACTGGGCCCTATCCAGCTGCCCCTCGGACAGTGGAGGATGCAGTTCACCCAGACTCACTAAGTGACCACTCACCGGTCACCTTTCTTTGGTCAAACAAATTCAGGAAGGTAGCACCTACCTGGATAGAGAGCAGGGTCCTCAAGGGAGGCATGCTCAATCCCTTTAAGGCAGTGCTTGCCCATATCAACTGGTCACCAATGGATACAAATCAGGACATTGACCTTGTTCTTCAGTACTTCACTGACAAGTTCAATGCAACCTGTGACATATTTGCACAGGTAAGAAAGAGAAAATCCCAGGGATACTGTAATGGCTGGATCAACAGAGAACTACTTGATCTAATGAGGGATTGGGATGACCTGTGGAATAGGGCCATGGACTCTGTCAAGAAGGATGACTACCAGAGATACAGAGCAGCCAGGAATAAGTGTACGCACACTCATAAGACTTGACAAAGCAAAGTTTTATAAGGACCAACTTGAGAGGTTGTGGGGTGATGGTAGGAGATTTTGGGGGAACATAAAGGAACTACTAGGGAGGGGAGATAAAACGCATCCTTCGATGCTCAACATAAACAGAACTGCCACCCAAGACTTGATCATCATTGCAGAATAATTCAATAATGCTTTTACAGACCTCAGCTCTGTACTACCCCAGACTATCTTAATGTCTCTGACCCCCCCCACAAACCTCTCTTACCAAGGAAAACAAGCACCCTAACTTCTATTTTAAATCCATCCCAATCAAGGTGGCTAGAAAATATGCAAAAAAGGTACTTAGTAAAACCAGGCAGGGTAGCAATAAAATCAACATGAAAATGGTTGCTCTCCCCCTGGAAGAAGTGCTCACTCACATCACTAACATTTTTAATAAATCCCTCACACTTGCTAAATTCACAGCAGTGTGGAAACGAGCTCTAGTGACCCCTGTACACAAAAATGGGGATTGCACAAGTACTTCAAACTAAAGGCCTATTTCGATCCTATCCCCCCCTCTCTAAGGCACTGGAAAAAACAGTGGCAGATCAAATCACCAAATATCTGCAAAAATGCAATCTTCAATGCCCACAACAACACAGTTTCAGGAAGAACCATAGCAAGTCTACCACCTTGATTGAATTCACTGATTTTGTTCATAGAGTCATGGATGGTAACATGCTAGTGGGGTCAATCTTTATTGACCTCACCAAAAGCATCTGACACCATCAATCACTCTCTCTCTCTTCTTACTCAGCAGCTGTAGTCTCTCGGCCTGTCAACTACCTCTGTTAGTTGGTTCAACGACTACCTCTCACTCAGATCTCATGGTGTTAAAATTGGGGCTGCTGTCTCATCCATGAGAGAGGTCCCCCTGGGAGTCCCACAGGGATCTATTCTGGACCCACTGCTTGGTACCCGGTTAGATTAGTGATACCAGAATAGTGCCAGTCAACTGAGCGCAAGTCTGGATAGCGCTACCGCAGACAGCTAGCAGGGATGTAGAGCAGTTGCGATATGCGCTCCCCATGTCACTGTCCATGGTGCTGCCGCAGGACAAGGGCAGCAAAATACTGGGGGCTGGCCAAGCTGCTCCCGTGGCATGGAGGGCTAGGACATGGAGCAACTTGGCTGGGAGGCAGTGGAGACTAGGGTTCTAATCCTGGTCTCCGACCATTTTGCACAAATCAGGACTTGTGTTATTTTTACAAGGAGCCATGGAAACAGTATCCCACAGCCTCACAAATTTAACTTGCCCCGTGATCCACTCCCCCCAGAGTGGGAATCCTTAAGTCTGGGGGGTGTGGGGGGCAGCCCCCCACAACAATAAAATCGATAGTATTTTTGCCACACTGTTAATGCTGACGTCATTGTGGTTGGCTATGTTCTGACCCAGTGCCCTGCTTTTTAATCTATTTCTAAATGCGCTTCCTGATGACTGTACTAGCAAAATCATTCTCTATGCCGATAATGCGGTCATTATTGATCGCCACTCCCAGCTTGCTCAACTCCAACAAAATCTACCAGCTACCTTCCACGAACCTGAAGACTGTATTCAACCTCATAAGCTGCTACTGAACTACAAAAAAATGAAATCTTTGCTCCTCACAAGCAGCAAATGCAAGGCTAGAAACCCTCCTTTCCTTATTACTAACAACAAGGCCATGCCCCTAGAACAAGTTAACTGCTTTAAATATCTAGGGGTTTTAATAGACGACATCCTGTCATTCTCAAAGCACATTGACCAGGTGGTGAAAGCAGTCAACATCAGACTAGGTATCCTTTACAGACACCGGCACTACCTTACACCCACAGCCCTCCACTTATCCATCACCAGCTCCATCCTATCAATAACTGACTATGGCCTGGTCGTGTATGGTGCTGCCTCAGATACAGCCCTAAAACAGGTGGCTACAGCACTCAACAAAGCTTGCAGGTTAGTTCTAGGGGCTGAGAGACTCACCCACATGTGCACCCTGTACGAACTCACTAGCTGGCTTAACTTGAGAGACAGGATCAAATTTCATACTTGTCTACCAGGTAAAAAAGCACAATTAGGCCCAACACCCCCCTGCATCCAACAGCTCATCTCACCTGTACACCTGCAGCACAACACGAGGACCACAGTGAGTGGTTCTCTATGCGTCCCCTTCATGAGGACATCCCTAGGCCAACGTTCATTTGCTTACAGGCCTCCCCTCTGGCTAAATGATCTCCTGGGAGAACTAAAACACTCAGAGGCCCTTAAGCATGGCCTGAAGCAATCCCTAACCAACACAAGATCCTGTGATTGCAGGCATGCCTAAGGCTCTTTCACCCTACTAAAGGCACTCTTCATCCCCCTGAAGTTCTTCTCTGTGGAATTTCTTCCTTCCTTCCTTCTACACCCATGATGATAGTAAGTGCCCAGTAGTCTAGCTCTGATTCATAACATGTATTCTCTCCTGTCCTCCTAAGCCTTTTGCTCAAATATCCCTGTTTTTTTCCACACCTGCATTCAGTTACCCTGCCACCATCACTCCTTTCCCCCTCCTCCTCCTTCTCTTAATCCTGTTTTACCACTCTAACCTACCCTCATGCTCCCATCCACTACACTCCTCCTGTCACCTGCTGCACAGTAAGTCCCTATTTCCCCACCCATTCTTGGGATGCCCCACCCCCACCCCGTTTGAAACCATGTTGTAGAATTAAGGATCTGTAATTGAGTGACAATGCCTGGTTCCAAGGCAGCTGTTTTTAATTTCTGCAACTGCTTGTAAGTTCAACTGTTTAGCTTTTGTCTTGCCTTTTAGTTCTCTTTGTAACATGGCATAGAAATAGAAACAGAAAACAAGCAATTTCATTTGTCGAAATGCAACATGAGGTACATCAGAAACCATGGTCTTTAGTAGATCATGGTTGCTGATGTAGTATTAAAAGAAGCCACAGCAAGTCAAAGCAGTATGTTAATTTATGCATAATGTATAATTTATGTATATTCAAATCAGTTCTAAATCCTAGATCTCACCCACCCACCCAGTGGCCATTGATGTATCTGGCAAACACAATGGGTGACTATACAGTTACATTCTCCATATGTGGAGTTCCTGGAATTACTAGGTATGTTGACAGTTTCAAAAATACAGATATGGAAAAATGGAAAGTGCCTAGCAAGGTGGTTCAGAAAAGGAACAAATCTGAAATATCCAGAAAAAGCAATGTTGCAGAACCAAAAGAAGATGAACAGAATGTTGTAGAGAAAAGAAAGAGATCTGAAATAGTAGACAGTTGTAGTGATGTTCTTGTTAAACTACCTACAGAAAGAAAACGTATAATTGTAACAGAAGATGACCTTGACAAGCTAGAACAGAAGAAAAATGAGAAAAATACTCATAAAAATACCTCATGGTCAGTACATCTTTTTCTTGAATGGATGAAATCTGTAGAAGAAAAGAGAGATTTGAAATCAGTACCAATTGATGACTTAGCTGTTTTGCTCCGTTGGTTCAATGGATCTGTTAGAACAACCGATGGCAAGCAATATAGCATCAGTTCTTCTGCTGGCATTCGAGCTGGTATTAAATCGACATTTAAACAGCACTGAAATAAATAGGAACGTTAACATCAGCATGATTCAGAATTTAGAGCAGCAAACAATATTTTTCTAGCAGTTCTAAAAGAGTATCGGTGAGCAGGACAGCATGTGGCTGCCCACCATCCCAGAATAACAGATGTAGATCACATAAAATAAGTTGTCCCAAATTGGATCCACAGTCAGTGTATGGCCTAGTTCGCCGACTGTGGTTTGAGTTACAATTAGGTTTTGCCAGACGAGGCAGAGAAGGCTTGGCAAAGCTAAAGCACAACTCATTTGTTCTAAAAATAAAAAATATGATTATGACAGAGAATACTTATCAGTGTCCTTTAATGAGTCAACCAAAAATCATTTATCTGTCTCTGAACATAATTAAAATGCACAACGTGGGATACTGCATGCTCAGCCAGATAGTGGCAACTGTCCGATCGCACTATATAAAAAATACATCTACCACTGCCCAGAAAATGCACCTTCATTTTACCTGCACCCTAAAAGATCTCCACAGCATGTACTGGACAGAAAGCAGTGCTGGTATGGGTTACAAGCAATAGGACAAAATTATCTGGGAGACATGATGTTGCAGATTTCCTTAGATGCTGAACTCAGCTTCCGATATACAAATCACTGTATTCGTAGTACAGCCATGCATTTGTTATTGGAGGCTGGGTTAGCATCTAGGGAAATAATGACAATTATTGGCCACAGATGCGAAACAAGTTTAAAAAGTTATTGGTCTCCATCTGCTAATGACCATCAGAAGTGGTCAATAATACTGTCTAAGGATACTTCCAAAAGCAGCACTCCAAACAAAGTAAGTGACAGCAACCGTCAGAGTGTTCCCCACAAACTAGAAATAAAACAGCCGTATAGGTCCAATACATGCAAGAGTGATATAAACATAGGTGCCGGAACAGGGGGAGCCACTAGGGCCATGGCCCTACCACTTTCATAAGTGGCCCTATCACTTTCTGCTATCATGGTAATATATTTAATAGGGGAAAATTTACCCCTTACATCCTTGGCCCTACCGCCTTTCAAACCGTTCCAGCACCACTGGACATAAACCAGATTTTAAACAGAAGTACTACCAAAGGAAATGAGCCATCATGCTCATACACATGGAAATTTGACCAAAAGCTTACCATGACACATCTTCGTCATGTACCTTAAAACCTCAGAGTAGTACTGAAGGAACTGATCCATCTTGTTCATACACAGGGAACAGTAAGCCAAAACCCCAACCTGAGAAATCTTCCTCGCACATCTCAAAATCGCCAACACTTCTTGATCAACCTGCAAAAGTCCAAGAATGAGACCCATGTGTGCCACCTACCTTTAATATGACTCGCCCTAGTAACGATGTATATTGCCTGTGGACACCATTTAATTTAAGCAAGTTTATGATCAATAGGCCAGTTAATTTGAATTACTTCAGCACGCCCCAAAATCCTGAAGTTAGTAATGAGAAGTGAAAAATGCAGTTACATGTAGTGTACCTGTCATAGTCGATTCCGAGTGAAACAGTTCTGCAAAGTTTTTGAGCCAATGTTCCTTTTGAGCTGAAGTTCTAAAGTTCAGAATAGTGTTGTAAGCAAAAAATGTTTAAGAAAGCTGAGAACTGGTGAGTATTGCAATCGTTGGCAATGTACGCAGATAGAAATAGCAGTGCAATGTGATGCCGTGCGTGGTGTAAGAAATCCCACAATGCACCATCCCAGTAACTGAAATAAGATAACGACGAGTTTGTGTAAAAATCTGTAAGTTCCATACTTATAACAAAATAAGTGTACAAATTACAGCAATCAGTACTGTATAATACCAAGCTATGTAAGCAGTACCTGTTTGGTACCCACGATATATGTGACTGAGGTGTTCTAATTTTTTTGAGAAAAACAGTAAGTGTGTTATGCTTCAAAAGATAAACATTTTTCAATGAAAACAAGTCATTATTTTTGAACAAATAGATACATGGCACTACTCCTAGTGTAATGCCATGTTACAAACGGATTAAGTCACTTGAAAGGATGGGTCTACTGTGGAATTAATCCATGGTTGGGTGGCTGGAGGCACTCGGCCCAACTCCCCCCCCCCAACCATGGATTAATTCTACAGTAGACCCATTCTTTCTTGTGGCTTAATCCTTACATATATGAGGCACGTACCTCGGTCTTTGTGAAATGTAAACATTGTATCCGTCTCATTGTCTACTGACGTGGAACCTTTGTAACAGAGCTGCTAGCTCAAAGGTATTCTGATGAGTCAAATAAATCAAATTTGGTTATTACAAGTATTTTGTCATTGTTTTGGTAGTGCTCAGTCGTTCTTTTTACTAAATGTATGTGGTACTGCAGACATCTTATTTCTTCATCAGATCTGTATATGTGTGTGCGTGTATATATATATATATATACACACACACACACACACACACACACACATATTTTTTCTTTGCAAAAACTTCATTAATGCATCAGTTAGGGTTGTTTCTACACCAACAAAAGTGTGAAAATTCAACGTTAGAGTTACCACCCTACCACCCCACCCCCACCAACAGGCATTGGGGTCGTCAGCCTAACTCTCACCCCATTCCTTGTGTAAAGAAGCTGAGGTGGTGCAGTATATAAGAATGGGGTGAGAGTTAGGCACGACGACCCCAACGCATACCCTGATGCCTGTTGGTGGGGGTGGAAGGGGTGGTAACCCTAACGTTGAGTTTCCACACTTTTGTCAGTGTGAAAACAACCCTAACTGATGCATTAACAAAGTTTTTGCAAAGAATTTCCTTTCTTTTTTTTAAAAGTGTAACGTAAGTAGTAACAGAAATGGTCAGCTTGGTGGAAGCACACAGTAAGCCACCTATTTGTGCATAATGTATGTGTGGGTGAGAGCACGGGCCCTCCGGGCCCTGCACTCCCACTTATATAAAAGCATAGAGCCATACAGCAGACCTATAAGGCAAGGCGGCTTAGCAACAGTAATTTGCCCATATCTCAGGAACCACAGGAGGTAGAAAAAAAATTCAAGTATTGTAATCATGACAGTGTGCAGTTCTCGCAACCATGCAATAACTGAACCCATATCTCACATTGTTTCTGAGATACATGCACCGAAACGCGATGAGAGTGCTAAATCTGAGGGCATAATAGTGGCCCACGCACATGAAAATTAGCAATTAGAACAGTAATTCGCAAATATCTCAGGAACCTTACATGCTAGAAAAAAAATTCAAATTTCAGGGGTTTCAAGGCTTTCTAACCCAGTTCTGCACTTGGTCCTCCTGCAGGGAGCTAAGAAATTTTCTTACAAAAAGTCCGTATCGTGAACCATTTTCAAGATACAGGCCCCAAAAGGCGTCATGGGAGCCACAATGTTATCCTATGGAGAAAATTTGGAACTTTGGAATGCTGTAGCTTTGGCCCTGCTGAATGATTTCACAGCAAACCACCAAAAGGCACACCTGTGAGACTAGGGTTTTCACCTTGAAACGCTCAGGGTAATACCGCAATGCACGTTGAGGCAATGAGGTGACAAAGAGAAACCAGCGCTGCAGTGTTATCCTATGGTGAAATTTCCAAACTTCACAATACTTAATGGTTCAGTACCAAAAGGCACACCCGTAGGGGTAGGGCTTTGCTCCCTAAAAATTTCAGGTCAATACCATATCGCACATAGCCACAATGAAAACTACTCCCACAATGTTATCCTATGGGAAAATTTGTAACTTTGGAACAGTATAACCAGGGACATGGTGAATGTTTTGGAACCAAACCAGTGAAAGGCACATCTGTGTCACTAGGGCGTGCCACACTGACAATTTCAGACCAATATCACAATCCAGCTTGCCACAATGAAGTGACAAAGAAAACAGCATTTCAGAAAACGTGGTTGTGCAGTGTTACCGCAGTCATTTACACTATGATTGCGACACTCCTATCTTGATAATGGGAATACAACCGCAAACGTAAAAAATAGTGTCACAGTTGTATGTTTTATGGTCGTGGATAATGCTGCAGCACTTTGAGATAATGTACGATCAAAAAAAGGCAAAATGGTGAAACAAATCTGAAAACCACATTTCCAGACCAGCTGGTGAAAAACTAATGCCAGATTCCTGTTCCTCAGGCCCTGAATAGGTAAACCAATGGTTGGTGTGTTGAAAAGTGCAGTATTTTTTCAGTTATATTGTTTTTTCTCTCTCGCTAACTGAAAACAAGATGGCGGCAGCACAACGCTATTTTTGGCAAGCTCGACACTAAAAAATACTATTGCGACAATTTTCGAGCTGCACATATAAAGTTTCCCATAGGATATAATGGGGCACTAAAAATGCCATAACTTTTGAACGGAACAAGACTTTTACACAAAATCTTCAAAAGGCACATCTGCGACCCAGGACTCATGTAGCCCACCCAATTTGAACCCACTCAGATGCAGTCTTCAGTACAAAGTGGCAGTCTAAAGAAAATGGAATGTTTGGGATTTTTCATGCTTTTCAGGGCACTACAATTCTGCAACTGTACATCCAATCAACACGAAAATGTCCATTTCCGGAGACCTACCAAACATCTTCCTCCATTCCAAATTCAGGTAAATCGGACAAACAGTTGCAAAGTTATTAAAGTGTAAAATTTGAGGTTTAACATAGAAATGGCTATGCAACCCTAACTATAGTGGCACTACTGTGCCAATATATATGTATGTGTATATATCTATTATAGGGGCGCGGTCGCACCCCTATAGTTAGGGTTGGGCATGCACTTTAATGTTAAACTTGAAATTTTGTGTGCTGACTTTGGACCTGTTCAACAGATTTGCTTGTAATTTGGTATGCATGGTGGGGCATGATATATCTCTTGATCTGCCAAGTTTCATTTCAGTCGGACATATGTTTTTTGCGCAGCAAAACGCCATAAAATGCACTTTTCGCTAATTTTGTGGGCGCTTTTTGGAATTTTGCCCGAGGTACTGTGTGGCCGCCGTGTGGTATACCAGTTTGAAACCTGGCACATAGAAAGAGCTTGGGTCAAGGAACATGCCACTTTTTGGTTGGTGAAAAAATATCAATCCATTCAAAAATTATTAAAGTTTTTAGCTCCCATTATAAGTCCATGGGAAAATTTATATGGTTGTTCTGCAAAAGAAAAATTGAGTTTTAGCCATCTGATCTATCCTCATGATCAAAGAATCTCTGATCACGAGAAATTTATCATTTGCCACGGTCGCCATCTTGTTTTCAGTTTGCGGTCGGAAATAAACAAATATCTCAGCTCAGGGGTGACTTGTGAAGTAAAACTAGGATGGGTTTTGTGCAGGGGGCTTCCCTCTATCGACCCATGCCTGTGATTTAATGTAGTTGTGTCAAAAAATGGAGTTTCAAAGTTTTAAATTCTTTGGTCGCAGCTTCTTAATGATCTTTGATTCCGAGTTTATTTCGCGACCTCGGGACGAGATGGTCAGATTTTTGCTGGATCAGATGTCTCTGGGAGGGACCAGATAGCTGAAATTTCACGACCAGATGTCCCCTCACATCCAAAAATAATCTGAGGTCGCGGCTGATTCTTGCGATAAAGGAATTTTTAAAGGTGGTGAAACTTTAAAATGAAATATCTCTGAAATTATTTGGTCTTTTAACTTGAAATTTGGAGGATGTTGAGGGGATATCCTGCAGATTTGAATTATGCTGTTTAGGTGTCAGAAAATTAATTCACTGCAGAGATATTGCATGATGTAGTTAACATTCTACACATAGCATTCTGCTTCGTGACAATGGTTTGAAATTTATAGGGTAGGTAGCCTTGGTGCCTCAGAGGTACTTTTCAGTAGTTTGGTGTGTAAAATGTAAACAGGTTCTGAATTATGCCACTCCGACGAATGAAAATATTATTTGTTTCACTTCAATAATTTTTGAACCGTGTTTCCAATTTGTCTGACATTTGGGATGTAGAAAGATTAATCACAGATCTTTGATTGTGTCAATTTTTTGTGTTGGTGTCACATACAGTTGCTGAGTTGTGGCGCGTGTTCATTATAGTTAATGGGAAAATATTTAAGTGCGCTGTGAAAGCCATGGTGAGCACATATTTGGTTGTGTAGGAAGATGTCATCGTAAGGTATACGACAGCTCAAAATGTATGGCAGATGTATGTGGTTATGCAGTGCTGGGCTATGTGGTGGGAGCGTGGGACCCCACTAATACATATGCTATTCAGTACTCATACTGTGATGTTATGCAGAAATGTACAATTCGGGCTCCGTGCTCCCAGCAGCAGTGAAACAGTGCATTTGAGTGACTTCAGATTGGGTTGTATGCATGGGTGCTTGGCTGTGGTGGTGTCCTTTGAAGATTTCATAAAAAAATATTGCTCCATTCTAAAGTTATGTTTTTTTTTGGGGTTGGTCATTATAGTCAGTGGGAAAATATGTGTGTTTATTGTGAAAATAGTGATGATGTAATCTTTTAGTGTGCAGCAAGAATGTATTTGACTGACTTCAGATTGTTTTGTATACATGGGTGCTGGGCTGTGGTGCTCTTGTTTGAAGACTTTGTGAGAAAATGTTGTTCTGTTAACAAGTTATGACATTTTTTAGTGTCCCATTATAGTAAATGGGAACAACAGATGTGTAGTGTGAAAACATCTGCTCGTGTGGCACCATGTCTGCAAAGCATTGTCCTGGCTGTTTCTTTCTGTGAGAGCCTGTTGTATCACTGCATTGTGCTGTTGGGCATATACGTTGTGGGTGACAAGTTGTCGTGTCACAGATGTCAGTTTTGCTGTGATAGTGCCCCTATCTTTAGGGTTCAGTATGCACTTTCATGTTAAACGTCACATTTTTTTGTCTGCTTATGACTTTACAACTGTTGAACGGATTTGCGTGCCATTTGTAATACTTGGTCTACTATGGTGCTTCTGTGGATTTACCAATTTTTGTTTGACATGTGCATATGGTTTTTGCACAATGAAGCACCAAAAATGTAGTTTTCTCCACTCGTGCGCAGTTTTCCGTTCGTGTCGCTCTGGAACTGTTGAAGAAATTTGGATAAGATTTGGTATACATGGACTGACATGGCACATCTCTTTAATTACCAGTTTCTATGTCACTGGTGCATACGGTTTTTGTGCAGCAAAACAACAAAAATGCAGTTTCTGCTGTTTTTGCACACTGTCTTCTGTGACACATAGTGCAGCCACTATGTGGTTGATTTGTCTGATTCTTGGCATGTAGAAAGCCCTAGATTTAAAGAACATGTCAGTGTATGTTTGGTGAAAAAGTATTGTTCTGTTCCAGAGTTATAAGGGTTAGAATTTGCCCCCCCCCCATGATCAAAGATTTTTCCGCCACAAGGTCCACCATTTTAGCGCATTTTCGGCCGCAAGGTCTGCCATTTCGTGACAGTCACGGCCGATTGTTGCAATCAAAATTCTTAAAGGTGTACAAACTTTTAAATTGAATCTCTCTGAAATGGTTTGGCGTTTTAACTTGAAATTTGGATAGTGTTGGGGGATGTCCAGGAGATGTAAATTTTGCTGTTTAGATGTCAGAAAATTAATTTGCTGCGGAGGCACTGTGTGATGCACTTAACGTTTTATGCATAGCATTCTGCATTGTGCTAGTGGCTTGAAATTTATAGGGTAGGTAGCTCTACTGCCACAGAGGTGTCTTTAGGTGGTTTGGTGTGTAAAATGTAAACAGGTGCGGATTCATGCCACTACGATGAATGAAAATTTAGTTTGTTTCACTTCAGTAACTTTCGTATGTATCCAATTTGCCTAAAATTTGGGATGTAGAAAGATTAATCATAGGTCTTACATTGCTAACATTTTTGTGTCAGTGCCACTTACGGTTGCTGAACTGTGGCGTGTGTGATTGGCTTGTGTACATGAGTTGTGGGTGTGCTGCTCCTGTTTGAAGACTTTGTGAAACAAAGATTGGTCCATTGGAACAGTTATGCTACTTTGTGTCTGCCATTATAGTCAATGGGAAATACAGATGTGTAGTGTGAAAACAACTGCTCGTGTGGCACCATGTCTCCAAAGCATTGTCCTGGCTGGTTCTTTCTGTGTGACTCTGTTGTATCACTGCATTGTGCTGGTGGGTGCATATATTGTGGGTGATAAGTCATTGTGTCACAGATGTCAGTTTTGCTGTGATAGCGCCCCTATCTTTGGGGTACAGTATGCACTTTCATGTTAAAGGTCACATTTTATGTGTGCTTATAGTTTTACAACTGTTGAATGGATTTGCATGCCTTTTGTAATACTTGGTCTAATATGGTACATCTGTGGATTTACCAATTTTTGCTTCACATATGTATACGGTTTTTGCACAATGAAGCACCAAAAATGTATTTTTTGCCACTCGTGCGCAGTTTTTCGCTCATGCCCCTCTACAACCATTGAAGAGATTTGTATAAGATTGGATATGCATGGACTAGCATGGTACATCTCTTTATTTAGCAATTTCAATTTCACTGGTGCATATGGTTTTTGTGCAGCGAAGCGCCAAAAATGTAGTTTTTCTATTTATAAACACTGTTTTTTGTGACGCATAGTGTAGCCATTGTGTGGTTGATTTGTGTGAAATTTGGCAAGTACAAAGCCCTTTATTTAAGGAACATGACAGTTTTTGTTTGGTGAAAATGTCTTGTTCCGTTCCAGAGTTACAAGCATTTGAAATTTCCCCCTCCTCATGAGCAAAGATTTTTTTTGACCATGAGGTCCACCATTTGTGGCTGTCATGGCCGATTCTCATGATCGAAGAATTCTTAAAGGTGTGCAAAGTTTGAAATTGAATATCTCTGAAATGGTTTGGTGTTTTAAGCTGAAATTTGGAGGGTGTTGAGGGGATGTCCTGGAGATGTGAATTATGCTGTTTAGATGTCAGAAAATTAATTTGCTGCAGAGACACTGCGTGATACAGTTTACTTTTGAGCATAGCATTATGCATGGTGCTAATAACTTGAAATTTATAGGGTAGGTAGCCCTAGTGCCACAGAGGTGCCTTTCAGTGGTTTGTTGTGTAAAATATAAACAGGTGTAGAATTATGCCACTCTGACAAATGCAAATTTGGTTCATTTTGCTTCAATAACTTTTGTACCATTTGTCTGATTTGCCTGAAATTTGGGATGTCGAAAGATTAATCATGTATCTTAGATTGTGAAAATGTTTGTGTCAGTGGCACTTACGGTTGTTGAGTTGTGGTGCGTGTTCCTTATACCTAATGGAAAAGTATTTTTGTGCATTGTGAAAGCCATGGTGAGCACATATCTGGTTGTGAAAGAAGATGCCATTATAAGGTATAGGGCAGTTCAAAAGGTATGGCAGATGTACGTGGTTATGCAGTACCAGGGAATGTCGTAGGCCCTGCGCTCCAATTTACACATGCATCCAGCGAAAAATTTCATGTAATGGCGGCATTTTACAAAATATTTTGCACAGTGAAATTGTCAATTTTGAGGCAATTTCGCCAGCGAAATTTAATTTCGCAACATCTCTGATTCCACATCTATTTTATGCTGCGGAATTCCGACATTGCGTTTCCGGTGGAATTTGGCAGAATTTCAGCAGGAGTTTGAACATTCTGCAGAATTTCACTCTGCCACAATTTAAAAATTCTGCACAGCACTAGCTCCTACCAATACATGTGTTTTAGTGCTTATATTATTCAGTTATTCATTGCAAAGAAATCAGTTTTACAAAACCCGCTAGGGTTTCCGTTACACCTTTAAAAATATGGAAATTCAATGTTAAGGTTAATACTTATATCAGCCACCTAATTCGTACACCATACAAATATATTGTTCTATACCACATGATTAACAGCTCAAATGGTGTACGGGTTAGGTGGAAGGACACCAAGGGATATATCAAATAACTGTTTTGTTTCTAATATTTGCAGAGATTGGTGGTGGTGTGCTGATACACGTTTTAACCCTAACACTGAATTTCCATATTTTTAAAGGTGTAATGGAAACCCTAACTGGTTCTGTAAAACAGAGTTTTTTGCAATGAATATATATCTCCTCCTGCACTCTCTTCCAGAATTTATCCCAGATTGCTGCCTCACGCAATTTGGTTGCTAACCTAAAACAGAAGCTGTATTTGTAAGCTAATTCTTGTATTCATCTCACTTCCACAGCCAGATAACACTCTTAGGTATGCTAATTTTGGGTTCACCTGGGAAAATGTTCCCCTTCATGCTACCTAGTTAGGAATATAATCAGAGTTGTGATCCACTAGGAGCATTCTTTCTGCTACTTCCCACTATACTATGTTTAACTGTAACATGATCTGTTCTCATGCTTTTTGTCACATTGTTTGCTAGATCTACTGGCTCGTACTTGTTCTACATATTTTAATGCTCATGCCTCTGTACTCTCCTGGATCATACCTGTAAACATGCATTTACCTGCCTATTGTACCTTTACCTGCTAGACAATACACAAATATATGTATGTATGTATGTATATATGTATATGTGTGTGTATATCCAAGATACACAACAGGAACCTGTGGAATAAATGATTTATTTTCACAAGAGCTGTTTGACCTTGGATAATCTCATGAGTGGCATAAGCCATGAGTGATGTACCCAAGGTCAAACAGCTCAAGTGAAAATAAAACATTTATTTCACAAGGTCTCTGTTGCATATTTAATTTATGCAATAGGCAACAACCATGTGAGACACTCAGTTGTTATTCACTTGCTTTATTTATTTTTTTTTTTGATAATACAATTGGTGGGTGTTTTTGTTGCAATAGTGTCTGTCTCTTTTAGTTCAGTGCTGTTGCTAAGAGAGTTGTCATGGCCGCCCTGTCGTAATGTCAGTACTGACACCTCAACATCTCAGCCATTTGGTTAATGGAGTGTAAAACATAAAAATGTGTGTCTAATATGGTGGCACCGCTTAGCGGAAGGTGCAGCGAGCAGTGAGAAGCCCCATGTGAAGCTACAATCAGTGGTGATTTTAGACTGCTCTGCGATTTATTTGAGCAGTTGCTTTTTTGGTTTCATTTTTTTTTCCTCTGTCTTGGAAGTTAATGTGTAGCGCAGCTGTCATTGGACTTTCGAGTGTACAAGCTAGGAGGAGCGCACGAAAGTCAAGGAGACAGAACTGGGAAAGGCATTTCAAAAATTTATTTTTTTTGTCTCTGATCTGTTCTGGTAGTGGTGTGTGCTCAGGTGCTGCAAATAAGTGACAGAGAAGAGAGCGAGCACACGGAGCACTGTGAGTGGACTGGATGCAGAACACTGAAACAGTGAGAGTGAGCGCTGTGGGCAGAAGACGCAAGTGGCGAGACGGAGTGCTGTGTGTAGTTGGACAAAAAAGAAGTGGCAGATTTCTTTGGTTTCTGCAGTGTCAAAAATATACAGTTTGTGTCAGAAACTTGCTACTTAAAGGTGGTGAGGGAGCGGCAAAGTAAGAATTGGTGCCACGGGGGTGGAAGGAAGTATGGGGAGAGCAAGAAAAGAGATGTTACAGGGGACTTTAACACAAAACACCTTGACTGCAGGAATGTTTTGTAGTGTGATAGGGTTTTAGTGATTTATATGCTTGACATCAGAGAGTGGATGTGAACGGAGTGGGAGAAGGTAGCTTACAAGAGTTTGAACTTGGGAATGCTTCTGTACTAGAAGTAGTGCCAGCAGGCAGATGGCAAGCAGGGCCATATAGTGACAGGTGTACTATGCACATAAATGCATAGTGACGTGTCTACCATGTATGTAAATGCATAGTGACGTGTCTACCATGTACATAAATGCATAGTGATGTGTCTACTATGCACGTAAATGCATAGTGACGTGTCTACTATGCACATAAATGCATAGTGACGTGTCTACCATGTCCATAAATGCATAGTGACGTGTCTACCATGTACATAAATGCTGATGGCGTGTCTACCATGTACGTAAATGCATAGTGACGTGTCTACCATGTACATAAATGCATAGTGACGTGTCTACCCTGTACATAAATGCTGATGACGTGTCTTCGATATACATAAAATTTATGTACAACATAGCTCAAATATCAGCATTTATGTAGTGACTTTTCTGTCCACACCTATATGCATCCGTATGTATATGTAGAAACACAATTTCTTAGCCAACTTTCCCCCAGTCACTACAAATGCCACCAGCAGCTTAACCTGGTTCAAAGTTAGTTGATTTGCGTCTGTATCCCCCCCCCCATTCCCACCAGGATGTGGCTGAAAACAGGCAGTAATGTCTAGCTCCCTTTCCCAATCAATTAAAACAAACTAACAAATTGGTCTCTTACTATCTGTAGAATATGAATGCCCAGATGATACATAATCAGCATAACAAATGGGATAGGCTGACTCAACGCCATACATTCTGCAGACATGTCCCTTATAGCTATTGAAAAAGTGCTATGATGCAGCACAATGCCTCTGTTAACTTCCACTACAGCACTGAAAGCATTATGCTATTATCAAAAAGCAAGCAATAAGACATGACAAAGCCTGAAAAGGCATACTTCCCACCCTGGAGTGTCTTACTACACCTACAAAATGGGTTATAGGCAGTTTAGAAAAAAAGAATGAATAACAAAATTGTTAAAAACAACTGGAAAATAAAAGGTTTCACTTTAGAAATAAAGTAGTACCTCTTTTAGTAATGCAAGATGCGTGGAACAGAGCTCCCACTGCAAACTGAGCTTCGGTTCTTTATTAAACTTTAAAAAAAATGTGTTAATCTGCACTGAAGTTGCAGAGTTGGTACAGTATTACCTTCGGTACACGATGGGGAAAACCACATTTCAGTAACTGCCACCTTCCAACTCTTTGGACTTCTTCAAAACCAAACAAACAGTGGGTGGTGCCATTACGACGGTAGCGCCAGTGGGTAAGCAGGCCCTAGCAATAGAACTGTGAACTGACCGAGATTAAAGCATCTCTGCAGGTAAAAAGTCAATCCCTGCAAGTAATAAGAGAAGTGTTTTGATGTCTTCTCCACTTGAATGTAGCAAATGGAGGAAACCACTGTGGTAAGCACAGAGACAGCCAAGAGAGCAGAAGCAAAAGCAGTGAAGTCCCTGGCTACTACTATGAATATGGTGACTGAAACCACTGTGCTCCACATAAGACTGGAGTTGGTAGATCTTGCTTTGCACAATCAGAATGTCAGATTTTTGTGCCTCACTGAAAACTAAGAGGCCATGGACCTGGTGACTTTTTGGAATCACGTTCACCTCAGGCTCTCCATTGGGAAAAAGCACCGCCTTCAGCATTTATTGATGAAGCCTACAGAATAAACCACAGGCGAGCACTGACTAACCTGTACTAGCCACCTGCAGTGTTTATAATCCTTACCAGGGCTGGGTTATGAGGCTGGCTCCTTGCCTCAGCACAGTGTGTCAGAGACCTTCCCACAGGGGATGCCCTGATACACCTGTTCCTTGATTTGCCTTTCTCAACCCACGCAAAAGGACTATGACAATCTTAAAAAAAAGACTTAAGGCTTTAAAAGTTCCCTTTGCCTTATTGTTACCAGCATGACTGCAGGTAGAGGTGGATGGGAAAACATATCTACATCAAACTGCGAGATGCTAATAATCTGGTCAACAAACTGGAGTCGGAGAAATTTCAGCTAGACTCTGTGGTCAACTCGGAAGAGAGTGAGAACCCATAAAGGTACTATACATTTGATTTACTGCTGATTGTCGAGGAGTTTGGACATCCACCCCCCCCCCCAAAAGGCCCACTTATCCTGTAATAGTGGACTTGGTCTCTTCAGACTGTTTAAAAATTCTTAGTTTTTTTTTTTTTTTTTTAAACTTATAATCTTATGGTTGTCTTTTGTATTCTGCAACTGTTTTAAATGGTGCTTAGCCACCATGAGAGCCTGAGATTGCTCATGGAATCCGAGGAGAATAGGGTAGTCATTTATCACACAGCAGACTGTCTAGCGGGGGGGTGGTAGGCCTAGATGGGCTACCTATTGAATTTTACAGATCCCAAGATGACAACGTGTGGGCACATACGCTCAATATGTCTCAAGAGACAAGGGAGGAAAGTGGGCTACTGCCCTTCTGTGGATCAGCCTCTATTATTCTTGTACACAAGGATGGTAGGGACCCTGCACAGTGCTCATCCTACAGGCCTATCTCCCTCCTAAATAGTGATATAAAGGTGCTGGCCAAGACACTGATGAAGAGGTTACATAGACTTTGATGGGAGATAAGGACCGCTTGGCGCACCCAGTCTGCCTATTTTCCTACCTATTAGATAAGCTGCAGATCCTAGTTTTACCAACAGCCTACTTCCTACTCCCTCTCACTAGAATTGCTTTATGTCTGTCCCATGCATACTTATATTCCCTCACCATTTTTGACCCCACAACCTCCTCAGGAAGGCCGTTCCATGCGTCCACCACCCTCTCCATGAAAAAATACTTCCTTACATTGCCCCTGAGTTGTCCCCCCCTCTATCTTCAAATTGTGCCCCCTTGTTCTTGCACATCCATTTTTCTGAAAGATGCTGCCCTCTTAGACTTTGATGATTCCCTTGAGGTACTTGAAAGTTTCTATCATGTCCCCCCCCTCCCTCCTTACCTCAAGGGTATACGTATTAAGCTCTTTTAGTCTCTCTTCATATGTCTTCTGGTGCAGACCCTGCACCATTTTAGTTGCCCTCCTCTGGACTGTCTCCATCCTGTCTATGTCCTTGGAGGAGATCATACTGCTTCTGGTGAAAGAGGACCAGATGGGATTTGTCAAGAATAGACATTTGTATGCATCATAATGTCCGCAGGTTGCTGGAGGTGGTGACTTGGCATCTGGGGGTGCATGCATGCTCTCCCTAGATGCCGAGAAAGCTTTCAATAGGGTGGAGTGGGGATATTTGTTCCGAGTTCTGGAACAGTTTGGACTGGGGGAATAGTACATAATGTATGTTAGCTCACTTTATAATGGCCCCAGAGCAAATATTTTGGTGAATGGTGAAACCACCAGGGCCTTTCACTTGAAAAGGGGCACACAGCAGGGGTGCCCTTCTGTCACCTCCTTTGTTTGCACTGCGAGTAAGCCACTGATGGAGGCAATTAGGGAGGTGAGGGAGATCGAAGGGGTGCAGGGGGCTTGGGCCAAGCAACACTAGATTTCTCTATATGCAGATGATGTCTTCTTGTACTTGACCAGGCCTGTGCAGTCGCTTTCAGTACGGACTCCCGTTGTGGTGTAGTTCTCCGTTTTTTTTGGGATACAACATAAATTTTGAAAAATCTGAGTTATGTTTGGGAAATGTTGACACTAGAGGTCTGACTAGAGTCCCCTATCGACTAGTAATTCCCATATTCAATACTTGGGTATTCGGGTGGGGCCAACTCTATCGCCACTATATAAACTTAATTATAAGCCCCTCCTTAAGAAAATCCTGGGAGACTTGCAGAGATGGCAGTGACTACCAATTTCTTGGGCCAGTAGAATACATTTAATAAAAATGAATGTTTTACCAAGGTTGCTCTACCCGATCCAGATGCTTCCTATAGGTTTACACAACAAAGATCTTCAAGTTTTAGATAGAGCTTGCACCCATTTTATCTGGCAGCAAAAGTGACCTAAGATTAGCCTGCAAAGACTTAGATACTACAGCTAAAGGTGGCCTATGCTACCCTGATTTTGGGTTGTACCATCTGGCAGCACATGCTAGGCTTCTTACAGATTGGGTGACAAGGCCGAGGGGCGCACAATGGTAATCAGTGAACCAAGCAGAGAGGGAACACAGACTCACTGTCTACCTCAACCCTGGTGGTCTGAAAGCATACAGACTGGGTGAACCCAGAAATCTGTTAGTCAAAAAACTTTCAGAGGCCTGAGAGAGAACGCGCCAACTGTTGGGGGATGAGAGAAGCAGGACCTTGCTGGCTCCTGTCTACTGTACTACTGTAACTCAGAGTTCCTCCCTGGTTTGGAGGATCCAGGCTATCAGATGTGGGAAGGGGGGGGAGTATACAGTGTCTGGGTGATTTATTCTGCTCCCAGGGGCTTAAGCCTCTCCAAGATGTGGTGGGAGAGCTGTGGATCCCACACTTGCACCTATTCAGATATTTCTGAGTGAGAAACTAGATCCGTAGAGTAGTATGTCTCTGTCTGCAAGATTCCCCATTCCATGACTTTGAAAAGTAGCATTCTGCAAGCACAAGTCAGCCCAGGGGGAGTGGGTACTTGCTAGGATCTATAATTCTCTCCGGCAGATCCTGCCCGACCAATCAGTAAGGGCTAAGGCCCAGTGGGAATGGGATCTGAAGTGTGACATCTTGGAGAAGGCATGGATAGAGCTGTGTGAATCACATATGGGGCTTACCATATATAATTGGTATAAAGAGGCCCAGTATAACTTTCTGCACTGCTTGTATATGCCCCCAATGGTGGTTAATAAGTTTAACTAAGGGAACTCACCAACGTGTGGGAGGTGTGGGGTGGAGAGGGGTTCGTACAGGAACTACATTTGGCAGTGCCAGGAGCTTCAATCATTTTGGATGGGGGTTGCTCAGTGCATCTCACAGACAATGCAAATTGCGATGATTAATGAACCTTAGGCCATGTTGACAGGGGTGGAGACTGAGGGTGAGGAAGTATGGAAATTTTATCCCAGGGCAGTTAGAATAATGTTGATTACTGCCAGACGATGTATACAGAACACCTGGGTTTTGCACGCTCGGTCTACGATCCCAGTGTGGAAGGACTTGCTTTTTAACATGCTTCAGTTGGAACACCGGACATACAGCCTTAAAGGCGGGATGGACAGGTTCGAACATCAATGGGGCCTCTACATCAATTTCCTCTCCCCTGCAGAACAAGCCATAATACGGTTGGTTTAGGTGCGGAGGTCTGCCTGCGGGTGGGCGGTTGGCTAGGGGATCCTGTGAATGGCTGGCCTTCCCTTCTTCTCTTAAAGCAGAAGCAGCAGCTTCTACTGAGACACAACAGAATTCAACAATGGCATACTTTGAGATGAAATCAGACTTAACAGACTTACTAGTAGTAACTTATCAATCGATCAATCAAAATCTTTATTTACCCTGGCGATCACCATTGAGCAAGCTTATTTATAAGGTGAACCTGCAGTTTGCAAGGACGAGGGTACAGAATAGAATACAAGTAAAATATACATAAAACAACAGTACAAGACATATACAACAAAATATATACAGTGTAGAAATAAAGGTAAATAATATATACAGAGATGCCTTTATAATCCTATCCATCAATAACATGTTTACAGCCTGTAAAGGAGTCCCTGGGATATGGAAAAGTGCACGTGTAGGAGGCAGGGACGCTGGCAGAAAGATTCTGGGATACTAAGCAGGTGGTATCAGGGCATAAGAGTGGGCGATGGGGGGTGTGTTGCAGTGAGTACGTAGTACCGGTGGGACTGGAATGGACTGAAGTGAACCGGTAGTACTGGTGGGACTGGAATGGACGGGGGGGGGGAGAAATCGTGGTAAGGGAACACTTAGTTTGAACGGGAAGAACTTAGATTGAGCGGAAACGTCAGCTGGACAACTAGGAACGGTGGAAACAGTTACAGAGCTCCACAAATGTTTTAGCATACAGGGTCTTGAACATAGCAAAACTAACAGATTTATCCGTGTTCTGTGCTGTCTAGCTATGTGTCCAGTTTGGTTTATCTGTTTTTTTTTTTTTTGTTACACTGCTGGTTCACTGTATGTATACATTTATATATACATATATACTGTGTATATATATATTGGGGTGTCTGTATACGTATTTGCTCATGCTTATATTTATTCTGATATTTATTTGCACTTTCAGTGTTACTAGTACTGGGAATAGCTGATGTCTCTTGTTGTTAATCAAGGCATAAATTACTGTCAGAGAGTTTATTAGCAGCCTTTGCTAATCAAAACGAAAAATGTTTAGCAATCAGCCGATTTTGATTAGCAGTTTTCTAAAATGGGTATTTTTACTTTAAACCATGTAATTATTACTTATTGTATATACTGATAAAATAGACATTGTATACATAGTTCTCAGACTGAATTTGCCATTTTGATCAAATTGTCTGCATAGCCTTTTCTTATTACCCTGCCTCATCTGCCCGGTGCAGAAAGTTTTCCAATCGCTGCCAAAGTGTAATTCTGCACAACTGCAATGCCATTCCACGCCACAGGTGCGAAAACACATTTTGGCCAGGATTTGAAAAATGACAGCTGCGATATACATGAGATGGGGTAATAAGAAGGCTATGTTGAAAATCTGGGGTCAAAATATTTAAAAATTCCAAAGTTACGAGGGTGCATAGCAAAATTGCAACAAATGGTCATAACTTTGCCATTTTTTCATATTTTGACCCCACATTTTCAACATAGCCTTCTTATGACTCCACCTCATGAACAATATGACTGTCATTACACAAATCCTGCCCGAAAAGTGAATTTGCCAAACGATTGTGAAATCAACTTTTGGGCAGGAGTTGCTTAATGGCAGTTACATTGTTCATGAGGTGGAGTCCGAGTTATGCACCAAAGTTGAAACCCCCACTGAAATACATAGGACCACATTTACCTTAGTTCTCATACTGCAGTCGGTGGTTCCAGCAGCAAGACGCATCTTAGATCAGGAGCATGGATCTCGAACCTGGGACCTGTTCAGGTGAGTGACGGTCTGTGGGGGTGTCAAGTGTGGGTGTGGGGAGGTGGGTGCACAGTGAGTGGTCAGGTGGGGGTACGGGAGTGATCAGCGATGGTCTTTTTTTTTTTTTGCAGGTTTAAATTTTAAAAAAATCATCGAGAAACAATAACGGGGACAGTGATCGGATGGTGGGGGAGGTGCCACAAGACACCAGGGAACCTCACAATAACAGGGACAGTGATCGCATTGGGGGGGTGCCACTACACACCAGGGAACATCAAAAATAACAGGGACAGCAATCAGATGGGGGGGTCCACTAGACACCAGGGATAAAAAGCTGCATTACGGGGACAGCAATCAGTGGAGGTAGGGGGCACTGCACAACTGCTACCAGGTAAACAAACAGCTGGGAACTGAAGGGTGGAGGGGGCTGCCACTAGACACCAGGGAAAATAAAAAAAAAAAATAGAGAGGACGGCCAGCTTCTATGATTAGCAACCATTGCTAATAAAGTTGGAAATTGACTTGCATTTCCCAATTCTTGGGTCACAAATTGCGATGCAAACCCACTTATTTTATGCCTCGTTAATGTACTTTTCAAAAAAATTTTTAATAAAAAGACAAAAAAAAAAAGATTTACCAAACTTATCATTGAATGCAGTGATCTGTATCTTTACATTAGTTAAATGGTAGATCTGTGGCATCTGGACAGCCTGCCGGTGCAGCAGTAGTGCTATGGCTTGCAGCATCAATGACCCAGGTTCAGAAGTGAACTCGGGGCATCGGAGGGTTTACCCAGGGGAGGAAGATTGAGTGTAAATGGGATGAACTGCTGTCCTCCTCCAGGAGTCGGGGGACACAAAAACCAGCATATGCCAGCAGGGAGAGGCAGTCCAGGGTCATCAGACATGTGCCAAGGGGCAGCAGCCATTGACACACATTGTGCGGGAAAGTGCAAGGTGCGTCATGATGCCAATGCATGTCCGCACCTCCTCCTGGACAGAACAGAGGGATAAATGTCCAGCAGGTAGGATGACGTCAGTCACCCGCAGGCCACGAACCTGGATATCAAGGCCCTATCCAGCAAAATCATACCTTCTCAATGGTGGACAAGGGGAACCTTGCTGAGCCCTGGGGCAGACGTGGACAAGTTAAGTCCTGGAGGGTGCTGGGGAGACAGAACTGGAGTGACCGGTAGAAGGGGGCAGAAAAGAACAAAAAAACAAACAAACAGTGGAATCCATTTGTTGTTGCAGAATCCTTTATGCATCAAATTTTACAAAGTATATACTGTATGTGCGTAGTGACATCATGCAGGTTTTTCTTATGTTAGCTCTGTTTGTTGCAGGGCGATGCATGAGAAACATGCTAGTTAAGTTTCAGATATAGTACGTGCCCTTATTAGTTTAAAGTTAAATTCACTGCTTATTAATATTAATTCACAACTTTTTGCAGGCATGTTTCCAAGACAGCATGTAGCCCATTCGCAATATATACAATGTTGTACATTAAACCTGGTTATCCCTTGCTACAGTTTTGACAAAGGTACATCTTTTAAAAATCCTGGCATAATCCAGTGTAATGCTTTTTATAAAGAACCACAGGACACAGTACATACTTGAAACCTTTTTATATTGTGTTTACATGATAAAAGTGATAAAGAAAGTTTAAAAAAAAAAAAATCACTAGTGGAAGCTGTGTTTTTGTGTCCTGCTGTTTCCCAGTCCCTGACGCCTGCTCTGAGGACTGTGAGCTCGGTTTAGTCAGTTAGTTACAGACATAAGTAGGCACAGGCCTATAGAGATGGTCTCCCACTCTCAGGTGGGTGCATTAGTCCACATTTGAGCTTGTGGCAGACTTTTTCTTTTCCCCTTTTGCAAAACAAGTTTGTCCCTCATTGTTTTCTGTTGTTGTTTCCGGGTCCTCACCTGCCTGATCTGAGGACAGGGTGTGACTGTATTCGCAGTTTACCTCTTTAATTTTTACTTTTGTGTGTTTGTCCCTGTTTGCGAATTCTGGCCATTCTCCATTGGGGTTTCCTGGTCCTCACTGCCTGCGCTGAGGAGCAGGAGTGAGCTTGTGTGAACGAAACCGGCACACTGATATTTTTTGTCATAAGGCAGGCTGACACCAGTACTTTTTCATACCTGGGTATTATGCTGGGATAAATGCCCTGTCTCAGCCAATAAGGAGCCTGGGTTTTCCCTACAATGCATAATGTAATCTGAACAATATTCGTGAACAGCTTGTTTTTGTCCAAAGCGCCGTAGGGTCGAATTCCACTGAGTGGAAACATTCTGTATCAGCTTTTTGGTTGGCAAACTGTGCTTTCTTGTAGATTCCCCAATAACTTCACAGCCTGGGTAGAACCGGAAAAGTGATATGTTATCAACTACGTTACAAACTTGGCTTTCATGAGCTGTAACCTTTTCACAACTAACTGGAAACGTGCAAAACAAGAAGCATGCACATACCACTATCTTCTACTAATTTCTTAGCCATTGGCTCTGTTTCCAGTAACTATAAAGCCACGTTTGAGACTGAGAATACATCCAATCATTAATGAGCTCATTTTGTTCCTGCAAGATACTGGAAGCTGTAGGGCTTTACCCAAACCTCCTCCTATGAAGCAGTGCCGTCATCTGAGGTAGTTTTTTGTTTTTTTAGAACTTGAAGAAAAACTGACTCAATAAGCAGTAAGGGACATGTAATCTTCATTCTGATTGCTACTGCAGTACACATATCAGCAGGAAGATTAACAACCCGACCCTCTGTATCTCTAAGTGCAAACATCACTGTTGCATTTAATGCCTGATAAATGTTTGGCATTTCGACATAAGGAAGCAAAGAATCTGCACCCAGCTAACTGATAAAGCATCATGGCCACTCCATAAGCTGCATCAAGTGGAGTTTTTATTAAAGCGCATCATATGCTTAAACGTGCTAAAACAAGAACAGACAAATCTGCAGCACAGAACCTCACCCAGCAGACAAGCCCGACACATTTTGGCCCTTTTCCAGGTGCTCAGCAGACAAGCCCAACACATGTTGGACCTCTCCCAGGTCCTTTACAAGAGCTATTTTCTACTGTTTACTCCTCTTAGTATTTCAACCTGAGCAAAGTATAACCCCTTGGCGGCGCCACCCCCCAGTGTTACACCCCTGCCTACTACCCTGGACATAGGCTAAGGGGTTTGGGTTCGCTAGCTAATAACATTTTTTAAAACCTTTGCGCAGTGCCTCCACTCAGGGTGCTTTACGTGGGTGAGATGGTACTGGGTGTAGCCCCCTGAGCTGCTACACCACCCATGGTGACCAGTTACCCTCCTCAGACATGCCCCAATACACAGTTCCCCACATTTCAACATTTTGAATTAAAGGCTCTCTCTAATAATATGCTCACACAGGATTTCAAACAACAACAAGATATTTATTTTGGGGGGGGATAAAGGAGCTAGGAAAGGGAAACAGGAGTAGAGGTTATCTTACCGTATTTACACATGTAGAGAGATCATTTTGGATTTTGCTGGTGAACCCTCCAGCTGGATGGCTACATATCAACAGGCAGATGTAATTCACATTTTACCATTCGACTTAAGACATCCAGAGCCCTGGCTGTCTAGCTACTGATAAATCAGATGTTAGACATAATTATTAATAATACCCACACTGGTACCAGTCCCAGATACAGCAGAAACCCCGCAATCTCATACCATACTGGTTAAACAGATGCCACAGTCCAAGATGTTGCAGGCCTGATGGAGCTGCAGCTGGTCGAGGTGGCAGGCTATTTATTTGATGGTGGGGGCAACTTGGAAACAGATTTTTGTAAAGCAGCAAATTACTATTTACATCCACAGCAGGGATTGCCCTGCACTTTAGCAGACAAAGCAGGGATTGCCCTGCACTCGCAGACTTCTGAACAGTCCAGAATAAACTATGTGGATCTTACATCCAGAACATTCAGCACAATATTTGAAAGTCCCATCCAAAGCAATAAGGGTGATACTTTTGTCAAGCATCCTATATGCAATTCAAACACGGTCACATCCAGTACTTTATATACCAAAAGGCATCCATTCAGAGTTAAGTCGGCAACGACACTTTTATCAAGCATCCCATACTTTAGTTTCAGGCAGTCACATCCAGTACATTCTATATACCAAGAACATTATCCACAAGTGGAGTCCTATCCAGCACGTCTAGACATTGTACACTTATCCCAAGCGCTCTCAGACGAAATTCTGGTCAAACACTGGTACATTCCCTTTAAGGTATCTTAGACATTAATATGCTCTAGGGCCTCCTGTCTCATGCAGTGGCAAGCGTGTCTTGGCAGACAGCTCCACAATGGCAGGACTCTAACCCATAGCTACACATTTATACGATTCACTAAACCCAGCATCTTGCTGCACATGCAACTTAGCCATTTGGGCCACAGACAAGATGCATCCATTACTTGAACTAGGCAGTCTTTTATGTGGTTAGTAGCCCAGACTGATAACTTCCATACTTCACACTTAACAGCACACATTTCTTAATGGGGCATGGAGCCCCCAAGATTACTTTCTTAGCTTCTCCCTCGCACCTGGGGGTACGAAGGTACTCATTCAGGTCCTCCATGGGTCTCATCCACAATCGAAGGCATTCTGAAGACTTCTTCAGCTCTCTCACCACTGCATGATGTCATCTGGTCTGGTCTGATCAGTGCTTTCACTGCTGCTGGACATCTGATTCTTCGGTCCACATCTTTCCCCGACGTGGGAAGGAAGGCTAGCCTCTGGAGGACAGTACTGGCAACCTCCAGACTAGCTGTTGCAGAAAGCCCAATTACTGTAACTAGTTAACTGAAGAAAATAACAAATGCCCCCTGAAGACTGAAAGGGCTTGAACTAAGTGGCCCAGGCCTGATGGCATGGCTGAAGCCTGAGCTCCTCCCCCATGGACTGCTCCCTCTCTCTCTCTCAGCTCTGCATCTCTGAATCTCTCTCTGAATCTCCAGACAAACTGGCAACATTGTCTCTTCTTAGAGCTCCTAGCTCGACTCCTGATTGGTAGCAGGGATGGGTGACATGTCTCCAAGTTTCTGAAGGACCTGTCAATCAGAACACTTAAGTCACAATTGGGTTGTGGAATTTGCACCTAAAATAATGTCCCTGTAAGCCCCCATAAGCACTTGGATGCTTACCCATGAGATGCAGTGAATGTCCCACAAGTCCTGGCTATCTATTGCTGCAATTCCAATTGGCTGTACTGCTGGCAATGGCTGCTTAACCCACTGTCCCTTATAGCAGATTAGATACAGGCCTGAATAATGCCCTGGTGCAGCCAGAAAAGAATGTTATTTGCCTCAAATGCCCCACAGTTCTATAGCTTAAAGGCTGTACTTGCAGTCACTGCACAGATGAAAAACATGGCTCTTTTACTTTTCCTGTCGCTACTGCACTTATGCAAGCTCCCCTTGCAGCAGCTGACAGGCTGACACACAGAGTCCCAGATGCTGGAATTGCCAGGGAAACACTACTCATTTTAACTTTAAACATTTTTCCCTGCATGCACAGTATATTCCCAACAAGCAGCAACAGTTCCATTATTTAAAACATTTTAATTCTTTACTTTTTGTATGGAGCCAAACATAGCTACCCTGGAGGCAGCCAGACACTGTTATGCATTATTCAGATGACCGGGGCCCTGCACAGGCATACTCAAATGAGTCCCGGTCAGAACTCCTTTAATTCTCATCTGAGCAGTCCCCCAGCAAGCTGTCCATGGTCACCGGGTCCCAAATAGGTGGAAGGGATCCTGGGACCCAAGGCACAGTCCCCGAGGTGACCGCAAAACAAGTGGCTCCACATCAAAGGCGCTCTGCGTGCCAGCGTGACTCCGCTGCCCTTGAGTGGCCTTTTGCAGCGGAGACCCGCCGGTCAGCAGTTTAAGCCCAGAGGAGCTGGATTTTCATTTGACTGCAAGCTGGGGCACACATGAGAGCAAACAGGACCCGGGAAACCAGAACAATTAGAGGCCAAGTCAGGAGAAGCCCGAGAGACAGCGGGAGAAGGACAGAACAAACCGGGCTAAGGTAAACCCAGACTGGCATTTCTAGGAACCCCCCGTTTGCAAGGGGGGGTTACAAAAGTAATTTCTGTGAGGCACAGTATAACAAGGCTTTTCAGATTTTGTGACTTGTCTGAAATCTTCATTGTTTACAAAAGAGTAAAAGTGAAGCCTGCCCATTGGAGCAGTGGTAGTGTTACCACTCGCAATGCCAGCAACATGGCTTTACGTCCTGAACCTGGGTTGTCAGCAGGGTTGTCCAGGGTAAGGAGGATTGAGCATCTGATGGACTGCTCTCTACCTTCATGGTGGGGTGGAAGCAGCGCCTGGCGTTAGCCTGGGCCCTAGCAGCTGCTGGGGCAGACCACTAAGAATGCAAAGTAGTTGGTGTTGTCATGACAGATGTCTGGCATGCTGTATACAGAAGCGTGTGCATCACGGCCAGTGATGTCACTCACTGCACCATGGCTGGCAGGATGATTCTTCAACTCCACAAAGGCCCCACACTGGTGACCTGGCATAACTCCAATTGGATCCTGTCCGGTGGGTTGAGCTTGGCTCCCTTCTAACCCAACACGGGGGAGGGTAAGGCATGAGGAAGCTGAAGTCAGTAACTTATAAGTCTGGACTATGCCAGGTGAAGGGGCTGTGGGGGGGGAATCATGGTTGGAGGAAGCTGGGCAGGAGAGAAAAATTAACAGAGAAAAAAAGTGTACGAGTGAAGAGCTCCAACTAACATTTCTCCTGTTTTATGATTAAGAGTAAGAGCCTTCGGATAGATTTTGATAAAAAAAAAAAATGTCTCAAATGTTTGAATCAGTGTTGACTGCTTCTTACATTACCCTTGGTTTAGTAGGGGTAGACCATGTGATGAATCTTTTTCCAGCGTAGCACTGGGGTTGCATACTCAGTGCCATTCCAGGAAGTGCAGCTGGGTCTGACTAACCTGCTCATCACAGTCACACTAGCAAGCAAACCATCTGTTCATCTTCTGAACATTCACTTTCCATTTCTACATCCCGATTCCCACTTTCATTCACGACAGATGTCTGGTGCACCATGATTTTTGGCTGCCCAGCCAATACTAAATGGGTTGTAAGGTGATGTTTAAGAGCTGTAGTGTCAAGACAAGAAGCAACTTTACCACAGCTTACACTTTGTTTACACAATGCACATACCACCCTGCAGGGATAAACTTTACTGACAGAGTAGTCCCACACTGCCGAAGTGACATTTCTGGTTTGAGAATTAGGAAGATAGCTACCACTGTTTCAATGTTTTGCTTGTTTTTTGTTTTTGTTTTTAGCAGATGTCCCACTAATTTAAGTACCTCCAGTTAGTGCCTCCTCCCTCCCAAATCCAAGTCAGCTGTCCCTCCTCCTCCTCTGTGATGCATGATCATGTTTTTTTTCTTTGTCGTTGAAAGACTAAGGTTCAGAGTTGGTAATGTAGCGCAAGCCAGAGGTTCACACTGCTATTTGTGCGTGCCTTGTTTATAAAAAGAAACAATAAAAAAATAATAAACCTAACTAGTGCAAATAGCATAATGTATTGCACTATGCTATTAATGCTAGTGCTCAGTTCTCCACCAATGCCATGGAACCCGTAAAAATCCAGTTTTTATTTACAAGAGGTGTGACAAGTATGTATTACAATTTAGAAGTGTAGCACAGCTAGTAGTGCAGTGAAATGGTACTTCCAGCAGGCCCGAGTTCAACAAGTTCAGCAAGGGCACTTATTTGTTTCTCACTTCTAAATTTGTATTCTTAATATATGTGCATTGCACGCCTTGTAAATAATAACTTATAATTGATGTGGCTCCGATGTGTGCATCGAGAAAAAGATGAAAGCCTTTGGGATCCCTGGGTTCCAGCTGTCCTGGACTCCTGGTAGTACAGCTGGTAATGTAGTGGAACACTATTCTGAGCAGGACAGGTTTCAAATCTCAGCTAGGGCACTTATTTGATTCTCTGTTCTAAATCATATTAAAACAACTCCCCCTCTGCCTTCCATGCCCTTAACTGGAGACATAGTTCTAACTTAGAACTCAAACCCTAGGGTCTGAGGAGGGTTCAAATATTTTTTCAGCTATTCTGACAACCGTAATTCACAAACCATGGAGCCTGCCACAAATGCAATGGAAAAACTTGGCAGAATAACTGTAAATGTCAAAGAATTAAATTATTTTCCCCACCAGAAAAAAATTCTAAACAATTTAAAAATAGAAACCTAAGCTGCTATTTTATTTTTACTAAGATGCAGAATATTGCATTTCCAAAATTAAAACACAATTGCCATTCCTTTTTGTTTAGGTTATTCTGTGGCTCATTTACATAGCCTTGTGAACTTATTCTCCCAATTCTGGTATCCTCTGTGAAATTAAGAAACCTAATTCACACACTAGGTCACTTATAAATATATTAAAAAGAGTGAGTCCCAACACTGATCCTTGTGGTACCCCAGCTTGTCACCTGGCAACATGCAGATGGGCAACCATATATAGCTATATTATATTATAATATATATTGCTATATATTGCTATTTGTAAAAAACAAGGCGCTGCGTCAGCATGTGGTCTAAAAGCAAAACAAAATGGTTATATTAAATGCACGCTGAAAATAGAGTTAAAAATCTAAGTTTTGACCTTAGGTCTTCTTCAGGAAATATCTAAAAGAGAAAAAAAAACAAGTTAGTGTAGATTTTTAACTCTATTTTCTATTTTCAGCGTGCATTTAATATAACCATTTTGTTTTGCTATATATTGCCATTCTGTTTTCTAAAGGCTAACAGGGCGCGTGAGGTCCGTAAATACATCTCTAATGCAATCACCAAATCTAGAACTAGTGTGGACTCGCCTCGACCTCAAGCTGGTGTACCTCACCTTTGATGAAGTACTACTTCCACTAACAAAAATTTTCAACCTCTCCCTTGCCCTCAGCCAGTTCCCCGACAGAAGGAAAATCAGCCACAGTAACCCCGGTCCACAAAAGTAGGGACAAGGATCTGCATGTGAACTACCGGTCTATCTCCATATTGCCCCCCCCCAAAGGCTATTGAACGTATAGTATCTGACCAGCTAACGAAATACCTGGACAAACACAACATCCTCTTCCCCAAACAACATGGTTTCTGTACAGGTCACAGTACTATATCAGCCCTCCTTGAATTCACCGGTGCTATCCACAGCTCGTTGGACAACAGCCTCCTACCCGGGTCAGTCTTCATTGACCTGACCAAGGCTTTTGACACTGTACGTCATAATCTATTAATTACACAGCTACGTTCTGCTGGGATCTCACCTGAATCCACTACCTGGTTCAAGAGCTACTTAGAGAACTGCTCCCAAAGAGTGAAATAGCCGATGTTCTCTCAGGTGTACATCCTGCTCACTCAGGAGTTCCTCAAGGCTCCATTCTTGGGCCACTTCTTTTTAGCCTCTTTCTGAATGATCTTCCACAATCGTGTCCAGCACAAATCCTCCTCTGTGCTGATGATGCCATCATCCTCTCCACTCACAAGGATCCGGGCCACCTTCAAAAGAATCTACAGCTTGCCTTCACCTTGATTGAAACTTGGTTTATTATACATAAATTGGTTCTCAACTACAAAAAAAAAAACAAGTCCATGCTCTTCTGCAGTCCGCACAACAAACACAGACTCAATCCAATCACAATTAAAAACTGCCTTGGTGCAACCCTCGAACAGGTTAAATTCTTTAAATATCTAGGTATCACCATTGATTGTAACCTATCACATGCTACGTACATTGACAACATTTCCAAGGCTGCCAACACTCGCATTGGCCTACTCTTCAGGCACAGGCAATGCCTTACCTCAGATGCCTTAAGGATTGCAGTACAGAGCTCAGTTAATCTCAATAATTGACTATGGCCAGATCATCTACAGCTCTGCCTCTGCCACCACCCTCAGGCGCATATCCACTGCACTAAACAAAGCTTGCCATCTCATAACCGGCGCCCATCGCCTCACCCACACGTGTGATCTCTACGCACAGACTGGATGGCTTCAACTTTCAAACTGGATCAAGTACCAAACCTGCCTTATGACAAAGAAAATAACACTAGGCCTTGCTCCTCCAGGTATCCAAGCTCTCCTCTGCCCAGCGCGGACTACTCGCATCACCAGGGGCTCTGAATCCCAGCTTCTGCATATCCCACAAGGACAAAGATCATTTGTGCACAGAGCTCCCAGCTGGTTCAATGGTCTCAGCATTGATATTGCTTCAATGCCAAAGCTTGGTCTGTTCAAATCCAGTCTCCATCACATCCTGTCTGCATCTAGCTTCTGTGACTGTCCTTCCTAATTGTTCTCCTCTCTGCTCTTTCCACCTAGCACTTAACCCTCTCCCCCTTCAACTCCCTCTCCCATACACCCATCCATCCCTACCCCCGTAGCACTTATTTTTGACAAGTGCCTATGACCACACCCCACTAGTGTGTCTCTCCCCCATACCATGTCAACTCTGTTACCAGACCTCTTTCTGGCATTTTTGCCACTGTATTGAATGTATAAAACTGTATGTAACTGCCTCTAACCTAATGTTATGCTGTTATTCAATGTCTTGTTGAATTGTACCTCAGCTGACATGGAACGTTTGTAAAATAGCCTTGGCGCAAACGTACTTGTAATCCTCAATTCTAATAAATAAATAAACAAGGTACTAACCCACTGTGATCCCTATAATATTCTACCCTTTTTATTTTATGAATTAACTTTTTTTATCTGGCACAGAATCAAAAGCTACTAAATCCCAGATGTGCATTTGTATGTTTCATATATTTTTTTCTATATCTTACTTACCTTTTACTGCCTTGGCAAAGGACAAAGGGCAATTTATTCAGTATGGTTCTGTCTAGACTTATGCTTGAGTAAAGCTATAACTTATGTATACACTGTTTAAACTTTGCTATGTGCCTTATCCATTGTCACCTTTTCTATTGTTGATGCCTCCTCATTGTTAAGTCTTTGCACTGCCTGTATATTCTCTGTAACCTCCCAGGTCGTACCTGAAAACAGGCACATATGTGTCTAGTGTGTGTGTACATGGTCAGTAACAGGGAAGGGAGGGAGGGGAGAAAGAAAGAAAGAAAGAAAGAAAGAAAGAAAGAAAGAAAGAAAGAAAGAAAGAAAGAAAGAGAGAGACAGACATTAATAAACTTACCTACTTACTGTACTTTTGTAACCCCCAGGCCACTTATAACAAGCTAGCACCACCATCCCACCCCCATTAAATCTGGACACTGGTACCCACATATTGGCATCCCATTTACTTTTCAAAAGGTTGGTACCACCCTTGGTGTTAGGATGTATACCAGGCTCATTTTCTAGAGGAAGAGAGGGGTGGGGGTTGAAGAACAAATCACTTGAACCTTTTGTAAAAAATTACAACCCAGAGCCAGGATGGAGGCTGCTATGCATATGCAAGGTCTAAACTGCTGAGGAGGCCCCAGTAAATCCAACAATCAGAAGCAATAATCAGAATGTCCAGAGCAAGAACTGGGATTGTGCAGTATGGCTTTATTCAACAGATGGAAAACTAAAGCAGAAGTGGACCGCCATGGGTCATTCAAGGCAGGACAGGTACATTTCACAAACTCTCCCTGCATACGGTACAGTTCATGAACACACAAAAGAACAACTTCTTCCCATTTCCCAATGGTGCATCTAGTGGACAATTGACCACGCACCCAACCTTTTCTTCCCATGAGTACACATTTTGTGAAACTAAGCTACACACCTAAACCTGCAGCACTGGCCTTTGCTCAGGCAAAACTGGTGCCCTTTACAAACCAGGAAGCCCTGCCTTGTAAGCTTTCAGATGGCGTTCCTCCTCCCCTTTGCCCCAACCAACAGTCTCTACCATTCTCAGGGTCACACCACTGAAACCCCCATTCCCCACTGAAATGCTAGTGGTCCCATATGTTCAATTTCCATCACTCACTGGGGTGACCAAAGAACAAACTGCACTCTCCTGGTCTGGTGAACAGTTTACACAAATTCACACTCCTGAGTGAACTAGGGGCACTGACAGGTGCACTCTAGCCTTATCTATGGGCACACACACCCCAGAAAATGATTCCCCTAAATATCTGGAGAACTTGTCTCCTTAGAACAGTACTCACAAACTAGTTGTCCCATCCATTGGGCATGGAACAACAAAAAGAAAGGCACCTCTCCTAGGTAGCAGGTCAAAACAGTCTCTCAAGTTCTTTTCCAAGGTAGCTCAAACACACAAAGGACCTTCAGGGGATTGCCCCTTGAATACACTGAGGAAAAGCAGTTCCTTCCACTTGACTGGAAGGAAGTTGTTATCCTACTGTACAGACAGTTAGTGAGACCCCATCTGGAGTACTGTATGCAATTCTGGAGACCTCATGTCCGCAAAGACATAGAGTGGAGGCTGTTCGGAGGAGGGCAACCAAAATGGTGCAGGATCTGCCCCAGAAGACATACGAGGAGAGACTAAAGCAGCTTAATATGTATATCCTTGAGGAAAGAGGGAAAGGGGGGACATGATAGAAACTTTCAAGTATCTCACGGGAATTAAAGTACAAGAGGGTAGCATCTTTCAGAAAAAGAGATGTGCAAGAACAAGGGGCACAATTTGAAGATAGAGGGGGGGACGGCTCAGCGGTAATGTTAGAAAGTATTTTTTCACAGAGAGGATTGTGGATGCATGGAACAGCCTTCCTGAGGAGGTTTTGGAGTCAGGAACAGTGGGAGAATTCAAGAATGCATGGGACAGACATAAGGCAATTCTGGTGGGGGGGTAGGAGGAAGTAAGCTGTTGATTAACTAGAATCTCCAGCTTATGCATCAGGTGGGGAAATGGACAGACTAGGGGGGCCAAGCGGTCCTTACCTGCCATCAAATTCTATGTTTCTATGACTGGGAGTAGAAATCAGGAAATCCTGCTGTAGAAAGGTCTCCACCACTTCACTGGAAGCTGGAAATTGTACTCCACTGGGGTGAGAAATGCTGGGCCCTCAACTCAGAGCCTAACTAGCAGTCCTTCTGCCACTCTCACCTCCACACTGAACACTGACTGCCACTAACTACTGAACATTCTAAGCTCCTTAGAGCTTACAGCGTAAGCACCTGTATGCAGAAAAGGGTTATGCTGCTGCAAGAGTTCCAAATGGCCTAATCATTCTTCTCTCAGGCTAGCTGAGTAAACAATGTTGTCACTTTGTAAGAAGCCCCTAATGAGCTCCCTACCAGCTGCCTGCTACCTTCCTCAAACTACTATGGACAGGATTCTAGTAACCCCAGGGGACTAGGTGGTTACACTTAGAAACATAGAAACACAGATGATAATGGTGGAAAAAGACCAACGGGCCATCTAGTCTGACAATATTAACACTTATTATATCGTAAATGCTTATTAATAAGAGAAGGTGTGACAACCCACCTCTTCCTCTGGGCTGGAACAGCTTTTAGAGAGGTGTCTGTCTTCAAGTATTCGCTACCACCAGCTGGACTGTCTCCAGCCCCACCTTCAAGTCTACAAACTTGAATAATTAAACGTGCAATTGCACAAGTTAAAGTCTGGTAGTGTGTCTCTCTCGGGTGGCGGATGCTACACAGAGTTTACCTCAGCCAGTGGAAACCAAATATTACCTTAGAAAAATGACATCATAGTAACAACTGTTGAGCAAATAAATAGCTTTTTACTTAACATAAAGTGTACTGAGCATTCACAGGATACAATATTTACAACACAAGAGAATAACACTCATAAGGAAAAGTAAACAACTGTTTTTAAACAACAGATGGCAAAAGAAGAAGGCTATTACTGAAATATGCTAGTACTAAACTTACCCTTCCCTGTCCTTTCAAGAGACCACTGTGCCCTATGCTAACTGCCAGCTCTCACGGACATAGCTAGAAGGGTAGGCTCTAATCTTAGATTCTTCCTCCAGCTTCAAAGTAAGAAGAACGCACTTCACTGTATTTTAGCCTCTTATATATTCTCCTGGGAATAGGTAATGCCTATTCCCCCTTTGAATGCACCAACCATCTAACATATATACACTTAATTGTCCCAATCAGGCTGAACACCTATCAGTGACCAATCAGGTCTGTGTGTGTGGAGATGTCCACTTGAGATTTATGACCCAGCTTTTATCTAGCAGCTAGGGAGGACTGAGAATTCCACGAGCTGGAATTTTCAGCTTGCATGAGTGTGTTTTTTTTTTTTTCCAGACTGCTAAAAAAATAAGGCACCTACAGAATCCAAACCATTAACTCTTTTCTTACCATTTCTGTGTCAGAAGGTATTATTTAAAATTGTTCTGTTTATTGAATGTCCAGTCAATCAATAATACCTTTATTATATTATAAATATGCAGAGTATGCACCCACTAATTGGCAGCTCAGAGTAAGTCATTAATCAATAAGTGCGTACTGTATACAGTATGTGTTCAGTGACAGCTCAGTTGGCAGTCAGCTGTGGTGGAGGTTGGAGGGCTATGCCAGTCACTGGCTCAGGGTACAGGCTGGGTAGGCTGGGCTAGTGGGCACTACCTGCTTGGGGGGGTGGGGAGGTCCACTAGACCACCAGAAAATGACAACAATGTAATACATGGGCAGATCAGGGTTGGGGGGGGCTGCTAGATCACCGGGAAATTATTTCTTTCCACATTATAATATATGGGCAGATCGAGGCTGAAGGGGGCTGCTAGTACACCAGGGAATAATGTTCTTTCACATTTTAATTTATGGGCGGATCACAGCACATAAGGGAAGGCTCCAACAGTGGCACAAGTGGGAAAACCCTCCCAGAGGGTGATATTCTAATCCCGATTTAGGGGATGTGGCAGCTTGCATCTGCTGCATGCCCCCTAGTGCCATGCTGCAACCCAGTTTGCGCTGCATGGATGGCGCAAGCACCCTTTGGTGCAGGCAGCCTGCAGATGGCACAGACTGCTTTTATGACTAGCTCCCAGTGCATGGTTTGGCGCAAGTGGCACTTTGCGCATTCTTTGTGGTGCAAGCCCCTTGCGACATGCCAGGCCCCTACTGTGCAGGGTTTCATTACTTCCACAAAAAATGAAATTAAATTAGCTTTTTTCCTGGCACATAACATGACTTTACAAAAGGAAGGGTCTGCCAAAACAATGTGACTGCTTTTTTTGAGGAGAAAACTAAGGAGGTCAAAAGGGGCTGGCCAGTGGATGTAGTCTAGCTGGACTTCAGCAAGGCCCCCCAACACTCTACTACAGAAAAACAACTGGAGAAAGTAGTGCATAATGAAGTCTACAATGTGTACAGGACATAAACAGAAAAATGCCCATAGGAAGGAAACTGTGAATGATGGTGAATGGCCACTGTTCAGAGTGGGGGGATATTCTTAGTGGAGCTCCTTGCTCTTTAACGTATTTACAAATCTGGAGCCTGATGATATCAGCAGCAGGCTGAAGAAGTTTATGGATAACACTAAACTGGGAACAAGAACAGACGGGGTAGGGGGAGGCATTACAGGAATACCTCCAAGCATTAGGGGAGTTGGCCATGAAATGGATGCTTAGATTTAACATAGGGAAGTGCAATGTACTGTAACATGGCAACTTTTGTTCTCACCAAATAGAGCATTGTAATAAGCTGAAATCCAACCCATGAGGCAAAATGAAGTGGGCATTAATTCTTTAGTAATGTCCACTTCATTTTGCAATACTGTGATTCGCCACAGTCGAATCGCTAGCCAAGTGATATCCAAAATAGTGATCTCCCACCCACCCGTCCAGCGGTCACAACTGTATTCACGCTGATCCTTGATCACAGCAGCACTGCAGCAGTAATCGGAAAAGCACAGAAAATGTACTGTGAACAGAAAAATTTAGATTGGGCACCTGTATTAATCACAGCACTTGATTTATGTGGTCCCGGTGGCAGAGTATCATGGGTGGGCATAGCTGCAACAGTGAAAGCCCTGGTCTCCCTGATATGAAAAATGCCTAAGAAGTACCTCAGCAGAAGCACTCATAATGTTCCATGGAGCACAGAATGGTAAAAAGTTGTAGATGATCCAATATGCCCGCTTCAGTTGTTTCTGTCCGCAAGGGCCCTGTTTAGTTAGCGAGTGACAATGTTACAGCGGAGTATGTTAATTAGCAATCCCACAATGCAGTGGTCCAGAGATACCTATAAAATGTACATGTTATGAGTAGTTTTCAGAATGCACAACTACGTTTTAAGAAAAGTTAACACTATACCGTTTATTACTGTGTGTCACTGTTGCAAATGTTATATGTTTAAGCAGTGGAGCACTATATATCAGCCACAATGTAAAACAGTGTTTTGTGTGTTAAAACCACTTGTACGCAGTTAAAAAAACTGCGATCAGCAAAAACGTACATCTGTGTTTTTCTTTCAAAATTAAATTGTGCAAAATAAATCATTGTAGCGTTTGCCATGTTGCAAGCGCATTAATGCACTCCAGAGTTGGGCTCTACTAGGGAATTAATGCCCAGCTGGTGGTTGGAGACACTCAGCCAACCTAACTGGGCATTAATTCCTAGTAGAGCCTCCTTACCCCCAGCTGGGTATTAATTCCCTAGTGAGCCTTCCTCTGTTGTGCATTAATGCATACTTGTGGACAGTAAGCCGTAGTGTCCTTAGAAATAGTAGTAAATGCTTAGTGGTAACAGTAAGGCTGAAGTTCAAATTAGATTAAGGGAAGAGGCCAATGAGGGAGAGCTGACAAAACCTACATTCAGCGTGGCAAAAAAAATAAGGAGACTAGGGAAGAATAAAGGAGAAGGGACAGAAAATGCTGGAAGGGATTAGGGGGAAGTGGGAAAGGGGTATTCCCTTAATGCCAGGAGTCTGAGAAATAAAACTAATGAGCTCCAGGCTATTGTAGCAGACACTATGATGGACCTAGCAACCATCACAGAAACTTTGGCCAGAGAGAATATCGATTGGGAACAGACAGTCCCTGGCTACACCATGTCTAGACATGACAGAGGAAAAGATAAAGGAGGAGGCATAGCCCTATAAGTCAGGGAAGGCATAAAGGCACTGAAGGGATGGAAATATCAGGGGGTGGTAATGGGGAAACAGAATCACTGTGGGTTCAGCTCGCAGCATCCTCAGGCATGAAACTATAGGTAGGGATGATCTCTAGACATCCAGTTAGGGGGAAAGAGAGATAAGGGAGCTATGGGCAGAACTTGAAAGGGGGGTGCCAAGGGGAGGAGGTGGTGGCTGTGGGAGATCTATATCTGCCAGATATTGATTGGATCATTCCAGCTGCCAGCAGGACTGCCTGTTGGTGCAGCTGTTTAAGGAACCCACTAGGCAGGCTATCATTCTCGATGTGGTGTCCACCAACTCAGAAGTGGTAGTAGGAGTGAAGGTAGGGGAGCCACTGGGTCTAGCGACCATAACTCTATATGGTTCTACCTAGCCCTTGGAACAAGTAAGCCCTCATCAAAGGTTGATGTCCTAGATTTCGGAACAGCAGACTTCAACTTGAATGATGGAGCTGGTCCGGGACAAGTTAGTCAGATTGGATAGCATCAGGGACGTGGAGGAAAGATGGGGGAAATCAGTAGGGGCATTCTCAAGGCAACGAAGTCTGGCATGAGAATGGGAATCAAAAGAAACCGGTACAAGAGATCCATGTGGCTCTCTGGAAAGGTCAGGGAAGCAATGAGAACCAGAAAAGAAAGCTTTCAACAGGTACAAGGAAAAACTAGGGAAGTAAGAATGGGGAAAGTACAAAATGAGAACAAGGGAAACCAAGAGGGCAGTCTGAGAAGCAAAGGCAGACAGAACTGTGGACTGTGGAAAGGGTCAAGGGAGGAGGAAAACAATTCTTTAGATATATCAAGGGAAAAAAGAAACAAGGGAGGCGGAATTGTTAGGCTAACAGAGGGAGGTAGGGTAACTGAGGAGGGCAGGCAGCAAGCAGACATTTTTAACGACTACTTCTGCTCTGTATTCAAAGGGGAAGACAGAGATTTTCTGTCAGACAGTGGCATTAAGGTGACTGTAAGGGGAATCCCTGAGATGAGGCAGCAATTGTTTACCAGTTAAAGGGTTAGCAGCCCTAAAGACAGATAAGGCCCTGGGGTCAGATGGAATGCATCCAAAGTTGCTCAAGGAACTAGCAACAGAACTAATCAAGCCTCTGGTACAGCTATTCAACAGCTCAACTGAGACAGGGGTAGTTTCAAAAGATTGGAGGGTAGCAGACATAGTCCTCTCCATAAGGGAGGGACAAGGAGCAACTGGGTAACTACAAACCTGTCAGTCTTACCTCTATTGCTGGTAAACTGATGGAGACACCAGTCAAAGAGGACCTCATGAACTACTCAAGAGCAATGAACTTGAAGACAGTAAATAGCACAGGTTTGTGATAGAAGGTATTATCAGACTAACCTGATAGTACTGTCTGACTGAGTAAAGGGGATAGTGGATAAGGGCCACGCCATGGATTTATTCTACTTTGATTTCAGCAAGACCTTCAACTCAATGCCACACAGAAGGTTGCTGAAGAAGCCATAGTATCCGAGTACAGTGAAGGACACAGTTACATATATGGGTGAGAAACAGGTTGGAAAGAACTGGGAGACAGCAGAGTGTTGTGGTTAATGGAGTCATATCAGAAGAAAGGGAGGTCACCAGTAGGGTGCCACATGGATCAGTCCTGAGTCCAGTCCTTTTCAATATGTTCATCAGAGACATGGGAGAAGGAATCGAGGGTAAAATATGTCCATTTGCAGACAACACAAAGCTTTGTCACAGGGAAGACGGTAAGGGGGGGTTAGGGAGATGCAAAGAGACTTGCTAGAGAGGTGGTCAACGGTTTGGCAGTTGAAATTCTTTGACAAAAAGTGCAAGGTGATGCAATACAGAACAAGAACCCCAGGGCAAAGTACTGGATGGAGGGGGTAAAGTTGGGCATGACTTCTGAGGAAAGAGACCAAGGGGTCATCATCAAAGACTTCCTAAAATAATCAAGCCAGTGCAACAAGACCTATTGCACAGTAAGGCAAACAGGAAACCGGGGCGTACTGGAAGGGGTGTTGACAGCAGAAGGCAGGAGAGATTACTACCTCTCTATAGATCACTGGTGAGGCTTCACCTGGAGTAGTGTGTCCAGTTCTGGAGTTCTCACCTAAGGAAAGAAAAGGAAAGGCTTGAGACAGTGAAACATGGGGTGACCAAAATTATTCAGGGCCAGCAGGGCAGATCTTACAGCGCAAAGCACTGAACATGTACTCCCTGGAAGCCAGACGAGAGATATGATAGAGACCTTCAAGTTTCTGAAAGGAATGAAAAAGGTAAATCATGAGGAACTATTTAGCATAAATAATGGATTAAGAACATGGGGGCATGAGTGGAAACTGAAGGGGGCCGGGGTTCAAGAGGGAAGAGACAACGTTTTATTTTACAGAAAGGTTGGTGCAGCCATGGAACAATCTTTCAGCTGATATGGGGGTGGGGTGCCAAAACTGTCAATGGTTTCAAACACAGTTGGGACAGAATGAAGAGCTTAGTGGTTGCTCAGGGTGGTAGCGGTAGGGTAGGGATCACTGGGATAGACGGTGTGGGTTAGAACCCTGTATGGCGTGGTAGCAGTTGGACAGGGAGCATGGGGATGGACAGTGGGGATCAGAACCCTGTATGGACAACAGGTCCTGGGTTTGTTAGGGTTTTATGGGTAAACTGGATGACTCAATGGTCCTTTTCTGCCATCACTGGCTATGTATATGTAATAAAGAATGGAGAGCCAAGAACTACAGGTGTTCATTTTAATAGTAATTTTGCTAGACCTGGTGATAGTGCATACTACCTGGGGCCACTGTGACTCCCTCCTGACCTTAGGGCTAATGTAAATCCCCCTCCACACACACACACACACCCATCCCAGGCCTACCACCACCCTAAACACCCATGCCCCCTTAGTCAGACCATTCACCCTCAACTTGACAAGTACTGTTAAAAAAAAAAAAAAAACAAGAAGAAAACAGCACACTGCCAATCCCATTTTACTAGTCTCATCACCACGCCCAACTTCTATTTTATTTTATTTATTGGATCTTGGATTATAGTACCTTTGAGCCAGAGGCTCATTTACAGAGATTCCACGTCAGTAGTTATGTATAGAACATTTCAGGTACCACAAATAGTATAATACATAATTTGAGCAATTGCCCAAAATTGTATGGCTGAAAGGTAAGTGTAGTTCGGGTGTTGGAACCAAGAGGTAAGTAAACTTGAGATGAGGGGTGGAGGAAAAAGGTCCGGATTACACCCATTGTTTCCTAAAACTGGAGCTTGACAGATGGAAGGGGAACTGGGTCTAAAAGGTCAGGAGGTGGGGAGGGGGGAAAGGGGGTATTTGGGACAGAGGTTGGGTGGGTGTAGAAGCCCTGGTGACATAAGGGAAGGCAAAGTAGGATTTTCATGACTGGGAGAGGAGGTCTTGGGTAGAAGGGGTGAAGGGGGAAGGAGATTGCAAAATGAGGGAGGGAAGGAGGAGGTGGGAAATTACAGGGTGAACCTACTAAAAAAAAAAAAAAAAAAAACAGTAGGGCTAGGATTTATAGAAGGAAGGTTGAGATTAGATCCTACAATTACAGCTGTTGGTTGAGGCTAGAAGAGCACAAACTTCGATTTAAATGGGCCAATTTTGATTTCTGTAAGTATAACATCACTGAGCAAGTTAATCCAGAGGAGCACACAGTACTCATAGGACCACTGGCCTTGAGTGGTCCAACGGAAAGGGACTTTTAGGAGCTGGCTGTTTGAACCCTAGGTGTGCCTGGTTTTATTGGACATACAGAGGAGAATTTGCACTCCAGGGGGTGTTAGGCCAAGGGTGGATTTCTTTGCGAGAAGAAAGACTTGGTACTGTGTTCAACAGTCCAGGTTGAGCCAACCCAATAGTGCATACAACTTACATGTGTGAGTAAGACGGTGCGCTCCCAGCACAAGCCTACAGACCTTGTTGAGAGTTGTTTTTATCCGTTTGAGGGCCGAGTCGGTTGCAGCACCATAGATCACTAGCAATCTCTCTATCATGCTTTATCACAAAGCACTACTGTGAGTGACTGCCTGCATTAAAATACCACCAACAGCTTAATCTGGTTCAAGGTCAGTTGGCATTCATCTGTATCCCCCTCCCCCGGGTCGTGCCTGAAAATAGGCAGGATTTGTCTAGTGCACTTACCCGGTCAACAAAAACTAAATAAAAAATAAAAATAAAATTAAGACCCGCACAGTGAGACTGCTAATTCAGAATCAGTGGTTCGCTGCTATGCTAATACTTGTCACCATGTGGGTGAGTTCTTCACTTGGGGAACATGGGTGGGGAAGGTGGTGGGGCTAAGATGGGTCATTTTTTTTTTCACAATATTACAATTGCCTGGGTCAGCCAAGGAGGTGAGCAGAGGGAATTTACCAGCTGCCATCAAGAGCCAGGGTCATGAGGCTGGGGTGCTCTGCTGGGTTTGGGGTGCCATTGGACACCACAGAGAATGTTTTGGGATGTGGAGATGGAAGGGTGCCACTGGGCACCAGAGAGAACTTATGGGCAAGGGAAGAGGGAAGGGGTGCCACTGAATATCAGTGAGGACTTGGCAGAGAGAGAGAGGGGGTGTCACTGGACACCACAGAGAAATTATGGAGATGAGGAGAGAGAGACGCTACCACTGGAAACTAGAGAGTAACATGAATGGAAATAGGTCATTGCCTCCCCCTTTACTTCTCTCCTAAACCTCTCCTCCTTTCTTGCCTCTGTCCCAGTGGCCTGGAAACATGCCACTGTCCTTCCTCTTCCCAAATGTGGTGATTCCTCCTCTCCAGGTAACTACCCCCCTATTTCTCTCCTCCCTATTTTATCAAAGCTTCAGGAATAAGGAGTTCTCTCCCAACTCTCCTCCTACCTGTATTCCTCTACTTTCTTCATCCCTTACTAGTGTGGCTTCCGGAAGCAACTTTCCACCACCACCTCTCTCCTCAGGTTCACTTACTCCATCCATCACCTCCGCCATATTCGTCACCCTCGCAAAGGCTTTCAACACTATCTCCCATCCCCTCCTTCTTGCCAGGCTCTCTGCAGCTGGGCTCACGGACAGTGTCATAAACTGGTTCCATGCCTACCTGGTAGGCAGAATCCAACCCGTTTGGATTGCTGACTCTCTGTAACCCCCCCATCAAGACAGGAGTCCCTCAGGGATCTGTACTTTGTCCCCTTCTTTCCTCTACAGTCCTTAAAGACCTTCCTACTAAGCTGACCTGGTGATACCGAGGGTTGAGGTGCTGGACACCACACGTCGCGCCATGCCGGCGACCCGGGTTCGGGAATGGACTCGGACCACTCTGGGCTGGCTGGGGAGAGGAAGGATTGAGCATCCCATGATTGCTCTCCTTCCTCTGGGGTGGGTGAGGGTGCTGCACTGCACTACAGCGGCACCTGGCGGAAGCTGGGTGCACTGCAAGCTGTGGGCACAAGGAGGGGTGGAGTGTGGTGGCCGTCTGCACATATGTGCACTGACACCACTGCACGTCTAGCTCCTTGAGGATCTAAATCCTGGAGGAAAAATGGCGGGGCGACCACTTTGGCTGATGGCCATGCCCAGCACCCCCGGACCCGTGAAGACGTAGCCACCGGGTGTCTGTGCCGCAGGTCCCTATGGGGGGGGTGGGTCTTGTTACTGGCCAGCCTATGTGAGTGGGTGTATGAATCCGCACAACAGACCTGGTCCTGGGGTGTGGGTGCCAGCAGCTGAGGTCATTGGAGGGCAGTTCTGGCCAAAGGAGGAAAAAACAATGAAAAAAAAAAAAAAACCTTCCTACTGCCTGCTCCTCTGCATCTATCTATATGTATGCAGATGGCACTGTCATGTATACCACTGGATCCTCTCCCTCTGTTGCAGCTTCCAGCCTACAGCAGGACTTTGATAACGTTCAGTGCTGGTTAATCTCACATCAACTATTTCTTAACGTCAAAAAGACTGTCTCTATGACCTTTGGCACAAGGTAAAGACTCTGTCAGCTCCCTTCCCTTCCCTCTTTCCACATCTTTGATGGGACCAAACAGGAGGATACCTCTTCCATTAGGTATCTTGGTGTCTGGCTTGACCAGCACCTTGACTTTTCTGGAACATGGGTGCCATCTTCAAAAAATTGCACCCCAAGTTAGGTGTCCTGTACAGAAACTGTGATTGCATCTCACTGTCTGCCTGCCGTGTTGTCATCCAGAAAGCGAGCCTTCCAGTTTTTGACTATTGAGATGTAGTCTACTGTGCCGCTCCCAAAACTTCCCTAGCCAGGCGGGACACCCTCTATCACTCCTTCTGCCATTTTGGCCTCCTCTTACCTGCCACTGTTATCGCTACCATTCTCTCTCTCTCTCTCTTTCCTCTCTCTCGAAGACAGGCACCACTCACTCTGCCTCTCCTTCACATCTAAATTGTGGTTTGCCTCTCTCCCTTCCTACCTCTCTTCCACCCCAGCACCCAACCCCCCCACTCCCTCCAGAACTATGACACTGCACCTTGGCTGCCCCCCAAGATCCCTCTCTTACATGCGAGCATAAGAAATTGCCCACAGATAAAGACCTTATGGTCTATCGAGTGTGCTCGATTGTGCAGCTAGCAGCCCTTATTCTGCAGCTGCCCCCACCCATGACCCTCCATCCTGAAGCAGCCCACTATTTTACAGGATACCACTTCTGCTGGCAACACGTTCCACGTGGCCACCACCCTCTCCGTAAAAAAGTGTCTTCTCATCTCCCTCCTGAACCATCCCCCTTCCAATCTCAGATCATGGCCTTGAGCGTCCCTCCCCTCTCAATTTAAAAATACCCTCCGTGCCTGTCTTGTTTATTCCTTTCATGTACGTGAAGGTTTCGATATCTCCTCTGTCCCTCCTCTCTTCCAGCAAGTACATGTTCAATTCCCTCAACTTGCTCTCATAGGATAAGTCCCCCAGCCCATGGAATATCTTTGTTGCCCCGTGCTGCATCCCCTCCAGTAACTTAATGGCCCTTTTCAGGTATGGGTGCCAGTACTGCACACAGTACTCCACGTGTGGCCTAACCAGCGATCTATACAATGGCAGAATCACTTCCCCAATCCTTGAGAATATATCCTTGGCAATACAACCCAGCATTTTGTTGGCCTTTGCAGCTGCCATCCTATGTTGTGCTGAGTTGTTCACTGATCCTGTAATGAGCACCCCAGATCTTTCTCCTCCTCTGTCTCGGCTATCTGCACCACCCCCCCAAGTTGGTAGCACCTCCTTGGGTTTTTCGCACTGAAATGCAGCACCTTGCACTTTTTGGCATTGAACTCCAGCTGCCAGGTATATGACCAGGTCTCCAACTTTGACAGATCATTCTGCAACCACCGCCATCCTCCTAGGTCATCCACTACTGCTCCCATCTTGGTGTCATCAGCAAACAGACTTATCTTGTTCTTGATGCCCATTGAGATGTCTGCAATGAATATCCCAAAAAAAACACCAGTCCCAGCACCGAGCCCTGCGACACCCCGTTCATCACCGCCCTTGGGGATGAGAGCTCCCCACCCACCACCTCTCTCTGCAGCCTTCCCTGTAGCCAGTTCACTACCCACTGCTGTGCCTTCTAGCTTACTTCCTAACCTCCCAGGTGGCACCGAGTCAAATTCCTTACTGAAGTCCAGGTACAGGACATCCACTGCATGGCCCCTGTCCAACTGTCTAGTTACCCAGTCATAGTAATCAGACAGGATCTGCCAGCAACAAACCCATGCTGCCTACCGTCCTGCGGCCCATTGGCCTCCAGAAGGGACACCAGCCTCTCCTTCAGGATTGTCTCCATCAGCGTACCCATGAAGGGATGTGAAGCTCACTGGTCTGTAGTTCCCTGGTTCATCCTTGGGGACGCTCTTATGGAGGAGTACCACGTGAGCCATCCTCCAGTCCTGAGGTACACTCCCTGAGTCCAGAGAAGCACTGAACAGGTCTACCAATGGCCTCACCAGGACTTCCACCAGCTCCTTCAGTACCCGGGGGTTAATGCCATCTGGCCCTGGTGTCTTGTCCACCCTCAGTGCCCTCCAGTACCCTGTCCTCTGTGATTTCTCTGTCACCTCCTCCCCCTCCATTCCTCCCCCCCCCCCGCTGGGAATCACCCCACCTTTCTCTTCAGTAAATTTATTTATTTGTGAAATGGGAATTACCATCTTTGAGCTAAAAGCTCATTTACAGAGGCTCCGCGTCAATCAAGGGGGGGTCAATCAGTTAGTCGGGAAATTACAGAAGCAGCTAGCAAGCATGGTCAATAACATATTAATGGCATAGACATACAGCAGAATAGCAGCATTACAAGAGATAAGGGCAGCATTGCATAGTGTAACCCCTGGGTGGCGCTATCCCCAGTGTTACACCCCTGCAGCACTATGCTGGACATAGGCTGAGGGGGTTGGGTTTGCTAGCTAATAACATTTTTCAAAACCTCTGTGCAGTGCTTCCACTCAGGGTGTTTTACGTGGATGAGATAGTACTGGGCTCCCTGAGCTGCTACACCACCCAGGGTGACCATTTACCTTCCCCAGATATGCCCCAATACACAGTTCCCCACATTTCAACATTTTGAATTAAAAGCTCTCTCTAATAATATGCTCACACCAGATGTTTAAACAACAAGTAACAAGATATTTATTTTGGGAGTAATATAGGAGCTAGGAAGAGGAAACAGGAGGAGTAGAGGTTCTCTTATCCTATTTACAAAAAGTACAGTGATTATTTGGTTTTGCTGGTGAACCTTCCAGCTGGGTGGCTACATATTAAAGGCAGACATAAATCATATTTTACCATTTGACTTAAAACATCCAGTGCCCTGGCTATCTAGCTGCTGACAAATCAGATGTTAAACATGATTATTATTACCCACACTGGTACCATTCCCAGAAACAGCAGAAACCCCGCAATCTCATATCATACTGGTTAAACAAATACCGCAGTCCAAGATGTTGCAGGCCTGGTGTGAGTTGCAGCTGGTCGAGGTGGCCGGCTACTGATTTGAGGGTGGGGGCAACTTGGAAACGGACTCTGGTAAAACTACAGAGTACTATTTACAACCCAGGCCGGGATTGCCCTGCACTTGCAGACTTCCGAACATTCCAGGACAAGCTATGTGGATCTTACATCCAGAACATTCAGCACAATACTTGAAAGTCCCATCCAAGGCAATGAGAGTGATACTTTCGTCAAGCATCCTATATGCAATTTAAACACGGTCACATCCAGTACTTTATATACCAAAAGGCATCCATCTAGAATAAGCTGACAGTGACACTTTTATCAAGCATCCCATACTTTAGTTACAGTCAGTCACATCCAGTACATTCTATATACCAAGAACATTACTGACAAGCAGAGTCTTATCCAGCATGTCTAGACATTGTACACTTATCCCAAGTGCTCGCAGACGAAATTCTGGTCAGACACAGGTAAATTCTCTTCAGGTAACTTAGATATAATATGCTGTAGGGCCTTCAGTCTCATGAAGTGGCAAACACGGCTTGGCAGTCAGCTCCACGATGGTAGGACTCTAACCCATAGCTACACAATTTATATACATTTATATGCTTTACTAGCCAGGCATCTTGCTGCACCTGCGATTTAGCCATTTGGGCCACAGACAAGATGCATCCATCTACTTGAACTAGGCAGTCTCTTATGGGGTTAGTAGCCCAGACTGAGAATTGCAATACTTTAGAATTAACAGCACATATCTGTTAGTGGGGCTTGAGGCCCCCAAGATTATTTGCTCAGCTTCTGCCTCACACCGGGGGTATGAGGGTATTCACTCAGGTCCCCCATGGGTTTCTTCCGCAATCAAAGGCATCCTGAAGACTTCTTCAGTGCTCTCACCACTGCATTATGTCATCTGGTCTGGTCAGCGCTCTCACTGCTGCTGGACATCTGATCTTCGGTCCACATCTTTCCCCAATGTGGGAGGGAGGGCTAGCTTCTGAAGGATAGTACTGGCAACCTCCAGACTAACTGTTGCAGAAAGTACAATTACTTTAACTGGTAAACTTTAACTAAAAAAATAATAAATGCCCCCTGAAGACTGAAGGGGCTTGGATTAAGTAGCCCAGGCCTGATGGCATGTCTGGAGCCTGAGCCCGGCTCCCAGCAGGTTGGAGTCTGCTCTGTCTGCTCTCTCTCTAATCTCTGAATCTCCAGACAAACTGGCAACACTGTCTCTTTATAGAGCACCTAGCTTGACTCCTGATTGGTAGCAGAGATGGGGTGACATGTCTCCAAGTGGCTGAGGGACCTGTCAATCAAAACACTTGAGGCACAATTGGGTTGTAGACTTGGTGCCTAAAATGATGTCCCTGTAAGTCCCCATGAGCACTTGGGTGCTTACCCATGAGGTGCAGTGAAAGTCCCACAAGTCCTGGCTTTCTATTGCTGGCATTCCAATTGGCTATGCTGCTGGCAATGGCTACTTAACCCAGTGTCCCTCATAGCAGATTAGATATAGTCCTAAATAATGTCTTGGTGCAGCCAGAAAGAAATAATTATTTGCCCCAAATACCCCTCAGTTCTGTAGCTTAAAGGCTGTACTTGCAGTGGCTGCACAGATGAAGAATGTGGCTCCTTTACTTTTTCTGTCGCTACCGCACTTATGCAAGCTCCCCCGCAACAGCTGTCAGACTGACACACAAGAGTCCCAAAATGCTCGAATTGCCAGGGAAAAAGTATTAATTTTAACTTTAAACACTTTCCTCCACATGTACAGTATATTTCCAACAAGCAGCAATAGGTTCCATTATTTAAAACATTTATTTTCACCCTTTTTTCGACTGAAGCCGTTTAGGGCTACCTTGGAGGCAGCCAGGCACTTGGTTATTATTTATTCAGATGACTGGGGCCCTGCTCAAGCATACTCAAATGAGCCCTGCTCAAAACTCCTTTAATTCCCATCTGAGCTGTCCCCCAGCAGGCTGTCTGTGGTCACCAGGTCCCAAATAGGTGGAAAGGATCCCGGAACCCACAGTACAGCCCACAAGGCAGCTGCAAAATAAGCAGTTTCACATCAAAGGTGCTTTGCATGCTAACGCGACTCCCCCTGCCCTGGAGGCAGCATTTTTGCAGCGAGAGATCGCGGTCAGCATTTTAAGCCCCGAGGGGCTGGATTTCAGTTGGGCTGCAGGCTAGGGCACACAGAAGGGCAAAGCAGGACCTGGGGGAACCAGAAAAATTAGGGGCCAAATCAGGAGAAGCCAGAGAGGCAGAGGGAGAAGGACAGAAGGACAGGGCTAAGGTAAGCCCAGGCAGGCATTTCTAGGAACCCTTATTTGCAAAGGGTTTACACATGGTACAATAGAAGCATATGCTTACAGAACTGCATAATGGAACAATCCCGAAGTGACACAATAATTAAGATACAAAAGGTCCATCAATATACAGTTGTGGGTACTCTCAGATAGCAGCTAAGAAGCCTTGTCAATATTGAGCAGAAGTAGTCATTAAGCGCTTCTGCCTGCTCTCTCCTGTTTCCACCCACCCACCCCTCCCTCTTAATCCTTACTATTTAGTCCTTACAGCTCCTTTTCTCCCTGATGTACCTGAAGAAGTCCTCTCCCCACCAATGCCCTGCGCCAGCCTGGGCTCCTTAGTCACTTGGCTGCCCTTACTGCCTTTGTCACCTCCTTTCGGGTCCTCCCCCCTCCCTGTTTTTCTGTACCTCCTAATGGCGGCTCTTTTTTTCCTTACTCTTTCCATGACCCCTTGCTCACACAGCTAGGTTTCTTGGCCCTAGCCTTCTTACTCTGGACCATGTTGCAGGTTTTGGTTTCCACCATAATCCCCAGTTTTATGAGCTCCCACCTCTGGTTAGTGTCCATATAAGGTTGAATTTTGACCAGGTACCCTTTTACTACTTCCCCATCCTCCTAAAGTCTAACACCTTTGTACCCGATTCTACTCCCTCTTTTCCCATATTCAGTGTGAACCATGCTGAGTGGTGGTTGCTCCCCACAAGCGGTTCTTCCACCCCCAGGTCTCTCATAAACACTCCATTGGCTAGCACGAGGTCAAGGGTGTTCCCTAACCTGGTTGGCTCACTGACCATCTGCAGCAGGAAGCTATCCTGGAAGGCATCCAGCAGTACCTGCTTCCTTCTATTCGTGGCGGCTGGGGTACTCCAATCCACTCCAGGCAGGTTGAATTCCCCCATAATCACCACACTACCCTTCCCGCAGTTCCTTCTGATCTGTTCCATTAGTCCCCGTCTAGCTCTTCTGCCTGAGAGGGTGGCCTGTACACCACTTCCATCCTGAGAGTCCTATTCCTGGAATCCTGGATTTGCATCCATAATGACTCCAAACTGTCCTCCTCCCAAACACACTTCAGTTCTTCTCTCACATACAGTGCCACCCCACCCCCCCCTTCCCATTTACTCTAGCCCTGATGTAATAGGGGACCACCCTGCCACAGATCTAGGATCCTTTTTTGTTTTAAAAACACTCCGGTTGCAACATTTCTTTGCTATTTCTATCTCTCTTTTTTCTAGTCCAGAAGGTAGGCCACCTTCAGGCGCAACTTTCTCCTCTCTTATGCTATCCCTGTCTCTTTAATTTCTTATATCCTCTTGGGTCCAGTGGTATGGGGAAGGTCAAGTGCTCACTGACCTCCATAGTAGAACAGTCTTTTCCCCTAGAGTGGGAAAATATACACAGACTGTGCAGAAAATAACTAAGAAAATGCGGAAGCTTGTAAACAGCAAGTGACTATTGAGGTGGTATATTTAATTTCTCTACGAATACTCTTCCCCTGGTATTATAGTAGTCATGTAATGTAATTCATGCAATACTTATGCAAGTACGGAGGACAAGACAGGAGCAGCAACCCCTTTTCCTTTTGTTTCCTTTTCCCCTGCTGCTCTGCCAAAGAATTGTAACATACAGTATATTGCAGTATGCAAAGATAAGATGTATACCTGCAGCAGAAAGAAGAATCAACCCTGAGCCAAGGACCAAAATGAAAAGTTTAGCCAACGACTGAGCTTTACAGTCCACCGGGGCTTTGAACCTTGAACTGTGTCCAAGGAGGAAGACTATACACTGGCCCGGAGATTTCTAGCCACGGGCCTGCAGAGCTTGAAGCAGACTGCATGGCTTTTTCCCTGCCGCTACCGCCGCTCCTCCGAACCTTGGTTCGTGGTAGGACTTGACACAAACATCAAGCCCTGACCCAGCCTTGAGAACCAAAAGCCAGGGAGCTCATTTGGAGCTGCAGGCGGAAAAGCAGTATGTCCTTACAGGTCGACCAAAGCCCTCCGGGGCTTCAGACCGCGAACTGTGCCCAAGGAGAAAGACTACACACCAGCCCGGAGATTTCTAGCTGTGGTCCTGCAGAGCTTGAAGCAGACCATGCGGCTTTTTCCCCACTGCTCCTCCAAACCTTGGTTCGTGGTAGGAGTCAACCCAAACATTAAGCCCTGACCCAGTCTTGAGGACCAAAAGCTCGGGAGCTCATTTGGAGCTGCGGGCAGAAAACCAGTACACCCTTACAGGTCGACCAAAGCCCGCTGGGGCTTCAGACCTCGAACTGTGCCCAAGGAAGAAGACTACACACCGGCCCGGAGATTTCTAGCTGTGGTCCTGCAGAGCTTGAAGCAAACTGCGCAGCTTTTCCCCCTGCCGCTACTGCCATTCCTCTGAACTTTGGTTCGTGGTAGGAGCAGGCCCAAACATCAAGCCCTGACCCAGCCTTGAGGACCAAAAGCCCAGGAGCTCATTTGGAGCTGCGGGTTGAAAAGCCATATGCCCTTACAGGTACATTTTCAGTGCTTGGTGCTATCTGGAACTTTGAACCATGGTGCCCTCACTCTGATTGGTGGATGCCTGCTCAGTGACTCGAGTTGATTGGTCCTCAATCCCTGGACATTTTCTCTTACAAGTGCCCTGGAGTTGTGCCTCTCCCCTACTAAGGGATTAACTTGAAAAGCGTGCCTTTTTACTTTCCTGCTTTGTTAGCAGTTTTACACAGACCTAGATGCTATAGCTATTCCAAACAGCATTTTAAAATTGTTACAGCCCTTTTGTGATGTATTGACTGCATAGAGCGCTCCTTTTGGAGTCAAATCCTAGATTTTAACAATTAATTTCATTAGTGATTATAGCCCTCTTTCCGATGTATTTACTGCTTAGGGCGTTAGACAAATCCCTAATTTTTAACAACTGTGGATACAGCCATTTTAAATCAGACTTACAGTTTTAGAGTGCTAAGCCTGAGTTTTTGCTGAGGAGATTCTGTTCTTGTCCTGTCCTGATCTGCTCCCCAGGTCCTCACCAGAGCAGAAACCTCGCCATATCATAGTAGTCAAAGTTCTAAGGTACCAGGATAGGCTCTTGGTGCTCGATGCAGCTCAAAAAAAAGGAGTGATCATGTCTCAACAAAACCAGGTCAGCCCACCAACGACCCCCCACTTTTCCAGATGAAGGATGCCCATCCCACCCCATGTCTCCTCCCTCCCTACTCTACAGTACCTGCTCTATCCATTTCCTTTCAGTTCTCCGATCCTTACTCTTTTGTAATAAAAGCTTGAATGTGTATCTTCCTAAAAACCTTTATCCTCCCTAAAAGGCTTGAATGCAATACTTTCTAAATGTCCCACATTTTTAGCACTTAACAAATGCACTCTACCTTTAAGCACCCGAATCCCACTGCTGTTTCTTCTGAATGCCCCACCACACAGTGTCTACACATATAGTATTTTTGCTCCCAGTTCCAGTAATAGTATTCACTTATATCCTTCTCCTTTTGTCCCTGCAATTATTCCTAAATGTCACAACATTTGCAGTACTTTACCACCAATTACACTAACCCAATGCAATTTCACTTTAAATGATATCAACTGCACCTTAACTGTAAATGCACCACCTCCTGCCCCCACTTGATGGGTGAATCCACTTCTGGGGAGTGGCCCAGCTAGTCCATTTAATACTTGTAGCAGCGAGGGTGGGAGAAATGGAAATTACGTACTTACCATAATTCTTGATCTTCTTGGATGAAGTCTCCACCTCTCATTCACACTATGGGACTACGCTGGAGGCGCTAGGACCCCACGGGAGCCAAAAATCTTCAGGAGGGTCAGCGCCAGGATAGGACTATGCCACAAGACTAGCTCGTGCTATAGAGGCTATCTCGGTGTCAACCCTCCAACCGCCTCAGTACCTTTTCGACCGAGGAGGTGCAACATAAACTAATGAAAGAAAACCTAACCCTAACTTCCAGGCATGTGAAGGCATGGATGACCCATGTAAGAAGGGTCAATTCAGCAATGTCTTCACAGCCTAAACAACAAGGAAGTGAAGACCAAAACAGAACGAGTGAGCTCAGGGGATGGTGGGTGGGCATGTGAATGAGTGGTGGAGACTTCATCCAAGAAGATCAAGAATTATATTAAGTACGTAATTTCCATATCTTCCAGGACTAAAAGTCTCCACCACTCATTCACACTAATATGAGAGTACGGAGCTAAAAAATCAACCCCCCACAGAGTAGGGTGGTAGGAGATAGAGCTCACTCAGGACAGAAGTTCATAAGGACTGTCCTGCTGAAGAAAGTTAACTGTCCAGCATGGACACCCAGAACATAGTGCTTTACAAAGGTATGCACCGAGTTCCAACTTGCCGCCTTGCAGATGTCTGCAACAGGTACATTACGAATCTCTGCCAGGAAAGCTGCAACCATTTTGGTAGAGTGGTGAGAACCCGGGCTTCCAACTTGAGCTGTGCCATAGATTAGTAGTGTCAAAGACATGCTACTAACCATGCAGAAATACATCTCATGGCAAACAGGCTGACCCAGCCAAGGCATTTGAAAAGATACAGTAGTTGCTCAGATGCGTATCTCCTCGCTCTGTTGATGCAAAATCGCAGAACCCTCTTAACATTCAAAGACATAAAGGGAGCACTCTTCTTCATTTTGGAGTTAATGAAGTAAGGAGGGAGAAGCAAAACTCGCCTAACGGTAACTGAGCCAGTGACATATTGTCTACTGGCTCAAGATAGTCCAGAAACACGGAGAAGTGAACATTCTCTGCCGAGAAATGCAGACCTGCATTCAACAGGTCCACGAGGCACCCCAAAATTTTACTTGGTGGGCAATTAAAAGGATCCAGACGGAACTTTGCACACCATAAGGTGAAGTGAAACCACTTAGCTGCCTAAATCCTCCTGATGGATGGTCTATGCGTGGCTAAGAAGATCTCTACAATTGTCTGGAAACCTAAAACTTGCCCACTTTCATCTCCTCAGGAGCCCGGCATGGAGGTGGTGGCAGTGAAGGTTCAAGAGAAAAAGAAAGCATTCAGGAAGTACAAGGAATCGCAGCAGGAGCAGGACAGAGAACTGTATCAGTTAAAGCAAAAGGAGGCTGGGAAGGCAGTCAGAACAGCAAAGGCCCAAACTGAGGAAAAGATAGCCAACTCAGTTAAGAAGGGGAATAAAACCTTTTATAGGTACATCAGGGAGCAAAGGAAGACCAAGGGAGGGATAGTGAGGCTTAATAAAGGGAGGAGGGTGGGCAGAGGAGAATGTGAAAAGGCAGAGATACTAAACAAATATTTTTGCTCAGTATTTACAAAGGAAGAGGGGAGGTACATAAAACAAACAGTAGTAACACTCTGGATACAGAAGTTGATACCAGCCCATTTGCAGAAGAAAGGGTTCTGAAAGAACTCTTAAAACTGAAGGTGGACAAAGCAATGGGGCCTGATGGGATTCATCCCAGAATTCTAAAGAACTAAGGGTAGAACTAGTGACACCACTGACTACCCTCTTTAACAAATCATGGGAGGATGGGGTGGTACCTGAGGACTGGAGGAGGGCAGATGTGATTCCCTTCACAAAAGTGGGAGCAAGGCAGAAGCAGGAAACTATAGACCTGTTAGTTTAACCTCAGTGATAGGAAAATGATGGAATCACTTCTAAAGGAAAGAATTGTCGAGTATCTAGAGGCCAGAGGGGCACAAGACCCTAGGCAGCATGGATTCACAGCGGAAGGTCATGCCAGACGAATCTGATAGATTTCTTTGACTGGGTGACCAAAGTAGTAGATCAGGAGGGCTGTGGACATGGCCCACCTAGACTTTTAGCAAGGCATTTGACACAGTCCACACAAAAGATTAATATATAAGTTAGCCAGCCTGGGAGTGGGTCCCAAGGCGACAGCCTGGGTAAAGAATTGGCTGGAGAATAGGACACGAGAGTAATAGTAAATGGAGTCCACTCAGAAGAAAGGAGGGTTACTAGCGGGCACCGCATGAGGTTCAAATATTAGGACTAGTCCTCTTCAATGTCTTTATGTTACATTGCAGAAGGACTGGAAGGAAAGTATGTCTCTTTGCAGATGACACTAAGATCTGCAACAGAGTTGATGCACAGGGTGGGGTGGAAAGGATGAGAAGGGACTTGGCAAGGTTAGAGGAATGGTCAAATGTATGGCAGCTTAGATTCAATGCTAAGAAGTGCAGGTAATGCACCTGGGAAACAAAACCCAGGGAAGAGTACACAATGGGGTGAGATACTAACAACAACAAAAATGGAAAGGGACCTGGGGTAGTCATATCAGATGACCTAAAGGTGGGCAAGCAATGTGAGAAGGCAGCAAGGAGGGCTGGGGGGATACTGGGATGTGTAGGGAGAGGCATCACCAGTAGAAAACAGGAAGTTATTATCCCTCTGTACAGACAGCTAGTGAGACCCCATCTGGAGTACTGTGTGCAGTTCTGGAGACCCAATCTCCGCAAAGACATAGACAGGATGGAAGCTGTCCAGAGGAGGGCAACTAAAATGGTGCAGGGTCTGCACCGGAGGACATATGAAGAGAGACTTAAGGAGCTTAATATGTATAGCCTCGAGGAAAGGAGGGAGAGGGGGACATGATAGAAACTTTCAAGTACCTCAAGGGAATCAACAAAGTCCAAGAGGGTAGCATCTTTCAAAAAAGAGGTGTGCAAGAACAAGAGGGCACAATTTGAAGATGGGGGGGCGGCTCAGAGGTAATTTAAGGAAGTATTTTTTCACAGAGAGGGTTGTGGATGCATGGAATGGCCTTCCGGAGGAGGTTGTGGAGTCAAAATCAGTGGTGGAATTCAAGCATGCATGGGATAGTCATAAGGCAATTCTGGGGGGTGGGGGTAGAAAGAAGTAGGCTGCTGGTTAACTAGGATCTGCAGCTTATCCAGTAGGTAGGGAAATGGGCAGACTGGGTGGGCCAAGCGGTCCTTATCTGCCGTCAAATCCTATGTTTCTATGAGGTAAAGGGAGCACAGAAAGGATGGACCAAAGTCCCTGTGTCAGAGGGTCCACTTGTAGAGGAAGATGCCTCAGGGGAAACTTCTAACTGACTACGCAAATTATATCTGCCGAGGCCGGTCTGGGATGATGAGAATCATCCTGTCCCCGTTTGCCTACAACTTGAGCAGCACCCTCTGAACTAAGGGAAGAGGAGGAAAGCATACAGGAGCATCGTGTCTACTGCAGTGAATACATCCTGACAGAAAACACCAGGGTCTAGATTTCTGAAGCAGGATGGGGGCAGATTTGTGTTGAGAGGGGACGAAAAAGGACCAGGTCCAGACTACCCCACTCGTCGAATAGTGACTGCACAATGACTGAACTGATGCAATGTGCTCAAGGCACCACTCTCATCTCCTCACAGCCTTCCTGCACAGAGGGTAGGAGAGTGCTCCACCCTGCTTATTGATAAAAACATTACGATTTTGTCATCCGTCCGAAGTGGGATCACTTCATGGCAGAGGGCCTCCTTCAGGACTTGGAAAGCGTATAAGACAGCTCTCATCTCTAAGAAATTTAGAGAAGATGACGCTCCTCCTCCTGGCTCCACATCTCAGTGTGGCGGTCTTGACAGTGAGCTCCCCAACCGTTCAGAAGTGTAACCTTGGAGATGGCGAGTTCAGATTTAAAGGGTAAGGATAGGCCTAGCAGAAGCTAGGTCAACTGCATCTAAGTAATCCAGTTCAAGGTCAGTTGGCATTCATCTGTATTCCCCCTCCCCCGGGTCGTGCCTGAAAATAGGCAGGATTTGTCTAGTGCACTTACCCGGTCAACAAAAAACTTAAAAAAAAAAAAAAAAAAAAAGTAATTTTGTCCGAGGTTCTGTGATTTATGCGGCGGATTGCGGATGCGTGGGCGGAGACCACTATTTGTTGCGGACAAAGGCATAAGTCCCAACATCCACCGCATCGAAAAGGGCCCAGACAGAGTTGCTTTCCGTGAAGTAACAAGGCATCTGAAGATGTTGTTTCTTCTGTTCCCCAGAAGGAAGAACCCTCACCCCGGAGGTATCCAGAAGGGCTCCTATGAAAAGAAGCTGCTGGCAAGGTGAATCTGGCACCTTCCCTGAATCAGAAAATCCCTCCTGAAAGAAAATGACTGAGAAGCTGTGGCAACAGCTTCCTGAGACTCTAGCCCGGTTGGGCTGGCTCAGAGCCAAACGTCCAAGGAGTGAATGCTTGAATACCGAGGTTGTAGTGAACTCCTCCCTGAACTGGTACTTGTTTAACCTTTCAAGGTTGAGAAATGGGCGCATGCTGCCTAATGTCTTGGAACCAAGCAAGGGAAGTAGGAACCTGTGTTCCAGCTTGCTGTGGAACAACTTCTACTGCTCTGAGGCCCTGTATCTCAGAGGAAAGAGGGTCTGACAGAGAGGTAAACAGACTGGGCTGCCGCCTGGGTCTAGGAAAATTCTCTGTGAAATTGGGAGAGTATCCCTCTCAGACAATCCTGATAACCCATACGTCCACTGGATTGGACTTCCACTAGTTATGAAACCAAATCAGGTGCCCCCCACTGCCTCCGAGAGGTGTCCACCTCAGACAGCTTAGGTGGGACCTGGGCCGAATCCAAGAGGATGACACCAGGTGCTTTCAGGCCCTGCACCCTCTGCTGTGATTTTTTTTTTTTTTTTAATTGAGGAGTTGGTTCCTGACAAAGGCTTCCAGGCCTCTATCTTGAAAGGGCTGCCTGTTACAAGAATAACGACAGTGCCGTCCCTCTAAGGGGCAGCAGGAGTCTGAGCTCCCTCCAGAGCTCAGTCCGAGGGCCAAACCAATTATCACTGCCAAGGAGATGTTAATCACCTGCTGCCAATGGTAGTCACCCTAGAGGCAGTGTCATAGGGGTCTATGAAAGCTTTTAGCTGATTATTGGTCTATATGCCCCTATCAATGGAGCAGTAGAGTCTGGGAGGCTCTTGACCATTGAATTTAGCATGTTTCACAGGGTGTACTTGTACTGAGGACTGAAGGAACTCCAGATGTAGAAGTCTGCTTTGGTCCCCAGATGAAGTCTGAAATGTTATGGTGGACCTCACATCCCTGAGGAAAAACTGAAAAGAAGATCTTCCATCACAGACTCTGTTGATACAGAAGGCTTGCATTCCAGCCTCTAAAATGAGTCATCCACTGTGTCTCTGACAAAGCAGGACAGGGAGAGACTCATCCAGATCCACTTCTACCCCAGCAGAACCTCCAAAAGGCAGGTCCAGGCCAGAATCACAAGAGATGCTGCCACCCGGAATGGTGTTGAGGAGATCTGTGCCATTCACGGCACAGGTATCATCTGAGGCACCGACACCACACGCAGCGCCGGCACCTCAAGTGATGTCAGGCATCGCAAGCAGTGTCAGGCACACTGGCATTAGACCTCAAGAAAAAGGGGGGAGAAAGAAAGTGGTACCCATGACAGCCCCTGCAGAGGAAAAGGTGAGGGGGTAGGCACGCGGGGTTGGCGTCAATGGCGCTGGCACCGGAGAAGGCACCGCTCACATCTTACCTGCCCTACTCTGCTGTGGCCCAGTGGCTCCGAGGCCCGAAGGCCCAGAACCAGGTCCACTGGCCAAATTAACAAGGCAGATGTCATACCCCCTGCTCTAAAAGAGCGGCTCAGAGGTGAAACTGCTCACTGGAGCCCCATCGAGGACAGAGACGGGGCCCGGTGTCAAAGATCATGGCCATCAGGAACAGAACCACAGAGGACCCCACGTAAGTCAGGTCAGGCCTACCACTCACCATCACCGATGATCCCCGTGCAGACATACCAGAGGGCGACCTGGAGCAGTACAGTTTCTTCTTCCACCAACAGCAGGAAGAAGAGCTCGAGGTCGAGTGGAGCTGGGTCCCAGATAGAGGCCGGGAACGGGCCCGCTGCTTTTGTGCTTCAGGGGTACTGTCCCCCCCCAGGCACCAGACTGCCTGTGGTTGGACCCCCCCCCCCCGCAAAGGGTGGCGGACCAGACACAGCCCCACTGCCATCACAGCTTTAACATGAAGTCTCCCTACCATCACCGCTACCATCTAAGGTCAACTCCGTTGATGGCAGGCTGAGAATTTCTTCCACTTCTTCTTGTTCATCTTCTCTTTTTTTTTTTTTTAATATGAAAAGAACACTAAAAGTAGTAAATGAATCGAATACTGAATGGCTATAGCTTCTGTCGTATAGACAAAGACTTGACTCCCGGCAGGTGTCATCAAAACACACTCAACAGTGGGAGAAAAGGAACTGAGGTGGTTGGAGGGTCGACGCTGAGATAGCCTACATGGCACAAGCTAGTTTCACAGCACCAACCCTCCTGAAGATTTTCAGTTTCAGCTCCCACAGTGTCGTAGCTCCTCCGGCGTAGTCCCATTAGTGTGAATGAGTGGTAGAGACTTTTAGTCCAGGAAGATGAAATCAATCCACTGCTTGTGCGGCTGGGATCTGGCTTAAATAGCCCAGCTGCTGAGTTCAAACTTTGTGCCCTTTGGCACCTGCCTCCTGATTGGCTCCTGTGGGAGCCCAACAACTCCTCAGCCACGGATGCAGCACAACCTCCGGCATGCACCTACGGCCACCTCTCCTCACAGAGTGGCAATGTCCGCCGAAGATTCTGGCAGCAGATGTGGCCCAACCTCCTGGGTGCAGCTACAGCCGCCTTTCTCCACTGAGTAGCAACGGCCACTAATGACTCTGACTACAGATGCAACCCGACCTCCTGAGGGTGGCTACAGATGAAAATTAATCCTCCACTGCTGGCCAGTCTGTGTTTTCTCACTGCTTTCCTAAACTGTGGAATTCCCTTCCTCTTGCGATCCACCACGCCAGCTCCCCGTCTGCCCTCTCCTCCCTCCTAAATAACTATTTCCCTCATGCGTGCAGCTGCTTTTTATTCCCCTCTTCTCATTCCATTACAACCTCTCAAGTTGCACTTCATTATGGACTACCTAGCTCTTAGCCGGATATGTGCTCAAACTGTAAATATTGCTGTATTTTTCTCCCTTTGCAACTGCCCTGTTTTCAATTTTGTATGCTAACTAAATCCTCTGTAGTATCTATACATCTCGGTACGTTTACTTGCTCTATGATATTTCCTAATGTCATCGGTATAGCTGCTGTATAGTTTGCTATATTTGATGTTTCCCATTCCCCTCCCCCAAGACGTACCTGGAAGTGAGCAATTTTGCTCTGTGTGCCTTTCCTGGTGAAACTTCTAAATAAATAAATAAAAGGTAGTCCTTTTTCCCTTCCCCAATAACTTCCATTATAGCTTTGAAATCAGTGTAAATATTGGAAGGGGGGGCAGTGTAAATTAGTACTGTACCACTTTCCTGGCTGGACCAGTGCAAAAAGATAAGCGTGACTCCTGAACTAAAGCTAGTTATGTGACATATAAGCATAGCTATGTATAAATAATAGGTTTTCCTGTTTTCCAAAGTCATCACTGGCTTTTTGAGCCAAACTAGCTGTAACCAGTTCAAGTGTGTGTATATGGAGGGGCAGAAGGGGTTTTAGCCTAAGCCCAGTAAGAGGAGAGGTGGGAACCTGTACCTCATTAGGAAATGTATGCATATTGTGCAGAGCTCTCTTGACTAGGCATGCGTTTTAGTCGAAGCCTTAGTTCAGCTCTCTGGTTTGGGCCTCTTAACATTTTCCCAGCTTTCTTGTGTAACCCCCTGCAAATGGGGGTTCCCAAAAAGTCTTCCAGGAGCTTGCTTGAATGCTCCAAGCCTGAATGGTGTTTGGCGTTTAAGCCGTTTATCTGTGAGTGCTTTTAGAGCCTCTGGTACTGTCTCTTTAAGAGCTGTCTGCTTGCAGACATAATTAGTTTGTATGGGGGGGACTGTGTGTTTTCCTGCTTGAGTCCCACTCGAGCTACGGCCAGTTCGCTCCGTTTCTGTCATCACTAAGTAGGCAGAAGGAGCACTCTTCAAAGATGTCATTGTTTGCTTGTAACCTGTTAGAGTAATAATGAAAATGCAGCTTGATTTAACTTGCTTTCTTGTAGCAAGGACAGTGCAGAGTAGCTCCCTCATGTTGGTTCTGAACTGCTGAACTGGACAAATCATGGTGGGGATCCTTTAAAATGGAGCCTGCTCTGGGCGAATCAGAACTTGGACTCTCCTCTGGAGCCTGCTGTAAGGGCAGTGACTCTGGGAAATGTAGTTTTGACTTTGGCGCCTTTTTTCCACCAACAGGGGGAGTTTACTGTGAGTGACAGCGAAACCAGCCAACTGAACTGGGAGGAACTCAAAGGAAATGCCCGCTCTGTCTACTGGAAAGATCAGATCAGTTTGGGCTATGAAGAGACAGGGAGCAGTGTGCTTCTTCGGTGTGAAGTTTTAGTGCTGGAATCACGTGTAAGGCCCTAAGTTTCGGTCTGCAGCTTGTGCAAGCGCCTGTTAGGACTGAATCCGACCTGTGAAGAGAATCAAGGAGATCTGAAGAGCAGAAACCAGGCTCACCCAGTAGAAGACTGGAGAAATTGCTGAATCATGCTCGGTCTGTCAGGAACTGAATCTGCTGTGTGTTCTCCCAGGTATTGTGCAGTAATTGCAATCGGGATCGAGAAGCAGCCTGCCTGGTATAGTACTTTCCTTTTACATATAAATGTGTGTAGTGCTTGTGGGGAATCGTGTTTCAAATCCCCTGTACAGTGAATAGAGTGCATGAAGCTGGAAGTAAACCCCTGCTTAATCCAGACTACATCCATTTGCTCTAAACTGCAGTGGGGTCCAGTCGCAAGGACCTTGTCCACATGGTCTGCTCCTCCTGGCAATCCAGGACAATCTGCCTTCCATCCAGTTCCCTGCATTGAGTTGTGAGTACAAAGCAGGGTAGCTCCCTGCCACCTGTTTGTCGAATTGCAAGTGTGTCATCTAATTGTTGCTTTTTCCATTTCTTCACAAACTGAGCCCTCCGGCTCCGGATTACAATTAGGTATTGTGCAAGTGTTTTTCCATCACAGGGCCCCAACCAGCTGCACCGATCCTGGCTAGCACCCCCCCCCCCCATCCTGGGTACTCAGTGAAAGTGACAATTTGGGACTCTGAATATACGCACAGTACTGTGATTATTAATGTGTTTAGCCTAATTAACCTGATTCCCCCTTCCTTGTTACAGCTCCTTAAATAAATCAGATCTGTTTGTTTCAGCAAAGTTACCCTAACTGAGGTATTCATTTATGTTAAAGTATTGTACTGTGGCTTTTGTACTGTATCATCTTGTTTTACAGGGGGTCCCCAGAGTCCAGTCAACAGAGCCAGTCCTGGGGGTAAGTGTATATTGTGAAGATATTTCTGATGCACTGTGTGGGCCACTAGTGGGAAGAAAAGGGGTTACAGTGTCCCAGAGGGCTGTGACCAAGTTAGTTTAACTACTGCAAACCCTGACCTCTGGGTGGAGGCACCCGCCATTGGACCTAGGTCCCTCAACCTGTTAGTAGTTAAGCAGGCAGGGGTAGTAGCCCTTGGGATAGCGCCACCTTGGGGTTATACTTGTCTTATTTGTTTGATGGAGGGAGGGGGTGGAGATGAATGCACCCACTTCCCAAGGATTTCACTGGCCACCCAGCCAGCAAGCTAAACTGGCACCAGCCTTTCCAAATAAAAGCTTGGAGCTACTGAATGACTGCAAGTGTGGATGAGGTCCAGGCAAAAAGGATTAAAAGAAATTTGCACAAATTTATGGTTTCAACATCAGTTTAATATTATCTTTTTTAAAGCATCATTGTGCAGAGCAATGTTTTGACTACTTTTCCAAACACATAAAAGATGGTGTCGTGTATGCATCAACCCATAAAAAATATTTTTACAACAGATAAAGTCACCAATGTTTCCTTTGATAAAAGATAAAAGAAGAATCGCCTGACAGCTGCAAAATACCATGAAACCACCAAGGGAAAAGGATATGCATACACACTAAAACAAAACACAAGGTACCTTTTCTACAAGATCAATTCAAATGTTCCTTGACAAAAGAAAGCATGTCTCAAGATCATTACTTTGAAATCAGATGTCACAGTATCCCATCGTTTAATAAGTCACATCTGCATCAACATACTTATCCACTGCTGAATGCCACATCTTAATTCAAGCATTTACAAAATTTACACGGATAGAACAACTTTGGAATACATCACCTATGTAAAAACAGCCGTGACGCTGGTGCATCGAAGCTACTCGACAACGCAGTTCATTGAACTACTGATTTGTTTGGCAGCACCACGCGTGTGAGCCCTGTTATAAAGCATAATCCACACAGGCACAAACTAGCTGGAAAGCTACGCCCTTCAGATCACTTTAGAGGCAGAGGAATGTTCAAACCATGCATGAGGCTCAAGGTTTGAATTAGACATTCCAAGTAGTCAGAGTTTTATCCCAACTTCTCTAGCTGGGATTTCTCCAGGACGTTTATGGTTGCTAGACCAAGTAATAAGTCATAATGTAAAATAATTCAAATGTGATAAAGTTTACTGAGCCATAAAGTAGCACATGCAGTACCATCGGCACAGCAGTAGCGGTACCACTTGCGATACCGAAAACTGGGGTTTGGGAAAGAGCCTGAGTCATCAGGGGCCAGCCAGGATGGAGGCACCGAGTGTCCCAGAGGATGTCTCCTAACCCAGGGAGGGTGGGTCCCATCTACTGCTACCACACTGCCACCTGGTTGCAGGGCACAGGGCTGCATGCTCAGATCAGGGGTGGGCAGAGCCGTGCTAAATGCAAACTATGCTCCGCTCTGTATGCATGCACCCTTGCACACACAGCTCCTGTGGGTGAGGGAGGACATTTGGAAAAAGTCTGCCCCTGCTCCCCAACAATGAAGGAACCCCAATGCTATCAGTGCCGCCTGACAAAAACTGAAGTTCAGTGGTATATCCCCTCTACACTGTCCCCACCCGGGGAAGGCAGGCTGAGGCTCAGCGGAGGACGGAACCTCAGGAAAAGAGGGAGCTCAGGGGCAGACAGCAAGTGGAGGGAACAAACACAAATTACAAATATAAAAGGGTAGCACATGGTGCCAAGCCACAACAAAGCACCCCAAGTCACACAGATAACAGGTACATGTTTGATGGTCATAGATTACACCATTAGGTATTCAGAGGCCATGCTCTTCTCCTATATTGAGGAGGACAAAGTGGCCAACAAACTGCTGGGGATTTTCAGTCGGGTGGGTTTTCCCCAGGAGATTCTGTCTGCCCTAATGGCTAGTATTTGGGCAAAGTGTGGGGTGTGGCAGCTCAGGGCCTGCCCATAGCACCCCCAGACTAACAGTCTGGTTGATCAATTTAATGCATTGCTCAAGACTATGTTAAAGGCACTCACTGACCAGCATGCAAGAGTACTAACCCCATCTCTTATTCGCATAAAGGGAAGTCTCCCAGACGTCCACAGGGTTCTCATCCTTTGAGCTCCAGTTTGGCCATAGGGTAAGGAATCCCCTTCATTTGGTTAGAGGTGAATGGGAGGGTGAGCTTGCTCCCCAAGGGGAATCTGTTGTGGAGCACATCCTCAATTTCAGGCCATGACTCAAGGAGCTCATGGTGTTCACCCGGAGCACCTAGCCACTGCACAACAGAGACAAGACGCTGTGGTATGACAGTGGGGCCAGAGCCCAGGAGTATGAAGTCAGGCAACAGGTGATGGTACTCATCCCTATCCAACAGAATAAATTGCAGGTGGCCTGGGAGGGTCCTTACTCAGGGTCCAGGAGGTTGAATGATGTTAATTATGTAGTGGGGCTACCTGACAGGAGGCACTAGCAATGAGTCGACCACCTAAATATGGTGAAGCCCTACCATGATTGGGACAAGATGGTTCTGCTGTGCGTAGCTATTTGAAGGAGAAAGCAGATGACCAACTGGCAGCTCTGGAAGCGGTTAAGGGAGAATCCTCTGTGAAAACTGTCACCCTCTCAGAGCAGCTGACACTGGCCCAAGCTGCTAAAATGTGTGGGGTGCTGCACACATTTGAGGGAAATGTTCATGGAGAAACTGGGGTATACCACTCTTGCAAAGCACCATGTATATACAGGGTACCAGGCCCTACAAAGTCCCTGTGGGAGCAAAGTATGCCACTGAGGGGGAGATCAAGGAAACGCTGGCTCTTTGGGTCATTCAGGAGTCCAGTAGCCCCTGGGCCTCCCCGGTGTTACTGATCCCCAAGAAAGATGAGATCACAAAGTTTTGCATCGACTACTGCAAGCTCAAAAACTGTATGGAGTCACATGCATACCCCATGCCCAGGATGGATGAGGTCCTAGAGATGCTGACAGAGCCATGTACCTAACCACCATACACCTAACAAAGGGCTACTGGCAGGTAACCCTAACCCCAGAAGCTGCAGAGAGGTCAGCCATCGTCACTCCGTTTGGCCTATTCGAGTTTCACGTAATGTCATTCAAGACGAAGAATGTGCCAGGCACCATCAATGGTTCATGGACTGCATTCTGTCTGGGACAGGAGACTTTGCACTGGCAGACATGGACGACATCTCCATCTACAGCCAGACATGGGAGGGCCATGTAAGGCATATGGTCAAGGTGCTCCACTGACTGAAGGCTGCAGGGCTCACAGTCAAGGCGGAGAAGTGACAAACAGGGATGATAAAGGTGTCATACCTTGGGCACAGGGTGGGTATTGTGTATATCCAGCCTAAGCCATTAAACATGGAGGCTATGCAGGGCTACACCCACAACAAAGAGAAAAGTATGGGCCTTCCGAAGGATGGCAGGGTTCTATTGAAGGTTTGTGCCAAACGTCAGCAGCATGGCCAAACCCCTCTCCGATCTCACAAGGAAGAAAATACCGAACAAAGTTTAGTGGATGGATCACTGTGAGACAGCATTCTGCGAATTGAAGGAGGCACTGTGTTGGGCACCTGTGCTTGTGAACCCTATTTTCTGAAGTTCACTGTGCATGTGGATGCATCCAGTCATGGGCTGGGGCGGTTCTGGTTATGCATATTTTATTTATTTATTCTTATTTATTGCTTATTCGGAAAGTGCCTTTGCATCAAAGACTCATTTACAAAAGCTCCACGTCACATTTAGTTGGACAGTACAACAGTAAAACATAATTCAGACAGACTTGTTACAGTGAATACTGTAACTGGCTAACAGTCATACCCTGAGGAGATATAGTAGGACTAGACTAAACCAGTTTAGACTAAAGGCTCAGAAAGAGCCGAGTAGGCAGAGGCAAAAAAGTAGGAGGAGAGGGAGGAGTGCGGGCCTGGGCTGTTGTCAGGGAGGGGCAGGGAGGTCAATGACAGTAGCACGGGGTGAAGGAATGGAGATGGTCTCTGAGTAAGGTTTTGAAGGGGAAATTCTGGTTTCATTGGCAAGTGTACTGGGAAGGCAGTTCAGCAACGAAGGGGCCCTGTGGCTGAAAGATCTTTGGAGTTGGGAGGTTTGACACCTGGGAACAGAGAAAAGAAGCTTGCCCGAGCTACGGGTGGTTCTATGAGTAAGGGCCGGTTGGATAATAGGGGAGAGGCCAGTGGGAGCCATGTACCCGAGCAGGAAGCTGCTGTCCAGTGAGGAGGCCTACACCACAACTGAGAAAGAGTGTCTGGGCATCATCTGGATTCTGAAGGAGCTGCAACCGTATTTGTATGGGAAGATATTCATACTGGTCACCGATCACAACCCCTCATATGGATCCATAGGACCACCAGGCAAAACCCCAAATTGTTAAGATGAAGTCTCATGCTGCAGTCCTATACAATGGACATCAGGCACCGAAGATTCTTTCATAGATTCATAGACATATGTCAGCAGAAAAGAACCTTCCAGGCCCATCAAGTCTGCCCCCCCACTCCCCCTTTAAGATTCCCCCCTCCTCCCCTTGACAAACCCTTGTGTTTGTCCCAGGTCTTCTTGAAACCCTCCACTGTACTGGCCCTCACCACTTCCTCCAGCAGTCTGTTCCGGGGTTCAACCACTCTCTCCATGAAGTAATACTTCCTAACATTTCCCATAAACCTTCCCCCTCCACTTTCAATCCATGCCCCTTAGTTCTTGTATCTACCTTCCCTGAAAATAAGCTCTTCCCCCACTTTACTGATCCCCTTCACATACTTGAGTGATTTGATCATGTCCTCTCTCTCCCTTCTTGTCTCCAGTGGATCCAAATCCAACTCCTTCAACCTCTCCTCATATGTCTTTCCACTTAGCCCATGCGCCATTTTAGTGGCCCTTCTCTGCACCCTTTCTATGCCATCGATGTCTTTTCATAGATGGGGCCTCCAGAACTGTACCCCATACTCCAGGTGTGGCCTAACCATGGAACTGCAGAATGGCATCAGCACCTCCGTCCTTCTGCTGGTTATCCCTCTCCTTATGCACACCAGCATCCCGTTAGCTTTGCCCACTGCCTTGCTGCACTGGGTCCCCACCCTAAGATCATCAGTGATTTTTTTTTTTTTTTAACTTGAATAAGTTTATTTTAGAAAGTGGAGTGAGGACAAAGAGAGATACAAAGTACTCATACATGAATTCAGTTTGACACCTTTTAACAGTATAAATTGAAAGTACAAGTTTCAATACCAGAGATTAACTAATTGTCCCTTTTTTTTTTTAGCTTATCCAGGGCCACTCCAGTTCGTGGGCAGAGACTGCCACTTCCATATGTCCAAGGCTGAAGGTCTCCAGCTCTCCAGGATAATCTCGCCCATTGGATGTCACCAAGATTAATAAATATTGTACAATTATGAAACTCTTAGCTTTCACAACAAAATGAATTTCATATCCAATATAAACAGGTGTCAAGTTTGTAAATACAAAATACAGTGCAAAACTCAAATTGTTTGGCCTCATTATTTGTATATATCCACTTCTCTTCTTATTCCTTTTCCTTTACCCTTTCCTTCTCTCTCTCTCTCTTCTCTCCTCCCCCCACACTATGACATAAGGCTTCAAACTTATTTTTCTACTATTGTCTTAACCCCAATATAAACTTGAAAAAGAGAAAAGAAAAACAAGAAGTCTAAAAAGGAATTACCAGAACAAAATAGTACAAGATGTTATTGTGGTACTATTAACCCATTCATTTACTCTCATTAGTTAAAAAGCTCCGCATTTCATTATAATAGTTCTTTCTCCTACGTAGTGCACAGAAGAGGAGAGGGGAAAAAATGAGATTTTATCTACAATATCTACTCCCCCCCCACCATCCTGCCTTAAGTTAGGCCTCTAGCAATTGGTCCAGTACAGGGATACCCTCTTTGTCTTCTATATGATCAAAAAATGGTAGCCACCTTGAATTAAATGTGTCTATAGTTAATCTTAACCAAGCTGTGATAGCCTCCATACTTCTAATATTATGGATGTTATTGCACCAATTAGAGGTTGTCGGAGCAGCTGTGGATAGCCAGTGCTGTGTGATTACTATAAGTGCTGCACCTATCAGGATATAAAATAAATATTTCATTATTGTTGGGGGGAGGTCTCTTGGTGGACAACCCAGAATCAGATTCTTAAAGAGTAGAAGGTGTTCCAGTTGTAAGATAGATCTAGTGTCACTCGCTACTTCCTCCCAGAATATTTTGATCTTAGGACACTCCTAAAAGATGTGACGATGATTACCTACCATGTCACATTGCCTCCAGCACTTCTCTGAGGGATGAGGAGAGTAACGCTTAGACAGGACTGGGGTTCTAAAAAATCTAATAGAGACTTTCCAGCGGAATTCTCACCACACTGGTGAATTTGAGGTTTTGTGTATGCCCGACCATATTTTTTGCCATGTTTCCTCTGACAGTTCCCTATCCAATTCCAGATGCCATCTTTCCTATATCTTCTGCAAGGCCACCTTCCCTATCCCCTTCTGCAGGGCTTTGTATATATGTGAAATGTAGCTCCTGGTGTCCACCATCTGACCCGTTCTCCAGGTGAGTATAATAGGGGTGGGGGGGTGTCCTGAGAAAGAGCCAGGACTCCTGGTTTTTTATAAATGTAGTGACGGCATTGGAGATAAAAGAAATCTGCTTTAGGGATCCCAAACTCTTGCTGTAATTGTGTAAAGCTTTTTACTTGATCTCCCTCTACAAACTGGGTTAGATATTTTAGTCCCCGGTCAGTCCACTGCTGAAAACATGGATCTCCCCTGACTGTTGGGAATGAGGGGAGGTATGAGAGAGGTATATATTTCCAAACCAGCGTTAAGATTTCCCACCACTGTCGAGTAGTTAACCAGATACTCAAAGTGTGTCTAGTCCAATGGTTTGTCAGTTTCTTAAGATCTGAAGGTAGGGCAATCCAATGTAGTATGTGCATTGGAGCCCACATGCAGTTTTCTTCCTCTGCTGCTATCCAGCACTCCTTCTTTCCTGGCGCTATCATTTTCATTATTGGTAACAGTTGTACGGCCCTATAATAGTGCTTGAAATTACGGAGGCCTAAACCTCCTTTTTCTTTGGTCTCCATCAGCAGTTCCCAGTGCACCCTTGGTCTTTTGCCCACCCAATTAAAATCTTAGAGTGGTCTTTCCAATCTTTGTTTGGAATGGGAATGAGTACGGTGGTAAAAAGAAACAGGTAGCATGGCAAAATATTCATTATGATTGTTTCAATTCTGTTTAAAAAGGAGAGATGGAGTATCTTCCATCTATTTAAATCCGTGTAAATCTGTTGCCTAAGAGTTGTGTAATTATACGTATATAAGCTGGAGAGATGTACCAGGATTTGGATCCCCAGTTAGCGGACCTTTGTCTTAACCCATTTAAATGGAGTAATTTTTTTAATTCCTGGATCTATTAACCCCCACACACACACACACACACACACGCATACAATCAAGACTTCCAACTTATCTGTGTTTACCTAAAGACCTGAAATACGGCCATATTTTTCCAGTAGTTTCAGGAAGGGCGGGGTCGATACCTTCGGGTCCTCTACAAACACCAAGGTGTCGTCTGCATAAAGGGAAATCTTATGGGCTGTTTGTCCAATCTGTATTCCTTGAATATCCTTAGCCTCCTGAAGCGCTTGTGCCAAGGGTTCCATGCTAAGGGTGAACAGCAGGGGTGACAGGGGGCAACCCTGTCTCCAATCTCTTTGAATGTGTAACTCATCGGAAATTGTGCCGTTAACCCTTACCCTGGCCTTCGGATTTTGATAACATAAGGAAGTCCATTGAAGGAAACTTCCCCTCAGACCCGTACGATCCAAGACCGTAAATAAATAAGACCAATTTAGGCAGTCAAACGCTTTCTCTGCATCTAGGAATCTGGCTAGTCTACCAGATTTACTGGGATTTTTGCAATTTAATATGTTTAATAACCTCCTCACATTATCTGCCATGTGTCTGTGTGGAATGAAACCCATCTGATCCATGTGCACTAGGGATTCTATGTGTTGCTGAAGGTGTATTGATGGGATTTTTGTGAGGATTTTTAGGTCTTGATTAAAGTAAGGATATCGGTCTGAATGCTTCACACTTGTTTTTTCTTTTCCAGGTTTGGGGATAACAGTTATGACAGACTCGCTCCATGATCCTGGTATTCTTTACTCCTCTAGGCAACTGTTAATACTTCATCTAAAATGGGCGACACTGTAGGGCTTAACTTCTTATACAATTCTGAGCTAAATCCATCTGGGCTCAGTGTTTTGAGTGAGGGCAGCGACTTAACTGCTGCCACTTCTTCCCCACTTGGGTCTTGATGGTGTTCCCGTTCTCAGCACCGACTCTGTCAAATATCTTGGGGTGACACCCGACTCTCAGCTTGACCTTGTTCACCACATCCACAATGTGTGTCGAGCTGTTAACTGGAAATTGGGTCTGGTTTATAGGGCGAAGAATAATCTTACCTCGGCTGCTCGTCTTGCATTGGCCAGAGGTGTGTTTCTTCCATCTCTATGTTATGGGCAGGGGTTCAGTTAACTCCATTTGTGGAGTATTTGACTTCTAAAAATAAGGTAAAAACTTCCAAAATAAAGGGAGAGGAAGTCACTGACTTCCAGATTTGAAACAAAAAAATGAGATGACTTCCAAAATTGTAGGCATGGAAGTCAAAAATGATGGATTTTTCTAAAAGAAATTGTATTTTACCACAAATATATTGTATTAACACCCATAAATTGGTCCTTACTAGAATAATGACTTCCACAAGTGGGTTCCTGGAAGTGCTTTGACTTCCAAAAAATTGGAATGACTTCCAGATTTTGACTCATGGAAGTTTTAGACTTCCACTTAAAATAAATTAACTGAACCCCTGGTTATGGGCTCCTTTTGTTTGCCCGTACTACCAAGGTCCACCTCACTAGGTGGACTGTAGCTTACAATAACATCTGCCATTTTGCTCTTGCAGCCCCCCGCCTTACTCACCATTGTGATCTGCATAGCAGGCTAAACTGGCTCTCCCCGTCCAGCTACATGAACTTTGTCTTGGGCTGCTTCACGGGCAAGGTTCTGGGCACTGGCACCCCCTCTGGATTGGCGAAGCTCCTCATGCCTGCTGTTCCCACTGCCTACTCCCTAAGGTCACTGGGCCTTGCCATCCTTAAGATTCCTGTGTCGTGTACCCAAATGGGGGACAGGGATTTTGCATCCTGTGCCCCGAGATTATGGAACTCCTTTCCTGTCCAGGTCAGGTTCTCCCCTTCCCAGGCATGTCTATGAACCTCCCTGTGGAAGCACTTGAAGTTCTCTTCAGTATGTGACTGTTGCAGACCTCCCTGAGTACCCTGGTCCCTGCACTGGACTTGAGTACATCATCTCCTGTATTTGGCTCCGGCCCTGCTGTTGTTGCCTGCCCGCCTGGGTGTGGCAATCCCGTATATATCTGTACATATTGCTAGGAATATTGCTTTTGAAAACCTGTACATTTTTACATTTGATGGTGTCCACTGTTATAACCTGAGCTATCCTACTATGTGTGCTATGCCTCTCCTGACTTCAGTGTATCTGCCTTTACTTGCTTCAGTTTGTACTTTGTATGTTCTTTTAATTTCCTGTACTCTCCTGGGTCGTACCTGAAAATAGGCATATGTTTTATCTAGTGTACTTACCTGGTCAAAAAAGGCTAAATAAATGTCGGCATTTAAATGTGTTTTTGCCTGTTCTGAGATTTTTGGGAATTTAAGTAAATTTAGAAAGGCCTTAGTTTGAGACTGGTCAGATGTGGATCTTTGTCTTCTGTGTAAAGGAATTTATAAAATAATCTGAACTGTGCTGCAATATCCTGTGGTTTAGTCCAATTTCTTCCCCAGGTTTTCCATATTAATTAAGGGATATATCCATCTGCCTGTGCCTTCCTGAGACGAAAGACCAAGTCATGCCGCCCTGCCACCTACCTCATGGTACGTTTGATTGGTAAACCTTAATAGGCCTTCTGCTTTTTTATTTTCCCACTCTTTAAGAGAGTTTCTGGCTTGAGTAAGATTCTTTAAAATTTGCTTATGATTTGGTTGGGCTTTAGGTTGATTTTTTAGTTTCGCAACTTCCGTTTTGTTACACGGGGTCCCTGCACCCTTATTGGTACACCCTTATTGGTACCCCCAGAGGTACACCATAGACAGCTAGTGCTTAGGTATATGTTATACTAACATATAGGGCTAAGAGCATCTACCGTGCAAGAATAGATGTCAGGATATGTACGCATATTATTGCTATACACTTTGCTTGCTAATACATATATATTTTCTATGTATTTTCTGTATATTTCTTACTTATAAGATGCTAAGACATCTGTGTTCTTGTAATGATTATGATATATAAGTTGGCATTGCCACCGTTTGGTGATCTGTACTATTACACTAAGTTATGTAAGATTCTGTAAGAACTGTACTCTTTTGTTTCATAAAGTGATGACTACTACAAAATTGTATAATGTTATCTTGGACCATGGAGCCACCTCTAATTTAGCCAATAGGGCTCATCTCTGTAACTAGAAATGTTTCTATCTTACAGTAACCATAGTAATTATCATAGGTATATAATGTGAGACACTGAGTCTTATACCTCGGAGACCCCAAGAGACACAAAGAAACCTCGAGGTATATGAAACGCTTAGCATTGGTTCCCGGTTCGTATTGGTAAGAACTGCTTAGGGCAACTGTGATTTATCCTTTGGTAGTAATAAACAAGTTTATTACTCTTATGCAACGTGTTTGTGATTCCTTGCATTCCCAATATTGCCAAGAACCTGAGAGTGAGGTTTTGACCTCCTGACAAATTTAAGGGTCTCATATGTAATCCGTGAAAGCTCCTTTCTAGCTGATGCATGACTAATGATTTCTCCCTCAGGACTGCCTTTAAAACATCCCAGTGTAACAGTGGGGAGCAGTCATCAGCATTATTAAGTATGGCAAAATCCTTTATACTTTGGATTAGCTTCTGGACAAAGACCTTCTCGTTGAGAAGGGAAACATTCAGTCACCACACAACGGGAGTGACAATTGTATGGAGACCGGAACGTGGTCAGATAATGAGATGTTATGTATTTGGGATTTCAGTATCAGGTGCATCTCAGCCAGGGGTATATAAAACAAATCTATTTTGGAGTAAGATTGTTGTGGGTTAGAAAAAAATGTATAGTCCCTTACTCCTGAATGCTGTGCCCTCCAGACATCTGATAACCCCAGCTCCTTCACATAAGATGATAATATCTTAGAGGCCCTCTTACTGGTGGTAGTTTCCCCTGATGATCCATCTCTATCTGGATGGGGAACCGTGTTAAAGTCCCCTGCTAAAATCATCTGAGCTGGCAGTAGTTCCGCCACTTTAGCAAAAATCGTGGCGAGGAAAGCTTCTGGCTGATTATTAGGGGCGTATGTTAACAAAATGCATGGTTTTCCCATGTATGGTGCCCGTTATTCAAACATAATGTCCCAATTGCCCCACTTCAAAGGATTCTGTAGCGAGTGGCACCCCTCTTTTAATAATAGCAGCTACCCCCACCTTCTTAGTATTTGGGTGAGCAGCCGCTGTAACCTGATCTACCCACTGATGCCCAAGTTTAGCGTGTTCCGAACCTGATAGGTGGGTCTCTTGTAGGTGGGCCACATCACAGTTCATTCTTTAAAGCTCTACCAGCAATCTAGTTTGTTTGACCGGGGGGGGGGGCGGAATTTATCCCTTTCACATTGTATGAAATGATAGTTAAACAAGTCATGTTATTCAAGTCAAGGCAGAAGACAATCCCCACTGTCCCAGTAATGCAATGGTAACCCATCCTCCGACCCTGCATTTTGTTCCTCATTATCTGTTTAATACCACTGTTGAAAAAAAAAAAACAACAGTTATAGACTTCAATAAAGATAAGCAACCAACTTAAAAACAGTAATAACTCATGTTCAGAACATTGGTAATGGCCAAAACATTCAAAAGCCACTTTGCAACCAGCATATGTGACAACTGGAATTTACTTAAACACAATATAACCTTCCTAGGGCTATCCCCTTGTGGCACAGTCCCTGTACCACCGAGGTTCACTAGAAATCAGCAGTGTACCAATCACTGCTTACCCCGATGTATTTGGGGAGTAAGGAGAGTATTTATATTTATTCTGCTCGCTGTATAGAAATAAAGTACGTCACCAACAGGTAGAACCAAATAACTATTCCTCTGGATCCCTCCACCCACTTGTTTTTTTCCCTTTAACTTGGATCTTAAAAGTTTTGGTAATCCGCCCCCCCAGTTTACTGCGTGGAGAAATGAGAACCCCCCCATTTTTTTTTTTTTTTTTTTTTTTTACTGAGAATCCCTTATATTCCCCTTTATCTTCTTTTTCCTCTCTAGTCTTTTAGCCATGTACCACTTTCGGTTTAGGACAGGCCCTATCCCACTCTTATTTCCCAGCATTTTCCATTACGCTGAAATGTCAGGCATATGCTCTGACCAGAGCCGTATCTGATTTATGCGAAGTGTCACCGAGTAAGGATAGCTTCTTTCCCTTTAGATGTACCCCCTTGTCCCCCATCCCAAGCATATATTTTTACTGTTTCCCTTTAGGAACAGAGAGATCGTTATATAACAGTCAACCTGACCATTGATTACTCAGCAAGGAGAAAAAGTTGCCTATCCCATTAGTATCTGAGTTAGCCGAGAAACTGTTGTCGCCTAACTATTAAGCGACTGTCCATCTTACAATTTGTGCCGAGGTATGCTCACCCTGAAATTAGCGTCTTTGGGACGATCTCAAATGCATGTCCCGATGCGCTTTACATTTCTCTTGATCTGAACGCTGCAGTATCTTCACCACATCCGTTGCCAGAGTTGGTGGAAGCAAGCTCCTTTTTTGACCGCAGTTCACTACATTCCAGGCCTCTGCTGCCAGCTTTCTCTCGAGCTGCTCCATCTCAAGATCAGAGAGATTAATACCCTACTCTTTTAATTGAGGAAGGGCATCCATCACAGTAGGGTAAATTTTGGGCCTGAGTCCAAGTGCACTTTCAGGCATGTAGGGAATAATAGCTGCACTTTGAGATTTTTTTTTTTATCTTTAATCTCCTTGATCACGCCTCTGGCTCTCTGACATTCCATTTGCAGTGCTGTAGAGTAGTTCTTATTAAAGAATATAGTAGCATTTTGATATTTTATGTCCCAGTGTCGCCAGGCCTCTCTTAGAATCCAATCTTTGCTCTGGAATATAATCATTCTTATGATTAGAGAGCGTGGACAAGCTGATGGACTTGTTGGTTTCAGCACGAAGGATCTATGGGCCCAATCCATGTTCAAATCGAGGTCCGATGGAATCGAAGGCACTGAACGCAGGAGGTGCTGTACAAAGTCCACTACCATGGTGAATCCCTCCTCTGATCCTTCCAGAACCCCATGTATATGAAAATTATTTCACCGGGCCCAATTTTCCAGATCTTCAAGTCAGCCCTGTACCTCTCTATCTCATCTTAGGAAGTAAAGAGTCAAGCGTTCACTGGTATCCTGGGCTTCTGCAATATCTGCTACTCTGGCTGCATCCTCTGAGACTTTTTTGTCGATCGAGCACACATCCTGCCTCAAATCTGTGAATGAGGTCTCAATTTTGTTAACAGCTTTCAATATTTGTTGTAGGGTGTGCTCCGACTTATGAGACATCAGGTCTTCACCCTCCATGTCCCGGGAAGATTCCGACGGTGAGTGGTCATGCCAAGACCAGGCCATAAACCCCTCAACTTCTTTGTCTAAGGTAAGCTGCTTTAATTTGGCTTGGGAGACTGCAGATTGCATGTTTTTCCCCCTCATTGTCTTTGCAGCCATCTCTCTTGCACAGTCCCATTGCTGATTAGAGAGAAAAATTTAGTTTGGTGGGGGGATTAGAGTAAATTGGGAGGGAAGATCACGGAGCTCTGAAATCAGTCTTCCGTCATGACGATGATGTCAACGAAAGTCCAATCATCAGTGATTATAACTCCTAGATCCTTCTCCTGCCTGGCTGCAGCCATTATCTCCCCCAGTGTGTATGTGGTATTTGGATTCCTCCTCCCCAAGTGCATCACTGTGCATTTCCTAGCATTGAATTTTAGCAGCCATGTTTCTGACCATTCTCCCAGTAATCTTAGATCATTCTTCATCGCCTCCACCCCCCTCCAGTGCCCACCCTGTCGCTGAGTTTTGCATTGTCCGTGAAAAGACAGACCTACCCCTGAAGCTCCTCTGCTATGTTGCTGACATAGATGTTAAACAGAATGGGCCCAACACTGACCCCTGGGGGACCCCACTCATCACCCCATCTCCCCATAGTGCACCCTGTTGACCACCACCCTTTGGCTTCTACCTGACAGCCAGCTCTCCACCCATCTTATTTTCTGCCCACCCCTAGATTCCCCAGCTTATTAACCAGTCTTTTGTGGAGCACCGTTTCAAAGGCCTTCCCAATGTCCAGGTAGGCCATGTCCATTGCCCCACCCTGATCAACCACCCTCGTCACCTCATCGAAGAATTCAATCAGGTTCGTCTGACATAACCGACCCAGAGTGAAGCCATGTTACTGAATGTCTTGCAGCCCCTCCAATAGCTAACCACTCTGTTTCAATATTGTCTCCATTACTTTACCCACCACCGATGTAAGACTGACCAGGTGATAATTGCCCTCCTCCTCGCTGCCATTTTTATGAAGTGGTACCACATCTGCCTTCTTCCAGTCCTCTGGTACCCACCCTGTATCCAGGGACAAGTTAAATAACCCCAACAATGGTTCTGCCAGTACCCCCCTTAATTCCCTGAGCACCTTAGGGTGTGTGCCATCAGGGCCTTTGGCCTTGTTCACCCTCAACTTACCTAATTCCTCCCTTACCTCTTCCACACTGATTGGGCTAGGATCCACCCCTCTCCCCTTTCCTGTCTCATTTAGCGATGGTCCCCTTCCTTCCCCCTGTTGTGAAAACTGAGTTGAAGTATACATTCAGCACCTCAGCTTTCTTGAAATCCCCTTCCACTTGCAATCCCCTCTCCCCCTTAATCCTTACTATCCTCTGTTTTACCTTCCTCCTTTCCCCTATGTATCGAAAAAATGTCTTGTCCCCCCATTTGGCCTGCCTAGCAATTCTCTCCTCTGTTTCTGCTTTAGCCTTTCTAATCCTCTGGACTGCCACCCTCAGTTTCTCTTTGTAAGTTTCCCTATCCTCCCTCCCCTGCATCATCTTATATTCCCTGAATGCCCTTTTCTTCTCCCCATTGCCTCCCTCACTTCCCCTACTAAACCACAGTGTCCTCCTCCTTTTTTTGTTCTTCCTCACCCTCCTTACATATCCCTCTGTCACTGTAAGGAGCCCCCCTTGATCTTTTTCTATAGTTCCTCCACCCCTTCCTCCATCCCCATCCCCTCCTGGAATATCTCCCTCATCCTGGGAAAATCTGCCCACCTGAAGTCTAGGACCTTCGTGCTGGTTTGACTAGCCTTATACCTTTCTCTGACTTTGAAGCACACTGTGCTGTGGTTACTATCTCCCAGGCTGGCCTCCACCCCCACTCCCTCCACGCCATCTTGTTGGTTAGGACCACATCAAGTATGTTTCCCTCCTTTGTGGGATCTCTGACCAGCTGCTGCAGGAAGGCACCCTGCAGTGACCCTAGAATCTTCCCACTCCTAGCCAACCTTGCCGATGGGATATCTCAGTCTATATCTGGAAGATTTAGGTGTCCCACCAGCAGAATCTCCCCCTTCCAAGCCATTCTTTGAATCTCCCACAGCATCTGCATGTATGTTTCCTCACTCTGCATAGGGGGTCTGTATACCACCCCTAGTCTTAATGCTGTCCCAGCCTTCCTCTCCAGTGTGAGCCATATGCTTTCCACTTCTCCTTGCTCTTTCATTCCTTTTTTAAATCTTACTAGTTATGTTGCCTGTAAAATATTTTAGCTGTGGGATGTACGGGGATAATTGAAAACTGCCTCATACTGCAGTCACAGGCCTGTTGTGTGAGCATTTCTGGGTTCCCACAGAGGCTGGCTGGGGCCTTTGTATAAGTAAGCCTTTTCATATCTAGTAAAAGGCTTTGGTTTTGGTTGAACTTCAAAGGACTGAATCCCTTTCATAACAAGAGATTTCTGAGTGTAAACAGTGCCAAGACAGAGTGAAACTGCAAACCATGAATTTAGCCAGCCAGGATAACAAATGGACCAGGATTCAATCCAAATAAAAAACAGTTTGGACCAGTTCTGGAAAAAGGTGGTTCCCCAGAGATCAAAGAAATAGTCCAGGCTGTGACACCAGAGAGGCATGTAAGATGATGCGGTGTAGTGGGCTGGCCAGACAAAAGCATTTCTGTTGTGTGTTTGGTCTTAGAGTTTAGTTATGTTTTCAGATTCTTAACTAGTAACATCACGGGTTTAGGTCTGCCCTACTCACCAAGTTCCCAGATTCTTCTACTCAGAATCTAGATAGAGAACACACAAAATAACTTAACTGAAAACTATCTTTTCAAATGTGGTTATTTTTATCTGTGTAGAAAAACAGTATTCCCCATAGTCTTTAGTATGTATTACCCTATAACATGTGGAGTATTAAATGTTATTTTGTATATATGTCAAATGTTCTGTGTCTGAGTCATTTCAGATACAGATAACCAAGAATGGATCAGCAAGTCTGTGATCCATTTCCAAAGAGGCAGGATATAAAGTTACCACACCCAAGGCAAAGAGTTCTCAGTATGACAGAAGGGGTGGGTCATTTGTCCTTTAGTAAGGAGCACTGTACTATGTGAACAGCAGCTCTTGTGTGATTCTGACCTAGAGATACCCAGAGTGAGGCTGTAACTGAGTGGTGGCTGGCAAGGTAACCCTTTCACCCTTCAGGCACCTGAAAGAGTTACCTTGGCAGTATACCAAGTTCAACCTTTCAGGCATCTAAAAGGGTTGTGAAAACTGGTAGCAGTGCAGACTGTGCTCTGGGAGAGAACAAGGTTGTGACAAGGCAATACATACGGTATCAAACACAGTAGTTTTCACAGATCAATTTTAAAATTAAAATCCATCTGCAAAAAACACATGTAACCCCTAGGTGGCGCTATCCCAAGGGCTACTACACCGCCTGCTTAACTACTAACAGGGTGAGGGGCCTAGGTCCAATGGAGAGTGCCTCCACCCAGAGGTCAGGGTCTGCAGTAGTTAAACTAGCTTGGTCACAGCCCTCTGGGACACTGTAACCCCCCTTTCTTCCCACTAGTGTCCCACACAATGCATCAGGAATATCTTCACAATATACACTTACCGCCAGGACTGGCTCTGTCGACTGGACTCTGGGGACCCCCTGTAAAACAAGATGACAGTGCAAAAACCACAGTACAATACTTTAACAAACGAATACCTCAGTCAGTGTAACTTTGCTGAAACAAACAGATCTGATTTATTTAAGGAGCTGTAACAAGGACAGGGGGAAATCAGGTTAATTAGGTTAAACACATTAATAACCACAGTACTGTACGCATATTCAGAGTCGCAAATTGTCACTTTCACTGGGTACCCAGGATTGGGGGCTAGCCAGGATCGGTGCAGCTGGTTGGGGCCCTGTGATGGAAAAACACTGGCACAATACCCAAATTGTAATCCGGAGCCTGTTGGCTCAGTTCGTGAAGAAATGAAAAAAAAAAAAACAACCATTAGATGACACACTTGCAATTCGATAAACAGATGGCAGGGAGCTACTCTGCTTTGTACTCACAAACTCAATGCTGGTAACTGGATGGAAGGCAGATTGTCCTGGATTGTCAGGAGGAGCAGACCATGTGGACAAGGTCCTTGTGACTGGACTCCACTGCAGTTTAGAGCAAATGGATGTAGTCTGGATTAAGCTGGGGTTTACTTCCAGCTTCATGGACTCAATTCACTATACAGGGGATTTGAAAAGCGACTCCCCACAAGCACTACTCACATTTATATGTAAAAGGAAAGTACTATACCAGGCAGGCTGCTTCTCTATCCCAATCGCAATTACTGCACAATACCCAGGAGAACACACAGCAGCTTCAGTTCTTGACAGACCGAGCGCGATTCGGCAATTTCTCCAGTCTTCTACAGGGTGAGCCTGGTTTCTACTCTTCAGATCTCCTTGATTCTCCTCACAGGTCAGATTCAGTCTGAACAGGTGCTTGTACAGGCTACAGACCGAAACTCAGGGCCTTACACGCGCTAAAACTACACACCGAGGAAGCACACAGCTCCTTGTCTCTTCACTGCCCAAACTGATCTGACTTTCCAGTAGACGGAGCCGGGCATTTCCTTTGAGTTCCTCCCAGTTCAGTTGGCTGGTTTGGCTGACACTCACAATCAGACTCCCCCTATTGGTGCAAAAAGGTGCCGAAGTCCAAACTACAATTCCCAGAGGCATCTGCCATACAGTCCCATTGTGGCTGGCTCCAGAGGAGAGTCCAAGTTCTGATTCACCCAGAGCAGTCTCCATTCTAAAAGATCCCCACAATGATTGGTCCAATTCAGCAGTTCAGAACCAACATGAGGGAGCTACTCTGCACTGTCCTTGCTACAAGAAAGCAGGTTAAAACAAACTGCATTTTCATTATTACTCTAACAGGTTACAAGCAAACAATTACATCTTTGAAGAGTGCTCCTTCTGCCCACTTAGCGACGGCAGAAATGGAGCGACTTGGCAGTAGCTCGAGCGGGGCTCGAGCACAGAAACACACAGACCCCATCCAAATTAATTATGTCTGCAAGCAGACAGCTCTTAAAGAGACAGTACCAGAGGCTCTTAAAGCACTCACAGATAAATGGCTTAGACGCCGAACACCATCTAGGCTTGGAGCATTCAAGCAAGCTCCTGGAGACTTTTGGGAACCGCCATTTGCAGGGGGGTTACACACAGCTTTTGTTCTGCAACAGCTGCACTTCAACAAAGTCCCTCTAAAAAATGTGCAAAACCATTTTTCACAGATGAGCAAAGTCCATTGTGAAAGCACAACTTTTGCATTGCAACAACTGTGCAAATAAAATACAGCTGCACCAGCCAGGATGCAACACAGTAATCCTGCAGTATGACACAAAATGCTGCAGTATAACACAATAATCCTGCAGTATGCTGTAGAGAACAGTGTAATTCAATAGCAATTAAGCCCTTTTTTACTGCAATATTTTGTGACATGCCATTTACTGCAAGTTACTGCACTGCATCGTGGATGGTTCTGCTGTAGGTCCATTTGTGAAAACGTGGGAATGGACAGTTGCTAACCATAACAGTAGATCTTCCATTCTGCAGTCCTTAATGTAATCAAGATAGAAATGTAGAGTTCTGTGTACATCAAGTATATGGAGCAATGCCTCACCTCTGTCAGTATGCTTAGGATAATAAAAAGGAAGGTTGATAGTCTGATTTAGAGTGGAATCAGAGACCACTTTCGGTAGAAAATGTGGACTGGTTCACGAGGACACCCTGGCCTTGTGTAAAATCAGGCAAGGAGGCTTATGCATCAGAGCTTGAAGCTCAGAAATTTAGGGAGCAGAAGTTATGAGAACCAAACACTGCATCTTCCATGACAGGAAACACATTTCACAAGTCGTTCCAGGCTCTAAAGTAGCCTGAGTCAACTTTTCAAGTATGAAATTAAGGTTCAAGTTAGAACCAGTTTATGAATAGGGGAGCACATGTGCAAAATACTCTTTAGAAATGTATGGGCCACTTCCAGATGTGCCATCACGTGCCCATCAATAGGGGCATGAAAGGCCAAAACAGTAGCTAAGTGCTCCTTAACAGATAAGTACTGGAGACCAGAGTCAGATAGAAACAGGTAGCAGGGCAGTACAGTATTGAGAGGACATGTAAATAGGTCCTTGGAACGGGAAGCACACTATATGGAGGAACGCTTCCAGTTTAAAGAACAGGTGTGGCTTGTTGAAGCCTTCCTAGCCACAAGCAACACATCAGCCAACTGGGTGGAAACCCTAAAATGGACAATGACTACATCCTATCCTGTGACAGTAGACTCCCAACAAAGTAGTTGCTGAACAGGAGGCTCAATTGCTAGGTGCTGCAGAAATGGAAAACATCTGGTGGGGCCAGAAGAGGGCCACCAGTATCTAGGTGGCACGCTGTGCCTGCAGTTTGAGCAGAACCCTCTGAATAAGAGGGATTAGGGGGAATATATAAAGGAACCTCCCTTTCTAAGAGAGGGGCAACACATCTCACCAGAAATCGCCATGCCCTGGAGCAAGTGAGCGGAAATGCAGCAGTTTTGCATTGTGTGGGGATGTAAAAAAGTCCAACTCTGAATGACCCCACCTTGCACAGAGGTTATTTACCATGGAGGTCAGCAGTTCCCATTCATGTACCAGGGACTGGGACTGGTTTATTCTGTCTCCTAAGATGTACTGAACACATGGGAGAAGCACAGCTGTTACCTTAAAGTCGTGAGACATCACCAGTATCACACACTCATCACTTCCCTTTTCAGGGGTAAGAGCGAGTGCCTTCTTGCTTGTTGATGTAGTGCATTACACTGACATTATCCATCCATAACAACAAGGGACCAGAGCTGAGGTGTTCTCCGAAGGCCTGGAGCCAAGCAGAACAGCCCTTATTTCAAAAACATTGATGTGGCGCTCTGAATCGGAGTCAGTCCACAGCCCTCAAGTCTGAAAGGGACCCAGATGAACAACCACCCCAACCCAAAGCATCTGTCATGAGGATTGGCACTGGAAACAGGGGAAAGAATGGGACACCATGCAATAGCTGCTGAAGTTCCATCCATCACACCAGGGCATTGCAGAGACGGGAACATGATGAGGACCCTCTATTCCAGTTCATCCATCAGTTGATCCCACTATACCAAAGAATCCATTGCAGTATGTACATATGAAGGCAGGCAAAGGGAACTTTCATCCTAGCAGAAGCCATAAGTCCCAGGAGATGGAGCATTGTCCCAGCAGACACGTAATGACTCCTGTGTACCAACCAGGCCCGAGCAACCAGGGCCTTTGCTCTGTCTGCAGGAAAAAGTGCAATGGCCACTCCTGTGTCCAGCACTGCACCAATATATAGGAGGCACCGACAGGGAACCAGTACAAATTTCGGTACGTTGACCATAACACCCAGTTCTTCAAACAATTGTTTTGTTCTGGACAATATATACTGAACCATTTACCTGGATGGTTCCTTCAGGAGTCAGTCGTCCAGATGCAGGACATGATCTTGATGTCTCAAAAATAGGTGGGGGGGGCTATAGTCATAGTTGCTGGAGCAGACGATGATGAGGACCTACCCTCCTTAACAGAGACCTCGACGTTACTGATGAAGCAGTTTTATCTCTATGCCTATGATGATAGCTGGAAGATCAGGTCTTCAACAATGATTTCCCTTGATCTTTACCCTTCTCAGAAGTCTTTGCAGACTACGGTGGTGACAGCATCACTGGGCACTTGGGAGTTTCCTTCCCTGCCATGGCCAGACATGAAGGAGAAGCCAGCTTGGAGCCCGCAGCCTTGGCATAAGCTTCCATGGCTTTTATGGCAATGAAGGTTTCCAGAGCCTTCTTTTGACATCTCCTTGTGGCCTGCTTGAATCCCTCACAGATCTTGTCGGCTCTTGTATTGTGCGACAAGCCCAAACACAAACAGTGTAAGCGTCTTCCTAGCAGATCTTGTAACTGCAGGTACAAAACCTAAATATCACCAGGTAAGAAAAAAGGTTTGTCTCCCCATACGATGCACAGGGGTAATGCCAAACTTCACCCAACAACTAACACACCAAAATCTGTCCAATGGAAAATCATGTACACAAATGCTCACAGCCTGGGAAATAAGATCCCAGACCTGCAGGCAATAATGTCAGAGGCTAAACTGGACATAGTAGCAATTAGTGAGACGTGGTTTACCAGTAACCACACTTGGGAGACTTCAGTACCTGGCTATGTATTGTTCAGAAGAGACCGAGGCAAAAGGGGAGGAGTGGCCTGTATGTTAATGAAAATATCAAAGCTACAGAAATTCAGAATACACATAAGGAGCCAGAAGAACTGTGGGTCACCCTGAAACAGGAAATGGGACAGCCATAAGAACTGGGGTTGTCTACAGGCCCCCAGACCAGAGGGAGGACATAGACACATTACTGTTAGAAGATATACAAAACATGACAGCTAAAGGGAGGTTCTGATAATGGGAGACTTCAACATGCCGGATACAGATTGGTCATACCAGCAGGAACATCTGCCAGAACTAGACTCATAGTGGATTCCCTGCAGGGGAGGGCCTCAAACAACTGGTACAGCAACCCACAAGAGACAGGGCTATCCTAGATCTAGTACTGACTAACAAAGAAGGGATCACAGATCTCCAGGTAGAAGGTCACCTGGGGCCAGTGACCATCACATGGTATGGTTCAATTATTACTACATCTAAATCATCCCATTCCAAGGCAAAATATGGGACTTCAGAGGAGCTGACTTTGATAAGATGGCCAACAGAGTTAAGCTAGCCCTGGCAAAAAGAAACACAGGTGAGGGGTACATGAAGGGGCAAGCATTAAGGATGCAATACTTGAAGCAACATCCCATTGTGTTAGACAGAAAAGGAAGTGCAAAAGAAGAAGGAAACCACTTTGGTTCTCAAATACAGTAGCAGAAAAGGTCAGAGCCAAAAGGCTGGCCTTCAGGAAATATAAGGAACACAGCGGGATGAAGATAGGGAGGCATACCAAACTGCCCTAAGGGAAGCAGGTAAGGCAGTAAGGCAGACAAAGTCCCAAACTGAGGAAACACTAGCACGAACAGTAAAAGAAGGTGACAAGACTTTCTATAGATACATTAGTGAAGGAGAAAGTCCAGAGGGGTATTGCTAATGTAACCCCTAGATGGCGCTATCCCAGGGGCTACTACCCCTGCCTGATTTGCCACTAACAGGTTGAGGGGCCTGGATCCAATGGCGGGTGCCTCCACCCAGAGGTCAGGGTTTGCAATAGTTAAACTTACTTAGTCACAGCCCTCTGGGACACTGCAACCCCTTTCTTCCCACTAGTGGCCCACACAATATATCAGAATTACCTTCACAGTATACACTTACCCCCAGGACTGGTTCCGCACTGGGACCTCCTGTGAAATGAGATACAGTGCAACAATCACAGTACAGTACTTTAACATAGACAAATACCTCAGGCAGTACAACTTTGCTGAAACAAGCAGCTCTGATTTATTTAGGGGATATAACAAGGACAGGGGAAATCAGGTTAATTAGCTTATCACCTAATAATCTAATTATGGCTCTGTGCACAGGCCTATCCCTATCAGTTACTGTCCCTGGGTACCCAAGCCCTAGTGCTAGTCCAAACCGTGGCAGCTGGTGGGGCCCTTTCACACAGAGAAAAGGAAAATTAAACAGTCAGCAGTACAGTAATTCCATTTGGATTTAATGTGGCAATTCAACAGGGAGCAATCCGAATTAGTACTCACGACCTCCAAAGAAGATATGGTCCTTCAATGTCAGCAGGGCTACTTTTGATCTCCAAGAGACTCTCACACATTTATATGGTAAAAAAAAGAAAGCACTATACCAGGCAGGCTGCATCTGTATCCCAATCGCAATTACTGCACAATAACCAGGAGAACACACAGCAGATTCAGTTCCTGACAGACCGAGTGTAATTCAACAATTTCTTCAGTCTTCTACAGGGTGAGCCTGGTTTCTACTCTCAGAGATCCTTTGATTCTTTTCACAGGATGGATTCAGTCCTAACAAGCAGTTACACAAGTTGTGAACCGGAACTCTGGGCCTTGCACACGTTTTTGACTGAAACTGTGCACTGAAGGAGCACAGGGTTTCTTTCCCTTCACTTTCAGATCTCAAACTGAAACTCCCAACAGACAAAACCGGGCACTTCCTTTGAGTTCCTCCCAGTTCTTGACTGGATTGGCTGTCACTCACAATAGACTGCTGCTGTTGGTCCAAAAGGCACGAAGTCTAAACTACATCTCCCAGAGTCACTGCCCATAATCCTCTTGTGGCTGGCTCAGATTATGAGTCCCAAGTTCTGATTCGTCCAAGGCATCATTTTAGAGCTAGTTTACCCCACACTGATTGGTCCAGTTCAGCAGTTCAAAACTAGAATGGGGAACTAGCAGACACAGTTCTGACTGCAAAGAAAGCAGGTTAGACAAACTGTAATTTCATTATTACTCTAAATAATTTCTGGTAAACAGTTACATCTTTCAGATAGGTTCCCTTTGCACTCCTAGTGACTGCAAAAATTAAGTGAATTGGCAGCAGCTCGAGTGGTACTCAGAAGCACACAGTCCCCATACAAACTAATTATGTCTGCAAGCAGACAGCTCTTAAAGAGACAGTACCAGAGGCTCTAAAAACACTCACTGATAAATGGCTTAAATGCCAAACACCATTCAGGCTTGGAGCATTCAAGCAAGCTCCTGGAAGTCTTTTGGGAACCCCCATTTGCAGGGGGGTTACACCCTTCCTGGCCTGGGAAAGCTTGACGTCCGCGTCAAGCAAGTACCCCCATAAGTTTTAACTGCAACCATATACATTTGCATTAGGCTCGCACATGTAATCATCAGTCAATATATCATTTTACCAAGAACACATTTCTGAAACATTGCAGTACGTCACTCTTTACACAGTATTACATACACATTGTACCATAACTCAAGTTATTACCTCTTGTACATGAAACCTGAAGAGAGGGGGCCCTTCCCTATCAGTTACCTTGGGGCTGGATGGGGCAAGGGCACCATACTTAGAGGGCAACACAAGTAACTTGGAGTTAGCACTGATGCTCAGTTTGGGCAATGAGCTCGGGGACACATACACTCCTTTATGGACAACATTGAGAGGCAAGTCCACAGGCCTCCCAAGTGAATCATAACTGAGGTGCACCACAGGCTTTACAGCTCGACCAGTCTTTCTAGGGGGAACTGTTATAGTCTCTGCACTCTGAGCCTCATTTTCAGCATTGTCCTCACTTGTCAGGGGAGTCTCCATGGGGGTAGAGAGGCTAGAACTTGGGGCACTTTCAGCTCCAGGAGTTACAGTTTCTGAGTCCACAACATTTGGCTCGCATGGAGAGCTTTCGGACACTGGCAGTGGACTGTCAGGGCACTCAAAATACTCTTCTTGTTCGGGTGTATCACCAGTCTGCCCCAATCTATCATTTTCCTCCCTGAAAGCTCAAACAGTTCAACCATGCACAATGATTCCATTTCATCTGATCTGATGCTTTGCACTTCACTTTCTGGGAGCATTGGCTCCAGGGATGAAGCTGGGGGCTTAAACAGTCCAGAAGGCCCAGCTTTGTCTCCAGTATTGACTAGGGATTGCCCAAACAATTGACTCAGTTCGTAAGAAGGATAGTATTCAAAGTCACTCTCACTTTCTTCCGATATGGACTGACAGTCATGCTCAACTGGGACTTGTGGAGGGAACACTTTAACTTTGCTTCTGTAGGTGCAGACTTTCTTGATCTTTTCTTAGCAGCAGCTCTAGTCACTGGTCCAGAGGGGGCATCTTCTGAGGGCTCAGACTCAATCAGGATTTGTCCAATGGGCAGTAAATGATTTCTATGCATTGTTTTTACATCTTTTGAATTATTCTCAGGCCTTACTTTGTACACTGGCAGATCATCTAGTTTGCCCACTACAATGTGAGGGAGATGGTGCCATCTGTCAGCAATCTTGTGCTTGCCATGCAGTCCCAGATTTCTTAGCAATACCCGATCTCCCTCCTGGAGTTCCTGTGCTTTCACCTTTTTATCATACCTTTCTTTGTTGGCCAGATTTCTTTTTGGCAGCCATGGTTTGAGCCAGTTAGTACGCATGAGTTAGCTGGGCCTTTAACTTTTGCACATACTGTAAATAGTTGTCAGCTTGAACCCCATCAGGAGAGACCCCAAAACACACATCTACTGGTAGTCGAGCTTCTCTTCCAAACATCAGGCGGTAGGGGGAGAATCCAGTGGCATCACTTTTGGTGCAGTTATAAGCATGTACCAGGGTGCTAATTTGTTGGCTCCATCTAGGCTTGTCCTTTGGGTGCAGGGTGCCTAGCATATCTAGCAAAGTGCGGTTGAAACGTTCAGGCTGTGGGTCCCCCTGGGGGTGGTAAGGAGTGGTTCTGGACTTTCGCACTCCCCACAGAGAAAGCATCTCTTTGATCAGACGACTCTCAAAGTCTCTCCCTTGATCAGAATGGATTCTTTGTGGAGCCCCATAGTGAACAAAAAAGTTTTCTACAAGTACTTTGGCCACAGTGGATGCTTTCTGGTCTTTGGTGGGGAAAGCTTGGGCATATCTCGTGAAATGGTCAGTGACCACCAGCACATTACTGATATTTCTTTGATCTGACTCCAAACTCAGAAAATCAATACAGACCAGCTCCATGGGTGCACTGGTGGTGATGTTAACAAGGGGGGCAGCCCTCTGGGGCAAAGCTTTCCTCTGTAAGCAGCGACTACAAGTTCGAATGTGTTGCTCCACATCAGCCCCCATCTTAGGCCAATAGAATCTGGATCTCACCAAGTCAAGTGTTCTGTCTATACCAAGGTGCCCCATGTGGTTGTGCAAGGACCTCAGTACTGAGTCTCGAAGGCAGTGGGCAGCACTAGTTGTTGTTTGTCTACTTGTCCCCTCTGTCTACTGTTTCTCTGTATAACAGTTTATTGATCAGTTTCAACTTAGGACCTTCTTTGTATAACAGTGCAGTTCTCAAATCAGTGGAGCGTAATTTGGACACATCTTTTCCTGCATAGAGGGCTTCTAAAGCTGCTTTGATCATGGGATCATGGGATTGAGCCCGCTGAATACTGTCATTGTCCAGCTGAGGCAGTGCACCAATGTCTATTGCAGAAAAGTGGCAATAAGCAGCAGGTATGCAATTCTCAGAGGCTCCCAAGCAATCCACCATGCAGTCCACTCGTCCGTGGACATTGTTCCTCCCTGTCAAACTTCGGCAGAGTGCCGAATGTCAGGTTCTGCCAATCGGACCCAATCATTCTGGGGAACAGGCCTCCGGAGAGAGCATCAGCATCTATGTGGTTCAGACCTGCTCGGTATTCGAGCATAGTCATATGTAGATAATGCAGAAAGCCACCTATGGCCAGTGGCATCCAACTAGCTGAGGTCTGCACATAGGTCAAAGGATTATTGTCAGTTTTACTAGTATTTTAGCCCCATACAAGTACTCATGGAATTGGTCAACAATAGCCCACTTCAAAGCTAGGAACTCTAACTTATGTACAGGATAGTTCTTTTCGGATGGGGTCAGGCTTCTACTGGCAAAGGCCACTGGTCTCAGGCCATTCTCGTGCTCTTGGTACAACACAGCTCCCAACCCTTGCAAGCTAGCATCAGTGTGCAGGACGTGGGTTTTCTTGGATCGGCATAGGCCAGCACTGGAGCATGGGTAAGTTGATATATGATCTCATGAAAAGCAGTCTCACAATCAGGAGTCCAGCGGGCCCCAAATACTTCTTGGATGAAAATACACTCTTTCAGTCTTGAGGGACGCTGACTTTTGGTATTTTTGTGGGTTGGGGATACCCTTGAGTAAGGTTAAGTAAAGGCGGATCACTCTTGAATAGTCCTTGATGAGCGCCGATAATAACCACAGAATCCCAGGAATCTTTGCAGTTCTTTTAGATTTTTGGGCTGTGGCCAGGTGGTCAAGGCCTCAACTTTACTTGGGTGAGTCTCTATTCCTCGGTGGATACTATGTGTCCCACATACTTTACTGATGTTTGAAAGAATTGACACTTATCAATGGACAGTTTAAGGCCAAAGTCCTCCAGTCGGTCCAATACCTTAAATAATCTGCTTTCATGTTCCTCCAGTGAGCTGCCAAACACAATAACATCATCTAGGTATACCAGGCACTCTAGTAGTTCATGTCCCCCACTGCCGCTCCATCAATCGTTGAAAAGTGGCTGGGGCACCTGAAATCCCTTGAGGCATCCTCAGAATTCATAGAAGCAAGCGGACAGATAAAGGCAGTCTTCTCACGGTCCTCTGGGGCCATCGGGATCTGGTAGTACCCACTGCGGAGATCCAGCACAGAGAACCACTTGCTCCCGCTTAGGCAGTCCAAAGCATCCTGAATGCGGGGCATTGTGTACTGATCAGGATAGTCCGCGGTTTAAGGTGCGATAATCCACACATCCCTTACTGTTCCATTCTTTTCCTCACTACCACAATGGGGAAGCATAAGGGCTTCTGGATTCTTGTATTACACCAGCATAACATCTCTTGCAGATGCCGCCTCACATCATCTATGTCAGCAGGTGCCAGGCGCCGAGACCTCTCACGAAATGGTCTTTCGTCATGCAGCCGGATATTGTGCTCAGCTCTTGCACGCATCCTACATCCCATTCCTTTAAAGAAAACACCTGGTCTCTCTGGGCAAGCTTCTCACTGATCCTCACTTTCCATTCAGCTGGCAGCGGGAGTCGCGAAATCAAACAAGTCAGGCGTTACTCTGTCATTCTTCCTTGAACTCTTGCTGCTGGGTAGCACTGCAGTGTCTGCACAATGCACATTAGCCAGGATGCAACCTCTGTTTACTCGAATGTCTCTTTCAGACACATTATGAACTTGGACCATTACCCTTCTGGCATAAGCATGGGCTCTAGCAGGCAAAATACTAGGCTTGACCAGCAGTCCCTCTGGCAATTTTCCATCGCCTGGTGCATCCAACATTAATATTTTATTCTTAACATCCTTTCTGATACGGACCTCTCCCTGTAAGGTACACTGGGCATTTGGCGCCAGGATCAGAGACTCAGGATCCTTCTTCCATACATTCCGACCGGTTCCTCTGGTTCTGTTTTTCAGCATCTCTGTGCCTCATAGGCCTTCTTAATTAAAGCCGGAACTCTTAAAGCTCTACTAGTCTTTGACCCTGTTTTTCATAACACAACTGTGCCAGCCTTCCGAACATATGAGCATTTGTTCCAATCAACAAAGGGACACCATCATACAGTCCAGTGGGGGACACACTAAGGCTAGGGTCTCTACTTGTTCGGCCACCCAGCCACGGAGGTGGGGAAAGACAGCCAAATTCGGATATACCCGGAATAGGGGTAGGCCTTCACTTAACCCCATACATGCAGTCCTTCTAATGGTTGTAAGGGTACGCCTGACAAATGCTTTGATACCAATCCTGGAACATAATTGTCACTTGGGAGCCACTGTCTAATACAGCTCTTGTAGACACTCCATTCACCTTTACAGTGGTCTCCATGGAGGGACCCACTATTCTGGACCAGTCTGGAGGCGGTAGTGGGGGCCTGGGCAACTGACCTTGCCACAAAAGGACGTGAATTAGCATTTTGGTGCCCTCACTGGGATCATGTCGTGCACCTCTTAACCACTGATTTCTTCTCAAGCTCTCCTTGTAGCCTATATGCAACTTTGTCAGTGTCTTTTGGGGACTGGCATTCCTTTTCATGTGCCCATCTTTCCCACAATTATAGCAAAACATACTTTCTGGAGTTTGAGCTGGCCGAGGCGCCACACTGGGAGCCAGGGGTAATACTAACTGGAAACCTGGGTGCCATCTCTGTCTGGCGTGATAAGCATTTGGAGACATCTCGTCAGTTTCTCCACTTCCATGGTCAAGGAATTGAGTTTGGAGCTGTTATCAGCAGGAGATACATGGGTGGTACCCCACCCCAAGCAGATGCAGTCGGATATAGGTCAGGGCCGTACTTGCAGGCGTGGCCTTCATAAAGGGACTGTTTTTGAATTCCGGATCTCTCTCAACAGTTCGCCCCATTGTGGCATATCTTTTCCTTGTCAGAGCACTCATTGACTGTCAACCTCTGCCCCTGAACTTCACTTGATGGGTCACCTCAGTCACTGGTCGAGCCACAGCTGTTGGTGCAGGTACCTCCCGAGGTCGCCTTTTCTCAACTCCTCGAATTTCTCTCATTAACTCATCATAGGAGGGTGGGATTCCAGTCGATTTGCCAGGCGAACTGAAGCAACAGCAGTTCTGAGAAGGGGCAGACTTAAGGATTCTGTCCAGTCTGGTTCGTCCAGTTCAATCGCTGGCAAACTACCCTTTCTGAGGCATTCTTGCAACAATTTTTCCAGCCGAGAGACATACACAGACAACAACTCCCTTGGTACTGTTGTGCATTTCTTACTCTCCACCATAGGTCCTCATCAGAATCTGGGCTCCCCATACACATTCTCCAAGGCCTCAAGATAGGCCTGTGCAGTCGCCTCAGGGTTACTGGCCCGCTTAGCACGGATGGTAGCCAGGGCAGGACCTCGGAGGCTCTCACTAACCCTCTTGCCTTCGCCTTCCGAGCATTGCCATTCTAGCACTTGGGGCAACATAGTCTATCCAGGTCTCCCAGTCATCCTCCCTTGGGGGTGGGGAGGGTGCCAGAAGATCCTCAACCTTCGGTAAGAGTCGTGACTAATGGCAGGTGCAGAAATAGGAGTCTGCATTGGTTCAGCCACCATTACGGCACTGGAGCAGGAGAGGGTGTTGGGGAGGAACACCCCAGGTGGCAAGAATAGTTTCTTCAAGTCCTCCACAGTTTCCCTCTCCCAGCAACCATTCAGCAAATTTCTCCTCAAAAGTTTCAGATAGTGGTGGGGGCTGATTCCCCCGGTCTTTACTGTCCTTAGTTATCACTCTCCAAGCAGTGAGGGCTCCTCTGGGGTAATGGTCTGTGGCACTTTGGAGCTATCTATGGATCCTTAAACTCTACTAGGGCCAGGAAAGTGTGGGTGAGCAGATTAGCATGCCGACCCACCACCACAGGGTTTTGTAAACCTTCCACCTTGGAAAGTACTCCTGCACAGTGTCCGTATTGATACCCAGGGGATGTCCAGGATAAGCATAGCATTTTGGGGTCGATCTCCTCCCAGTACACCACTCCACCAGCCGGTGCACAGCCACTTCTGTCGGGTACCCATTTTTTCTTTAACAGTGGTTCGTGAATATGGCCACAGAGGACACACAATCCCAGCGGTGCCTCCAAGATGTAACCCCAGATGGCTATCCCAGGGGCTACTACCCTGCCTGATTTGCCACTAACAGGTTGAGGGGCCTGGATCCAATGGCGGTGCCTCACCCAGAGGTCAGGGTTTGCAATAGTTAAACTAACTTGGTCACAGCCCTCTGGGACACTGCAACCCCTTCTTCCCACTAGTGGCCCACACAATATATCAGAATTACCTTCACAGTATACACTACCCCCAGGACTGGTTCCGCACTGGGACCTCCTGTGAAATGAGATACAGTGCAACAATCACAGTACAGTACTTTAACATAGACAAATACCTCAGGCAGTACAACTTTGCTGAAACAAGCAGCTCTGATTTATTTAGGGGATATAACAAGGACAGGGGAAATCAGGTTAATTAGCTTATCACTCTAATAATCTACCTATGGCTCTGTGCACAGGCCTATCCCTATCAGTTACTGTCCCTGGGTACCCAAGCCCTAGTGGCTAGTCAAACCGTGGCAGCTGGTAGGGCCCTTTCACAGAGAAAAGGAAAATTAAACAGTCAGCAGTACAGTAATTCCATTTGGATTTAATGTGGCAATTCAACAGGAGCGAACCCTGAATTAGTACTCACGACCTCCAAAGAAGATATGGTCCTTCAATGTCAGCAGGCTACTTTTGATCTCCAAGAGACTCCTCACACATTTATATGGTAAAAAAAGAAAGCACTATACCAGGCAGGCTGCATCTGTATCCCAATCGCAATTACTGCACAATAACCAGGAGAACACAAGCAGATTCAGTTCCTGACAGACCGAGTGTAATTCAACAATTTCTTCAGTCTTCTACAGGGTGAGCCTGGTTTCTACTCTTCAGAGATCCTTTGATTCTTTTCACAGGATGGATTCAGTCCTAACAAGCAGTTACACAAGTTGTAGACCGGAACTCTGGGCCTTGCACACGTTTTTTGACTGAAACTGTACACTGGAAGGAGCACAGGGTTTTTCCCTTCACTTTCAGATCTCAAACTGAAACTCCCAACAGACAAAACGGGCACTTCCTTTGAGTTCCTCCCAGTTCTTGACTGGATTGGCTGTCACTCACAATAGACTGCTGCTGTTGGTCCAAAAAGGCACTCAAGTCTAAACTACATCTCCCAGAGTCACTGCCCATACAATCCTCTTGTGGCTGGCTCAGATTATGAGTCCCAAGTTCTGATTCGTCCAAGGCATCATTTTAGAGCTAGTTTACCCACACTGATTGGTCCAGTTCAGCAGTTCAAAACTAGAATGGGGAACTAGAGACACAGTTCTGACTGCAAAGAAAGCAGGTTAGACAAACTGTAATTTCATTATTACTTAAATAATTTCTGGTAAACAGTTACATCTTTCAGATAGGTTCCTTTGCACTCCTAGTGACTGCAAAATTAAGTGAATTGGCAGCAGCTCGAGTGGTACTCAGAGAAGCACACAGTCCCCCCATACAAATAATTATGTCTGCAAGCAGACAGCTCTTAAAGAGACAGTACCAGAGGCTCTAAAAACACTCACTGATAAATGGCTTAAATGCCAAACACCATTCAGGCTTGGAGCATTCAAGCAAGCTCCTGGAAGTCTTTGGGAACCCCCATTTGCAGGGGTTACACTAAGCTAATGGAGAAAGGGAGCATGTGAGGAGGAGGACCCTGTAAAGGCATCTATCCTAAATAGATACTTTTGCTCAGTATTTACTGAAGAGAAGGTAGGGCAGGGCCCACAGCTCAGCATCATGGACACAGGGGGGAGGGAGGTGAGCACTACTCCCTTCACAAAAGAAAGGGTCCTACAAGAGCTTGCTAAGCTCAGGGTGGATAAGTCAATGGGACCTGATGGCATACATCCCAGGGTACTTAAGGAGCTAAAGGAGGAACTAGCACAGCCATTAGCAGAATTGTTTAGTGAGTCTCTGAGCACAGGAGAGGTCCCAGAAGACTGGAGAAGGGCTCATGTGATCCCGCTCCACAAGAGTGGTAGCAGGGAGGAGGCGGGGAACTACAGACCAGTCAGTCTTACCTCAGTAGTGGGCAAGATTATGGAGGCACTCCTTAAGGAAAGGATAGTGCAACACCTGGAATCCATAGGGGCACAGGATCCAAGACAGCATGGGTTTACAAAGGAAGGTCCTGTCAAACTAATCTCATAGATTTCTTTGACTGGGTAACCAGAGTGGTGGACCAAGGGGGAGCAGTTGATGTCGCCTACCTTGACTTCAGCAAAGCTTTTGACACTGTTCCACATAGAAGATTGATAAATAAGCTGGGTAGGCTCGGGGTGGGTCAGAAGTTGGTCAACTGGGTGGCAAACTGGTTGACTGGCAGAAAACAGAGAGTGGTGGTAAATGGTATACAGTCAGAAGAGATGCAAGTCACAAGTGGGGTACCTCAGGGATCAGTCCTGGGGCCAGTCCTATTCAACATCTTCATTAGTGACCTTGTAGATGGACTAGAGGGTAAGGCTTGTCTGTTTGCAGATGACACCAAGATCTGCAACAGGGTAGATGATCCAGATGGGGTGGGCAGAATGAGAAGAGATCTGGATAAACTAGCAGAATGGTCAGAAGAGTGGCAACTGGGATTTAATGCAAAGAAGTGCAAAATCATGCACATAGGAAGAGAAACCCTGAAGCCACTTATAGGCTGGGAGGGAGTTGCTAGCAGTCACAAAGGAAGAAAGAGACTTGGGCATCATCATCACTGATGACCTAAAATCATCCAAGCAGACCTCTAAAGCAGTAGGTAAGGCTAGGGGGTGTTAGGGGTGTATTAGCAGGGTATCACAAGTCGTAAGAGGGAGGTAATAATCCCTCTGTACAAGACATTGGTTAGGCCCCATCTGGAGTACTGCGTACAGTATTGGAGGCCACACCTTCACAAGGACATTAACCAAATTGAGGCAGTCCAGAGAAGGGCAACCAAAATGGTGCAGGGACTGCATCAGAAGACATATGAGGACAGATTAACGGAGCTCAATATGTATACCCTTGAGCAAAGGAGGGAGAGAGGTGTTATGATCGAGGCTTTCAAACACCTTAAGGGCATAAACAAGGTGAAAGAGTCTAACATGTTTAAATATAAGAAAAATAGCAGGACAAGAGGACACAGCATGAGATTAGAGGGAGGCCGATTAAGGGGGAATGTGAAAATTCTTTTTCACAGAAAGGGTGGTAGATGCATGGAATGCTTACCAAGAAGTGGTGGCTATGAATACAGTGCAGGGCTTCAAACAGGCATGGGATAGGCATAAGGGAGCAATACAAATGACTATGAATAGATAGGTCACTGACAGAGCAAAGGCCGATGGCACATTTATAAGGTAGAAAAAGAAATGGGCAGACTGGATGGGCCTTGCGGTCCTTATCTGCCGTCAACTTCTATGTTTCTATGTTTCTATAGAGTTTCTTTCTATGGCGGCATACAGGGACAATGTCAACAAAATTAGTTAAAGTAGAAAAATAAAAAAAGTAAAGAAATTACATTGTTGTTTCTCTGCAGGTTGGATGAGCGGTTGACAGTGGAAGAAGATCTATGGAGCAATGGAGCCACCCATATTTTATAGGTGCTGAAGCGGCACATCATCCTGGGCAGCCCCCAGCTAACAAAAGTTTCCAGGTGTTCCTGACGCCGACAGCTTACAGTTCCAAAGCTGTGGCCCTATGGAGGACATATACTCGATGAATATGAGTGCTTTTCACAAATGAACAAAGTCCATGTGCAAAAGCGCATTTTTTGCAGCTTGTGCACAAATATACTGTAGTCTGCACACGTGCAAACATGTAAATCTACTTTTAATCATAGCTAATTATTTTACAAAATTTTTTCTTCTAATTTCACCATTACTCTAGTTATCAACCTCCTATTTCCTATAAGTGTCATTTTTAAAATCCCAGACATTCTAGTTTCACTAACTGTCCTATTTTAGCAAGTAAGACACTTGTTAAACACCTTGTGTTGCATAAGAACTTTTTTTTTTAATTCACTGTTTTTGCAGCCCCCTTCTACACCACTGCATCAACTTTTCCTCAGGATCCCCAAGGCGCCTAGCTCTGCCTGACCCTGAACCCCTCCAGCTACCTACCTTTATGCTGCTCTGGTATTGGATCCCCCCAGGGCAGGGAAGGTGGGAGGGTCTTCCTCCTGCCTTAAAGTTCCTCCTCAGGCTGGCAGCTGAGGGTTTCTGAGGCAGTCCATTTTCAGTCTACCGGCACTGTTGTCCATCTTGGCAGTGGTTTTTTTTTTTTTTTTTTTGAGTTTCTCCTAGGCCCAGGTAGCATGCATGCATGGGAGGTCCAAGGTACATGTGCACACTACTGCGAGCTGCTGCACCAGACCCCCAGCCTGTGTCCCTCCCTACCACAGAGCCCTCAGCTGCACTGCCACCTGTGGTCATGCAGGTGGCAGTACTGCAATGAGGATGGTGTCCCATCCACCCTGGAGGAGTAGGAGAGTGTCCCAATCCTCCTTCCCCTGGCCATTCCCCAATGACTTGAGCTTGTTCTTGATCTCGGGTCACTGGTATCGCTACCACTACATCAGCAGGCTGGCCTGTCATGTAAAAACTTTGGTTTCAATTTGTATAAAAGTGCTTCTGCGACAGCTGGTGTTAAGAGCTGCACATTAATTGCTCTTGCTAGACTCAGTTTTCATATTTTTCACATTTTCTGCCACTCCCTAGACAAACACTGAATCTAATTTCACCAAACTTGGCAGATCCATAGATTTAGATCCGTAGATCCATCAAAGACCTCCTTCTACAGTTGGACACCAAGAAAAGCACTGGTGCTGACTCTCTCGACCCCTACTTCTTAAAGATTGCATACCATGTCCTAGCTGTGCCAATCACACACCTATTTAACTTGTCCTTGTCCCAGGGGACTCTTCCACACCTATGGAAAATTGTCCATGTTATTTCTCTGTTTAAATCAGGGATCCCTGCGATCTAAATAATTACAGGCCAATATCTCTCCTACCAATATTGTCTAAACTGTTGGAAAAAATTGTGAATACTCAATTGAGAACCTAGCTAGATAACAAGAACCTTCTAAATCCTATGCAGTCTGGTTTCAAAACCAAGCACAGTACCATTACGGCTCTGGCCAAAGTGACTGATGACTGGCAACAAGAGCTGGAAAACAAAAAATTTGTATGTGCCGTGTTCCTGGACCTTAGCAAGGCCTTTGACACTGTCGACCACTGCCTGCTTCTTTCCACCCTAAAAATTACAGGTGTGGACCCAATCTCTCTGTACTGGTTCAATAATTACCTTACAGATAGGCTTCAGCACATCAAGGCCGAGGGGGCGCTCTCGCCACTCAAACCACTAAAAAGAGACGTTCCACAGGGATCCATCCTGGGGCCTCTATTGTTTGCCATTTATATAAACAATATTGATATTGGCATCCAGGAGGCCAATATTCACCTTTTCGCTGATGATACGGTGTTGTACCTAAGCCACCCAACTCTGGAAGCCGCCTGTGGAGATTTACAAACAGAATCCAACTTGTTGCAGAATCAGCTCCTGAATAAAAAAAACCCTTACTCAATGCCAAAAAAACAAAATCCATGCTGTTCTCTCCGGCTACTCATTCGGCGGACCTTGCTATTTCTGGCTCCTTACCTCCCATAAACATTTTACTAGGCGAGAGGTTGGAATTTGTTATGAAATTCAAGTACCTAAGGGTCTGACTAGACCACAGACTCTCCTTCATGGAGCATGTTGAGGTTCTGCTGAAAAAGAGGCAGAGGCTTGGTCTCTTCTTTAGAATAAACCGCCTCCTGACCAAAGATGCCAAGATGCAGTTAGTTCAATCCACGTTTCTATCCCCAATTGATTATGCCGATTTCATTTATAGTCAGTGTAATGCCTCCTGTCTTACTAAACTGGACACCTTATACCACAGAGCCTTGAGATTCATAACTGGACTACCTATCACCACCCACCACTGCTTCTTATATGCAGCTGTGGGGTGAACCTCCCTTCAGTACAGAAGGAATAGAAATGCAGCTCTCTGGACTTACAGAGCTATTACCAACAAATTACCCCAATACATTTCTGACTGTTTGCCGTTATACGTGGTAGGCAACTATGCACTGACAAGCTGTTCTCTGCTTCTACTGAAGGTACGTACCTAGGGCCAATACACGCTTTGGGAGAGCGGCCATAGGCTTTGTGTTGCCCTCACTCTGGAACAAACTACAGAAATCTATGAAACGGAGCCACCTTGTTAGTCTTACCACCTTCAAGACCTTGTACGCCAAGGCTGTTAAGGAGCTATGCAGCTGTTTCCAGCACGCTTAGCATGCTAGGGTACCTACTGCTTACCTGCCCACTACATCGCCACCTAACCCATCCCCTTGTCTCCACCTATACCCCCCTTTTTGTTCTGCTAATCCACTACCTTTCTTACCCTCAGACTCCTAACACATATGTCCCCAGCCCATCTACCGTAGCACCCCTCCTAGAACAGCTGTAGTCCTGTACCCCTCCCCTCCATATCTACCCCTTAAGTTTGTATATGTCCTGACCAATGATATGCCGTGCTGTTTGAAAATGTTTTAATATGCTGGCTGTTTCAGAATGTTTAATTCCCTTCTCATACCATTCTCCTAACCTTGATAACCCTATACCTGAAATACTTGTTATTGCTCTGTGTATTTTTTTTCTATTTCTGTATAATTATGTCTATTTATTATCTGTACATAAAAGTGTTATTCTTGACCTTGTGTAACGCAGGTACACCTTGTAAATGAGCCTGCTCAATGCTGTTCGCCTGGATAACTAAAGACTTGATTGATTTAGAAAATGTGAAATTCTATGAAAGATCAGCTGAGATATGAGTGGCTGAAAAATCATGATTTAACATTAAAAATCCTACTCAACCCTAACCAAAGTGGAACCAAGATTAAAAGTAAAACCCTTGTCTTCCTCAACTGTGTTATCCCATCACTCATGTTCTGGTATTATATCTCTGATAGAGCCTTCAGCTAATGTAGAACTGGGCCTGATCTTTAGTACTGCTATTTCTCTCTCTGACTGGGGTCATGGTGATTAGCCCTTAGGTACTAATTAATTGTCTGCACCTATCCTTGCTTGACCAGTAATGGAGCAGTTTAATTTATCACTAAACCACCTATTTGGAAATTAGCAAGAGTCCTTCCACTACACAAAGGAGGCAGTGAGGAAGATTTCAATTGGTAAATACCAGTTTCAATCTCTGCAAGACTCAAAAGATTTTGCCCAATCACAACTTTCTGGCTTTGAAGACTCACAAAATATTTTGTCATGAAGCACAACTGGGCTTCTACTCGGGTTACTCCACCCATATGGCTTTACTAAAAGTGATGAATGATATTCCCTCTGCAATGGAGAATGGCCACTTTAAAGAAGTTATCTTCATAAATCTAGGCAAAGCCTTTCACCTGGTAAACCGCAAGCTTCTCCAAGATAAACTCTGAATGACTGCACTAATTCAGTTGTTAGGAAGTTGAAGGCTGTCGGTGGTGGTGGTTGGGGGTTAGCACATCCAAAAATTTGTGATTAATGACCACAGCTCTTTTTTTTGTTTCAATTCCTGGACAGTATGCTGGACTTCTCTGTCCACATAGACACCATCCATGACAAGCTCCATCCGCTGGACCATTGCACCTTTGCTTTGTCACATCTCTGTACCTTAGCTGGCTAATCAGCCTTTGCCTATCGTCTCCCCTCACTATGGAACCATCTTCCCTCTTCCCTTCATTTCATTGCCTTTTCTGCTTCCCTCAGACACCAACTGAGACTCCTTCTCCTTCGCTCCTGTTTTCCTTCCTCTTAACAGTCCCCTTACAACTGGTGTTATGATTAACTGCCACCTTTTTGTTGAATCAGTTTTGCACTTTTCATAGTCATTATGTATTTTGATATTACACTGTATTTAGCTAAGCTATGTACTGTTTTTAATACTGTGCTTCCCTCCCCTGGGTCACACCTGCAAACAAGCCCCAGCTCAGTGTGCCTTTCCCAGTCACCATCTTTCATATACATAAATCAATGAAAATCTCAGGCTCAGTGATATACAAAAGCTAAACCGTACTGATTTGTATTCTACACATTTTGTGAATGTGCAGGTTTCAACCCTCCCAATTCAAAGTGAGAGGGCTAATTACACAGTCTATGGCCGTGTATCATGCCACCATATGTCTGTACAAGACAACCAGTATTTTACTGCGAAATTCAGAAGAACCTCACCAGTCAGCCAATAAAAACACTGCTTCCCTACTCTACCATACTATCCTTCCTGGTTATGAATAAAAAATATTTACGTTAGTATAATACGCTAGTAGGTTAAAACCAGAAAACATTATAACACTTCCCTCTAGCCAGTTGGTTTGGACTATCCTTAGATATTTGTTGTGCAATTTTAAAGATATTTATTTAAGAACGCTATGGTTTCATTGCATAATAAAAAGGAACCTGCCCCTTAAGCTAACTGAAACTGAAAAAATATGGAGTAAGAGCCAGCTCACATGATAAATCCATAATGTGATATGATAAAGATTATATTTTGCAACTGGTTTGAGAACGCTTCACACATAGATACACATGTGCAATGTTAATATTTTACAGGCAGGTAAACAAAGAGGTGTTATGGAGAGATATATTTGAACCCTAGCCTTCTTAAACAAATAGTGCTATGCCGTAGTATTATGACGCAAAGCTTTGTCCACTAATCGCAGCTAACACAATGTACTCAGGGACTCAATCATCTGCTGATAAACTTCATTTGGGTTTGATTCTAAAACTGTTCCATTAAATCTATCCCATTTGTAGGGAAGATCCAATCTTGCCTCGATTCTCAAATTAAAGTACACAATTACGAAACAAGTAAGGTTTGGGTGGAGCCACATACTTTTCAAAGAGGTGGCAACTTTGTCGATGGGGCAGCACTTTCCCCAAAAAATTATAAAACTGGTAAACCAAAAATAGCAATATTTGCTATCCATTGGGGACAGTGGCACCTACTTTACAGCATCAGTTAATCTGCTAGTGAACAAGTCTCCAGTCTGTATATTTTATACAGGGTGACTAACAAGAATTCTAGCTAAACAAATGTTAGGAGACAAGCTTTTCATTTTATATCCCTGTTGCTTGGTCTTCATCTTGAATTCCATAAGCATGGTTCTGTCTTCATTTTGGTTTCACTTTTCAAGTGAAACAAATGGAGACAAGCTCTCCCATTGTTATTACCTCAAACGCGGTGACATGATGTATAATTAGCATGCAAGTTTAGTAGCCACATATCAGTCACGTGCATGCCTGTTTATTGTTGGCTTGCCATGAGCTCCTCACATGGCGCGTGTTTGCAATTTGGCACACAAGCTTGTTGCATCTGGCAGTTTGCATCGGTGAATGAAACAGTTCTAAAGGTAATTCATCATAACACTAAAAGAAGTGTATTCCTTTTGCTGAAAGTTCAAGGTAAAAAAAATATTTATACCACCTCAGATTCTTGGCACTGGTTGAAAAAGGAAGTCAATGGATTTTCTCTATTTCAACATTATTGCCATACTGTAAAATCTTTTTAAAACTACTAATAAGTTTGGCAGCAGCATGACCCTGTATGCTTTCTGCACCCTGTGCTTACATAGCTGATTTCAGCATAGTAGTTCTCCTATGATAACAAACCTGTATATACAATGCTCTGAAGCCTATACTGTGGATTAGATTTAAAGGGAACATATTAGAGGGGCATAGTAGCACCCCTATAGATAGGGTTGAGTAGGGCATTCAGTGTTAAACCCCTAACTTTGTACCTTAACAGCTTTGTCAGCATTCAACAAAATTAGCCGAAATTTAGCACATGTTGTTCAAAAGGCAAGGTCTAAATCTGGGGAAAATGGCATGACAGCAGTTGGCATGGTTTCTGAGATCCAGTATGTCATTTTCCTGTAGATGTACTATACTTAACATGGGATTTTTTTTTTGCTCTCACCTACAGCCTACACAAAATGGAATTTTTCCCCCAAAACTTTCAGGATTTATTTATTTATTTAGTTTTTGTTGACCGGGTAAGTGCACTAGACAAATCCTGCCTATTTTCAAATCCTGCCTATTTTCAGGCACAACCGAAGGTACAGATGAATGCCAACTGAAATTGACCGGATTAAGCTGTTGGTAGTATTTTTTTTAGTGAATGAGGGAAATTTGACCAGGACACTGGGGAAATCCCCCTACTCTTTTCGATAAGTGCCATGGGATCTTTAACATCCACCTGAACTACCACCAATCCAGGCAGATGGGACCTCGGTTTAACGACTCACCCAAAAGACGGCACCTCAGAAGTGCAGCACCCCCCTCATGCTGCACTCCAGTGTCAGTACTGGGATATTTAGAGGCATGGTATCCTGCCTTTGAAAGATTGTGAAAAAATATTAAATGGTTCCAGCGTTAAAATGCTTTAAAGTCTTGTGTTTTTCAGTTCTAAGCATGCTCAGAAGAATTCTTGGGGTAACGTTCTGATATGACACCAAACATTCTGTCTCAAGACCATTTTGGTTTTTCACCACTTGCTTTTCAGAGCACAAATCATTTTTTTGTGTCATAGGAGCCACCATCTTTTCCCCCCCAGAAAGAAAAAACACAGACAATACAGAACATGGTATAATTTTAAAAAACAAACACCTGAACCTAGATAAATGAGACCAGTTTACCTAGATTCTGATGTTTGTTTTTCAAAATATAGGCCAGAAATACCTTTTCTGGGCACCCCAAAACCCAGGGTGCACAGTTTAGTGAAAGAAGCCATTCACTCACATTCTCTGTATGAGAACACTGGGCTTTTCTTGAGCCACAGCTGGAAATATTGCTGTGGGCTGCAGTGAGAGCAGTGAGATGCTGATCCCCTGTTCGTTCTCTTTCCTTCCTTCCTTCAGACCGAGATGTCAACCGCTGGTACTGCTTCCTTCTCCCACCACCCCTCCAGGTGGCCAACCCTTCCCATTGTTTAGTTTTCTGTTTTATTTTAATACATTAGCAGATGGGGATGCCCACCCCCGATAGCACTTCACTCCAGGTCACCCAACCAATCTCCTGAACAGCAGCCAGATGCTGGAGTGCTCAATCCCCAGTGTAGGACTGTTCATCTGAAAAATAGGAAACTGTCCCTTGATTATTTTTTTTAAACCTGTAAAAAACAAAATGATCCCTCACCAATCTGATCCCCAACCCGATCTCCCACTCAGCACTCACCACCCAACACTCCAACTACACCCCCCACACACACCCTCACTCACCTGAACATGTTCCAAAGTGAAGATCTACTCTCCGATTAAAGACTGTTCTTGCTGCTGGAACTGCGGATATGAGAAATTAAGATAAGTCCGGCTCAATGTATTTCAATGGAGTCTTCAACGCTGATGCATAACTTTGCCATTTTTGCATATTTTGAGCCCAAATTTTCAGCATGGTGTTTTTGGGACTGTGACAGGGTTGAATATGGCCCTGCCCCATTTGTTATGCAGAAAGAATTTAAACGCAAGCATCTGTTCTATTCTCTCCTTTTCTGTCTCCTGTCTGTCTGGTTGCACAACCAAATTTTGTTGTGAGACCTAGGAACTGATCACTCTAATGTTTTTTCAGTTCTCCGCCTCTCACTTTCTCTCTGCCTTCCCTTGCTATTTCTGTCTTTTCTACCCCCCCCCCACAAGCATATCTGTGGGTATAAAAATATATGTGAATCTCTATGTGGAAATATCACTTACATTAGGATCCCTTTCTTTAAAACTGTATATAGTTATACTGTTGAAATGACTGCAAAAAGTTATTTGGAACTCAAGGGGTTAACCTGAGATACAGTTTTTAATAAGCCTTTTGCAGAGCTGTGAACAAGAGGTCAGTTCTGGGATGCCATGTACTGCTTTGTTGCACCTGCAAGGAATGAAACTGACAAGAACATTCTGTGAGAAGTAGGCTCTCTTAACGAGTTCCCAGACAAAGACTTATAAAAAGAGCAGCAATGCTTCTGTTAGAGAGACAAGGAGAGTGAGAGACTGAGATTGAAACTTGAAATTAAGAGATACTCTCAGAAGAAGGACTTAGTTTTCTGTGTTTGTACTGCCTTTGTAAATAGAAACATAGAAACATAGAAGTTGACGGCAGATAAGGACCGCAAGGCCCATCCAGTCTGCCCATTTCTTTTTCTACCTTATAAATGTGCCATTGGCCTTTGTCAGTGACCTATCTATTCATAGTCATTTGTATTGCTCCCTTATGCCTATCCCATGCATGTTTGAAGCCCTGCACTGTATTCATAGCCACCACTTCTTGTGGTAAGCCATTCCATGCATCTACCACCCTTTCTGTGAAAAAAATTTCCTCACATTCCCTCAATCGGCCTCCCTCTAATCTCATGCTGTGTCCTCTTGTCCTGCTATTTTTCTTATATTTAAACATGTTAGACTCTTTCACCTTGTTTATGCCCTTAAGGTGTTTGAATCCCTCGATCATATCACCTCTCTCCCTCCTTTGCTCAAGGGTATACATATTGAGCTCCGTTAATCTGTCCTCATATGTCTTCTGATGCAGTCCCTGCACCATTTTGGTTGCCCTTCTCTGGACTGCCTCAATTTGGTTAATGTCCTTTTGAAGGTGTGGCCTCCAATACTGCACGCAGTACTCCAGATGGGGCCTAACCAATGTCTTGTACAGAGGATTATTACCTCCTCTTACGACTTGTGATACCCCTACTATCACACCCTAACACCCCCCAGCCTTACCTACTGCTTTAGAGGTCTGCTTGGATGATTTCAGGTCATCAGTGATGATGATGCCCAAGTCTCTTTCTTCCTTTGTGACTGCTAGCCTCCCTCCCAGCCTATAAGTGGCTTCAGGGTTTTCTTCCCTATGTGCATGATTTTGCACTTCTTTTGCATTAAATCCCAGTTGCCACTCTTCTGACCATTCTGCTAGTTTATCCAGATCTCTTCCCATTCTGCCCACCCCATCTGGATCATCTACTCTGTTGCAGATCTTGGTGTCATCTGCAAACAGACAAGCCTTACCCTCTAGTCCATCTGCGAGGTCACTAATGAAGATGTTGAATAGGACTGGCCCCAGGACTGATCCCTGAGGTACCCCACTTGTGACTTGCATCTCTTCTGACTAAATAGTTATACTGAATCATTTTTATTTTTTGCGTTGCTGTTATTAAGAAAAATAAAATGCCATTTGTGAATTTTGAAACTGCTCCTCGTTTTCCTATGCTTCTTGACCTGTGCCTCGATGACAGATGGTGTCAGCCTAAGTGGGATGTATGCCGTGCATACTCTAAGCCAGGAGTTTTGTGCATGGGTACTAGACCTGATACCAGGGAAGCACAGAAGAAAGGTATGGATTCTGCAGCAGCAAGTCCAGGAGTGGTTACCAGAGAAGAATGGCAGTCAAACTAGAAGTAGAAACAAAAGTCCAAACTGAGACTGTACAGCCAGCACCAGTCATGGGGAAAAAAAAAGAGCAGGCAGTGACAGAACCTGAAAGCCCGACTGCCTTTTTCAAATGGTGGGCTATGCAACAAGAGATAGAGTAGCAAAGAAGAGATGCAGTGACAGGAGCAGCAGAGAAAAGAAGAGATGCAGCAACTGGAGCAGCAATGGCTGGATGCCTTGCAAGTTATGAAAGCTGGAGGGTCTGGCACAGGTCCAGCAGAGCAACAAAACACCAACAACTTAAAAGACCTTAACCTTACAAAGTTGTGTCCCTCAGATGATATCAAAGCATACCTGACAACTTTTGAAAGGGTTGCCGCAGCCTGCCAGTGGCCAAAGCAGCAATGGGCAATCAGACTGGTACCTTACCTGACAGGGAAAGCCCAACTTGCCTACAGCAATATGTACACTGCAGAGTCAGAAAACTATGACCTGATGAAAAGAGAGGTCCTTAAAGAGCCCCTGACACCGTTAGAAAAACTTGGAAAAAATTTGAGATTTAGACAGTTCAGTTTATATTTCATTTATTTTCTATAATTATTTACCCTTTTTCTTTATTACTGAGGACAGCTGTAAGAAAAAGGCTTACTGTCCTTTCGACTTGATCTGCTCTTTCTGCTATCCTACATATGACATCATAATCTGGGTTGCACCTCGAAATGAGCTTCTGTTCATGGTGCTTTTCCTGGTTACCAACTTTTAAATAAATAAATAAAATAAATAATCCCACGTTAATGGCATCATAATTATCCCCACAGCAATAGATTGTGATGTCATAAACAGAACTGTCATGTCAGATGCAGGTAAGCAGCCAGAACAGATAGGGCAGCGATCCTGTTTACATGCAAATGTCCTTAGTAATAAAGAAAAATGAGAAATACAGAGACAATATTAAAATATAAGCTGACTTGTGCTAAACAATAAATGTTCTCCAAGTCGTCACAACGGTGTCAGGGGCTCTTTAAAAGATATGACATCTCAGGAGAGACCTACAAGTAGAGATTTCGATCTCTGAAGCACAACTCAGTCGACAATCCTCGAGAAGCCTTCCCCCGACTCAGAGAACTCCTTATGAAATGGCTCCAACCAGAGGGCAAAACACTCCCACAAATCATCAAAACATTTGTAATGGAGCAGTTCATCAACATCCTACCCAAAGACGTACATCTTTGGGTAAAATAACAATGACCAGAAAGTGGGGAAGAGGCTGTTTCTTTGGCTGAAGACTACCAAATGGCCAGACAGACACCACAGTAGTGAGGTAACAGCCAAGCACTGGTAAGACACTCTTTTTCCCATTTAAACTCCAAGTCTGATAAGAACTCTGGTGGGGGTAACAAATATGCACCCAAAGACTTTATTTGCTATAACTGTAATAAGCCTGGTCATATTGCAAAGAAACTGCCATAGTAAGAAGAGCAACACTGAAGCAGATTTGTCCTTAGCAAATTGGGGCAAGTACTTAACAGATGTGAAGGTGGGAGATAAGACTGTAAAGGGACTTATAGATTTGGGAAACAGACTGACCCTAGTGCATACTGAAGTGCCGGGAAAACAATGTCCAAAAGGACCAGGTACTGATATCATCTGCATCCACAGGGACACTTTATACTATCCCACCACCCAAGTGACTTTATTAACGGGGTGTCCCACCAAATGAAAGTGGGGGCAGTACCTAAGTTACCTGTACCTGTGATTATTGGAAATTACTTTTGGGGATTTACTGAGTTAATCAAAGAGGGAGTAAATCCTGATGTTTCAGCAGCTGTGGAGACAAGAGCTCAGGCAAAGAAAACCTCAGATGGTGGGGACTCTTCCTTTCGTTGATTTTGATTCAGACTTGTCTGAGCACAGCTCCAAGATCCGGAAGTCCAGGAAAGAAAGATGATGCCTGAAGAAACAATGGCAACAAAAGACTGATGGACATAAGGGGTTAACATATGAAAATGCTGAAACTAAACTTATCACTGATTGTGATTTTCTTTCAGAACAAGCTAATGATGTTTCTCTCCAGGGTTATTTTAAGCAGCTGGGGGTGAAACCAAAACAGGGTGAACCTATGTTTAAAAAATGTAATGGGCTACTGTACAGAGTTTGGGTTAAACCTCAGACACAGGACCAGCTAGAACAATTGGTTATACCACAGAGAGTATAGTTCTGAGTTGTTACAGATAGCACATGATAGTCCTATGGCTGGTCACTCAGTGAGGAATCGCACCCTTGCCAGATTGCTGTACAGATTTTACTGGACTGGAATTCATGGAGATGTTGCCATCTATTGCAGTTTTTGTGCTGAGTGTCAGAAAGTAGCCCCAGTGACTAAAAAAAAAAAAAAAAAAAGGTGCCCCTGGTGCCCCTACCCTTGATAGATGTGCCTTTTGAGAGAATCGCAATGGATGTGGTTGGCCCCTTAGACAAAAGTAAAAGGGCAATCAATTCATTTTGGTAGTATGTGATTATGCTACTCGATACTAAGAGGCAGTTCCAATGTGTACTGTCACAGGGACCCCACCTCATGAACCATGGAGGTGGAATTATGCAAATATGGCCTGAAAGGCGTTTTTGCAGTCACTTGGTGAAATCACCCTTTTGGGCAGGATTTGAACATTTTGACCACCCTTGTTCATGACATGGGGTCATAAGAAGGCTATGTTTAAAAATCTGGGGTCAAAATATTTAAAAATGGCAAAGTTATGAGCATACACAAATTCTGCAATGTACGCTCAATACTTTTTCAAATTTTAAAGATTTTGATCCCAACATTTCAACATAGCCATTTTTTCATATCATCTCATGAAAGTGATACTGTAACTGTCATCTTTCAAATCCTGGACAAAATGTGTTTTCGCACCTGTAGCGTGGAATGACCTTGTCGGTGCTTAAGATCACCTTTTGGACAGGTTCGGAAAAATTTCTCCACCCCCGTTCATGAGGTGCAATCATAAGAAAGCTATGTTGAACATCTGGGGTAAAAATATTACAAAGCAAAAAAGTTGTGAGTGTATGTTAAAATGTTACAAAACATACTCATAACATTGGTAATTTTACATATTTTCACCCCAAATTTTCAGCTTAGCCATTTTTTCACATCACCTCATGAACATGACAACTTTCATTTTTCAAAACCTTGCCAAAATGCGTTTTCGCACCTGTGCCACCTAGGTGGAGTTCGAATATCTGCATCAGAGGAGGAGAAGGACCTGGGAGTGATGATCACTAGTGACCTGAAGCAGTCCATGCAGTGCAAGAAAGCAGCAGCAAAGACAAGCAAGATGCTGGGATGCAAATCGAGGGAGAACAGTAGTAGGAGGGAGGAGGTTTTACTGCCCTCGTACGGGTCACTGCCAAGGCCACACCTAGAGTATGGAATTCATTACTTTTGCCCACACCTCAAAAAGGACATTAACCTGCTGGAGAGGGTCCAGAGGAGGGCTACAAAGATGATAATGGGTCAGCAGGGTAAGGGATACAAGGAGAGGTTGAGGGCACGGAACATGTACTCCCTGGAAGACAGGAGAGATAATGAGGGGGCATGATTGGGACCTTCAAGTACCTGAAAGGGATAAATAAAGTTGATAAGGAGAGTCTCTTTAAGCTGAGTGGCAACCATAACATGAGGGGGCACAGTCTTAAGATGGAGGGTGGTCAGGAAGCACTTCTCCACAGAGAGGGTGGTGGACACTTGGAATGCGTTGCCAAAAGAGGTCACCTCATTGAAGACAGTGGGCAGCTTTAAGAGAGTCTGGGACAGGTATGGGAGGAAGATAAGGATCATGGGTAGGGAGGATGGGAGGAGTGGGGAGGGACAGCAAGGACATTAGCTCAAGCTGGGGACCCTGCAACACGAGCAGACTTGGTAGACCAAATGTCCTTCTTCTGCTGGCTTCTTCGTATGTTCATATGTGTGTATAAATGTGAAATCTCACATTTATAAACACAGTAGACACACCATCACAGATTTATACACATAGTAGCTATGTCACAATCACTACAGAACTCATTTAGAATGTTCGACCTCAGTACCAATACTAACCATATTCAAATGCAAATAACTTTAAAACGAAAAAAAGACAGCATGGTACTGTGAGCATGAAAGTTGTTCAACACGAAATTATCTACAAAATGAGCGGTGTTTCATTTATAGATACCTTATAGATTTATTTATAATTGGCAAAAAACAGCAGAAAATTCATTTTTTGCTCACTTTTTTGACGAACAAATGCAAATAACTTAAAAATGAAAAATAATAGCATAGTACTGTGAGCTAGAAGTTGTTCAGCACAAAAATATCTACAAAATGACTGGTGTTTTATTTATAGATACCCATTAGTTCTTTATAATTAGCAAAACAACAGCAGAAAATTCTATTGTCAATCCACTTTTTTGACAAAAAAATGCAAATAACTTTTAAATGAAAAAGGTAGCATTTGTAAAAGATTTTCTCTCTTTTTCTAAAGTTATAACATGTTTTCATTCATGTGCTCGCCTTGTTGTATACTGTTTTACTAAAAACTAATAAAATCTTTAATGAAAAAAAAAAAAGAAAGGGCAGCATTGTACTGTGAGCATGCCATTTGATCAACACAAAGTTTTCTGCAAAATGAGTGGTGTTTCATTTAATAGCAACCACTACGCTAGGCAGAAATACACTAGGAAAATTAACAAAAAGTCCCAGAAATCATTTAAAAAAAAAAAAAAAAAAAAAAGTCAAAAGCAAATGTCCCTGCACTGACAGAAAGCATCCCTGTTGCATAAATGAAATATACAATGGTGAGCTGTCAGATAAATGATTTATCTACACTTGTGCTATTTGACCTCAGACACCTCATCCTTGGCTTATGCCACACGTGAGGTTACCCGAGGTCAAACAGCACTTGTGTAGATAAATCATTTATTTGGACAGCTCACCATTGTATATCTCTTATTTATTGATTGTATGATCATGGAAAAAAATTATTCTATTAAGTATGGACATCCGGTTGCACCACAACTCGGTGTGCAGCGTAGCTCCAGAGCTCCCTACCTCTCCCCCGTCACAATGCTCTTTTTTCCCCATTGTCAGCCACAAAAGCTACAAATATGCCAGGTGGCACCTCTAAGCAGTCTCGTGGTCTGAAATTGTCCCAAAAATCAATGCCTAAAACCATAGATGCCAATAGATTGGAATGAGAACAATCACATTGGGAGAGGAGCCCCTCTCCCACTGCCTTGAGGGACTCAGACATGGATACAGATGAGGTGTTAGAGCAATTATTCAGGAGCCGTTTTGAGACATTGTTAAGAGAGATTAAAGATTCAAGGGTTGAAACCAGGAGAGAATTCAAAAACTTGGCTGACTAGATCACCAAGTTGGACAAGCGTATGGACAAAGCTAAAGAGTGGATTTCCTCTACTGAAGACCAGGCCCATCAGTTGAAGCTGTGCTATGGAGGTCCTTTTTGGCCAGACAGCAGCTCTTTACACCAAATCCTTGGATCTGGAAAGCAGATCCAGATGGGATAATTTAAGAATTTATGGGCTCACGGAGGTGTAGAGACTTACCCTATGTCTGACTTCATAGAGAACCTGCTCAGAGACATACTGGATCTGCCCCCGAGGTATGCTCTTTCCATCAAGAAAGTGCACAGGTCACTTCTTCAAAAGCTAACTGACCTGGCAGCCTGCCCCAGCTCCATAGTTACAAAGTGCTCTAGTTACAAAACCAATGAGGATCTCCTCCAACGGGCATGGTCCAAAAAGAACATTACCTACTCAAACTCCAGACTTACTTTGGCTCATGACTTTCCCCCAGAACTCCAATCAGCTAGACAGCAGGGAATTCAATTTCAAACAGCCTTCCCAGCATGTCTGAAAGTCTTCTCGAAGGAAGGCACCACTACCGTGCCTTAGAAGCTAAACAAGCCTTCATACAAATGGGGCTTTCAGGTGGGAGGCCTGCCAGCAGAACGATTAGGAGGGCAGCAACTGTTTACACCGGACTGGAAGTTGAGCCTCAGTCGGAAGCGGGCTGGGCCACAAAAACCGTCGGCACAGTAGGCTTTAAATTAAGTGGCAGCAGTGACAGTGCAGTTTCCCAAATCATCACAGGAAGGCTCAGCAGCTCCCAAAACCTGACTGCTTGTTATTTAAACAATGTCCTCCATCCTGATTGTGTGGTGTATGGCTGATATGCCTCACGATTCCTATGCCTCTCGACTCTTCTTCAAGAGTGATTTGTTTGATGTCTGTTCATTTCTGAGGGAGCTACTCCTGGATTTTTACGGTTGCAGGACTAACATTTGTTTGGACAGTTATTCTGTGGACATTTGGACACGAGGGTTGATTTTTTGAGTTACAATATGTTTATCGATCCACAGATATATTACCTTTCATGTTTTTTTTTTTCTCAGTTGCTACTGCTCAAACCAGGGGCTACATATTCGATGCAAATGTTTGCATTACAGATTTTGGAACAAATTTTCTCTGGTCTTCTTTAATAGTCTAATTAAGTAGGTGGTTACTTAATCTATGAAAATATGTTTATCAAACTGGGGAACAGATATGTGTTACTTGATTTGTTATATGCTGGAGGGGGAGATAGTGTTCTGGAGGGGTGCATTCTGTGGGCACTAAGGAGTGTCTATATACGGTGAATTAGGTGGATTTTTCTTAAAAAGCCATTTCTGTTCAACCTCGGCTCTGGGCGAAGGCATTTTAGGAAGGAAATATTACCTCTACCCTTTCCCTTCACAGTTTTCTCCAGGTTGGGAATAGAAGACCTCTGTTTCCGGGCTTCCTTCCTTGGAAGTTCATGTTTATAGGGTTAGTGATAGCCCTGTCAGCTGTTGTATTTAAAATTTGGGGTCTCTTTCTGTTTCAAATATTTAATTTATCCCATCCACACTTGCAAGATTTTAGGGTTATATGGGGCACTATAACAGTACAAATGACTCTGTCCAGGTCCCTGGGGATTATGTTACCTCCTTATGGCTAAACAAAAAACAACCATATGCTCTTACAATGTGCACGGGCTTACGAGCCCAGTAAAGTGTAGCAAGATTTTGTCTCTTCTCAGGGCCAAGTTCTTTCTATTGCAGGAGATGCACCTCTCCAAGTCTGAGCACAAACGGTTAGCTAAGATGGGCTTTTGTGCCTCTACAACATCTTCCTATAAAAAAGGACGATGGAGGGGTGCAGCTATACTAGTTCCAAATGGGGTCCCATTCCAGGTAGAAGCTACTGTGGCTGATAAGGAGGGCAGATATGCTCTGATGAAGGGGGTGTATAGGGGAACAAGGATCACCTTGGCCTCTGTGTATTTTCCACTGGGTTCCATCTATGAGGATTACAGGTCCTTCTTCACTTTATTACAGGAATAGGGGGGAAGGTATACTGATTTGTGGGGGTGATTTCAATTTGGTTTTCAATCCTGTCCTGGATACCACTTCTAAGATACCGAGGTGGGAGCATAAATTGGCTAAAGGAGTGGTTAGGTTGCTGGGGGAGTTGAGCATGCTGGATGTATGGAGGCATTTGTATGTGGGGGGGGGGATTTTATCTTTTACTCAGCCCCTAATCGAATGTATTCTACATTGGACTTTTTCCCTGCACAAGGAGGAGTTTCATAAGGTGGAGGATTCCTGGATGGGTGATCTGGTCTTATCGGATCATTGTCTGATCTTCCTTAAGATGGACCTGGGCGAGGAACACAGGACCACACTATGGCAACTTAATGTCTTGCTGTTACAAGATCCAGAAACTAGGGACATTATTAAAAAAAAAAACATATGAACAGTATTTGGCAGAGAATGATGGCCAGGATGTCCCAGTCGGGATCGTCTGGGATGTGGCAAAATCCGTTCTCAGGGAGAAGTTTATAGAAATTGCCACCCGTAAGAAGGGGAATAGGGAGGCTTGAAAGGTACAATTACAGGCCCAAATCAAGTTGTTGGAAGATGGTCAAAGGGAAAAATATGACATACATGAGCAAAAGAATTGCAAGACCTGAAGAAGAAGCTAGGAAACATTTTCGATTATTATGTATTACAGAAGATGTTACTTCTGCGCCAAAAGTTTTATGAGGGAGGCCCGAGATCTCGGAGGCTGCTGGCCAGCAGACTTAGAATACAGAGGGCTAGAGCCCTGGTGACTGCTCTACACCACCCACACATGGGGAGGGTGGTGCATCAGACACCAGAAATAGCAGAAGCCTTTAAGGCCTACTATGCTGATCTCTATACACCAGGGTTGGGGGGGGCAGGAGGTTCAGGACTACATTCAGGGTCTTCATTTGCAGCAGCTGCCATGGGTGGGGGGAGATGTTTCTTCTTCCCATTTCCCCTACAGGAATTAAAAACAGAAGTGGTTAGGCTGAAGACGGGCAAGTGCCCGGGCAGCAATGGCCTGGCAACAGAATTTTATAAAAAAATGTTTTGACCTGGCTCACCCCTTGCTACTCCGGGTTATGCATGAGATCCATGCAGGGGAGGGCAGTATCCCACCATCCTGGGTACAGGCTGTAATTTCTGCCCTGCCCAAGCCAGGAAAGGACCCGGTCTGCTGCCCCTCATACCATCCCATTTCATTATTCAATAATGATTATAAATTGCTAACTTCCATCTTAGCCCGTCGCGTTCAGGGGATCCTCCCGGATCTTATACACTTAGACCAAACCGGTTTTATACCGGAAAGGCAGGCTCAAGATAACCTAAGAAGAACGGTCCATATTATAGACCATATTAGTGCCACAAAGACCCCTTCCCTCTTGGTTAGCTTGGATGCTGAAAAGGCTTTTGATAAAGTCTCCTGGCCTTTTCTTCGATAGGTCCTTTCCATGTTTGGGTTCCCCAGACTTTTCATAGATGTTATTTTTAAGCTTTATGATAGGCCAGAGGGGTGTGTTTGCATTAATGGACATGTCTCTCCAGGGTTTTCTTTGGGGAGGGGGATGCGGCAGGGTTGCCCCCTTTCTCCATTGCTTTTTGCCTTATATATTGAGCCCCTGGTAGAGAGTATACAGCTAAACCCCCAGATAAAAGGGATTAGGCTGGGGGAGATGGAACATAAATCTGCTTTATATGCAGATGATATTTTATTATACTTGTCTGCACCAGAGGACTCCCTATCCGGCTGTATTTTGGCAGCTTGAACGTTTTTCCTCGATCTCGGGGTACACTTTAAATAAAACAAAGACACTACTTCCCTTCCACATATTTTGTCCAGCATTTTCCTATGTGGTGGAACTTGCCTAAAATGAAATATCTAGGTATTAACCCAGGAATGGATGTACATTAAATAGCGGGGTATAGTTGAGAGAAAATAATTTATCATCTCAAGGTTGATTTTATCCGTTGGTCCCTTCTTCCTCTCCCATTGATATCCTGTGTCCAGGACTTGAAAATGAATGCTCTGCTCAGATTATTATATCTGTTTCAGTGTGTCCCTTGTGTAGTACCAGTTAAGTCTATGGCAGACTGGCAACAAATGTTTTTTACCTTTGCATGGGGCAAGGTCCGTCCATGAGTACAGAAAAAGATACTATAACTCCCAAAGTGAATGGAGGGCCTTGCATTCCAGGACCTGGTGGCATATTGGGTATCAGTTCAAATGAGGGTGGCCCTATTTTTGGGGCCATGCAACTTTACGACTTGGCCTGGAAGAGAATTGATCTCTGGGCACACTCCGAGCCACCTCTGCAGGCCCTACTCTTTAGTAGGCTGGGGAGATCTACTTATGACTCCTCATTTTCAGGCACAGCCACAGTCCTGGAAGGCTGGAAGAGGGGGATTCAGAGGGGTACAACGAAGGAGTCCCTGGCACTTTTCTCATGGTGGGCTTATGACCCAGGTTTTGCCCCAGCCAGGCAGGATGCATGGTTTCTCCACCAGGCTGGCCGAGGAATTACCTCCCCATATCAACTTTTATTTAACAATGTTATAATTACATTCAAGGAGGCCAAGAGATGTTTTGCTTGGTGAGCAGCTGACCTATTTAGGTTCTATCAACTCCGAGACTACATCAACACTCTGTTGAGGGGCAGGTCGACGAGGTGGGAGGAGGGGCTTGCACAGGTCCCCTTTATAAAGATCTGGACATCCCATAGCAGAGAAAAGGCTATAACTCTCCTATATAATAGTTACATATGGGATCGGGCAGCCTCTCAGACACACATTAAACAAAAATTGGGAATCAGAGCTGAATGTTTTTCCTTATACCTGCACGGTAGCAGCGGGTTTGGGAGAATACCTGGAGCACAAGCTCATCTCCAATTTGGAGGGAATTTTGCTGGAAGGTGAGGACCCATTTTTTTCTGGTCCTATCCCAGGTTTCTCATTACTGTCCAGCAGCCCCTCCGTCCTGCTGGAGGGAATGCGGAACTACTCCAGTCTCTCAGTCCCATATTTTTTGGCAATGCCCGGTTACTAAAGACCTTTTGGGATCAGATCATATTGCATTTAAATAAACTCTTTACAACTCAAATACTCTTGGGTCCAGAACACTTAGTATTAGGTCTGGTCCCAGAGGATATCAAAAGTAATGAAGAAAGATATCTATGGGTTGTACTTCTTGCAGCTGCCCTGAAATCTATTACAAAAAAATGGCATCAGAGTGCCCCTCCAGAGATTCCTGAATGGCTATTGTACAGAACATTCAGAAAATGGAAAAGCTAATTTATAATCTGGCCCAGAGAACTGAGGCGTTTAATAATAGGTGGAATAGATGGGAGCAGAGGGACCTGGAGGTGGATATAGAGTGTTGATGTTCTGAGACATCCAAATTGCATCAAGTAGAGCGACTGATATTTTATACAGCCAGATTACTAATTTTTTAATGGAATGGGAACGGATGGTTAATTAAATATGCCATAATGAGGTGCATGATGGGGGATGTTAAGTTACAACATTATTACTATCAGCTTTTTGTATTCCAGACTAACATGCCTTAAAAATGTAAAGTGAAAGCAGTAGCAAACAGGCAAGAAGGTGGAATAGAGCAGCAATGGGGACACATCAAAACCGCCATCACAGGGGCAACAAGCCTTTGTGTGAAGCAAATAAACAGATCAAAATGAAAGAAAAAAAACACTGTGGTTCTCAAAAGAAGTGGTGGGGAAGGTAAGGGAGAAAAAGATAGCATTCAGAAGTATAAGGAAACACAGAAGGAGCAGGACAGAGAACTGTACCAGTTAAAGCAGAAGGAAACAGGGAAGGCAGTCAGAACAGCAAAGGCCCAAACTGAGGAAAAGATAGCTGACTCGGTTAAGAAGGGCGATAAAACCTTTTGTAACACGGCACTATTGACAGCTCTAGCAGGGCTGCCCACGATAGGCAAGACGGCATCAGGGGATAACACCTGCATTATGAGACTTATTAACAGAAAGAAAGCCCAGTGGCCACAGTAAGCCACTGGAAGTGAAATAGCGCTGTGTCAGCCCGACGCTGGTCAGAGAAAGAGCCACACAGGCAGCCAGGAGCGAGAGAGTAGGACAGGGATGGAGCGGGGACAGGTACAGAGGAGACACATAGGCAGAGAGATGTAGCGAGCTGGAGGCACTGTAGTGAGGAAGCAGATGGCAGTGCAGTTTAGTTTATCTGGAGGAATGGATATCGAAGCGTGGACCGATAGCGAGTTTGGGGACGAGCTGGATGTGAGTGGCAGGGCGAGACCAGATGCAAGGAAGGTGCCGGGGAGGCCAGAAGACCTAGCGCCAAAGAAGAGAGGTGCTAAGCTGAGGCATCTAAGCAGCCTATGAAGCAGCAGTGAGCATGTGGCTGATGCGTGAGATGCAGTGGACAGTAGCCCAGGAGACAGCTGTCAGAGCCAAAGACATATCCACATGTCACAGAAAGAGCCAGATGACTTGGAGAGCAGAAAGGTGGAGCAGAACACAATGAAGAACATGCAGTGGGCGTGTAATGTATTTTCTGACTGGCTCAGATAAAAAAAAATGTCAGTAGAAATAGGGACAGTGACAGCTGAGAGGCTGAGTGCTATTCTGAGGCAGTTCTATGGGTCTGTGAGGGCAGAGGATGGGGAGCAATACAGCATCAGCTCCTTCTGTGGGCTGACAGCAGGGGTCAACAGGTATATCAACAGCATCGAGGTGAGGAGAAATGTCAACATCGTGGCCGATGCCCGCTTTCAGGGGCGAACAACGTGTTTGTTGCCATCGTAAAGCAGTATAGGAGACAGGGCAAAGACACTGCTAAGCACCACCCTGCAATTAGAGAGGAGGACCTGAGAGAATAGGGACCTCAGCGCCTCAACCCAGAAACTGCACAGGGGCTGGTGAAGAGGCTCTGGTTTGAGCTGCAGCTGGGGCTTGTGAGAAGAGGATGGGAGGGGTTAAGGGAGCTGACACAGAGATCATTTGAGGTGGCAGAGGATGATATGGGTCAGGAGTATATCACCCTGTCATTCAATGAGGCAATGAAAAATCATGGGCGGCTAGAGGAATGGAACGGAACAGAGAGGCACTGAGAGGTGTGCTCTATTCACAGGGAGACTCTAGGGACTGCCCAGTGGCACTCTTTAAAGAGTACATCAGCTGGTGCCCTACGTCTGCACCTGCCTTCTACATGCACCCCATTAAACATGCACAGAGAGTGCTAGACCAGAAGGAGATATGGTACTCTAGGCAGCTGATGGGTAGAAATTTCCTCGGGGAAATGATGTCGAACATATCAGAGGAGGCAGGCCTTAGCTGACGCTATACAAACCACAGCATCAGGAGCACTGCTGTCCAGATGCTCTCACAGGCAGGAGTGCCAACTCATGAGATCATGTCTGTGACAGGGCACAGGTGTGAGAGCAGCATTCAGAACTATTGGTTACCCACACAACAGGACAGGGAGAGATGGTCCAGTATCCTGTCTGTGCCAAAAACAAGGTCTAGCCAGGTGCCGACCCCCCCCCGGCCACCGTGAGCTATGAGGCAAGCAGCTGTCAGACCCATGGCTGCCCCGCAGTGGACAACATAGATGACAGCCTGATACTCCAGTACTGCTTCACGGATGGAGATAGAAATGACCTTGGGGGCAGGGAGTCTGAGACAGCACAGGAGAGAGCGCCAGGCACCAGACGGCAGAGCCACAGACCTCCTGAGGTGGGGATGACAGCCAGTGGGTGGGACCCCCAGCCCAGCAGTAGTTGGGGCGCGGAGCGCCGCAGGGACACAGGCAGCAGCCAGGAGGAGCCATGGGGGTGCAGCGACAGAGACAACCCTTGCCCCGGCGGCAACCTCGGCAGAGCGGAGGGGGATGCATTGGAGGCTGCGGCAAAGCGACCGGCAGAACACAGTACAAGGCATCAGGAGAGAGCACCACCGAAGCACAGATGCACTCACCTGGAACCACAGCAACAGGGCGATGCAGGAACCAGTGTGGGGGGTCTCGCAAGAGGAGGAGCCACATCCGGTTCCACATTCAGCTGCCACAGTTTTACCATGCACGGGACTGTGATTTTTAATTACGGAGTCACCGGGAGGCACGGAGAGTGCACCGGACATGAGCACTAATAGGGGAGAGGTAGGGAGGCGTGCTACGGCAAACGGGGTGGGCAGAGCGGCGCAAGGACTATAAAGACACCCACTGAGTGACGCCACAGGCATGCAAATGAGCGACTGCCCAGCCACGCACAGGTCTCAACCAGGGGAACTGTGGTCCTGCGAGGCAGGCTGTGAGGGAAACGGCCACTCCGAGGCACGGGAGATCTCTTCCAAACGGCAAGCTAGGAACTGTATCTCCATATACTGAAAGCAGTTTTCACCCACATCTGTATGTAAGACAGCACTGTGATCACATCTGAAAGTAAGATTAAAGATCACACTAAATTCTGCAATTGCCATTGTCTTTATTCTGAATCAATTAGCACAGTGTGTGGCCTGGACCACTACCGAATTTGTCCGTGTTACAAGCGCATTAATCCCCACTGAAGGTGGCATCTAATGGGGAGTTAATGCACGGTTGGGGCTGTTATCGCTTCGCCCGCCTCGCGCCACAATGGCTCCAACCATGCATTAACTCCCCATTAGATGCCACCTTCAGCGGGGATTAATGCTTACTTATAGGTACATTAGGGAGCAAAGAAAGACTAAGGCAGGGATACAGAGGAAGGTGGGTGGGCAGACAGTGAAAAAGCATGGATACTGAACAAATACTTCTGCTCAGTATTCACAATGGAAAAGCAGGTGGAGATACCTAATCAAGTCAATAGAAGCACTCTGGATAGAGGGGTTGATATTAGTCCTTTCACAGAAGAAAGGGTTCTGAAAGAACTCTTAAAACTGAAGGTGGATAAAGCAATGGGGCCTGATGGGATTCACCCCAGAATTCTGAAAGAACTAAGGGAAGAACTAGTACATGGTACCTTTTCACTTTCTTTTCTATTTTCTTTTGAGACCCAACATTCATTCATTTTATGAAGTGTTATAGGTTGTTAATTTATCCGATTGACTGTTTACAATGTTTTGTGGAATCTAGTTAATTGCATTTGTATTTTTAAACTGATCATTTCAATAAAACAAGTATAAAAAAATATTCTACTGAGTATAGTGAATTGTACTGGAAGATTTTGGCTCCTTTACAGAATGCAATAGCTAATTATATTACCTACAGGGTGGCCACAGCTTGTGATTTTCAAATCTGAGCAATAGCCAACCATGTATCAATGTATTTTTTATTTATATATCAAAGTATTATTCATTGATATTAATTGTTGTTGTCTGTAATGCTGTCCTGCCTCCAATTTAAAATAAATAAATAAATAAATAAATAAAACATGCTATGGGGAGCCGTAACTGCCTGTACAAAATCATGGAGGCTCGACCACCTGCTACTCCATAAGCCTGCCTTTAAGAAGTGGACCAAAGCCAAAACCCTAGCTTATTTAAAAGATGAATGATACTGGAGAGGTCTTGAAAGGGGTTGTATGGGAAGCTTACAAGGCCAGAATGCGGGGGAAAAATCATTAGCCTGGCCACTTACAGAAGGAAAAACTGGGATGTGGAAGCACACAGGCTGGAGAAGGAGGTGCAGGATCTCGAGCAGAAATATAAACAAGACCACCACCATCACCCCTATGATCTGGTTCTTAAGCTGGTGAGCACCAGAATCAAACTTAATGAGCTGCTGACCAGGAAAGTAGAACTACCTCTGTATCACCTGAAGCATGCTTATTTGGAGAGGGGGACAAAGCACCCAAACTACTAGCCTACCGTGTCAAAAAACGTCAGGCTGAGAAACATACTCCCAGGCTCAAGTACGCCAATGAGTCGGTTAAAAGTGACTCCCAGAGCATCATCTCCATCATACAGTCTTTCTACCAGAAGCTGCATGCCTCTCCCAAACACCCCAAAACCTGTGGACATCTCTGCCTTCTTAAACAGGCTACCGATCCCCAGAGTATCCCCCTAACAATCCACAGCACTGGATTCTCCCATTACCCCAAAAGATCAGTGCTGCCATTCTTGCTCTTAATAAGGGCAAAGCTCCTCGCGGAGATGGTTTTTCACTAGGCTTTTACAAGATGCTGAAAGATGAAACTACAGTCACCGACAGACATGCACCAGGAAGCCCAGGCATCAGGTATAATGCCCAACTCTCCATGAAGCTGCCATCACAGTCCTCTCAAAAAAAAAAAAATGAGGAAAAGATGCAACGGTCCTGAGGAATTACAGGATCATCTCTCTAATCAACACCAGCCTCAAGGTGCTTGCCAAAATCCTGGTGACTCGGCTAGAACCAGTCCTACAGGGCCTGATCCATCCTGCACAGACTGGCTTTGTCAAAGGATGCCACAGCTCTGACCAGCTGCATACCCTTATCAACCTTATTCATGTGGCCTGAGTGACCCCCCCCACTCCAGCAGTGGCAACAGCTGTGAATTTCAAGAAAGTCTTGGACTCTGTGGAGTGAGATTTCTTCCTGGGCACCATGGACTGGATGGGGGTGGTGCCAATTTTCATACGATGGGTCAGTACTATATATATACACTCACACCATCTACCAGTGTCCTGACAAATGGCATCCACTCCTCACCCTTTCCCTTGCAGAAAAAGACAAGGCAGGGCTGCCCACTTTCCCCACTCCTGTTCATTATAGCTATGGAGCCACTGGCTATAGCTATACAGCATCACACACGCCTCCACAGTATCTGAGCTGAGACAGAGGAGTATACAGAACCCTCCTCAATGCAGATGACTTGCTTATCCTTCAGGTCCAACCTCCCTCATGCTATTGCTGGAACTACTGGACCAGTTTATTAAAGTGTCAGGGCTAAAGGTCAACCTATCCATGACTGAAGTTCTACCACTACACCCATCGTGCAAAAGTCAGGCTTTCTCTGATTGAGGTCTCAGATGGCCAGCTGATGGTATTACCTACCTGGGCATTCAGGTCCTCTCCTCCCTGAACAAGATGGTGAGTCTTGATCTAACCTCGCCTAGTAGAAGGGATTAAAACTGAGCTTGACAGATGACAGCTCCTGACCCTGTTAGTGGACAGCAAAACTGAAGCACACGAGATGATGCTGGCCCTCAGATTGAATCATCTTCTGGACCACATCCCACTCAGAACTGCCAACAGCTGGTTCCAGAAATTAGACAGACTAATTGGGAACTTCATATGGGAAGGCAAATCCTCTCAATATAGTTGTATTAAGCTGAGCAATCACTGGTCCAGAGGAGGTCAGGACCTTCCTGGTTTCAAGAGTACCACCTCAGCTTTATGGTCACACAGATTGCACAATGGTTTGCACCATCCACTTCTGCTTCCCCACAATGGCTCATTATAGAAAGAGACATTGCACAGATTCCTCCCCCCCATCACTCCGTGCAGCTTTGTTATTATACAACAAACTATCAAGAGTAAGGACTATCCCACAATAATGGCTTCCAGAATGGCATGGTACAAGTTTCAGAAACACTTGGCAACAAATCCCATTCTCCCATCTGATGTCCTGCTGTTGGGCAATGTGCAGCTTCGCATAAGGGGCCCTCCTCCACACTGGGCAACATGGACAGCCAGGGGGCTCCAACAAATGAAGAACATGCTAACCACAGATGGAAGGCGTGTAGAGATGTATATTCGTTTACAACCCTTCAACTAAAGTTCAATTTACCAAAACATGAATTTTGGAGAAACCTACAGCTCCAAAGCAAGCTAACTCCCATTCTACCAGTGGCGCTCAGACCCCATGTCAGGAGGCACAAATCATTATGGCCACTATGCAGAAACTCAACAAAGGCAAGATGAGCTTCATCTATCACCACCTTCAGGATGGGACGATTGATCCATCACTGTCTAGCAAGAAAGCTTGGGAGACTGAGTTCGGCACACAGATTCCTGACAAAGAATGGTCAGACACACTCTTCCTGGTGCACAGAGTCCACTTAGATGGGTGCAACTGCCTAATCAGACACAAAATGCTCCTAAGATGGCGCAGAACCCCTGCAACGCTCAAGCAATTAGGGCTCGTGCTAGACAGCAAATACTGGCAATGCTCGCTCCAAGATACACACCTGACATACATCATGTGGCAATGCCCAAGCATGTAAGAGTTCTGGAGTTTCATTAAACAGATCTGTAGCTCAGCTGTCCTCAGCTTGAAATGGACACCCCACTTTTCCTACTGGGAATCCCTTCAAGACAACTCCCCAAACATTCACCAGAGCTGCAATGGTTGGCGGCAGTCAGTATAGGGCGAAGTAGCTTCTGCTAATCAACTGGCACACTCCCGCTGTGCCTAGCACACTGGAATGGCTAACCACAGTGGGGCAGTTAGCCGCTTTAACGGCTGTCTCATGCCAGTGCTGGTACTCTGGCAGCCTACTTCAAAGTCTGGAAGTCTTTTCTGAACTCCCCACACTGCCACAGTAAGGATAAGTGTACCACAAGATTAAGGATTGGAGAGATATAGGATTCTGCAATCTAGTCATATCCCTACTCCACCTCCTCCCTTTATGGGCACAAGGAGACAGCTCAACCCTTTCCCCATCTTCTGTCACCTTCATCACTGAACACCCTCAGGGCTTCCAATCACTAACATCATATGCTGGAGACTTAAGGGATTACAAATCAAATTCCCAAAATAAGTAATATGTAAGTGTTATTGTTTATAAGTTGCAGTTCAGTTTCCAGTGTTCTGTAACTGTGTTCTATATCAGTATTGTTCTATGTAATATCCAGGGCAGTGATACGTATTTACTAGCCCAGATGAATTACTGTTGCAGCCCTTACAGTGTACTGCATTTTTGTTTGATATAGTATTGCTTTGTTGACTTGTTACATGCTGTTGATGAATCTGAATAAAAAGACTGACTGAAAAAAAAATAAAAAAAAATCAAACACACACAGTGTAAGTGTCATCTTTGTAGATCTTGTACCCACAGGCACAAAAGCTAAACAAAGGTTCTTTTGACAGCGGCATACAGGGATAATGTTGACTGACATAGTTAGGAAAACAAAGAACAAATAGCGATGTAACAAAGTGATGGCGTTGTTTCTCTGCAGGTCCAATGAGCATGTTGATGGCAAAAGAAATAACAGGAGTGAGGGGGCTGCCCACATTTTATAGGCACTAACATTGCATGTCATCATCGGGGGCAATCAGCTAGGCAAAAGTTTCCGGAAGGTCTTGACGCCGACTGCTTATAGTTCCAAAGATGTGGCCCCATAGAGGAGATGTCCTCAATAAAGATCTCAGATTTCTTAAACGAAACCTCCCCTCCTCTCCAGACTGCTTATGCTTTCATCAAATAACTTTGACTATCACTAAATCGAGAACCGAAACAGGAGCCTGAGATTTTCCCATGGAAGGAAGTGTGTGGCCTAGTGGTTAGAGCGCAGAGGTGTGAACCTGGAATCCTGTGTTTATATCCCACAACTACCACTTACTCACTGTATGACCCCGAGTAAGACAATTAAGCTCCTTGTGCAAAACCTTTCTGTAATTTCTGTGTGTGTGTGTGTGTGTGTGTGTGTCTCTCTCTTTTTCCCTCTGTGTCTCTCATTCATCTGCTCTTTGAATCTCCTTATGTGAAGAAAATGGCAGCAACATCCTCTGCATTGCCTCTCCTGGATTAATTTCTGGCTGGGATAGTCTGCATAAAAGATGTGACAGTATAGGAAAACAAATTCCTTTCAATCCTTCCTTTCATCTCAACTACTGCCAAGAAACAGAGCTTATTGCCTGTTAACAACAAAAACACTCTTAATGTCTCGGTTTTTAAAGCTTTGGTATGGGATCCCTTAACAACAGTGGCAACATGTTCACAACAGTAATCCTTCAATATAGATAGATATACAGTATGTCTGCTGTAAATTACAGTGTATGACGGCACCATCAAGCTCAAGGGTAGTAACCTTAGGTAGTACTTCTCTCAGGGTGTGATGAACCTATGGTACAGCCCACTGGCTGAGATAGTGTGCCTAACAATACACTGCTCTTGAGTTGGCTAAGCATTAAAACAATGTAATATGAGTTGCCAGTGCATTGCCTACTGTAAAAAAACAATGACACACCAACTCACTGGTGAAACAGTTTAATGTGACTTGTACTGTACAGCAGTGAATACCCTGGGTAGTACCATGGATTGAAAACCCCCTTAAGCAAGTACATGTTTTCACAGCTTACTTATTTTATGCCTGCCTATGAATGGGGGAAGGGTGAACCCGAGAGACCAGGAGTCCCTTCTGACCCTAAATGACGATGTGACTATCTATGTCATGAGATACTTATTATACCTTTTTATGGTATACTTTGTGTCTACTGGTAATTGTTTAGTGTGCTATGAACTGTAGTCTCCTCAGAACCTCTCTAGAAATGGGACATCTGTCCTACAGGGTGTTTTCCACTCCACCTGGACAAACACAAGATTAAAATTATGTACATAATATACACAAGGAGCTTGATTTTCAAAGGGTGATGTAGGGCTCGTGTCAAGCCCTGCATCAAACCCGTTTTTGGCGCAGCCACACCAAACAATTTTGCCACAACTGCGCCCGATTTTAGTAGGTCGGGCACAGTTATGACAGTTTACTTGATTTATGGTAGCTTGCACCAAATATATGGCAGAAGCCCCCATAAAAAGGGTATCCAGGACTGCCTGAGGCTAAACTTTTGGCAACTGGCACACAGGACGGAAAATCCTAATCAACGGCTGGGAGAATTCCGCAAGCCCTATACACCATTTGTTCAGTGCACTCAGGGTTTGTGTCATTTGGAACCTTTTGAAAACCTGGTCCAATAAAGCTGAAAACACAAAATACTATACTAGGTTTTTAACAGTCTGTTTTGTTACCGAATATCTTATAAAACCACGATGCTGAACTTTCAAGACATCTAGTAAAACTGTATAATTTCAATTCTGAATAGTCTTCTAAACTGGAAGTTAACATTAAGATCAAGAAGGTATGAACTTCAAAAAATGCCAAATACCTTGCCTGTTACTGTATTTCTTTGTCGTAGTAGATCCAACCTGTAGTCAAGTAACACATGAGGTACTGAAAGCCTAAAAGAAGAACACAGGCCAACTTCATTTCTGCTAGCTTCTCCAAGACAACTGACCCTAAAAGAACTCAGGCCAGCTTTATTCCTGACAGCTTCTCCAAGGTAACTGGTTCTCTCCAGCTGAATCTTCAGCTCCTATTTAATTATTTCTTTATTTAAAAGTTTAACCAGGAAGTACATACTGAACTGAATACAGCTCATTTCCAGATGAATCCTGGGGGAAGAGGGCAGGGGGAAGACAGCTAACATTATAACAAGGTAAATACAAGTAAGTAATATAAACAGAATCAAAAATATAAAGGCAAAATATTATATAAAGGCAATATTAGAAAATAAAAACACTCAAATATATATATAGAAAGAAAACAAAAATGGAAACAGCAAAAAGATGGCAAGCCTAGAGAATAAAGAAAAAGAGGAGGGTCAGAGGCAGTTGCAAGTAGGACGACAGAAAGAAGAGACTTGAGGGAGGAAGGAGAAGAGGCAAAATGAATAGAAAGGGGAAGAGAGGACCAAAGTTTAGGAAAGCAGAAAGAAAAAGCAGACTGGCCAACAACAGTTTTTCTAGGAGGGATATTAAGAGAATGGAAAGCATTATTGTGAAGAGAGTAGGAGGAAGAAATAGGAGGGGAAAGAAAGGTTTTAAGATAAAAAGGAAGGGTGCCAAAACAGAATTTGAACAAAAAAGTGACAATGGAAAAGGCGCCTAGCATCAAGAGAACCATACTAAGGATCATACTAAGGATTTTTTTGAGCAAGGAGGCCGGTTTAGCCCATATCTGCACCTTTTATGCATAATTACACATTTGAGTAGTATTGAAGCTTATGCCCAGATAACAGCAGAGTATTAAGTAATTTTTTAAATATAGATTTGGTCTCACTAATGACAACATGCAATGGTAAACTATTCCATGGGCTGATAACCCTTAGTGTGAAGAAAAACTTCCTACTAATATAATTAAATGTTTTTCCCACAAGCTGTAGTGGGTGCCCTCAAATGTTATGTGCTATCTTTAAAGACCAACCCCAAGTCTGACATTAAATGTGGGTCCTGTGTTATATCATACAAAAACAGAAGGTCCCCTCTTAGTCGATGCATTTCTAATGCCATCAAATTTAGGCTTAATAGTCTGGTTTTATAGTTATTGTGTTGACCATAAATGTGTTTAGTAAAACGTCTCTGTACTTTTTCTAATATGCTACGTTCTCCTTTTTTAAATGGGCACCACAACTGAGATGCATACTGTACATATGGTTTTACACAAGCTCGGTACAGAGGTACCATGACTTCCAAGTTGCAGGATCTAATATTTCTCCTGAGAGACCAAATTACCCTATTAGATTTGTTAATCGCTGCATTTATATGCTCAGTGTGGATAAGATTACTATTGATAGACACACCCAAATCTTTTTCCTCATGAGTTATATTTAATGGCACTCCAGCTAATGTGTATGTAGTCATGGGGCTGTTTGATCCTAAGTGCATACCTTTACATTTTTTCTTTATTTACTTTCATACTCCATCTGTTAACCCATACTGAGAAAAGATGTAGATCTCTTCGCATGGTAAAGTTTTCTAGGGTTAAACAAGCACTACCTAATTTAACATCATCTGCATATTTTACATTAAGTGATGTGTAACCCCTAGATGGCGCTATCCCAGGGGCTACTACCCCTGCCTGATTTGCCACTAACAGGTTGAGGGGCCTGGATCCAATGGCGGGTGCCTCCACCCAGAGGTCAGGGTTTGCAATAGTTAAACTAACTTGGTCACAGCCCTCTGGGACACTGCAACCCCCCTTTCTTCCCACTAGTGGCCCACACAATATATCAGAATTACCTTCACAGTATACACTTACCCCCAGGTCTGGTTCCGGCACTGGGACCTCCTGTGAAATGAGATACAGTGCAACAATCACAGTACAGTACTTTAACATAGACAAATACCTCAGGCAGTATAACTTTGCTGGAAACAAGCAGCTCTGATTTATTTAGGGATATAACAAGGACAGGGGAAATCAGGTTAATTAGCTTATCACTCTAATAATCTAACTATGGCTTTGTGCACAGGCCTATCCCTATCAGATTCACGGTCCCTGGGTACCCAAGCCCTAGTGGCTAGTCCAAACCGTGGCAGCTGGTGAGGGCCCTTTCACACAGAGAAAAGGAGAATTAAACAGTCAGCAGTACAGTAATTCCATTTGGATTTAATGTGGCAATTCGACAGGAGCGACCTGAATTAGTACTCACGACCTCCAAATAAGATAGGTCCTTCAATGTCAGCAGGGCTCACTTGAGGTACACAAACCTCTTCACACATCCATATAAAGAAAGCACTATACCAGGCAGGCTGCATCTGTATCCCGATCGCAATTACTGCACAATACCGGGAGAACACACAGCAGATTCAGTTCCTGACAGACCGAAAGTGCAATTTTCAGCAATTCCTCCAGTCTTCTACAGGGTGAGCCTGGTTTCTACTCTTCAGAGATCCTTTGATTCTTTTCACAGGACGGATTCAGTCCTAACAAGCTGTTACACAAGCTGCAGACCGGAACTCTGGGCCTTACACACGTTTTTTGACTAAAACTGCACACTGAAAAAGCACAGGGCTCCTTCCTTCTTCACTGCCAAAGCTCAACTGAAACTCCAACCGACAAAACCGGGCACTTCCTTTGAGTTCCTCCCAGTTCTTGACTGGATTGACTGTCACCACAATAGACTGCTGCTGTTGGTCCAAAAGGCACTGAAGTCTAAACTACATCTCCCAGAGTCACTGCCCATACAATCCTCTTGTGGCTGGCTCAGATTATGAGTCCAAGTTCTGATTCGTCAAGGCACCATTTTAGAGCTAGCTTACCCCACACTGATTGGTCCAGTTCAGCAGTTCAAAACCAGAATGGGGAACTAGGCAGACACTGTTCTGACTGCAAAAGAAAGCAGGTTAGACAAACTGTAATTTCATTATTACTCTAAATAATTTCTGGCAAACAGTTACATCTTTCAGATAGGTTCCCTTTGCACTCCTAGTGACTGCAAAAATGGAGTGAATTGGCAGCAGCTTGAGTGGTACTCAATCAAAGAAACACACAGTCCCCCATACAAACTAATTATGTCTGCAAGCAGACAGCTCTTAAAGAGACAGTACCAGAGGTTCTAAAAACACTCACTGATAAATGGCTTAAACGCCAAACACCATTCAGGCTTGGAGCATTCAAGCAAGCTCCTGGAAGTCTTTTGGGAACCCCCATTTGCAGGGGGGTTACAGATGTACAATCTGAAGTAAGGTCAACAGCAAATATCTCAAACAAGCTGGGTCCAAGAACAGATCCCTGCAGGACACCACTGGTTACAGGTCCTGGGGGAGACACATGGCCATTAATTAATAAATACAACTTGAGATCTGTCTGAAAGCCAATTACAAATCCAGCAAATGATGCACTGATTTATGTTTAAGGTGTTAAGTCTGACTTGCAATGCCCAATGTGGCATAACGTCAAAAGCTTTGCTAAAATCATATATATTATCTATCATGTCACATGGGATTTTATTATCCAGAAATGCACTAATGTGCCTGTAAAAACACATTAGGTTTGTCAAGCAACCTCTTCCCTTTTTAAAACCACGTTGTGTAGAGTCTTGTACATTCACAACTGGAGCAATGAAGTCTTTAATTAGACTTTCCATAATTTTACACAAGGCAGAGGTCAGACTGATGGGGTGATAGCTTTCCCATAAAGATTTAGAACCCTTTTTATGCAAGGGGATCACATTTGCTGTTTTCTAGACTGCTGGCACAAAATTGTGTTTGAAACAACCCTCAAACAAAAGCTTTAAGGGTAAGATCAAGTTATCAGCAACTAAATATAAGAAATGTCCTGGGATGTTACCAGGTACAGGGCTGGTTTTTCCTTTCTGAGCTATTAACTTGTTTCTAATGGTTTTATTTGAAAAGGTAACGAAATCAGCATTGTGTGGTATGTTGAATCAGATGTAAATACACGATCACTCTGTGTGGAAAAGACTTCTCAAAATTTCTTATTAAAAAGGTTAACAAGGGAAAGAGAGCTGAATAAAGACAGCAGTGGTGAGTATGAGAGGGGCAATCTAGAGTAAAGTGGCAGAAAGAATGGAAAAGGGGATCCAGTCTAGCAAGGGAGATTTTGTGGGCACTATAGTCAAAAATAGGAAAGATAATTTTTAGTACAATTTCTCGGTGGGCAAGGAGCAGGATACATGCTTTCTTCCTGTACAAAGCACCAAGCTTAGGATGAAGTTTATGGTGCACAGGGAAATCAAGATGCTGGTCAAGGCAGACCCCCGAGGTATTTAGAGCAGCAGTGCAACAAAAATGGGCTAAAATTTGACCCCACTTTTTTTTTCTGCCTAACTGATGCCAGATGTCTTCCTGTTTATTTTGGTGGTAAAATTTCCAGTTTTGTCATTTAAGAATTTTATGAAAGATTTAATGCAATTATTTCTCAAGAAAAAATATGGCCGCCTCATTTATGCATACAAATAGTACTGAGGACATCAGGAGGGTAAGAATCCAGACAAAAATGTAAATGTGCAGTACACAGCATAGAAAGCATCCAGAAAACCCAAATCAACAGTTCTGCCAATATTTTTCATAAACACAGCAGAAAATTAGGTTTTTGGAATAACTTTTTTTTATTGCACTGCTGCTTTAAAGAAGGAAACATCATCAAGTATAGCACCATCAAGGGTATTAAATTGGGGAGGAGAAGTACAGTAAGTTTGGCAAGCCTCTGATGGGCACCAAAAGTCATAGGGACAGTTTTGGGGGGATTAAGAGACAGCTGGTTAATCTTGAACCAACACTGAATGTTGTCAAAATCCAGCTAAAATCAAGAGGAAAGGTCTTGGGGAGAGGAGCCAGAAGCAAAAAGAACTGCTATCAGCATACATATGAATGGACATGGTGGAACAGACAGAGGGAAGGTCGTTTAGGAATATTGAAAAGAGACTAGGACTCAGGACAGACCCTTGAGGGACATCTGAGCTAATGGGAAGAGAGGGGGAAATGGCTTTACCTATTTGGACAGCTTGAGACACAAGGCTGAGTGACTTCAGCAGCGGGACATGCTGTAAAACATGTTTTACACACATCCCAGAGTGCTTTATTGTGCTTACAGGGCTCCCAGATCTACAGGGATTCCTGTATTTTAAGGGAATTTTACTACAAAAACGGGATACAGGAAGGAAATCTATTATTTTTAAAATATCAGGGGAAATGGACAAACACTACGGGAAAATGCCCACTATGAATCTCATGGCTACCAACATCCAGACTGAGCCCTCCAATTGGTGCTCAGTTTGCTGACTTTGCTACACTAAGCAATTCTGTTGGTCCATTCGCAGCCTGTGTTTCTGTAGGGTAGTAAGGTAATGTATTGGCAGTGCATCTTTCTGAGGATGAATTCAGATCTTCAGATCAAGAACCAGTGAGCTGCTGCATGATCCAAACACCTGCCATGTGGCCCTACTCAAAACAACAACACCGCTTGAGTCAGTCAGCCAAGGCCTCAAATGCCACTGTTCTGGACTGGCAGAGAGCCTAAGCCACTGAAGGTAAACTAGCCTTCTTGTGGGCAGCCTCAGGTTAGTCTATTTTAAACTCATTCTAAGTGCAAAATGAGTCAGATAAAAGACTGACCACTTGATGATGATATGCTTGGGGGTGTGCAAGAAAGAGTGCTTAAATGTTGCTTGAGAGAAGCAATGCCCCAAACCACCAAGGCAAACAAACCTTCTGTTTTGCAAATTTGTCTATTTTAAACACATGAAGTGCAAAAAGCAAGCCAGACAAGAGACTCGATGAGGTGGGCTTTAAAGGGTGACGGGGACACAAGGAGTGCTTAAGTGCTACTTGGCTTGTTTGGTGCACAGAGCAGAGTTGTGTTTTTAAAAAGATCACTAAGGCAGCACTTCTTCTGACCAGCCTAGAGGTTGAGGTTATTTGAAAAAAAATTAAACAGTGTTTCTATTTAATTGTGAGCCTGGGAAAGGTATGGGGGTGTCTTCATCAAGATAAGCAGGAGTTATGAATTATATGTGTGAGATCAGAAGGGACCCATAGACCCTGGTCTGGCCTAAGGTTAGTAAAATAAATGAAAAAAAAGGGAATATTTGTTTTTACCTCTGAGAGTTCAGTGCACAAAGCTGTGTGTGTCTGTCTGTGTGTGTGTATAGGGGGGGTGCTTATGCATGCCAATGAAAAACACAACAATACGCTGAAACAATGTTTATTAATTGGGCACTACAGGTACACAGAGCTGTAGGCCCAATGCACAATTGGTGTGCAGTGGCTATGCACGCATATCTGGGGCGAGTAGCTACTCTACACCCCCTGTGCCCCCCACATGGCATGCACGAAGGGGGTACATGCAGACCCACCACACCCGATCCCCCATGTCTGCAGACAGCTCTGCGATGAGGACATTCCGGGGGGGGTGCCAGCACTACGTGTATTCACTAACCCATGTAGTTCTGGTCGCATGGGTGCAGAGGGTGATGCAGGGTACAGCAGGGAGACCCTGCCATAACCCACAACATGTCCCCATGAACACAAGTATTCGGTCACTGGGGGACCAGGACAGTGCACACTGTGCTGCTCCAGACTGCTGGGCAGCAGGAGGCGGCACGAGCAGCTGGATAGATGAGCACCCAGAAAGTTTATGTGAGGCAGCACTGGGACTGGAGGGTGCCGCACTGGTCCGGGTGCATGCTATCGGCATCCACAGCCCCAGACTCTTGTCACCCTATGTGTGAGATCCACTATAGGTCCCAGTGGGGCATCCCATTGGATGTCAGCCAGGGACAACTCCTCCCTTGGCCACCCTGCAGAGTCCTGTGTGTTGGGGGAGGAGCCGTGGATAGGTGGTCGGCACTGGTGAATGCCAGTATGGGTGCACCTGTCGGCGGGGTGCAGGGGCAAGGGTGGGGTATGCGCATTTTGTGCATCCCTATGCCCCTTTCATGCATTGTGAGCAGAACACAAAATGTATCAGTCTGTGATTAAGGGGTAAATTTGAAGTTAAGGCATTTCATACTATAAATAGAATACTGTATAAGGGACTGTATTATTACAAGGTTATAATACCGTCAGGAGGTTCTGGAGACATGTGAACCTTGAGAAATGAGCTTTATACATTCCAGCATGTCCCCAGAACCTCAAGATGGTATTATATTGTTTCATATAAAGTTCTTATAGTTGTAGAGTTATGTGATACGTTGTAGGTGATTTTTTTATATTTAAATTAAATAGGAACACATAAAACAGCCTGAACATTTCTCCTAGTGATTTTATTGACTGGCATAATGACACAAATTGCGTACTTACATTGATTTGTGCATACAGGAAAATCTACATGAATTTCATCCCAGTTTTACAGGGAAAATTAGGTGCACTACAGGAAAATACCTTGCCTGATCTGGGAGCACTGTGCTTATAAAATTGGCTCCCCCCCCTTTTTTACTATTGGGAAAAGCATGTTTATATGTAGAAACAATAGATTTACTTGTGTGTATTTGTGATAAAATAGTCCTTCTGTCCACTGCAAGTGATGTCATTGATGATGTCACTGTATTATTGCCTACTTTCTTCTTCCTGTTTTTTTCTGTTTTTCTCCACATTCAAGATATGGAATGTTTATCATGACATGTTTACTACAGAATACATGGATTCAAATTTCAGCTCAGTTCCACTGGCAGAATGTTTCTCTCTTAACACTCTGTACAGACAGACAGATAACAAAAGACCTTTGTTACAGCCAGAGACTCAGTTATCTCACTGTCAGGGCAAGAAGAAGAGAGTTTCTTGATGAGCAGGTAAATACAGAAGGGGGATTTTTCACTGTCAGCAAAGTAACAGTTGTAGTAAAAACTATAAACAATATTTATTGTTTCTAATTTGTTTATGTATGCAAGGAGAGTGTGATAGTCAGGGAAACAACATTTAATTAATTTTTGTTTATTTATTTAAGGTTGTTTTATTTTTAAGTCCCAGTTGAAGTTTTTTTTTTTTTTTTTTTTACAGTATAAAGGTAGCAGCCATGTTTGTGGTGGAAGAGCAGTTCTGGCTGTAGGGGGCTAACTGAAATGCCGGTGTTCCAAATGCCCATTGATCTGGGTTCCAGACTCTTCACTTCTGAGCAGTCCTTTTTTTCAACCATGTGTAAACCATATTTTACACAAAAATAAGAGCCAATCAAATTAATAGATTTTACCCTGCCATTTTTATCACTGCCTTTAAGGCATGAACAAAACCAACTGACTGAGGAGTCAGAGAGGCCAGCAGCTTTAAGTCTGTCCAGAAGGAGGGGATGTGCCACAGTGTTGAAGGCTTTAACAAGATCGACAAAAATGGCAGAAGTCATCAGTCCTTTAATCATATCTGTAAATACTGAATCAGTGAGCCGACGGAGGGAAGTAAAGGTGGAATGGGATTTCCTAAAGCCAGACTGGAAGGGGGTGAAAAATAAGGAATTGTCAAGAAATGAAGTAAGCTGAGAAAGGACAATACGCTCCTGTAACTTAGCCAAGGTAGGAAGGTGACAGATAGGATGAAAGTTACCAAGAGAGGTGGAATCACCACCTTTGTGAATGGGTATGACAGTAGCATGGTTCCAGACATCAGAAACAGTAGAAGAGGAGAAGGAGAGATTTAAAAGTAAGGTAATGAGAAGAGCAATGCCAGATGCTGAGTGAAGAGTACCTATAGTACTACCAAGTAGAAGAATCGTACCATTCCTGGAGAAATTTAACAATACACCACCCAGCTAATTCATAAAATCTCATAACTGCACTTAAATGCACCTCTTTGCTTTGGGATGGGAAACGAACATAGTCCAGGCTCCAAATCTTAGCAATACTCTACAGGAAAGGCTAAAGAATGCCACATCTTCATCAATAAAATGTGAATTGGTTGTCACTCCTTAAATAGCAGGTATCCAGTTCACTAGATCATTTCTTGAGCTTAGTCCGCTATTTCAATTTCCTAGAGAACACTTTTTTTCATATGGGTTTTGATCCCAACCATCCAGGCTTGCTGAACTCCGCAGGGGCACTGGTGAACCCCAATATCAACCCCATGGGTCCGAAGATCCGCTCAGAACAGCTCGGGCCCAAGAGTACCAAGCTACTGTCATTCTGACAGCCAAGGAGTGCTTTTCTGATACTTCCCCTTTGTCTCTCCCACCACTACTGTTGGTACCTCATGGCACCATGTGGCCCTGCAACCACATAACGGGTCCCCTAACAATGGGAGCAAACTCTCTGTGGTCCAATGCTGGGATTGCTGTGGTCACAGATTCGCAGCACAGCCCTCCTCAGTCAGGAAAGCACTGCCCCCAGCAGCAATTCCAGACCTTAGCTGACAAAAGACAAATAACCCAGGCTCAGTCCTGAACCTGTGGAGGGCAGCATGCTACTGCTGGGGCATTTGGCAGCCGCTGAATACCTTTGTTAACTTTCACGTCGTCACCCAGTTTTGCAATACATTTTAATTGGTCAGACTTATTGCTGTAGGTAAAAGATTAACAAAAAGTACAATATAGGTATTACAAATAATCTTTGCTGACCGTGACAAATTCTCCTCACACATTCACCTGCTTACCAGGGAAATCTCTTCTATTAAAAAAAAAAAAAGAGAAGCCCTGGTCCATCCGAGGGCTTCTTTTGTGTGATTGTGGGGGTGAATATTCTGCCACTAGAAATTAGCACAGATTTGAATTTCTGTATTCCATCCTTAGTAAACATGACATCTACTGAATACAGGACAGATAGAAAAGAAAGAAGGTGGATAAGTAAGCAATAACCCACAACAGGATAAGGGGTTATTGGGAATTAATCAATACCCCCAGTGTGTTGTGGGGCACGAGGCTGCAGGCCGAGAGTCCTCACAGCACCCGATTAATCCCCAATAACCCCATACCCTGGAGAGAGATATTGCACTTATAACATGGGTTATGTGCAAAACAAGGGAAAACACCCAGAAAGGGGGTTGTCCCATGTTTAAACATCAAGAAAGGGACAGCATCCTGCCACCCTGCAAAACAGTCCCAACAAATACTGCATATGTGATGTCTGTTATGCATATACAAATGTCACAAATACACTACTGAGAGGATTTGTGACATTTGTTGTGGATAATATTGTGTGTTACACTCAAACGCCCCTAACTTTACTGTCTCCCCCTGCCAAACACACACACTGAACAGCATCGGCGATCTAAGGACATTGGAGAACACTGTGAAGTACAACAAAAATATCACATTACTAACATATGCTGGCAGTACATACTACATTGGGGGAAAATCAGCCTTTGTCTCACAGTGTCTCGCTAACTGTACTTACCTGCTGTTCCATGATGTCTGCCATCGGCACTCTCCTCTGCACCTGCAATGAACTGCTGCCTGTGCCTCACTCACACTCTCTCTACCAAAATACCCAACATGTCATTGACCTGTGCAGTGACTTTTATTCTGACCTCCTCTCTGTTCCCCAATGACATGCTGGTCCATCACGCACCCCTTTACAGTCGCTACTCCTCCCCCACACAATGCCCGCTGCTGAGCCAATCGCAGACATGGACACATCCTACTGAAGAAACAGACACGGGGGGGGGGGAGAGAGAGACAGGACGCTGTCACAATTGTGCAGTAGGTCTCCTGATCAGGCTATCAGTGTGTGTCTCACTTTCTCTGCCACTCTCTGCACCATGTTTCCCTGCTCCCTCTGTCAGGATACTGGCATGCTAGGCAAACAGAACACCAACCCCGCCTCATACATATCTTGCCTATGCCACAGGGCACACATAACAGCACACACACACACACACACACACACACACCCCACTGTGGGCAGACAGAGGGGCACAGCTCCCCATGTTCTGGAGACTCCCAATAGCCTGTCCTTTGTTGTCCGCCCCCCCCACCACGATCTCCAGTCACTATGCTGCAGGGACAGACACATACACCAGCAGCTAAACATATAGAGAGACACAAAGAGAGAACATACCACACATTCTCACTGAAAGCTTGCCATTCCACTTCATAGCCAGAGACACGCGAGAGAATAGATTGTCATTTTGCCTGTGTCTTGAGCCACAATGCACTCCCTCTCCCTCTAGCTCTCTGTACTTTGCTACAATGTACAGGTGAGGGATGCTCTCGCTCTCTCTCTCTCACACACACACACACACACACACACACACACACACACACACAAGCAGGGACGTGCACAGGTCTCAGTCAGTGGTGAGCGGGCGGGCGGCCAGCTGAGCACTGGCACTGCATTTGTGCTGTTTTCCCACTCTTCTCACTGGGGTACTTTCTTACTGGTTCCACACTGGTTGCATTGCTGCTGTCACTGACAGAACAGTGCTGGGGGACATCTGTTATGGGATGGAATAACAGGGCAACACAAACGGTTCCTGTCTCACACTGTCTGCCCGCACACTATCAAAACAATCTGCTGGCACTGTTTCTCCCTCTGTCTCTCTGTGCAATCTCCAACAAATGATAGCGGTGAGCATCTCTGCGTTCCACTGCATATGTCTCGCTAACACACTTTTTCAATGGCTGCCTTTAGCTTTTCTTTTCACAGGGAGCCAACAAGTTCCAACGGCACTTCACATGGGTTGCTCCGTGGAACCATGGATTAATGTTATAAATCCACGGCCCTGCAAAGCGACTCATCCAATCAAGTTGCACATTTCTGTCAACCCATGTTATAATGAGGAGGAAATCATATAAAGAAGAAAAAGGAAATTTGAGGAAATGGTTAAATGCAGCTGGGTTTGGGTAAATGAAGATTTAAAGGCAAATAAAAAAAAAGATGATGTATTTTGCTGTGCATAATATTAGAAACTGCAATGACATACCAGTGCTGAGATGTCCTGGGACTTTTATTTTAGGCAGCTGAACATTTTTAAAATGAATCATTTAAATCACAGAATCATAGAAGACTGTCAGCAGAAAAGGACACTAGTGCCCATCAAGTCTGCCCCAATACTCCCCCTTCCCCATCCAGATACACCTCTTGCTGCCCTCCAGCCAATCCTTTATATCTGTCCCGTGTCCTCTTGAATCCTTCTACTGTTTCCGCTCCCACCACCTCCTCCAGTAGACTGTTCCAGGGGTCCACCACCCTTTCGGTGAAATAATGCACCTGTGTATTGCCCCTGAATCTTCCCCCCTCCAACCTCAGACTACAAACGCTTGTTCTATCACTTCTTTTCCTTGTGAATAGGCTCCCTTCTCCCACCTTATTTATCCCTTTCATGTACTTGAACATTACTATCATTTCCCCCCTCTCCCTCCTAGTCTCCAGTGAGTACAGGTTCAGTTCCTTCAGACTCTCTTCATAGGGCATCTGTTATATGCCCTGCACCATCTTCATTGACCTTCTCTGGACCCTTTCCCTCCCATCAATATCCTTCCTCAGGTGGGGCTTCCAGAACTGTACCCCATACTCCAGGTGAGGCCTCACCATGGACTTATAAAGGGGCATCAGTACCTCCTTCTTTCTGCTCGTTATACCCCTCCCAATGCATGCCAGCATTCCATTTGCCCTGCCCACTGCTTTGTTGCATTGACTCCCTATCTTGAGGTTATCTGAAATTATAACCACCGATTCCTCTCCTACTTGGTCATCTTTAGTTCCTCCTCTCTGAGAATATAGCTGGCTTGCGGGTTATTATGTCCCATGTGCATCACAGTGCATTTTTTTCACATTAAACTTAAGCTGACATGCTTCTGATCACCCCTCCAGCCTCTTTAGGTCCCCTCCTCATTGCCTCCAGCCTGGCTGTGGTGTCCACCCTATTGAAGATCTTGGTACCATCTGCAAACAGGCACACCTTCCCTTCCAGTCCCTCCCCTATAATTGCAATATATATATTAAAAAGCATGGGCCCTAGCACTAACCCTTGGGGCACCCCGCTCATCACCCTTTCCTCCCTGGAATGCACACCATTCACCACCACCCTCTGGCTCCTGTCCCACAGCCAGTTTTCTACCCAACTCATTATTTCTGATTCCATCCCCAAGCTTTCCAACTTATTAACTAGACTTCTGTGAGAGACAGAGTCAAAGGCCTTCCTGAAGTCCGGTTAGACCATGTCCACCCCCCCTCGATCCACCACCCTTGTTATCCAATCGAAAAACTCGATAAGGTTCATCTGGCACGACCTCCCTGCAGTGAAGCCATGTTGCCTGTCATCCTGCAGTCCATTATCAGCAGGTATCCGACCACCCATTCCTTCAAAAGTGCTTCCATCACCTTACCTACCACCAAGATGAGGTTGACCAGATGACAGTTTTCTACTCCCTTCCTGCCGCCACTCTTGTGGAGTAGCACCATCTGCTCTCCCCCAGTCCCTGAGCACCTGTCCCTTGTCCAGGGACAACTTAAACAGCCTCACCAATGGTGCTGCCAGCTCCTCCTTTAATTCCCAGAGTACCTTCGGATGCAGGGCATCTGGATCCATAGCTTTATTGTCTCTCAGCCAGGCCTGCCTACCTAGCTCCTCTCTTACCCTGACTTCGGTGAACAGGCTTTGGTCTACACCTGTACCTTCCCTTCTCCTTTAACTCCAGTCCCTTCCTCTCCCCCTCTACCATGAAGACCGAGCAGAAATACCTATTTAGCACTTCCATCTTTTCAAAGTCCTCCTCCTCCACCTGTACTCTCCCCCCCCCCCAGTCTAACTATCCCATTTTGCCTTTCTCTCCCTGACATACCTAAAAAAAAGTTTTGTCACCCCTTCTGGCTTGTCTGGCGATTCTCTCTTGTGTGTCTGCTTTAGCCCTCCTAATCTTCTGCCCTGCCATGCTCAGTTTTTCCTTGTAGATCTCCCTTATCTATCCCTCTGAGTCCTCTTATATGTTTTGAATGCCCTTCTTTTCTCCCCAATGGCTCCCCTCACCTCCCAGGTGAACCACAATGGCCTCTTCCATCTTTTGCTTTTCTCAACTCTCCCGATGCAGATGTCCATGGCCTTCAGTAACCCCCCCTTAATTGCTTCCCATAACTCCTCCACATCCTCCATCTGCCATTTCCTCCTCAGAAATTACCCTCATTCTGGCAAAATCTGCCTGCCTGAAATCCAGAACCTTAGTGATGAACCGGCCTGCTGCCTTCCCCATCCTTACTCTGAACCTCACCGTGTTGTGGTCACTTGCACCTAGGCTGTCCCCCACTACCACCTCTTCCACACTTTCCCTATTAGTGAGAACCGTGTCCAATATGTTGCCACCCCTAGTTGGCTCTCTTACCAGCTGTTGCAGGAACGCTCCTTGGAGGGACTCCAAGATCTCCCTACTTCTGGCTGACTGGATGTCCCAGTCAACATCGGGGAGGTCAAGGTCCCCCACCAGCAGAAGTTCCCCTTTGAGTGCCGTTCTCTGGATCAGCCATCTGTCCACCTCCTCCCCCCTGCATCGGAGGTCTGTAGATCACACCCAGGTCTTAAAGCTGCATCGTTTTTTCCAGTGTGACCCACAGGACCTCTGTCGCATCCTGTTCCTCCTGCCCTTCCATCACTCTGATGGCTTCCTTGACATACAGTGCCACCCTCCCCCCTTTATTTCTTCCAGGCCTATCTTTCCCATGTATGTTGCTCCCACCACCAGGTCTCTGTTATGGCATGATGCATAGGCCTTCATCCACCATTATGGCCTCTAATTCCACCACCAAGGCCTTCTGCGATTCTGCGGTTGTGGAATTTTCCACAGAATTTGCATCATGCCGCAAAATTCATATAATGCTACAAAAGTCACTGTTTTTTGGAATTTTCATTCAGAAATAAAGTTTTCCATAGTGCCAGGCTCCTGTACCGGTCTTGTTTATCCTGAATCTCCTCCTCTATGCTTGGCACGTGATGGCATCAATGACACCACATCATATTTTAGCCAATGGCAGAGCTGCATTTTGCCACATACATGAATGAATCATGCTGCAGAAATTGGAAAATGCCGCCGCAGAAGCCTAGGAGCCCTGCTGCAGAAATCAGAAAATGCCGCCGTACAACACTAGGGGTCCTGTCCACCACCTTGTTCCCTAAACTCCTGAAATTTGTGTACAAGCCTTTCCTCCAGATACCCTCCTCCCCCCTCCTGTGGGGGGGTGCTAGCTAGGCTATCCCCTCCCACAACCTCCCCTCATCTTAGCCTCATACTCCCCCACCAGTTTAAACCCTCCTGAGACCTTATCCATGTAACTTTGTAGGCCTCCCCTCAGAACCCTAGCCCCCTCTTGCTGAGATGAAGCCTGTCCTTCTAGTACAAGTTCTCCTCCTCCTCCCATGTGTTCCCCCACTCTCCAATACAGGCAAACCCTTCCTTCTGGTACCATTCTTTAAGCCAGGCATTGAATTCCCTGATCCTCTGCTTCCTAACAGTGTTGGTACAGGCAAGACCTCCGAGAACGCCAAGGATCTCACCTCTTCCTTGCAGCCTTTCACTAGTGCCCTAAACCACCTCTGAACCTCCTCTACTTCATTACTGGTCAAATCATTTGTACCCAAATGAATGACCAGGTGTGGTTTCCCCCTACCACCCTTCCCCCCGCCCGGATTTTCGGCATCATCCGCCCCGCTTTCATCCCTGGTTTGCAAAACACTGATCTCCCCTTGCAGCTTACCCCCTTCCTAAGCCAATGTATCCCTTTGATAATTGAGTCCCTGAAGACCATGACCTTCTCTACCTCTCCCACCCCTGCCAGTGAAACTGATCCCTTACCTGATGAACCCTTCCCTTCCCCCGCTGCTCCTTTGCTAGTGTCCCCCTCACTTGCCCCATCCACCTGGCCCCTCTGCTTGCTCCCTGCTACCTCCCTCAATCCCCCCTTCCCTGCTCCTTTACTTGTATTCCCCTGGCTTGCTTTATCCTCATGCCCCTCTGCCCCCTTCCCTGAACTGCTCCTTACTTGTATCGCCTGGCTTGCTCTGCCTATTGCCCCTCTGCTCACCCCTGCTTACTCCCCAATTCCCTCTCCAGCTCTTGATTCAGAACCTCTTTCAGACATTCCTTCTCCTCCCTCAGTTCCTCCCTCCATCTTTCCTAGGCCCTGCCTATCCACGTGCCCCTGCTTTCCTCTTGGCTCTTCCCTTTCATCATCCCCCCAGTCCTGTGCTCACCTTCTATGGCACTGTTCCCTTCCATTAGCTTTACTCTGCTCTCCACCTCACCCCTACCTCAGCTCTCCTCTCCTTTCCCCACCCCCCTCTCCTGTGCTCACTTCCCATACTACCCTGCTCCCCTCCTGCATGTCTCTCCCGACATCACCTCCAACTCGGTTCCCTTTCCCCCACCCCCGCGCTCACCTCTTCTACCACTCTGCTCCCCTCCAGTATGCTTCACCCTGCTCCCCACATCCCCATCTAGTTCAGTTCCTTTTCCCCAACCCCATTCATACTCCTCACTCCCTCCTGCATCCTGACTACGCCATGCCTTCCCTGCCCCCTCCTAACCTCACCTCCCTCCTCCTTCCTGGCTCCCTTGTCCCTCATGGTTGCTAGTGGTGCAAACCAGTTGGACACTGTAATCCCTCCTTCAGTGAATGCTCTTGTTCCCCTAGGTGACCAGAAACCATCACCTCTCAGAGCTCCAGTTCCCTGACCCCTGTTCCCCTTCCTCCTCACCTCCTGCCAACCATTTTCTCCCCCATACCCTGGCCTGCCCCCATTACCCCCGGCCACCACTGTTGCCTTCCCCATTTTCACTGCCCAACCCTCCAGTTCTCCCTGGAGTCAAATAAATTGTAGTTGTAGCTGGTCCCCCCCACACTTGCCTGCATTCTCCCACTTCCCTCCCCAGACTTATTATTTCAGATGCTAATTGCCCCCACCTTATGCATACTGGATAGCCCCCCATTCTCCACAGCATCTCCATAAATACCGCTGCTCCACACCCACTACACCCAACTATTCTCCCCCAGAGCCCCCATCCCCTTCTTAACAGCCCCCACCCCTGCCCTCTCCAGCCTCCTGTGGGGTTCATACGTCCAGCTCCCCATCCCTGCCCTCTCCAGCCACCTGGAAGGTTCCCCTTGAAGCTAAAGGCTAAAAGCCTCATATTGCATTTTTCTTTTATCTGCTTTTTGCACCCTGTAACTGTGTGATAGCACCACTGTTTCCTGACACTGCCCTATGTTAACTTATAATAATCTAATATAGAAGCATGTGCTCTAATTTGCTGCCTAAAGTTAGCATACAGCACCCTTTTTTGTTTTGTTTCTAAAGTATATAACAAATTATCTTTTTTGCTGCCTAAAGTTAACATACAATCACACTTCTTTTTTTTTTTCCTAGAGTAGCATACCACAAGTCTTACTAAGCCCCCTTAAGAGAACATTTCTCTTTTTGTTCCCTAAAGTAGCATACAAGTCTTTATCAAGACCCTTAACAGTACACTTCTTTTTTGTACACTTCACTTTTTGTTTCCTAAGATAGCTTACAACTGTCCTACTAAGCCCCTTTATAGTACACCTAACTTTTTGTTTATGTGTCCAATGCTTTCATATGAGTAGTCCTACTAAATCCCTTAACAGTACACTTCTCTTTTGTTTATGTACTTTAGATACTGATTACATGACACTGGTTTTCCTCCCCAACTGACGGATGTGTATGATCAGTGGTTGCATCTCCCCTACCTGTCTCTGAATAGGAAGCCACAACCATGCCTCCAACTGACTACCTATGGAGTTAAATGATCCCGGAGTGGGTGGGAGCTGCCCCTGAGCATCTGAGACAATCAGCCAACGAACAGAAATCAGTGCATGTACAATGCACCTCTCATAAACAAACTCTGCAGTTTGTAAACATAATCAATGCCACAGTCTGAGTACAGTGAATATACAAACATAGCAGATGATACCTTGCTGAAGGTGGTCTCTTCTACTGATGTGAACCCGTTTTCCCTTTGAACACTCTTCTGGTCTCTGCTGCCGATGCTCGCAAAACAACTCAAATTGCGCCTGTAACTAAAATAAATCAACCCCCACAAAAACTAAATCCACCTTAAAATGCAACTAGAATGAAATCAGAATAAAACAAACCCCACTAAACCAACAAAACACAGCCACAAAATGCAGCAGTAAAAAAAAGCCAGTCGGTCTTGGCATTTACGCCCGCCCCTCCCTTTCCTCTGCACTTGCGGAACTAATGCTAAACATCCCAGATGTTTAACATTAGACTGGTTCTCTCCTGGAACTTGATCTGCACTGCTGCCAGTTTTCACAACCATTCAGATGTTTGAAATGGTTAACTTGGTTTACTGCCACCACTCAGTGTGATTCCCACTTGGGGTATCTCCAAGTCTGAATCCCACTACAGCCACTGCTCACTCAGTATACTGCTCTTTCCTGAAAGGCAAACAACCCACTCCTTTTATTACAGCTGGGAACACTTTGCTTTACGTGTGATAACTGTAGCCGGTCTCTTTCAAATCAGATCACAGACTTGCCAATTTACCCCTAGTTACATACCTGAAATAACTCAGTCATAGAAAGCATAAAGTATAAAAACATAACATTTAATACTCCACGATAGTTACATACGTAACAGGATAGTAAACAGGATAATTCACACTCAAGACTATGGGGAAAACAATATTTCTACAAAGATAAAACTACACACATAGAAACACAGAATTTATCAGCATAAAAGGACCACTTAGCCCACCCTGTCTGCTTCTGAAAAGAGAGAGATCACAAAGGAAAAATCTAACTCAACGCTTTCTAAATTCGATGTAAACTAGAAGAAGCTTACTGTGAACTGGTAAGTTATGGCATACTTCAATCTGTGATGTTGCTAGTTAAAAATCCCAAACATAACTGCCTTCTCATTGTAAACACACTACAGAAATACCTTTGGCTGGCCAACTCATTACACCTGCATCATCATCATATATGCCTCTCCAACATCACATCCTGGACTATTCCTTTGATCTCTGGGGACCACCCTTTTCCAGAATGGGTCCAAACTGGTTGTGTTGACTGCCTTTAGCTTGCACTGTTCTCCCATCTCTGAGCCAAGCAGGGTGTACTAGCCATGTGTTTATGGATAAAACATTGCCTCCAGATGAAAAGGGGTCCAGTCCTTTGATTATTTATAAAGACAAAAGAATCCTTACAAGACAGGAACTGTTGCTGTTCTTGACCAACCTCTGTGAGAAACAAAGAATACTCACAAAAAAGGCACCTCCTAGCCAAGTGCCCTGAGGCATGGGCTACAGAGGAAGGCAATTCTCAGTTTCAACCAGACCTCCAACCTCAGGTGAAATACTTTACAGGCACAGATGATAATTTATTTATTTATTTGCTTTTGTTAACCGGGTAAGCACACTAGACAGCCAAGTGCCTATTTACAGGTGCGACCCCGGAGGGTTGCAGGGTAAAATTCATACATGAACAGTTGAGGAGTCGAGAAAACACACAGAGAATAACAGGGCTAACACTAGGTAGCTAACAGCGATTGAGAACAGGTTGGCACAATGCAATACAATAAATGGTACATACAGGATGTAATTAGGAGGCGAGCAGCAGAATACCCAACAGGTTAAATCTGAGTAAACAAAACAATGATAAGTACCTGCGGGGGGAAGGTGCCCTAGGCAGGGGGTCAAATACTAGCTACTCAACTGGCTACTGAAGGAGTAAGTGCAAGTAGTGCTGAGGCCCCCACCCTACTGGGCTAGGGGGAAGAGTGGGGCTCCGGAAGTGAGCTACGAGGTGCAGGGACAGGCGGTGGAAGATTTCAAAATGTTCCAGAGGGAGGCTTTAAAGCTTGGATGGGAGATGGAGGACCGAGTTAGCTCAGGGAGTGAGTTCCACAGTTTAGGGGTGTATGTGTTGAAGGCCCAATCTCCCGCAAGGGTGCGGGTTCTAGGAACCAAGCGCTCCAGGTTCGCCCCAGATCTTAGATGGTAGGATGGGGTGCCTAGCTTGAGGGGAAGGGCGAGGGCAGAAGGGGTGGCCAAGCGGATAATGTTGTCAATGAAGTTTCCGAGAATGAAGGAGCGGTGCTTCTCTGGAGGGAGCCACTCCAGGCGGCTGTAGAGATCACAGCGGTGGGTGGGGGAGGCGGAGAGTGCAAAGCGGCAGACATTGCTGTAGGCCGTGTCCCATTTCGAGAGGCTGGTTTTAGGAACTGGGGCAAATGTTACGAGTCTGTAGCAGAGTGTAGGGAGGAGGACTCCCCCTGGCTAGGGCCAAACGAGCAGCCGGGGTGAGGCAGTTTTTAGCTCGATAAGCTAGGCCAAGCTTACCATTAGTGGCCTTACAAACATTCCGGATTTGTAGGGTTAGGTCCAACTGTGGGTCCAGGGTGATGCCCAGATATTTGGCAGTGGCTACCGTCTCCAGGGGATAGCCGTCGGCCCTGTAGATTTGCAGGGGAGCGGGGCAGGATTTTATTTTGTTCAAGGAACCAAACAGCATGGCTTGGGTTTTCTTGAGATTGAGGGTGAGCCTATGGTACCCTAGCCAGGTTTGGATGCGTTCGAAGTCGGTATTCAGTTGGGAGTTTATTGTGGAGATGTCCCAGGAGCTGGCCATGAGGACGAGGTCATCCGTATACAGGGTGGAATGGCCATGGGCAGTGACAGATGGTAGTCCGTCAATAAAAAGTGAGAATAGAGTAGGACCAAGGAAGGATCCCTGAGGGACCCCGCAATGGACTGATGTGGGGCTGGAGAGGGTCCGATTGAAGTTGGTGTATTGCTGCCTGTTGGAGAGGTAGTTTAGGAACCAAGCTTGGGCAGAGGGAGAGAACCCAAGGGATAGGAGCGTGGAGCTGAGGAGGGAGTGATCTACCCTGTCAAAGGCTTTGGAGAGATCCACAAAGATGGCTCCGGTGAGATTCCCTTGGTCAGCAGCAGTCCTGATCAATGAGGTGACTACAGCAAGGGCGGTGGATGTACTGTGCCCTTTCCTGAAGCCATGCTGTGCAGGAGAGAGGATTTTATTTATTTTATTTAGCTTTTGTTTACCGAGTAAGTACACTAGACAAGTATTATTCCCATTTTCAGGAACGACCCGGGAGAATACAACATAATGGTACAGAGACAAAATGCAAGTACATTATGACAGCATACACAACAAATAAGAGTTCAGAGGGCAACGTTATACAAGGGAGTAGAAAGTCATAGTACAACTTATAATCATTATGTTACAAATTAAGACAAGTCAATAAGCACATAATAAACTTATAAATTAAGGCACGACCTGAGTATGCAAAGACGACAGTTATACCCTAGTCAGGTGACGGAGTGGGTTGAACAGAAGTATGTTCCAGGCAGCGCCTGTAAGAGGCAGCTTTGGGTCAGGTTTTTGGGTGATGATTGCCCTAGGGAGGCTGGGGGCAGTCACACGCTGAGGCTTGTTTCAAGAAGCCCCACAGGGATTTGTGAAAACACTGATGGGAGGGGGCCAAGCGAACATACTCTGGGAGAGAGTTCCAAAGTTTGGGCGCACTCACAACAAAGTCCCTGTCTCCCATGACAGTTCCAGTGGCAGGAACTTTGAGCGTACCCAGGACTTGGGACCTAAGGGAGTAGGGAGAAATGTCAGCTGATGGTAGAAGCTGGGCCAGCCCCGGGGGGGGGTACCAGTTCTAATCACCTTGCCCGTGAGACAACCTACCCCAAAGTCCAGGTATCTGGCTGAAGAGAGCCAACAGAGTTTATTGTAAAGCTCACAGTGATGAGTGAGGCGGGGAGCAGCCAGGGCAAAACGACAGATGTTATTGTATGCAGTGTGCCACAGAGTAAGGTGAGTCTTGGTGGAGTGAGCAAATAGGTGCTGACCATAGCTAAGGGAGGGAAGGAGTATACCTCTCGCAAGGGCAAGCCTGGCCGCAGGTGTGAGGTTGTACTTGGCCATGTAGGCCAGGCCCAGCTTACAGTTCGCTGCCCTGCAGACGTCAACGATGTGATTCCCCATGTCAAGTTGAGTGTCTAGTGTGACCCCTAAATACTTGACCGAGTTCACCACTGGGAGGGAGGATCCATCCGAACTGATTATATTCAGAGGGGATGTCGAGGCTTTGATTTTGGCAACTGAGCCAAATAGCATGACCTGAGTTTTTTTCAGATTCAAGACCAGCTTGTAATCAGTAACCCAGGTCAGGACCTTGTTAAAGTCCTCGGACATGCACTTGGTAAGAGTAGCAGTGTCTCTGGAGTGGGCCATTATCACCAGGTCATCTGCCTATAGGGTGGCACTGCAATTGGTTGTCACCTTTGGTAGTTGATTAATGAAGAGGGAGAAGAGGAGGGGGTCCAGTACCGAGCCCTGGGGGACTCCTGATGTCACCAGTAGGGCTTTGGACAGGACTTTATTGAAGCAAATCTGCTGCATTCTACCATGTAGATAGCCCATAATCCATTTCATAGCAGTGGGGGAAAGGCCGAGTGACCACAACTGTTGACAGAACAATGCGTGGTCGACAAGGTCTAAGGCTTTGGACAGGTCGATAAATATGGCTCCAGAGAGTTTGCCCTGGTCCATGGCTGTTCTGATGCTTGATGTGACAGAGATCAAGGCTGTGGAAGTGCTATGCCCCTTTCGAAAACCATGCTGGGCCGGGGATAGCAGCTCATGACATTGTACATACTCTGAGCGCTGCTCAGCCACTACTTTTTCGAGGAACTTGCTAAGGGATGAAAGAATAGCAATCGGACGATAGTTATCCGGTATTTTAGGATTGCCCTGCTTCAGGACAGGGACTATCCTTGCCTCCTTCCAGATATCTGGGATGGACCCCCATGCAAGGGATAGGTTAAAGATGTGGGCTACTGGAGAGGCAATGTGGGAAGCCCCAAGCTTTAGAAGCTTAGGGTCCAGGTTATCTAGGCCAGGGCTGAAGTACTGGGAGAGACCAGCTAGGCACCTCTGCATGTCTAAGGTTGTCACAGCCCTGAGGTAAAACATTTGTCGAGGGGGGTGATCCTCCCGCCAAGTGTGGGGGGAGGACATACCCGTGCCAGACGGGAAAAGTGCAGTGAAGGCCGAGAGGTCAGAGAAGTGCGAATTTAGGGAGTTGGCAATGGTGTGGTGATTGTTACAGGAGACACCTTTTATAATCATGTCAGATACCCCTGGATGGGAGGAACCACTGACTAGGGTTTTTTTATTTCTCCAAAACCTCCTGGGGTCGCTGGTGGAGCCGAGTAGGGCAGACTTGCAGAAGTCACTTTTTGCAATCCTGATGGCCTTTTTGCACTCATTTCTAAGGTGTCTGTATCATAGGAAAGTAGTGGGATCATGGGAACTTCTGAAGTTTGCCCAACACCTGTCTCTTGCCCACATTTGGACTAGAAGATTCCCGTGCAACCAGAGGGTAGCGGATCCCCTCACCCTACAGGAGAAATTTGGAGCATGCTTGTCTTGCAGGGCCCCGAATGTGGTAAGAAAGTGGGAGGCTGCGACTAGGGGTCAGTAGCTCCTAGTACCTCGGACCAGTCAGTGAGCCTTAGGTCCTCCAGGAACTCTCCAGGATCAAACCTGGAGAAGTTCCTGACATGCATGATCTTGTGTGGAATTCTGGGAGAGGGAACTTTCCACACACAGAAGACCAGAGAGTGGTCGGAAATGGCATCTGATAATGTTCCTGCTGAGGCGATCCTGTCTGGATGGTTGGTCAGGATCCAGTCCAGAAGGGAGCTGCAGGAGCCATTTGCCGATCGCCTGGTTGGTTCCTGTATTAGCTGAGTCAGGGTAAGATTAGCAAGGAGGGGCTCAAACTGCTTTTCATTACCACCAGCCCAGTTGAGGTTAATGTCCCCCATGATTATGAGTTTGTTGTCCCTAATGCTAGGACCAACTGAATCCAGGAGATGGGTCAATCCTGGGAGCCCACCTCTTGGAGGGTTATACGTGCACATCAGATGAAGTTTCTTGGTGTTCCCAAATAGGAGTAGTACATGCAGTACCTCACAGGGGGACATATGGAATTGCTGGTGTACTATTGGGGAGACCTTAAGGTGGCTTCTGTAGTAGATCAGGATGCCATCCCCCCTGTTTATCCCTGCTCGGTACTGCCGTATGAAGTCACACCCGGGAAGAACACAGGCTGAATCAGGGATCGAGGGTTTGAGCCAGGTCTCAGTCACTCCAAGGATATCGGGTTTATAGAGTGCGGTCCATGAGACAAGCTCATCCCGGTTTGGTAGCAGACTCCTAATGTTGAGATGAGTCACTTTTAGGCCCTTGCCCATGCCCCAAACTGAGGGGATTGTGGGGGCCGGAGTATTTGGACCAGGGTTTGTTTCGATATCCCCAGACAGTAGTATTATCACAAGGAGGAGCCAGTAAGGACACCATCTCGTGGGAGATAGGCCATTTGTAGGAGTTTGAACACGAAGACGCTTTACCCTGACAGAGTGCACTAGACCCCTGAAGTTTAAGCAGCAGGTGAGGCAAAGGGGGGGTTTGGGAGGTCGCAAGGATATTTGAGAAGGTGAAGTCGGGCACCTCAAGGAAGGGAGATTTCTCCCAGTGCCCCCCTGGGGTGAGCGGAGGAGTGGTGGCCACATAGAGCAGGGTGAGTCCCTAGTACAAGACCAGTTAGTGCCAGTGACCTATATGGTAGACAGCACTCCAAAGCCATCATGATAGGGGTCCTCTACCTTCCGGCGGGAGGTGAGGGAGCCTGGTCCACATCTGGGCAAGAGGCATGGTCTGGCTAGGTTGTTGTGCCCAGACAGCAGGGAGGTTAGGTGTAGCTGATGGGAGATTAGGAGAGAGAGATATTGTACCTGAGAAGGCAGGTGGATACATAAATATCAATAGAAGGCCAGTGGGACAGATAGTATAGCCTATTGTACCACTGGGTTGTAATCTTTGGTTACCACAGTGATTGTTCAGTTAATGCTAACAGAAAACAGTTATCACAGTGATTGTCTGGTTAAGGTTAACAGAAAACAGGAGTGTAACCACAGTTTATGCCTGAGTGAGAGATAGGAGTGTCATTTGTAGAGATACTAAGTACTTAACACAGTTATAGCCAGGATAGAGGTAGGAACAGGCCTTGTGGAAGAGGGTGTGCAGTGCCGGTAGGACTATAGGCTAGGGGTCCCAAGGGATCAGGCCAAGCTTCAAGGGGGGGGTAGCTCCTGACCCAGCACTGTATAAGCTCACTCTAGGCGCTGTAGTCGGTACAATGTTAGCCTCTCTAGACAGTATAATTATTGTTACAATGTTAGCCTCTCTAGACAGTATAATTATTGGGCGATTGCCTCTCTAGACAGTATAATTATTGGGCGATTGCTAGTTGAACTATACTGGCCTCAGTAGACACTATGGATAGTTATAAGCATTGACAGTTATAAGCATTGGCACAGAACAATCCTGCTCCCTTCAAACAGGATCTACCCTGGATGAGAGCCAATCAGTGGGGACCAGTAATTAAGATAGCAGACTAATCACAAATATTATCTAAAACATGGACCAAAAAGTCGGAAAGATTAGTCTAGCCCCTGAGGTATCCAGTCACAGCCAGAGAGATGGGAAAAGCAATGGATAGCTCTGTGGGTAATAGCGTGCAATGCCCCTTTATACTATCAGGCCCACCCCCGCCAGCTGATAAGGTGAGATAGATCCAGAAGGCAGAGCCAACAGGCATTTAATAGAAGGAGGGAACAGGGTGGGCGGCTGGGCCGAAACTCTCCTGCACCTGGGCAGGGGCTGGGAAACTTAAGCTTGTGAGAACAGCCGCCGAGGAGGCCCGCCGGGCTGCAGACGACCTGCACCTCAGGACCTCGGCCTCAGAGAAAGGTGCCCGAGGAGAGGGGACCTCCTCGAGCAGGTCACCTGCCTCCCCTCCCGCACAAAGTCAGGCAAGGCACAGTTGATGGTGGGACTGGCTCTCCCTTAGTAGGAGACAAAGGGAGCGTCACCACCTGCAGGGACCAATGGATGAGGGCACTTTCAACGCCAAGTTCAACAGTCTGGAGTTGGGGGTTTCTTTGTTCTTCGGCCAAAAACTCCCGCAGCCACCCTCCAAGCAGTGATTCCCTAGCAGCGGTATCCCGTCACAGCAGTGAGTGGAATAATGTTGTTTGGTCCGATTCAAAAGTCAGTGTTGCGAGCAGATTCAGGCGATCACTCTCCTGCACCTGGGCAGGGGCCGGGAAACTTAAGCTTGTAAGAACAGCCGCCGAGGAGGCCCGCCGGGGCTGCAGACACACCCGGCACCTCAGGACTCGGCCTCAGAGAAGTTGCAAGTGCCCAAGGGGCGGCGGGACCTTCCTGAAGCAGGTCACCCTTGCCTCCTGTCCCGCACAAAGTCAGGCAAGGCACAGTTGATGGTGGGACTGGCTTTCCCTTTGTAGGAGACAAAGGGAGCATCACCACCTGCAGGGACCAATGGATAAGGGTGCTTTCGGTCCTGGATATATTGGGAGAACTGGGAGGCAACAGCTTTCTCGAGAAGTTTGGTGGTGGCGGACAGAATGGCAATAGGTCGGTAGTTAAAGGGATCTTTGGGATTCCCCTGTTTTAAGACGGGAATGACCTTGGCCACTTTCCACAGGTCACGGATGATCCCAGTATTAAGGGAGGTGTTGAATATGTGCGTGACGGGCTGGCAGGAGGTGTGGGCCCCTCAGTCTGAGCAGTTTCGGCCTGAGGCTGTCTGACCGCGCCGGCCTGTGAGGGAGAGGCGATGCGAGCAGCTTCTGGGTCTCCTTAGCTGAAACTTGTTGCAGGTGGAAGGCGGGCCGGGGTGGAGTCTGGATGGAGGGGTGCCAGAGGACTGGGGCTGAGGACTGGGGAGGGGGGGCAGTTCAGAAAACATGGAGTTAAAGGTGTTTGCAATGGTGTGGGGGTTACTACAGCTGACCTCCCCAACGAGCAGGTCAGTGACCTGCGCTCTAGCTGACCCACCAACCGCATTTTTAATATTTTGCCCAAAGCTCCTCGGTTTGCTGGCAGAGGAGAGTTAGGCGGCTTGGCAGAATTCACTTTTTGCTGAGCGGATGGCTCTTTTGCAGGAGTTTCTGAGGTGCCTGTATGCCATCAGATCATTATTATTTTGGGAGGCCTTGTAGGTCGCCCAACATTTGTCCCTGGCCTTCATAACTGAGAATAGGCCCCCATGAAGCCATTTGGTGACGGTGCCCCTTACCCTTCTCCTACTGGGGGGGGCATGTTTATTTTGCAGGGGGACAAACTCAGCTAAGAATAAGTCCAGAGCTTGTGCAGGGTCGTTGGAGGCAGTGACCCCTGACCAGTCAATTGTTAGGAGGTCAGAAAGGAAATTGTGAGTATTAAATTTGGAGTAGTCCCTCAGTTCGATCACTTTACTAGGGATTTTAGGCTGGGAGATGCCCCAGACGCAGAAGATAGGTGAGTGGTCAGAGATGACATCCAGGAGAATTCCTGAGGATGTGATTCTGGCAGGCCTGTTGGACAAGATCCAATCAATAAGGGATCCATTGTTCCCCCGTGAGGAGAGCCTAGTGGGTTCAGTTATGATTTGGCTCAGGGCAAGGCCCAAGAGCAGAGGCTCGTACAATTTACAGTTGGTACCCATCCAGTTAAGGTTGAAGTCACCTATAACTAGGATTTCGTTGGGACCCGCTTTACCACCAATGCAGTCGAGCAGGGAGGAGAGTCCAGACAGACCACCCTTGGGGGGGATGTAAGTACAGAGCAGGTGAATTTTCTTAGTGTGACCCAGCAGAAAAAGGGCATGCAAGAACTCACAGGCTGGGGGGGTGGTAGGTGAGTGGTCGATGGGAGACATGTTTGGGTGCGCCTTATAGTAGAGGAGCACCCCGCCGCCCCTCTTTTTACCTGGTCTCTCTCATCTGAAGTGGTTATAGCCTGGGAGGGTGCACAGGGCATCAGGGATATGGGGCTTAAGCCAGGTTTCAGAGAGACCCAAGACATCCGGCTTGTGGTGGGCGACCCAGGCTGTGAGCTCAGTTAGGTTGCGTAGGAGGCTACGTACATTCAGGTGGGCAATTTTAAGTCCTTTAGAGGAGATCCGGGGGGGGGGCGGGGATTTAGAGACAGCAAGGTGGGTAGCTGACTAAGTAGGGAGGCCGTGCCCCGAGTGGGTCCTGTGGGCGCAGGGGGGACTGTCATAATGACTGCGAATAGAACACCTGCTGGAGGACAGGGAGGAGGGAAAGGTCCAGAGAAGCGAGCTGGAAGTTTGGAGGTTAGACCAAATAAGTGTGTCAGCCACTTGGTCCAAGTACCCTCCTTTCGGGGACAGCGCGGAGGTGCTGTGAGCAAAACACCGAGTGTCAGCTAGAGCTATGGTGGATGTGAACAGCAGAGTTTGATTGTGGTAGGCAGCAAATGGGAGTAATATGAGCTAGGCTGATAGGGCGGCCACTAGTGGTGAGGGAAAATAACCTACAGATGGGAAACAGGGTAGATAGTTATTTTCAGCCCTGCAGCCTATTTAAGGGAGAGCCGACCAAGGGTGGTGATGGGGGCAGTGGGGAGCCGAACGTGCAGCGGTCGGTGGGGCTAGAACTTGCATGTCGACCAGAGAAGCTCCAGCAATTTGAATTAGGCACCAAGTTTAAACAGAGCAAGCAGTCCGAGTCAGAGGTCCTGTTTTCGGCAGTGGAAAAGGGCCACCGGGACGAGTCCTGATGTAGGACGCCAAAAGGAGCAGTTTAAAAGCTCTTTTTAAATTTTTTTTTTTCCAGATGTTCCACAACGCCACAGCAGTCGGGAGAGGAAAGCTCTGCTGGGCAGGGCTGTGCTGGGCAGGGGTAGCTTGCTTCCAGTAGCTGCAAATTACCTGGCAAATGAACAGCGAGGAAGTTTCCTGCAGAGCTGCTGGGGGAAGGCTACTACAAGCCCTCGCGACCGCCAGATCTTCGGGGGGTCTTCTACGGAGGACAGAAAAAAAACAAACACAGAATTAGTAAGGTAAGGGTGGGTGGGGGCGGTTGCAGATGAGAACAAAAGAATGGGGGTGCGTGGTGATTGGGCTAGGGGAGGGGCCGCTCCAGCCAGAGAAATGCTGTTAACAGGCAGGTTTTGAATGGAGGGGGAAGCCGAAAATGTTTGTAAGTGAAATCGAACAACAGGCTGTACTGAAAAGCAGGGGCGAAACTGAACTTCAAGTGACCAACAGTAAACTAACACAGTCAGGCTAGTAGCTTAGGACAAGTACCGTAACAGAATGACTAAACGGGCAGAAAATCTTCTGCTTTTCATGGCAGTTAATAAAGGAGACTGGCTAACTATAGCAGCTTTCACAGTAATTTAAGAAAAAAGATGCATCACATACTGTATCTAAACAGGTGGAAAACATAAAATTTAAAGGGGAATTCAATTAAAGAGACAGGCTAGGGACGGGACTTTCTAAGGCAATCTTCCCAAAATTATGCAGTGAAAAAGTCTATCTCCACTTGCACGCAGACTGGAGAAGCTCCAGCAATTTGAATTAGGTGCCAAGTTTAAACAGAGCAAGCAGTCCGAGTCAGAGGTCCTGTTTTCGGCAGTGGAAAAGCGCCACGGGGATGAGTCCTGATGTAGGGCGCCAAAAGGAGCAGTTTAAAAGCTCTTTTTATTTATTTTTCTTTTTTCAGATGTTCCACAACGCCACAGCAGTCGGGAGAGGAAAGCTCTGCTGGGCAGGGCTGTGCTGGGCAGGGGTAGCTTGCTTCCAGTAGCTGCAAATTACCTGGCAAACGAACAGCGAGGAGGTTTCTCTGCAGGGCTGCTGGGGAAGGTTACACGAGTTCGCCGACCGCCAAATCGGGGGTCTTCACAAACGAACAGCGAGGAGGTTTCCTGTGGCTGCTGGGGGAAGGCTGCTACGAGCCCTCGCGACCGCCAAATCTCCAGGGGGTCTTCTGCCAAATGAACAGCGAGGAGGTTTGCTGCAGGGCTGCTGGGGGAGGGCTGCTATGAGCCCTCGTGACCGCCAAATCTCCTAAAAAGAAACAGCACACACTAAAAATATATTGCAAGTTGTCACAAACATTATTTTATATTATATCATCCAACCTATGATGGCCTTCCCTGCACTGGTGTCAGCTCCCTTTCCATGTGTTCAGTTATTTCGCCCTCAACAGATCCACTCACATGTACCACCAAAACCAAAATCAGCAAATAAGGAAAATTAGCAGCAAGGTAAATATATACATACAAGGTAAAAAAAATTGTTAGGTCAAGTGCATCTGCAGGTTGAGTTGGTCCACAGGTAGTTCAAAAAAGAGCTCCTAAAAAGAAAATTGGAGGAGCAGCTGCAGCCCAGCAGTCGCAGATAGTTCCAGAGTGTGGATACAAAGGCAGCAAAAGCCTGGTGTCCCATATTAGAACAAGCTTTAGGGACTACCAGCTGGGATTTTTTCATTAGAACTTAGGTGGTACAATTGCTGAGATAGATTAAGAAAGTCAGCAAGAGGTGTAGGGGTGGATCACTGGAACATCTATCTCTCCAGCACCCCTTTGTTGCGGAGTTATAAGCAGAGATGGTTACCCACACTACTATGTACTGATGTTGGTTGCCAGAATATGCTCTATGTGCACTGGACTGAGGGGATATATATGGAAACAAGACGTGAAAACAGGATGTCTAATCCTAGAGAGTAACTACAGTGCAAATATGTTCTTGCAATTAACCAGGATGCAACCAATTCTAAGAATCTTTGACTGGAATATCATTTATTTACATTTTTTTAATATACAACTTTTCAACCCTCTCAATCCCAGATTCTACCTTTCTTTCCTACCTCAGCCCACTTCTGCCCCTGCTGTATCCCAGCATTCCACTGGCCCACTCCCCCAAGCTCCAGATTCTAAAACTCCAGCAGGAACCTTGTGAGCTTCTTCCTTCATAGTGGAGAACGGACTGGCTCTGGCACCACACCTGTAATGATGCCAGGAACCAGAACAAGGAGCTGGCAGTGCCAGGGCAGTGGACATGGGGTGGGTGGCCAGCCATCACTAGATGCCAGGGGCAAGGATCTTTCCCTAAAAGTTTTCTTCCATCTACCACCTGTAGCATTCTGCCTTGCACCTATCTGCAGAGGAGGGGCTAAGATCATTTGGTCACCCGGTTTCTCACAGGAAGCACTTGTGCAAATGGCCCAGTGGTGTGGAGGGCTAAGGCACTGAGTGCCTTACCTCCTCCTCTACCACTGACCTGTGTTCAGGAATAAGCATGGGTTTCTGGAGGACGGCCAGGGGAGAGGGCTGAGTAACCACCTGGCAGCTACTCTCTGCCAGATCAGGGTGGTTGGCCATCTAAGCTCCTGGCTATCACCAGGTGCAGGCCTGGTGGTAGCGCATGGGAAGCAGAGTGACAGATGAACATTATGAGGGCGGAGGGAGTCACAGTCTCTGGGTATATGCATGCCTTCATGAGCATATGCTTGCTCGAGTATGCTGCAGCTGAGGCTTGGAAAAGAGAAAGCAGAGGACAACAGAAGGCACAGCATGCAGCAATGACACCCACCCACCACTTCCCCCTCTCACCACATGACCAGGGTACTGAGTCGGCAGCACTGGATTCAAGCTTTGTGGGAGGGACAGCCCTCCCCCTACTGACCCCACCATGGGGGGGGGGACATCCATGGGAGTATTTGTCAGCCAAGGTAAGCCTGGGCAGATGATGGATTGTTCGGGGCAGTGAAGCAGGAGCTGAAGGGAGCCAAGCCTGCCATGGACAGGAGTGTAAACAGATTACAGGGGAAAAAAGGAAGCACTTATGTAGCAGGAAAAGACTCCCTCCAAGAAATCGGAAAGTGCTCCCACCACATTGTTTCCACAGCTCCACCAGCCCATGATGGGGCTGCCCCTTCCACTCTACAGCCCCTTTTGTTTTCTCCCAAGTATCGCTCTCTGACATCCTCAAGAACCTCAGCACCCTTGAGTCTTCTGAAAGGAATCTTCTCTAATGGACAGGACCAATCACTTTTAATTCTTTGCTGCCCCGGTCACTGTCAGACCCATCTCTACCTTTCTGAATCCCTTGACAATGCTCCTGGCCTGGAAGATTGCTAAAGTCATCTCTCTACACACAGAGTGTGGGTGGTACCTCTACTCCAGGAAATTGTTGTCCCATTTCCCTGCTCTCTCCACCCTCTTCAAGATTCAGGAGCCTCTGTCCTGTCCCAGGCAGCTCACTATTTTACTTATCCCTCCTCTGCACATTGCAGTCTGGATTCCCAGCCAGCTTCTTCACCGTCACCTCCTCCCCCTCTAGCACACCGAAACCGTCCTTACTGGGACAGATCAGGGACACATCACATGGGCCGTGTTCATTGACACAATCTCCCAGTCTCCACCTCATCCTTCTCAGCAAGCTACCTAGAGCTGAACTGTAAGAAAACTTTCTGGTTCAGTTCCTACTTATCTGACCATGTTCTATCTGTTCACATAGGCAGAGCCACCTCTCCTGCCCTCCCAACAGACACATCACCCCAAAGCCCAGTTTATGGTACCCTATTCCTCTGAGTTTTTCTACATGACCTGGCTTCTGCCCGTATCTCCTCCCACAGCCACATGCACACTGCTGATACGGTGCTCGTTACCAGAGGCTCAGATGTAGGCATACTCAAAAGCAAATTACAGCCGGATTTTAATGTCATTCTGTACTGGTTCTAGTAGTCCAACTAACTGACTCTAAATATAAAGAAAACAGTGTCCATGACATCTGGCTCCAGATTACAGCTGGCTAAACTCACCTCCTCTCCCCCTCCCACCCTTAAGATCTGCAATGGTTCACCTCTTGCACATGTCTCATCATTTAAATATCTTGCATTTTCATTGAACTAGTCCCTAAACTTCTTCACCAATATCGACTTCTCAAACTCTTCTTCAAGTTCAGTACCCCTCACCACATATAAGCTAATGATTTCCATTTGCAGTGGAAAACACCAGTAAACAAAACAAAAAAATTAATTTGTCATTCTTAAAGCAGAACTTGGGAGTCAATTTTTCATGAAAAAAACATTTTGCACCAACTTGTTGGACAAACCCTTCCATTCTGAGCCAAATTTTAATACATAACATACTTATTTGCCCTCAATTTGGGGGGCCAATGGAAAAAAATGGATTTTAAGATTTTGCCAAACAGAACTGGCCTTTTTGAAAATGGAAAATCATGGGCTGTATATGCCTCACTACTATTGACAGATGGGACATGGTTCATAAAGTGATCCTACCCATTTTTGGCTATGGGGACACTGTCTGTGGAACAGCAGCAAAGTCTTCCTAACCAACCAAGACACTATTCAGGGAACCCCTTACCATGCATTGTTATTTCGCCCGCAACAAATCCCGCTCCTATGCACCACTGCAAGATGTCATCCAACCTATGATGGCCTTCCCTGCACAGGTGTCCGCTCCCTTTCCATGCGTTCAGTTATTTCACCCGCAACAGATCCCACTCCAATGCACCACTGCAAGACGTAGTCCAGCCTATAATGACCTTCCCTGGATAAATGTCAGCTCCCTTTCTATGCGTTCAGTTATTTTGTGCTCAACAGATCACATTCCCATGCACCACTACAAGATGTAATCCAGCCTATGATGACCCTCCCTGGATAAGTGTCAGCTCATTCATAATACCCTGATGATCTCCAAATTCTGGAATTACACTCTCCTTGACGTCGCCGCCCTTCTCATGCAAACTCTAACCTCTGACTCTACCTACAGTCACTCAACCCCCTGCTCATTCCTTAATCCTAGCTGTTACCCACTTCCTGGACATGCTGCATCCTCCTGGAAATTCCCTTCCCTCTGGAGCTGCATCCCTTCTCAGATTCAGGCCCCTGCATCATGGCTGTCTCTCAAACGTCAGATCAGGGAACGGACTATACCCTAATTCATAAATGTATCACACGGTTTGTTTTATATGAGCATATTGTACTAGGATATCCTATGCTGATGTGTACAAACACCCCTAACTAATTTTGCAGTTCATTGTCTTGTCTATTAAAGGGACGCTCTCAAACCTTTTTGCATCATACTATTTCTAGTTGAAAATATACGTTTTATGATTGCTTATGTAACCCCTAGTGTTACACCCCTGCCTGCAACTTACAAGCTAGGCTAAGGGGTTTGGGTTCGTTAACTTATATCAAATCTAAAATAATTGCGCAGTGCCTTCACTCAGAGTATGCTTTATCTGGGATAGCTGTTACCTGGTATAACCCTCTGAGATGTTATATAACCCACAAATACCATTTACCATCCCCAGACATGACTCAATAGACATTTCCCCACATTTCAACAATTTTGTAATTAATGATGCTCTCCAATAATATGCTCACACACAATGATTTTCAAAAACAGTAACAACAATATTTATTTGGGGGACATAAGAGTTAGGATAGGGAAACAGGAGGAATAGAGGTTATGCTGATTGCTATTTAGAAAATGTACAAGAGTTTGCTTTTGTGCTGGTGAACCCCTCCAGCTGGGTGGGTACTAGATTACAAAAAAGGCAATCACTATTCAACTGACCAGTCAGGATACCCAGAGCCCTGGCTATCTAAACTGCTGACTAAATCAGATGTTACACAATAATTATTTCACCACTGGTACCAGTCCCAGACACAGCTGAAACCCAGTAATCTCATATTATACACTGGATACCCAGATACCAAAGTCCTGGATGTTGCAGGCCTGGTGGATGTTGCAGCTGGTCGGGTTGGCCAGCTTTGATTTGAAGGGAAGGGCAAACTTGGAAACAACTTTCAACAATGTTTGTTGATCTTTATCAAGGATGCAGGGATCTCCCTGCGATTGGCAGAGTAGCAGGGGTGGCCCTGCTGGTCACAGAAGGGCATGGATTGCCCTGCTTGTCACAGAACTGAACAATTCAGAAAAGGCAACTAATCCAGGTTACCTTGGCTAGATCTTAGATTCACAAATCCTGAACATTCAGCAAAATGCAAATTGTAGTCACAGCCAGTACATTCGTATACCAATACTTTTCTCAAGGATCTCTACTTTTAGACATAATTTGAACAAAGCGGAAATATGTCATTTCCAGGTGTAAAGCTCAGTCATAACAAACCCTAGGGCCTCATGTCCTTTGAAGTGGCAACACGACTATGGCTGACAGCTCCAACAGGGCAGTCTTGACCAACAGAGGGTACAGACAGATATCAGTACATTTTTGTGATTCACAAGATGGCAAACTGTCCTGGGCTCTCTTGGGTGCCCCCAGCAACAGCTGCAGTCCGCACAACACAGTCTCTAAATGCACCCACACTGGGCCAGCTGGGCAGTAGGCAAGGTGCAACAGAACAACTTCTAGACGACACAGTCTCTTGAGGGCAAAGCGGCCAAGACATTACTTTTACAGTCTCTCTCACTATTCAGAAGATAGACAAAATAAATAACCTTGGGCCGATGTGCTCTCTATCCTGCATAAATGATTACAAGGGCAAGCAGGCCCATATTTTAACTTGCAGAACTTCTCCTTTGCACCGGGTACTCACACAGGTCCTCCACGGGTGGTAATCCACTATAGGAGGCATCCTGGCATCTTCAGTCCTCTCACAACTGAGGTACTTGGTCAGCGCTCTCACTGCTGCTTGGTGACATCTGGTCTTAAGTCCACATCTTTCTGAGATGTGGGAGGGAGGGCTAGCACCTGGAAGACAAATCTGGCAACCTCCAGGCTAGCAGGTGAAACAAAACTAAATTATTTTATTTAAATTAAAGTTAAAGTAAAGTAACAAACACCCCCTCCAGGATGGAGGGGCTTAACTGGAATGTCCTGGCCCAGAAACATGGCTGGGGCCTGAGCCTCCACCCCAGGGCTCCCTGTATGCTGGAATCTCCTCTCAAACTGTCTTAATCTGGTAAAATGCTGGCAGATACCATCTCTTATAGAGCTTTCCCAAGGCTTCTGATTGGGTGTGGTGATGGGGTGATTGGCCTCCGATTGGGTGGAGGACCGGTTAATCACAGAAATGAATATTACTTTTAAACACTTTCTTTTTTTTTTGGCCGCAGCCAAGAACAGCTGCCTGGGGGCAGACAGACACTAATGAATTTTCAAACCTGATCGGGGCTCAGCTAATGCATATGCAAATGAGCACCGATCCAATACCTCACACAACTCCTTTATTTTGTAAGGTAGCGGCCTCTCAGCAGCCTTTCCTTGGTCACCGGGTCCCAATTAGGTGAAGGGGATCCCGGGACCACCGGGACACTCCCCGAAATGACAGCAAAATGAAGCTGTTTAAAGATCAAAGGCACCTCTCACACCTACGTGATCCCTGCTGCCCCGAGGGCAGATGACATGGTGGGAGATTGCGGTTCGGGTTTTGGGCCCCGCAGGGCTGGATTACGGACTTGGACTGCAGGATGGGGCACCAGGAACGAAAAGAAGACCTGGGGGAAGAGAAACACATTTCTTGGCTGATTGGGAGATGCCCAGGAAAGCAGAAGGAGACAGAGCTACAAGGTGACAGGTAAGTCCAAGAAGGCTTTCTAGTGAACCCCATATGTAGGGGGGGTTACATTTACCTTCTCTAAAATTCACTGATGTTCCTGTTTGTTTTATCTGCTTCTTTCTTAGTAGGACTGGAACGCATACAAACGTTACAATTATATCCAACCTTGATTTACTCTTATTTCATACTTGCTGAATATGACAAACCCCCCAAACAGTGCAGTCACTATGGACACGGTAGTCTTCTCTCCTCCCACTGCATCTTAAGTGTCTAAACTGTGTTAGGGGTGTTCTCAAGTCCAGGAAAGATGCAGTGGTAGCTAATCAAGAAGTGCTAACACACACTGTTGTGTGTGAAAACACTAGCATGGTTGGCTGGCTGTTTTTTACTTTTTAAAAGAAAAAAGGAATTCAGAATCAAACAACCAGATACATCAGCAGTCTCTACAGAATGTGAGCAATCATAACGTGTGTTGTTTAAACTTGGGAAAATTTGAGGCCTAAGGGGGTTGACAGTGTCTCTTTAACATGATACTGTTGACGTTTGTTCTGCTGTTCTCGTGTACCCTTCCCTCCAGGAAACGCATCTCAACATGTTCTATCTTAGACAAAATTGTAAAATAAAAATATAAGCAGAAATTCACACAGCTAACTAGCTAACAAAAAAAACTTGTCAAACACACCACTCACATATGGGAATGCTAAGCTACTTTTTTGTTTCCTACTACTTCTCCCTGCCTGCCAAGTTATGTACCTAAGGGATAGGTATGTACTTGAATGATGAATTACAATTATCAGACACTTACATCTCGGCCATTTTTTGATGGATTTTAACAACATTTTCGAAAGTGTTTCATTCTGGCACAGGATCTTTTTGGTCAGTTACTTTTGGTGATTTTTTTTTTTTTTTTTTTAATATATAGAGATGAGTAGAAAACATGAAACATATCAACTTTTTCAAAAATAATGTCAGTTGTCATCCTACTGCCTCTGACATGTGCAAAGTAATCAGAGGCTCATGAATAGATCAGGGTTCTGGAGCCAACTGTAAAGTCATCATTGCTTGCATTACCAGTAGCAGGGAGCCCATCCGTGCTGCCCATGTGCAGCTCTCTCCCTCCCATCTCCCCTCAAAAGGTAATTTCTGCCATTTTACCAGATATCAGGAACCCATCCCTGCCACCTGTGTGCACGTCACTCCCTCTTATTTCCCCCCCAAAGGTGCCGTCTGATATTTTACCAGCAGTCAGGAGCCCATTTCTACTGCCCGTGTGCACACCTCACTCCCATCTCCACCAAGGGAAATTTCTGCCAGTTTACCTGCAGCCAAGAGCCCATCCCTGCTGCCACCATGTCTCAATCTCTCTCCATCCCCCCGATGACTTCTATACCCTCACTCAGCAACCCTCTGGCACACACCACCCTCCTCCAGCCCACTCACCCTCCACAGAAAGGAGGTTTCCAGTCACTCGGTGTGTCACCAGCACAGATCTCCCTCCACCTCAGCTGGCCACCATCTACTGAAACTAACAGTGATCAAGCTGGAAAAAGAACCAAGTCCGAAACACTGCAAACTGCACATGCACACAGAATTATTTCCTCCCCACACTGATTTTTTTTTTTTAACTCACAACTTTTACATTTTTATTAATTGTCTTTTCACCAACATTGTGTTAATTTGCAAATTCCTACACAACCACATGAAAACACAACTAGGTGGGATTTAGAAAGTTACCAATGATGTGGTCGTAAGGGATGGCAGCTAATCATAGATTAGTGAAATGCTAATGAATAATTATTAATTAAAATGTTAAAGTTACGAGAAGAAGAAAAATCAAGCTGGAAATAAAACCTAGGTCCATGCTCATGTGCAGTTCACGTTTGAAGACCTAGGTTGTTGGGTTTTTCTGTGTGTTTTTTTTTTTGTATTTTTCTTTTCCAAAGGAGCAAAAAAAGAACCTAAGTTTGAAAAAAGCAAATAGCACATGGACACAGACTCAGGGTTCCCCCCCCCACATCAATCCGAGGCAAGTTACAGTTCCACTGCAGTGCCTCGTGGGCTGCTTACTTTGCATATGGCCTGCTAGTTATAGTCATGGGATACTGGCTATCTGACAGAGAGAGTTAACCACAAAATACTAAGTTAATGCGCAAGTTAGTGCTGTAGCACAATGTGTAAGAAACATGGAAATGCAATGTTAGCGTAAAAAAGCCAATGAGCTTTGTTGTGTAAGTCCTGCACTGCTAACTGTGGCTGCACTCTGTACATTTGCTGGCTTGAACTGCCTTGAGGGCCTCAGTGCCTTCCTGGAGTTGACAAGAGCCCTGCCATGTGGGGGTGTAAGCCACAGCCCAGGGGTATCTGGGATGGAGTGTGGTAAGTCCCAGGAAAGGTGGGTGACAGGGAAGATGGTGGCAGGCTGGAGAAGAAGGAGGGCACAGAAACAGAGAATATTAAAAAAAAAAAAAGTGGCATTGCATTCCACGGGGTCTGAACAATCACCAGATACATCGAGGGTGATGCCCAAGCTCTCAAACTGCCTGTCCAGGTGGGAAAACCACAGCCAGTCTCCCAATGCATGGAGGCATGGTGCTGAAGTTAGGGCAACATCAACGCTGCATTGTGTGGGTTTTGGAACACAATGCCACAGATTTAACAAGACTCAGGGGACTTCTTACCCAAACATTTGTTGCAGTTCTCCACTTCTTACACTTCGTGCTGCAACCTTAACTTGTGCATTACTATGTTTTTGGTTTGTTTTTGCAACACATTATACAACATACTGGTCAAGTTATGTAACCCTGAATGACATTTTCTCTTGGAAATCTTTCTAGTCCTGCTGTGAAAGGTTGAATAGTGCAACTTATATGAAGCACTGGAAAAGTATAGGCTTCTATTTGGAGAATAACTTGAAGAACAAAAGATTGGCAACACTGACACATTACTCTTCGCATCTCACAAAATTAATCACCTGTCCCCAATTTATAATACACGAGGACTGCCGGACTAAAAGTAAAGAAAAAAAATAACACACACCCTGTCCTGCCTTATTGCTCAATTAGTTGATGGTTGGGGTTCTACCCACTTGATTGTGAGTGTGATGTACCACCTGTCCCAATTTTCTCAGGACAGTCCTGATTTGGGCAGCTGTGTCCTGCAAAAAAGCATAAAAAATATTATGGGTGGGATTTTCAAACGGGTTGCGCATGGCACAACAGAGCTGCACCATGCGGAACCCACTGATGCGCCCCAGCGCAATATTCAATGGGGGGAATATGCGCAGCACAAATCCCGATGCGCTGGGGTGCATCGGTAATATATGCGTTGCAGGTACGGCGGGCTTGCCCATGCATATTCTGCACATCCTGATATTCAGCCTGGGATGTGCTGAGAATATGCAGGTGCAACCCCTACATGCGCCGCACACAGTTAAGCCACAAAATAAAGGAGCAACAGCTGGCCACCCATAGGTGAGCTGCCATAATGCAGGGCGCAACACGGCAGCTGCCAGCTGTGGGTGGACACTCGAGCTCTGGCGGCACTGTCCTGTAGCATAGCACCCCCCCCATGCCCGATCGTGGGCTGTGTTAAATAATAGAATCCCTGGTGGTCCAGTGGACCTATCTCCCTGCCCAATCGTGGGCATGCAGTACTCTAATTATCCCTGGTGGTCTAGCGGTACCTGTACCCCCCTCCCAACTCACCCACTCATTCCCACCACCCCACTACCCCCCCCAGTCAGCGGCGGAGAGCAGCACCCCACCCGCAAGATGCCCGCTGACTGACAGCGTACAGTATGGCTGTGCCCACTGGTCCACAGCATGGGCCAATGGGCATGCTGACTATGCTAATACTACACATCGATATGTGAATGGATCATTCACATATCAGGACTATGTAGTACAATGCGGTCTGCACTCCCGATGACCCATGCTGTGGACCAATGGACGTACAGCCGTACTCTACGCTGTCAGTCGGCTGGCGGCCGGGCAGCTTGTGGGTGGGGTGCTGCCACCCGCTGCTGAGCGGGGTGGCGGGAATGAGTGAGCAGGTTGGGAAGGGGGGTACGGGTACCGCTGGACCACCAGGGATAATTAAAGTACTGCATGCCCATGATCAGGCAGGGAGATAGGTCCACTGGACCACCAGGTAGTTTATTTATTATTACAGCCCGCAATTGGGCAAGGTGAAAGGTCCACTGGACGACCAGGTAGTTTATTACATATTACGGCCCACGATTGGGCATTGAAGCACGTTGCCAGTGAGGGGCAGGGGGCGTTGGTCCCCGACGGCTGCTGCCTGGCAGGGCGTCAGGCACAAATCACCGGGAATTGGCACACCTGCATGCAAATGGAGCCATAATGACATGCAAATGGCCCCATTTGCGCCTTGCATGCATTATGGCCCCATATTCATGTCCACCACTGAATATCACAGTTGATGCACCTAGCGCAACGGCACTTGCGCCAGCGCATCCCACTGTTCCTCTCTGGCCACTTGCGCTGGTGCAGTGCCACTGGGCCATGCGCTATGCAGGTGGCCATGGAGCAATATTCAATGGTGCCGAGCCATGGCGCAGCACCTTTGAATATCACCCTGCCAGCACCCTGGCACATACCAGTTGCACTGCGCCCAGGCTTGCGCCACAGCCTGGCGCAGTCTGAATATCCCTCCCTACATGTCCTGATTTTATAGTAGAGAACATATTTTCAAATTTTCCACTAAATGTTGCAGAAAACTACAATACCTTAACTAATATACATTAAAATGACAAGAAATAATTGAAACTACAATAGTTTTAATTCTGTTTATATAGAGAAAAAAAGTCTGTTGCATTGGTCGAGGTTACCTACTGTCCTGCGAAAGATCATGTTTCAGTAAGAAATGTCCCACTTTGGGCTTCTGAAAAGGTGGTAACTCTAGGTAAAGTTCCCCAAACCCGGGCAACCAACAGTCCACAGCCAAGCAGCACAAAACAAACGCTCCAATTACGACTTGTTTGGGTCTGGCAGGGTACTTTAGTACTCCTTCCTTCCTAAATGCAGTAAACTTAATCTCCAAAAATAACAGCGACCAAAGGAATGTAACCGTACCTGTGAAATCCGTTCCGCTGCCCCGCTCCAGGGGGCGGCGGCCTGAGCCTCTTCTGTAAGCGAAGCACAAAGTTAGCGAGTAGAGGACCGCAAAAAGCCACAGACGGTGAGGTTCTCTCGCCAGTAATTCCTCTACAATTAGTTCACAAAGGCAGCGGAGGGACCTGCGTTTGCGTCTCCTGCCCTCTACCGATACGGTTCCTTTCTTTCCCTCAATGGCAGACGTGAGTGTTTGACCGAAGGCAACAGGAAAGGTGCGCTCGCAGCTGCAATCACATGCGGAAATGAAACGGAAAGTTTAATACAGCTGCTGCTACTCTACTTGCAAAAGAGTATATGCTGCAGGAGAGTGGAAACTCACCCATTTGTGTGTTGGGGCCCTGGAGCTGCAGTACGGTGCACAGGGGGAGTGACTCCCAGCACCTGAGCTTCCAAGTTCCAGGTGATTTATGAAGATTCCTCTTCGGGTCAAAGTAAAACTAAGAAGCAGTAAACAATAGTTACCATTCAGTTTCTATACAGGGAAACATATAAATCCAGGCAGGTTTCAGAGAAAGTAATGTAGTTTGCAGAAAGGAAAGTCTACTGTACCTGAAATTAAAGAGAGAATGTCAAATAATAATTTTATTTAGTATGGCACCTTTCAAATCATCAAGGTGCTTCACAGATAAAAACAAACACAATTAAACAATAAATAAGAATAAAATAATTGAAAATCAGGAAATGCTTTGTCCCAGAGAAAGGTCTTCAGTGCCTGCTTAAAACTCCCCACCGTCCTGCACTCCCATAGCTGACGAGGTAGAGAATTCCAGAGGGATGGGGCAGCGAACATAAAAGCCCGAGCCCCAGATGACTTCAATCTAACCCTCAGAATCTCTAACAACCCCTCACCAGCCGAGCGGAGTTCTCACACAGGAGTGTAAGGGATCAGAAGTTCTTTCAGGTAGTCAGGACCCAGTCCGTGTAGGGCCTTGTAAGTTAACAAACCTACCTTAAAGGTGATCTGTCACTGAACTGGCAGCCAGTGCAGATCACGCGGCACTGGGGTTATATGAGATCTTCTTGATGCCCCAGTCAGTAAACGTGCAGCCGTGTTCTGCACTAGCTGCAAGTGGCGGATATCAACCCCCGGAAGCCCTAGGTACGGGGAGTTACAGTAGTCAAGGCGCGAGGTCACAAAGGCGTGGACTAAAATTGGCAAGTTGCTGGACGGAACAAGGCGCTTGATCTTGGCAATGTTCCTAAGATGATAAAAGGCTAACTTGACGACAGCAGACACCTGATGTCGAAGGGTCAAGCCATCATCAAGTATCACTCCCAGGTCACGCACCCGTTCAGAGGTAGGGATCTGCTCACCTTCCAGGAATAAACCAGAGGGCAAGTCCATCCCTAACCCCTCTATCCTGCGACCAGGGTCCACCACCAAAACCTCAGTCTTTCCCGTGTTCAACTTTAACCCACTGAAACTTATCCAGTCCTGGATTTCAACGAGGCAGCTATTAAATACTGAGAGGGCACACATCTGGTCAGGTGCAAAAGGCAGGTAGAGCTGGGTATCATCGGCATAGCAATGAAACCTCAGCCCATACCGCCTTACAATGTCTCCGAGGGGCAGCATATACACTACAAACAACATGGGGGACAGCACCAAGCCATGAGGTACCCCACAAGGTAGGGAGAAAGACTCAGAAGTAAATATTCCTGAGACAACTCTCTGAGTTCGACCGGTGAAGTAGGATGAAAACCATCTGAGCACTGTACCCGTCAGCCCACAGATGCACCTCAGACGCTCGAGCAGGACCCCATGGTTGACAGTGTCAGAAGCTGAGGAGAGATCAAGGAGTACCAGAATAGAATGGTTCCTCTGATCTCTCACCATCAGGAGATCATTCAGCACCCGAACCAGAGCCATCTCAGTACTATGCCTCTTATGGAAGCCTGACTGGAGAGGTTCGTATAGATTATGGATGGTTAGATGGTTCTCCAGTTGGATTGCCACCACTTTCTCGATAACCTTTCCCACAAAAGGAAGGTTCGAGATAGGTCTGTAGTTAGCCAGAGACTCTGGGTCCAAAGAAGCTTTCTTCAGAAGGGGTGTCACCACCACCTCCTTCAGGGAGCCAGGGAACTCACCCGATTCCAGGGAGCATTGGACAATCTGAGCTAAGACCGGGCCAATGACAGCACTACAACCCAAAATTAGGGAAGTAGGGCCCGGGTCTAAACTACAGCAAGTGGGGCGTATCCCCTGGACAAATCCTCATAATCTCAATGAAATCTGGTAGGTCAAAGGTACTCCAGGAAACACCTGGCATAATGACCGAGCACCAACCAACCATATCACCCATAGAACGAGAAAGGTGAATCTCCTGTCTGATATCAGCCACCTTGTTTGCAAAGAATTGAGTGACCTCATCACACTCAATTTGTGAAAAAAATCGACAGAGCTGCAGACAGGTTGGGTTGCACAACCTGTCCACAGTTTGGAAGAGCTAAGGCGGTCAGTTCCTAGCAACAGCGATTTCCCTGGACAGGAATTCTGCCTTCTTACGGGAAATTGCTGATTGATAGAGCTGATAATGCTCTAACAAAATAAGATGGTAGGTATCCAAGGTTGATTTACGCCAATGACGTTCTAACCTACGACCCAACTTCCGCATCTCCTTCAGCGATCCATCAAACCATGGGGTCCGAGGGCAAAGCGGAAGGGGACGAACACGGATTGGAGCAATCCAATCAAGAGCTGAAGTAATAGCTTTATTATAGGCTACCACTAAATGCTCTGGATCAGTGCTGGTCTCACCGAGCACCAAGAGGTAATCACCGCCGCCAGGTCTTCAGGGACTATATCCCGTAAAGGGCGGTAACTGACCATCTCCACAGGGGCAGACCTACTCAGGGGGGCAGAAAAATTGAACCTCACGGTGTAGTGATCAGACCAACCGACAGGTTCCACCCCTAAGTCGGAGGCCTTAATCCCCAGGAGGAAGACCAAATCAAGAGAATGACCACCTTTATGGGTAGCTGAGGAAACAACCTGTGTGAAGCCCAGTGATGTCATCAACTGGAGGAAGTGTTGTCCAAAAAGCGAGGATTCATTGTTGATCCAGGCATTGAAGTCGCCCAGAACCATCAATCTGGGTGACTCCAACATCGTGTCGGTGACAAAGTCTGCTACTTCCTGCAGGAACAGCTTTTCATCCCCTGGTGGACGGTAAATGAGAGCTATCCTGCACCCCACACCAGTTACCACAGTGCACTCAAATGATTCCATCTCCTCAACTGGAACACTAGTGAGGCCCAATTCTGTCTTAAAACAGATCGCTACCCCCCCCACCCCTGCGATCCAACCTCGGGCGATGTATCACCAAGTACCCGTGAGGAATAGGTGCCTGCATAATTGGGGCAGCATTATCATCCAATCAGGTCTCGGTGATGCAAGCCAGATCCGCTGTTCCAACACAATCCACAATCACTGCAGTTTTGTTCTTAATGGATCTGGCATTGCATAACAACGCCCGGGTTGGACGGTGCTTGTAGGCCATCCTGGCTACTTGCCCACCTAAAAAGGAGGTGCCCTTGGGTATGGGGACTAGGCATGGATTACCACGTTCTAGGCTCCATTTCACCCCAGGGTGTCTTCTGGACTTAATCACTTCTAGTGGAAACCCGCTCATTCGAGCCCAATGTCCGCCCCCAGCCCACCCACCCCCACCCTGCGGGCAATCCCCAGCACCCGACAGTGCCGGTAAATGAAAGCAGAAGTGGGGAAAGAGAACAGGAGGAGGGTATGAGAGAGGAGGCTGACTAGCACAGGACTGGGGGTGCAAGAAGGTACATTCTATAAAATACCCCCAAAATGTGATAAAACACTACAAACAATCCTAATTTTCAAATAAAGCAGTAATGCAGTTGAAGTCAATTAAAAAATATAAATCATAACACCCCCAATAAATCCCAAAGACAACAAACAAACTAAAAATAAATCAACAAATTAAAGCAAATTAATAAAATTAATAAACCAAAGATAAATAAAAATAAAATAAAATGAAAATAAACAAACAGCCCCACCGAGTAACACAATACTCTCACTATGGTAACCAGGTGAGACAAAATGGTACTGTCACTACCACATTTAAATAAATAAAAATAGAATAATAGATAGCTTACAGTGAATTACAGGCTGTAATTCCGTTGAGAGGTTCTGGGGACATAGACAACCTCAAGAGCGAAGCTCAAAAGTTTCTATATCCCCAGAACCTCGAATAAATTTCAGCGAAATTACTGTAACCTATTTTTATTTTTGTAATATATGGATCCAATTCGAAAATGTGCTGCTTTTTAAATTCTGTGAACTGGGCTGACGCCTGTTGCACAGAAGATGTACTGCCTCTCGCAGCAATCTAATAGTATTGAATGTGCCTGACCCAGGGTTTGAATGAAAAGCTTTTATTTTAATTTGGTAGGCCTACCATTTACTTTCTTTCTTCGTTTGGCAGGTAATCCACTTTTCCTTTTGCTGAGGAAATAAAAGCAAAGAAACAAGCTGTCTGTAACTCGCGTTGGTCTCGCTAAGCGAGAGTAAACATCCACCATATTTTTGCAGTTGGTTTGCCCGCCTACTGAGAAAGTCTGCCAATGGCATTGCACGTTGTTACACTGGGTGCACAGACTGGAATGTGGCAGGGAGACTGGCGCATGCACTGTGGGGTTTCAGTGATAATACTATCATTTGAAGCTGAAACAATAGTATTATCTGCAGTGAACGATACTATTATCACTTGGGGAAGGGTAGTATTATGGGAAAGGGAGCAGTGTATTACAGGGATTTTTTTATATGCTTTTTAGGGGTATTATTTTAGTAATCCATATATTACAATAAAATAATACAACAAACAAAATAAATACAAGTATTGTAATTAAAGTCAATTAAGGAACATCAGGAGGTCCCAGTCCTAAGCACTCTCCCTGCAGATCTTCCAAGGTACAGGATTCTCCAGACACCAGATATAAATAATAAAATTAAACTGAAGAAAATTAAGTTCATGTCCAAGGGCCAATACTCCAGAAAACACTTTCACTGAATCAGGGGTATTTTAATCAGCCAAACAGTCTGTCCACAAAAAACAGAAAAAGCTTTGGGACTGAAAATATTCCCCTAGCTAAATTCAATAGGTTACCCCCAGCTCACCACCTGGCTACAGCAGATTGCTACGAAACCCTGGAGGAGCCCACCCAAATGTTCACCCCAGGACCCTAGAGGAAGGGACCAACACCCACTGGTTCCCCAGTGAGGGAGACCCCCCCCCCCGCACCACTATAGTCAGAGGGCCAGGGTTCACCAAGAAGGGCAATAAAAGCAGGGGATGAAGCCTTAAAAGTCCCCAATTAGGCAAGGCCCACAAGATAGTCAAAATCCAGACTCAGAGCCTCAGTTCAAAGGTATCCGATCTTCATCACGAAGTAAATCCTCGCAAAAAATTTGTCCTGGACAAGAAGAAAAACCAAGCCAGGGTCCAATTAGGCTTCGGCCTCAGTACTCATGAACAGCCAGGTGTAAAAGAGATCGAACCAGGCCGATAGATGCAAGAGTTAAAAAGGCTGTGAAACCATTCTCCAATGCCCTGTACATTGAGCTAGCTGGCACAGTGGTAAGGCTACCGCTTAGGTCACAGATTACCCAGGTTCAAGAACAAGAGAGAGTCATTGAAGTGCTGGCTGAGGAAGGAGGATGTAGCATTCCAGAGTACACACTGTTTCTCAGGGAGGGAGGGAGGCTTCACCGACTTAGCTGCGTTATTACCATCTGGATGAGCACATGTGGTGAAGTAATTTGAAGCTGGCACATGCCACGGAAGAAGGGAGGAGGACAGTGATAGGCTGTGATTCACGTTGACACAGGGAAGAAAATGGAACATTCCTCCCCCATGGAACATCCCCCCATTCTCGACATGGCAGCAGTGCAGGTCCCACTCCATCAGTCCAGACCCTCACCACTAACTGATCTGCAACTCCATTAGGGAATACCCCCCCCCCCAAGTGACCCCACCTTGGGTAACAAGCCAGAGAGTCACAGGCAGTGAAGGAAAGTCCAGGTGAAGGCAGATGACTGGGCTGGGTGTGAGGGTCAGGCTGAAATAGAGCAGACTGGAGTGACAGGAGAAAAGAGCAGTTACTCACTGTAACAGTAGATCTTGGGGGCCACACCTTTGGAACTATAAACCACTGGCATCAGAACCACTTGGAAACTTTTGCTAACTGGGGGACATCCACAATGACATATGAACACATGAAAAAGCCAACAGATATAGACCTTACTGTCTATCACACCTGCTCGACTGAGCAGATCTCAGTGATTACCACTGATGCTGCCCCCCTCCCCTCCCCCTCTTTTTCCTTTCTTAGTCTGATTCTACCCTTAACCCTGTCCCACCCTCTCTTAAATCCCTCTACTGTTGTCAGTGAAATCAGATCCTCAGGCAATGCATTCCACTCCTCCACCACCCCCTCCGTGAAGAAATGCCTCCTCATCTCCCTTCTGAACCTCCTCCCCTCCAGCTTCTGACCATGCCCTCTTGTGATCCCCCCTTCCTGAATTTGAACAGACCTTCAGGGCTGACCCTATTTATGCCCTTTAAGTACATAAAGGTCTTGATCATGTCCCCTCTGTCCCTTCGATCTTCCAATGAGTACATGTTGAGCTCTTCCAACCTATCCTCGTAGGGCTTTTCCCTCATCTCATTTAGCATCTTGGTCACCCTCCTCTGCACCCCCTCCAATGGCCTGATGTCCCTTTTTAGGAAGAGGCACCAGAACTGCACACAGCACTCCAGGTGCGACCTCACCAGCAACTTATACAGTGGCAGGATCACCTCCTCACTCCTTGAGGCGATGCCCCTTGCTATGCACCCCAGCATCTTGTTGGCCTTTGCTGCCACTTTCCTACACCGTGCTGAGTGATTCATCTGACCAGTTACCATCACACTCAGATCTTTTTCCTCAGTGGAGGTCGATAGCTGTTCATCTTTCATCCCCTATCTGGTATCTGTGCCCTGGATTCTTGGTTCCAAAATGCATAACCCTGCCCTTCCTGGCATTGAACTCCAGCTGCCATGTGTCAGATCACTTCTGCAATGTGTCTAGATCACTCTGGAGTACCCTCCCATTTACCACTCCATCCACCACCGCTTCCAGTTCAGCGTCATCGGCAAACAGGCTCATCCTACTCTGTAACCCCTCTGCCATATCTGATACAAAGATATTGAATAACACTGGCCCCAGCACTGAGCCTTGTGGGATGCCACTGATGGCTGTTTGGGGTGTGGAGAGTTCCCCCCCTATCCACCACCCTCTGCTGCCTATTCTCCAGCCAGTCCCCAGTCCATCTGACCAGTTTTTCCCCTATGCCCAGGCTTTTCAGCTTGCCAGGCAATCTCCTGTGAGGCACTGAGTCAAAGGCCTTGCTGAAGTCCTGATACAGGACGTCACCTACCTTTCTTTCATCCAGAGTCCTAGTCACCCAGTCATAAAAGTCCACCACGTTGGTCTGACATAACCTTCCGTGGGCAAACCGGCGCTGCCAGTCATCAAGGAGACCATTCTGCTCCAAGAATGTCACCATCCTCTTTTTCTTTTTTTTTTTTGCTTTATGTTTATTGCATTTTAGAGATATGCAGTTGCATACAGCACAGCTCCTGCAAGGCATCAAATAGATCAACAGATACATCCAGTGTAATAGTAACTAGGTAACCTTTACAGTCTGGCATAAGAATGTGGGGGGAAATCCCAGATAAACATAAAAGTCCCATGTGAGTCTGAATAGCTGCATCCTACAAAGGCTTTTAGCAGTCAGATCCGAAATGTAAAAGTCTATAAATCTGTGACTCAGTACGTGGTGTTGATGTGACTCCTTTGCTGAAAATTATTTAGTCCAATCATGTTTAGCACAAAAAGATACAATCTACTCATTTTCATAAATACAAGATGAAATAGACAGCATTGTCCTAAAACAAATCGTTATACCATTTAAGAATCCATCTTCAAGCTACATGTAGAGAGAAGTAAACTTTGTACTTTACTGTTCGTTATTTAGGCAGTATGTCCAAAGTTCAGGTCTCTTCTTCAGACTCCAATTCAGGCAGCACCTCCAAAGACTAAAACTCTCGAGCTATTGATTCTGCCTTCTTCTCTGCATCCACAGGGTCAGTGAATTTATGGGTACGGCCCCCATAGTGAATACGCAGGTGGGCTGGCATCAAAAGGGAGTGGGTGACCCCCAGGTTTCGCATTCGTGACCTGACTGCATCAAATGTTTTGCAGCATGCACGGGTGGCAAGGAAGCGGTCTAAGAACAAATGCAGTGTGGCCCCATCATAGTTTAGGCCCTCCATCGCTCTGGTGGCTTGTAGCAGGATGTCTCACCATGGAGGTGGTTGTCACAAGTAGGATGGTCCATGGCGCCTTCCCTCTTGGCCCCGCTGCTCTCAGAGTAATGCAGTAAGCTTTGCACATTTGACCCACAATTGTGCCCCAAGAAAGGTTTAGAGCAGCAGGGAGCCACTCCTGTAGGAACCCTAGCAGGTCATCCCCCTCGCTTCCTTCAGATAGCCTAATAATCCGCACGTGTGAGGCCCGGTTTGCATTTTCCAAGGTCTCCAGCCTGTAGCGGAGCTGCGCATTCTTCTGCACCACTTTAGATGAAGTAGGTAGGGCTTGAGTAGCGGTCTTTTCCACCGATGTCACAGTCTGGGACACCACCTCCAGCATAGCGTCCTGTTCTACAAATCTTTGAAGAATAGATTCAACTTTTAAGTCGATCACCTACGTTGAGGCCTGTAAAGCTTTCCATGGGGGCTCAGGCCCGGCAATTGTCATAGAGGCAGTCGCTGTCTGTGCATCTACAGTTGATGGATTTTTAGCACTGCTTCCACCTGCTTTTTGTGTGCAACCCATCACCGTGTCTGGTATCAATCGACGCTGGAGTTTGCCCTCTGCACAATAGGAGCAATTCTGTTGGGTTTGGTTTCCAAAGAGTCTCTCACCACTGCTCGCTGTTTCACTCTCTGATGCAGTACCAAACCCTTGAAACTATTCTTAGTAATTAGTACTTTATGTATTGTGTTAATTTTTATTATGTGTTATACCTAGGGAATTGAAATTACTGTAGTACTTGCAACCAATTGTAATCACTCTATGTGTTGTATGCTGTCATTTACCTACTGTTCTTGTTGCCAACTCTGATGTGGAACCTTTGTAAAAGAGTTTGCATTCAAAGGTCTTTTCCAAACTACTAAATAAATAAAAAAATGAAAATAAGCAGAACTGATCTGCTGTGCGTCTTGCCTGTAGGAATGCTCAACAGTGCTCCCCACCATCCTCTCTTTAAGGATAGCCTCCATTAGTTTCCCCACAATTGATGTGAGGCTGACTGGCCGATAGTTCCCCGACTCATTCCAAGAGCCACTCTTATGGATGGGCACCACATGTGCCATCCTCTAATCCAGGGGCACACATCCTGCTTGAAGTGATGTGTTAAACAAGTGACATACAACATCGAAGCCTATAAAACATGGGCAGCCCCATGGCTCCTCGATTCCCCACCAGTGATAACCTCAAAGGGCCACTTACCAGGAGATCAAATCAGAACCAAGTATATAAGCAGAGGCATGGGACTGGAAAATACAAAAGGCACTTATGGAAGACCCTCAAGAAGGTAGTGGAATTCCCTGCCTGCAAATACTTCAGTAAGGGAGAAAGAGGGTGGGTGTGCTGTGGCCCAATGGAGGAAATTCTCTCAAAGATCTACTGTTATGGTGAGTAACATCAAAGATAACTCTTCCATTGGTCCATGCCTTTGTAACATTTCCCAAGCAGTACCAACTCTGATATGTAATCAGGACAGAAGGCCTTGAGGACAGCAAGCCCAAATACAGCACATTTCTAGGAGATGATGTCTAGACTGTAGGGCTTAATGAAAGTATACAAGCAGAGGTGAGAAAGAAGCAAGTGCCTCAGCTGGGACTTGAGCCCAGGCCACCCGGAATACCATTCTGACTGTACTATCCAGGTGCACCACTGAGACAACTGGAATCTGGGCTGTCCCCGAACACATTACTCTTTCTCAAATGCATAACCCAATGGCAACACAAATATTTACTTGTAACAATCACACAGGAGTGTGGTGTGCATATTTGTGGAACAAATACAAGCAGAAGTGAAAAAGAAGTAAGTGCCTCAGCTGGGACTTGAACTCAGGCAGCCAGGAATACCTTTGTCTCAGTGGCACAGCTGGTTAGTACAGTCAGAACGGTATGTGGGCGGCCTGGGCTCACTCCTGTGTGATTGTTACAAGTAAATATTTGTGTTGCCATTGTGTTGTGCATTTGAGAAAGAGTAATGTGCTCGGGAACAGCCCAGGTTCTAGTTGTCTCAGTGGCGCAGCAGGTTAGTACAGTCAGAACGGTATTTCTGGCAGTCTGGGTTCAAGTCCCAGCTGAGGCACTTACTTCTTTCTCAGCTCTGCTTGTATTTGTTCCATAAATATGCACACCGTACTCCTTAATGAGAGTATGCACTGTGCTCCATGTGGCAGCAGCATGAACATCAGCTACAGAAACATTCTGAAAACAGGCCACAGAAGTGGTCATACCACATGTAGAGTGGCCACTCACAGCACCAGGAAGTTCCTTACCATACTTCCTATAGTAAAATTCAGTGCAATGAGCCAGCCATTTGGATAGGCATTGTTGATCAACAGGTATGCCCTCTCTCCTGGGAGAATGAGATAAGAAACTGAGAGGAATTTCTGCAGTGCTTAGTACAATCCAAATAGAAATGTAATGTCCTGTGGGCATCCAGCATGTGGAACAATGCCTCACCTTTGTTGGCATGCTTCGGATAATACACTGGAAGGTTTATAGTCTCATTTAGTGTGAAGTCAGAGACCACTGTGGGTAAAAAGCATGTATTACTATGCAAGGACACTCTGTCCTTGTGAAAAATCAGGTAAGGGGGCTCATGCATGAGCTCCTAGAGTTCAGAAATCCTTCGGGCAGATATGACAGCAAGCAAAAAGAGAGCATTCCAAGAAAGGAAGCGCATCTCACAAGTTGCAGCAGGCTCAAATATAGCCAGGGTCAAATTTTTCATGACAAAATTAAGGTCCTAAGGTGGAACCAGTTACAAATCAGGGCCGCATGTGAAAAATAACCTTAAGGAATGTATGGGACACATCTAGTTGTATCAAAGAGACGCCCAGATCCTCCCTAGGCAAAAAAACTGACTCAGGCTCAGGAAGTACTTTGTTCCTATGAACTCCTGTCAAGACATATACAAATACATAGGAAAATGAAGACTACTCACCATTTAAATATACTTATTTACAAGTGAGTTTATTAGAGTACACAACCAAATATAGTCACTATGAAACCGACCAACATTTTGGGGGCATTTTAATACCCTTCCTCAAGGTGGAGGTGATTCCAAATATGAAAACAATAAATAATATTCACCATTTTTAAAAATATGTATACACTACACATCATTATTCAACCACAAAATAGTGCTCAAGAAGGATTAATCCAAGTTCACATACCTAAAGGCTGCATATGTTCTCCGACACACCTTTGCTAGTAAAATCAGTAATACTATTTTTGAACTACAGCCCTTATGAAGGTATTATGCATTATCCAAAATGCAACAAGATTAATCTTACTTATATTCTCTCACTGTTATTATTTTCTTCTGTAACATACATAAAGAGTGGTGTGATTATTCTGTCACACATAGTTTCCCAGCATATTAAAACACACCGCACAAGCATCTCTTGTGTCAGAGTGATACTTGCGTAATAGATTTCTGTGTATCAGATTTCTTATTAGGCTGGGGGTACAGAAAAAAAAAAACAGGTGAGGGTAATGCAAACAGTAATCCTTATTTAAAGTAAAATACTTTCGCTGGCCCAGTGGTGTGGAGGGTTGAGGCATCACTGCCTTACCTCCTGCCATGCTGCCGACCCATGTTCGCAGTGTGAGCTGGTCGCTGGGAGTCAGCCAGAGAGGGAGAGGACTGAGCGTCCGGAGAACAGCTCTCCTCTCCTGGGGAAGGGTGTGATCGGAGACCAGTGCATGCCTGGCCCCTAGCAGTGGCTGAAGGCTAGCACACCAGCTGCAAGACAGGGGGCAGAGATTGGGCAGATGCCCCGCGTGCCGCATGCGGAAGCATGCATGGCTCGGCCATTGGCATCATTGCACACCATGGCTCCACACTTGGGGAGGGAGGAAAAAACAGAGGCAAATATTCCACTGACTGGTGGGATGATGCCATTCCCCCACAGGCGCTGCACCCAGCCAGTTGGCACCTCCATGCCAGAGGTAAATACCAGTGGACACAGAGGTGATGGGGCTGAGGAGGCTGATGGAGGGGGCCAGTCGGTGGTGGGGAGAAAAAAAAGCAAGTTAAAAAAGTAAAATACTTTCAATCCCAACTTTTTCCCTATTTAGTATACTAATCACTCTGGACCTTATGTTGGGCAGCACCTATTGTACTCATTTTTCTTTTAAAAAAGCCTCTAGTACATGACCATACAACTACATAACACAGAATATAGAAACAGAGACTTTGACGACAGATAAAGACCGCTTGGCCCACCTCATTCTGATCGTACTGTGTTAAACTGATACGTTTAAAACTTCATTTACTTGTGTTCAAGAGTTGCAGTTACCCCCTTTTCTCAATGCCCTTCTGATATAGTGCAGCTGTCTGCTTGTTACAAATATACTGCATCAATAATAGCATGTTTCTTACCAGTAATGCCCTTTTGCAGTTCACAGCTCCTCTGTTCAGCACAGTAAGCACCTTACCACACTGTTGGTGTCCCATTAATAGACTCCCGTTGGGGGATGCATCCTCACACACTGACATCAGTGCCACCATGTTGACACATGATGTAGTACGTCAAGGACATCAAAATGAGGGTAGATGCTTACCATGCTCCTGACCTGACAAATGTCAATGCTACTGGCTCAAGTAAGCCTAAAGCGGGGAGTCTCTGTACAGTATATAACCCTGGTATATGTAACACTTCTTTCTTTTGGATTTTAAAGTACCTGTTTAAAAGTTTCTGACATATTTACTGTATCTCAAAAAATGGGTGTTCCACTAGTTTAAAGTCACACTTACCCAAGCATTACTTAGTGGGAGGTCAAAAAGGTCACGTGTGAGCATAAGATTAAACACTATTGTACATGAATAGAGAAATATGATTTAACAGACCAGAATAAATACATAACCACATTATCAACATATAATTTAAAAAGTGGGGGAGTTAAGGGGAGTTGGATCTGGACCATAAAAGAGGGGCCATCTGATACATATACTTCACAAATAAACTGTTGAGTAAAGTAGGTGCAGCACTCACCCTCGCAGTAAGGACACAAGACGAATAAACGGTTAAAGTTTTATTCACCCATCCAGTAGCAGGTAAATCTTATGTTTCGCCATCAAGGCTTCATCAGAGAATGACTCTACAGTGAGACCATCCCACTTAAATGCGTTCTACTATAAACATTGTACCAATCACAGCAAACTACGTGTACAATACAGAAGCATGTGACTTCACTGAGTGATCTCATTAGTTGCATCAAAAAATAAATGAATAACAGTCAATCCCAATTGTGACAAAATCAATCAGTTCACTTCAAATTCTTATTATAAGTTTAGAGTTCGGCTGGCAAGGCATCCACCAAATTAATCTGCAAGCAGAAAAAACATTAATTTAATGGGTTTGCACCAACACTATTGCATTCATTGCATACCATTATTATACCAAACTTGGTTACTCGTACAGGAGAAGGGGGAAAGAAAGCAGGGACAGAACCATCCAAGACACTTGTGCCTATTTCAATGTATCGTATCATAACTTATGTACCTAGATAACAGGTGTTCGTACAGTCATTTGGAACTCTGAAACACATCTACGTAAGCAATGCAGCCCAAACAGTTTCTGCAGTTTACTTCCTTTTCTTCAAAAATGGTTTTAGTTCAAAATGGTCATAAGACCCAGCAGTCGTAATGCTCTCAAGACATAAATCCATTTTTTTTCTTTCTGGTTCAGAATATTATTACTGTAATATCACCCCCCCCCCCATGTGTATCCATTATAACAGCTTTGATCCCCACTGCTCTCATTTTTGATGTTTGCTGTCCTGTTGAGAATTGATGTGTACAGCCATGGCATAGTCTGGGTTATTATTCCTAATGGCAAGGACATGTTCATACAATCTCTAAGTTTTCTTTTCATCCTGCCCACATAATACCTTCCACAGCAAGGGCATAGCTACTGATACTCCAAGTAAGCCATGGCATTCCAAGTTTGGTAGCAGGGGGTAGTAAACAATCTGGCCAGCATTGCTCTGCCCTCTCTAGTCCAACACATTTAAATTCCTTTGTTTGGCTTCGCAGGCCTTTTCTTTTTTCTTTTTCAGCTTTGTTTTGTGGGGTGGCAGGGTGGAACGTGGATGTTGAAGCTGAAGGTCTCAATTAGGTCTGCATTGTCCTCCTGCACAGTGATTGGCTGTGACATCTAGTAAGGGGTGTGGCAAGTCTTGGGCAGTGAGTTTAAATGCCCCAGCAAAGTTAGAAGCCACACTATTAGTTCAATTGTACTGGGAGCAAAAGGAGCAGTAAAAGAACTGAGGAGCAGCAGATGGAAGAACAGACTCAGAGCCAGCTAAAAGAATGAAGACTTCATGTGGAGTGGCAAGTGGAGCAAATCTGCCTACTTGGGGGGGCGGGGGGAGAGAAGAAATTTCTGCCATGGTCTTGGACTCATGGTGCAATCAGTGGCGTTTACCAGCAGGCAGCGAGCACCATGCTAGCAGTGCAGACAGACAGCAGGTCTAGTGTGGGAATTATCTGATTGGAGCCAATAACCTTGGACTCAAGTCATGGGGGGGGCAGGCACGAACAACAGTGGGGGAAGGGGTAGCAGTGTGGCAGGTTAGTGTACAAATCTGAAATACCTGGCTACGCCCCTTTTCCACAGCTACACATCAATAGGTAAACAGCACATTCAGTGCCACAGTTAATGTTGCCAATAATTTTGACCTCCCGCTTGGTGATAGGGTGGGTAAAATGTTTGCATCTTTCCACCAGATGTCAAGCTCTGCAGTTATCACACGGTTTCATACCTCAATTACTTGTACCAATGTGTGTAGCAGTAGATCTAGACTGGTAACTCTTAACAAGGGTATCCCTAATATTGCGTCCATGCCTGTATGAAACTCTGAGTGGGTTGTCCAGCATGTCTTTGAGTTGTGGTGTCCCTCTAAAGATCGTGATGTTTTTCTTTATTATTTCCATCAACTCTTTTTCAGTGGCTGCTTTTATGATGTCACTGACTCTGTATTCCCTCTCACTAAGTCTGCATGTAAGTTCCTCAGCTCTTATGTCATACAGTTCATCATCCCCACAGTTCCTCCTTACCCTAATGTACTATCCCTTAGGTAGATTGCGGGTTACATGGAAAGGGTGGCAGAAGGTTGCCAGTAATGAGCTATTGTAGTCTGTGGGTTTTCTATACAGATCAGTCCTAAGAGTAATATCAACCTGTTTGCAAATCATGATGTCAAGAAAATTAATGCATGTCTAGAGATGGGCGAAGTGGTCCCAATTTACTCTGTGAAGTGATTTGCGGAGTGAAGGTTAGTGTGAGTGTTCCGTGGCAGATGAGTACTTCACATTATAATGGACAACACGAAGTCCATTGAAAACAACGACTTTTATAGCATTCTCGCCTCCCAAACCACTACTCCACTAACTTACGGCGCACATTGAAAACAATGTACTTCACCCTCACTTCGCCTTGCTTTTAAGCTCCAAAGGCGAATTTTGCAGTGATTCATGGGATTTCAGGTCACATGGGCTCTAGATTGTTCTGCACAGCCTCAGTTTGGGGTAGTGTGTGTAGGAAGCTGTAGGAGACAATTTGCTCTGAGAGCTCTCTGCAATTCAAACCTTTTTTTTTTGCTGAAACTTTAGTTCATCGATTATAGGAAACCCTCCTGTGCTCATATCATCGAGCGTTTATTGTTTGTGTGTGGATTTTGAATGTTAATGTACAACATTTAGTCTGTGTACTGAGAGACAGTGTAAGTATGCTTTAGGGGAGGGACGTATCTGGGGTGTAGGTAGATTAACTTGAAAAAAAAGACAGTGCTTTCTGTTTGGGTGATATTTTTCTTGTATAACTGTGTTAATGTACACACAGTAATATTTTCAATAATTCTTGCCATTTTTTTGCTGATTGTTGTGTTGCAGCAGTACATAATTTTAGTTTGTTTAAAATATGTGGTTATATTACTGAAGTTTTCAATTTGCTACACATTACTTAGTGAGTGTGTGAGTATGTGTGTGACGTGTGTCATCAAATCAGACACCTTTTATTGTGCCACATAATAATTTCAGCAATGTGAACCTGTTATCCACTGCAGCTGTGTGATTTTTGTACTTCTTTGTGGTATCTTTACTGGTACTAGTACTAGTGACTGTTACTGTAGCAGTGCAGTACACTTTCCCCCCCCCCCCGAGGTCCGCCCCAACCGGCAAAGGTATTCTTTTCCAGATTTGAATTTCTGATGGTGAGCACTGGTTAGGTGTTGTGCCTTTGTGTTTGTATCTCTTTAGTGCACAGCACAATCTTAATCTGTCTGTGCATTTGCATCTCTTTAGGGCCCAATCTCCATCTGTAATTTAAGTCACAGTTGTTTCTTTGGCTTCCCATCAGAGTACTGGACAGGTGTGGTGCATAATTCTGCATGAACATTGTACTCATTAATATGCATTTTTAAGTCAGGACCATCATCATGAGTCACTCGTGATACAAATCATGTTCATCATCACAGTCACAAATCATGATTCACGATCACGTCACGAATCACAACACTAATTTTTCAACTAGTTACTTAGATGTATTGTAAGTATGTTTTGTAGTATCTCTCCAGGCTTCACCACCCCGCCATTGCGAGAGTTTTTAAGTCGGGGAGTTTGTGCTACAGCTCAATGGGGAAGTACAGCTTTGGGCATTCATGTTCCCGATACAGTTCCATATTGGTTATCTCACATCGTTGACACTGAATCACGTTCTTCATCATCACGGTCACAAATGCAGTCACAAATCATGATTTACGATCACGAATCACAACATAAACTTTTTTACTAGTTGCTTGGATGTATTGTAAGCATGTTTTGTAGTCTGTCTCTAGGCTTCACCACTCCACCATTGTACTCCCTAATAGGCGTTTTTAAGTGGGGGAGTTTTGTGCTACAGCTTATTGGGGAAGTACAGCCATAGGCATTCGTGTTCCTTCCCATACAGCATGTGAGTTACAGTACTGTAAGTAGTGGTGGGCGAAGTGGCCCCAATTTGCTCCATGAAGTGATTCACTGAGTAACGTGGAATCCGTGGAGAACTCCACAATGTGACGTGGAGTACTTCGCTTCATAATGAAGAACATGAAGTCCATTGAAACCAATGACTTTGCGTTATTCCGCCTTCCCCAAACCACTTCTCAGAAACAAACATAGAAACATAGAATGTGACAGCAGATAAGGACCGCTTGGCCCACCTAGTCTGCCCATTTTCCTACCTAACAGATAAGCTGCAGAGCCTAGTTAACCAACAGCTTACTTCCTCCTACCCCCACTAGGACTGCCTTATATCTGTCCCATGCATTCTTGAATTCCCCACTGTTCTTGACTCCACGACTCCTCAGGGAGGCTGTTCCATACATCCACAACCCTCTCTGTGAAAAATACTTCTCACATTACCTCTGAGCCGTCCCCTCTATCTTCAAATTGTGCCTTGTTCTTGCACATCTCTTTTCTGAAAGATGCTACCCTCTTGGACTTTGTTGATTCCCTTGAGGTACATGAAAGTTTCTATCATGTCCCCTCTCTCCCTTCTTTCCTCAAGGGTATACATATTAAGCTCTTTTAGTCTTTCTTCGTATGTCTTCTGGTGCAGACCCTGCACCATTTTGGTTGCGCTCCTCTGGACAGCCTCCACTCTGTCAATGTCTTTGCGGAGATGGGGTTTCCAGAACTGCACACAGTACTCCACCAATTTTAAGGCGAAGTACATTGAAATCAATGTAATTTGCCTCACTTTGCCATGTAATTGAGCTCCAAATGAAATTCTGCAGTTGTTCATGGGATTGCAGGTCACATGGGCTCTAGACTGTTTGACACAGCCTCAGTTCTGGCCTGGGTAGTGTGGGTGCAGAAATAGCTGGAGACAGTATGCTTTCAGAGCTCTGCAATTCAGAACCTCTAAACAGGGGCTTAGCTACAAGGGTGCAGGGGGTGCAGTGGCACCTGGGCCCATGAGGTTTGGGGGGCACAAATCATAATTTTGATGTTTATTTAAAACTGGGGAGGGGCCCTGTAACATTGCCTTGCACCCAGGCCCTCTGGGAATTTGCTACGCTACTGCCTCTAAAAGCTGTTTAAAATGGCTTTTTGAGTAATATTTTTTGCTCAAAATTTAGTACATCGATTGTAGGAAACCCTTCTGTACTCATATCATCAAGTGTTTATTGTTGTGTGTGGATTTTGAATGTTAATTTAGAACAGTCAGTCTGTGTACTGTGAAGTGTGCTTTGGGGAGGGGTGTATTTGTTGTGTAGGTAGATTAACTGGAAGAAAAAGGCAGTCTTTCTGTTTTGGTTATATTTTTCTTGTATGACTGTGTGACTGTAATGTTTTCTTTAATTCTTGACATTTTTTTGCTGATTGTTGTGGTTCAGCAGTGTACAATTTGTCTGTTTAAAGCATGTGGTTATATTACTAAAGGTTTTCAGTTTGCTATGCATTACTTGAGTGTGCGTGTGAGTGTTTGTGTGATGCGTGCCATTAAATCAGACACCTTTTATTGTGTTACAGAGTAATTGCAGCAGTGTGAACCTGCTATCCACTGCACCTGCATACATTTTTATGTTTGCTTGCACGCATGTGCAAGAAACATAGTGCCATCATCGGAGTTTTCGGGGGCGTGTCACCCCCTCCTCTAATTCAGTCAGTGTGTTCGCAGGCGTGGCCCCTGTAAGCCAATGCATTCTGGAGCTGTCTATGACAAGCTCCAAAATGCAGTGGCATACAGTTCAAAGGGGGAGCTACGCTTGAGTGAGCAGCGATAAGATATCGCCTGCTCATCGCAGCTCCCCACACACACACACCGCATGCATGGCGTGCAGCGCCCCCATAGCATGCGCACACACTGTAGGCTGGATCGGGTGCCCAATCCTCGTCGGTTGTGCTGCACTCGCGCCCCCGCCCCCAAAGCTTCCAAATGCCATGCTGGGTGCCCACCCAGCGTGGCAACTAACGATATGTGCCGATGGGGAGTTTAATCCCCATCGGCTCACTGCTCACCTCCCGAGTACTGGGTGCCGCTGGGAGCCCACCCAGCGTGGCAATCGTTCTTTGGCCCGGCAGGGTGCCCAATCCCCATCGGCTGAACGCCTCCCAACCCGTCTCTGTGCCATGCTGGGAGCCCACCTCAGCATGGCAAACGCCCCAGCATCATTGTTAAGTAAAATAACACCTGTAAAGGAAAAACTGTCCCACGTAGTCTCCTGGCCCCTCCCACAACCCACACCCACCCACTGCGCACTCCCGCCTCCACACTCCCCTCACCCCATACTTACCTCCGAGCTCAGCACGACGATCTTCGTGGACCGGGAACACGCCTGCACTCTTCAAAGCCGACCTAACTGAGGAAATACCGGTAAGCTGTATAATGGGCTAGATGGGGGTTCAACTTTATTACATATCTCAGGTTTTTGAATTTTGCATTACCAACATGGGGTTTTGGGACCCTTCTGGATGATGTTCACTGTCATGGCATGCTTCGGCCCAGGGTGATTTCGCGTCACTGCACGAAATCACCCTTCAGGCCTGAATAACACCATGACAGTGACATCATTCATGAGAAGGGGTCCCAAAACCCCATGTTGAAAATTTGCCAAAATATTTACGTAGCTGCGTTATGTAGTTCCTACGCAGGCTCATAAGTTCGTTAATTTTCAATATTTTATTCTCAGATTTTCAACATTGCCATTTTACCACACCTTCTTGAGCAGTACAGCTGTCATTTTCACATCTCACCTAAAATGTGTTTCGCCTATGTAGCTACACAATGGCGCAGTCGGTATGTAAATCAATGTACAGGACAAATTAAGAAAATCACAGTGACACTGTTCATGAGCAGAGGTCTTAAAATGGCTATGTTGAAAATTTGGTGAAAAAATTCCAAAAATGACTGTTTTATGAGCGGCGTTGTACAGTTCCTATACATCGTAGTTCACGAATTTTCAATATTTTTCTCTAGATTTCCAACATTGCCATTTTACCATACACCTTCTTATGAGTAGTACAGCTGTCATTTTTCACATCTCACCAAAATGTGTTTCCTACCATGTAGTGCCCAATGGCGCAGTCGTGTAAAGCAAATCAATGTACTGGATAATTAAGAAAATCACAGTAACACTGTTCATGAGCAAAGGTCTCAAATGGCTATGTTGAAAATTTGGTGAAAAATTCCAAAAATGACTGTTTTATGAGCGTAGTAGGAAGGTCTTAAAATGGCTATGTTGAAAATTTGGTGAAAAATTCCAAAATGACTGTTTTACGAGCGCATGTTGTACAGTTCCTACGCACACGTAAGTTCGCAAATTTTCAATATTTTCTACCAGATTTTCAACATTGCCATTTTACCACCTTCTCATGAGCAGTACAGCTATCATTTTTCATCTTGCCCAAATGTGTTTCACCATGTAGCATAATGGCGCAGTCGATGTGCAAAATCAATGTATGGGACATAGTAAGAAAATCACAGTGACACTGTTCATGAGCAGAGGTCTTAAAATGGCTATGTTGAAAATTTGGTGAAAAATTCCTAAAATGACTGTTTTACGAGGCATGCTGCACAGTTCCTATGCATGCTCGTAAGTTTGCAATTTAATATTTCACTCCAGATTTCAACATTGCCATTTTATTACACTCTCCTTATGAACAGTACAGCTGCAATTTTCTATATCGCCTAAATGTGTTTCAAACATGTAGCGCATAATGGTGCTGTTGGTGCGAAAGCAATGTTTAGGACTGATTAAGAAAATCACAGTTACACTGTTCATGAGCAGAGGTCTTAAAATGGCTATGTTGAAAATTTAGTGACAAAAGTCCATAAATGACTGTGTTATGAGTGAGCATTGCGCAGTTTCCACGCACCCTTGTAAGTTCATGACTTTGTAATATTTTCAGTCCAGATTTTCACCAGTGGCATTTTTCCACACTTCCTTATGAACAGTACAGCTGTCATTTTTCACAACATGGCTGAAGTGTGTTTTCACACTTTCAGCGCAGAGATGCATGGTCGCTGTTGGAAATCATTGTTCGGCACAGATAAAGAAAATCACAGTGACACTGTTCATGATCGGAGGCACCAAAATGCTTGAGTTGACAATCTGCTGTAAAAAATCCCCAACCTAATTATATTACGGGTGTGCGTTGCACAGTTTCTATGTACGCTCGTGACTTCACCATTTTTTTAAATATTTTTACTACAGATTTGCAACATTGCCATTTTTTACACCTCCCCATGAACAGTACAGCTGTCATTTTTTACATCCTGTTCGGAATGTTTTTGCACCTGTGGTGCTAAATGCCGTAGTCACTGTGCATAAGCAGCTTTCGACTAACAAACTGATATTCCCCCTGTTCATGAGGTGGGGTCACAAAAAAAACATGTTGAAAATACCAACGAATGCCTGAGGTATTAGGGTTTCCAACCATAATGCCCAACCCTGTAGAGAATGACAGGCATCAGGGGTGTGACTTGGGATTCGTGCCTGTGATGCTCATACCATTCCACACCCTGCAGTCAGTGAGAGGCATCGAGGTATGCCTTGGACTCTTCGGCCCCAAAGTTCACCCCATTCTCCTATATCGCACCCATCTCACTGTATTTCCTAATGAAATGGGGTGCGCATAAGGGCCAAAGACCCTAAGGAACACCGTGACACTTGTCAGTGTCTGCAGGGTGGGTGTGGTGAAATGGCTTGGCGTTATGCCTGACGCACCCAAACGCACGCCTCCAATGCCTGTCACTCTTGCAGGTGGTGGTGGGGTTGGCTTCAGTTCAATACTTCACTGCCATTCCTATTACGCAGCTCTGTAACTTCTACACTACCACTGCCAATGCCAGCAAGCAAACATTCGGCATTGACAAATGCTTGTTTATACTGCTTTGTGGTATCTTTACTGGTAGTGGATTGTTACTGCTGTGCACTAATCCCCCAACCGGCAAATTGTATTCCTTTCCAGATTTGGATTTGTGACTTGTGAGCACTGGTTAGGTGTTGTTGTGCCTTTTTGTATGCATCCCTTGAGTGTGCAGCGTAATGTTAATCTGTCTGTGCATTTGCATGGCACCATTAATTCTGGGAGACTACATTTCTTGTTATGCTCTCATTTCACTTAGTCAGCACTGGGGAATTTTCTGGACACAAGACAGTAGCATTTTGGGGATGCACATTAATTCTGGTGACTCTGTGTGTGACCTCACCACTGTGCATGCGCATGACTGAGTGCACCATTAATTCTGGGAGACTTTGCATTTCTTGTTACACTCTCATTTCACTTCATCAGCACTGGGGAGTTTTCTGGACACAAGACAGCAGCACTTTGGGGATGCACATTCATTCTGGTGACTGTGTGGGTGGGATGCTGCCAGTATTGTTGTCACTCCACCCTACTTCATGTTTAAGGCAGAATGACAATGCGAAGTAATAATAACAAGGCAAAATGAGCCTCTCCTATAGGACACTCCGTATAGTGAAGTGCCAATGCGAAGTGGCCACTTAGCATTCACTTCACTGGCGGATTTTAAATTAGCTGCATCTCTATACATGTCCTTTGCATATTCAACTTAAATCTGAGGTTCTCATTTGTTGATTCCAAAAATCTCACAAATTCAACTAATTCAGCTTGTGTCCCCTTCTAATTAAAAACAGAGCATCAATAAACCTCTTGTAAAAATCAATCTTGCCATAAAATGGATTTTTCCTCAACATCGGACACAAATTCATCCTCCCACTGCCCCATGTACAGGTTTGCTAGACTTGGGGCTGGTGTGGCCCCCATTGCCATCCCACTCTCTTGCTGATAGATTTTACCTTCAAAATAAACTGTATTGGGGCTGCTCCAGGGGAGTTACCTGTCTGGAGTCATGGATAGAAACCTGAGCTGAGAGATGCTTACTCCTCAGGGCAAGGGAAAAGAGAGAGAGAGAAGTCAGGCCTGCAATAAATGAAGAAAACTACAGGTTAAATAATCGATAGCTAGTCCATGCATTCATTTAGCTCAAATTGTCTATCTGTTAGATTTAAATAAATCAATACTGAATGCCTCTCTTGTGAGTTTTTTGTTCTCCAGGTTACCACCCCTGCATCACAGGTTTACGTTCTCTATTCCAGAAAAAGCATACACTAGGGATGATGTGTTTAGGTGCTTTAAAATGATGTGCCACAGGAGGTGTGATGTCCTTCGTTATGAGTTGACATCACTTTTGTGTTCTCTGATTCTTTTCCTTAGTTCCTTTCCCATTTTTCTAATATATATTAGATCACAGGAGCATTTGATACCATGAAGGACCCTGGTGGCCTGACAATTTATGAAATCCTTTATCAGCACCATGTTTCCTGTGGCAGCACTGTGCACCTCTTTTAGGCAGTGGGTGTTCAAACAATGAACACATCTCCCACATGGGTATTTACCATTGATATCAAGGCCAGAAAGAAAATTCCCACTATTATCCCTAGGTACTGGGTGATCCCTATGCATTATTCTGTCTTTCAGACTTCTGGCCCCTTTTGGCCACTACTGAAGGTGATTCTTGAAAAACTGCCTGTCCCTCCCTCGTTGACTGTAACACTCCCCAATGTTTCCTGATTATTTATTTTACATTCCCAAAACTGTGAATCAGAATATGGGATGGAGAACATTGTTCTGTTCAAAGTAGTGTCCTCAGCTATTGCATTAGCTGGTCCCAAAGGATCCTCCTTCCCAGTCCTGTCTGCTGTAATTCTTGCTGCATGGCTTGTATTTTGTTGTAGTTCCCGACGTTAAACCATTCTTCCTTTTCCTCTGATGCTGTCGCATAATCTTCCTCCTCTGAGCAATTCCTCTGTGCTCTGAGAAATTGTCTGACTGGCATATTGTCCTTGATTCTATGTGGGTGGAAGCTGCTTGCATGTAAAATGGAGTTCCTGTCCTTCGGCTTGTGGTACAGTCTGGTGTACAGCTTGTTATTTTTCTCAAAATTCTCCATGTCCGGGGCAGAGCATGATTGGACTGATGGGCCAGCGGACATGGAGCCCGGCAAAAAACAATCTCAATGTCCAAGAAACTTAGACGTTCTTTACTTTGGTTTCCCACAAAGACCAAGTTCTCTGCTCCACTGTTCAAAAATTAATAGAAAGTTTCTGGCTGTTCCTCTGTGCCCCTCTATACCACAATAATATCAATAAAATGCTTTTATTGCTGAATTTGGCCCAGATGTACATTTTGTTCCTCCTTATACAGAAATCTGTTTTCAAAATCATTTATGTATAAATTGGCTTATGATAGGACCCCATTGCTGTGCCCTTTTTCTGCCTTTAGAAACTATTTTCAGACATGAAGTAGTTTTTCTTTCATATTAATTCTGCCGGCTTTATCAAAACTTCATTTGATGGCACTCTCCCTGCTCCTATACAGACCTACTGCAACTTAGCCAAGAGACATATAGAAAATTAGACGAGGACGGAAGACAGACTAAACTGGAGGAGAAGGTATAACTTCACTGCAGTTGAGTACGGTGCACTCAAGAACCTCGAGAATGACAAAAATATTGTCATTAAACGTGCCAATAAGGGTGGATCCATGGTCATCCAGAACTACAATGACTATAAAAGGGAATGCTTAAAACAGTTGGGTAACACAGAAAACGACATTAAACGCTGACCCAATGGCACTGAGGGTTGAGGTGCTGGACGCCACACCTCGTGCCACGCCGGCAACCTGGTTTCTGGAACTGACCCAGGTCACTCTGGGGTCGGCAGGGGTGAGGAAGGATTGAACAACCATAGACAGCTCTCCTTCCTTGAAGAGGGGGGACAGTACAGCGCGCTGTTTGCTTGACACCCAGTGGTGGCTGGGTGTCAGCACATGCGATCTGTCAGAAGGGGAGGGCCTCACGTACAGAGTATATGGCTGCCTCCACAGAGGCAGAGTCTAGCCATCTCTGCCTATTGCGTGTACAGGGGCCTGGGGAGAAAAGCAGTGGAAAATACTGGGAGCTGGCAGGCTCAACGATGGCCCAATGTGCCACCGCACCAGCAAGCCCCGATTCTGGATTGTGCTCCAGGGTGGGGAGTAAAGCTGGCGGTCCCCTCCCTGGCCCCGCCATGGGGGTAATTCATGGGGGAACTCCAGGGCATGGCTTGTGTGGAACAGTCGGGGCCAAAGATCAAGTCCCTCCGAGGGAGGGCCGGAGCCGCCTGCCTAGCTCCATGGAGGCAGAGAAAAAAGTAAATAAAAAAAAAATACATTAAAATAGGACATAACCCCACTGAAGAGATTAAAAGAGAAGTAGATGAGGCACTGATGGAAGGGAGGGGCTGGAACTGCTTAACAGACTGGGAATATAAGGCTTTAAAAGTGTATGCATTCACAAATACCTGTATTTAACATGTTTCTCAAGGTTCACAAGCGTTTAGATAAACCGTCAGGTAGACAGATTGTGGCCAGTAAAGAGGGTGTTTTAGAACCTTTATCCACATTTGTAGAATATCACATCAAAGGTCTAGTCAAAAACACAAAGGAATATTTGAAAGGCACCACTGAGATTATCAAAGTGCTAGAGGGAATGAACAATGAGGGACTTCAGTGGGAGGACTACATCTTAGTTACATGGGATCTGAAAGATCTATAGACTTCTATACCACATGAGGGAGGACTGCAGGCATAGAGAGATATACTTACAGAACAGAGACACAAGAATACACCACCTAATGAATTTTTGGTAAAACTGGCAGAATTAGTGTTAAAAAACTACTTTATGTTTGAAAATAGTTTCTACTGGTAGAAAAAGGGCATGGTGATGGGATCTACGGCAGCCCCGTCGTATGCCAATTTATACATGAATGATTTTGAAAATAGAGTTAGAAACATAGATGTACAGAATTTGACAGCAGATAAGGACCCCTTGGCCCACCTAGTCTGCCCATTTTTCTTTACCTACAGTGTCACCGCAGACCCTACTTGATCTCTGGCTCTTTCTCTCCTACTTCCTTTCTACTAAGATTCCCTTATGCCTGTCCCACTCATTCTTGAACCCCACCACTGTTTTTGCTCCCACCACCTCCACTGGAAGACTGTTCCATGCATTTGCCGCTCAGTCTGTGAAGAAGTACTTCCTCACATCTCTCCTGAATCTACTCCCCTCCAGCTTCATTGCATGTCCCCTTGTTCTTGAGCACTTTGTTTTCTGGAAAATATTTCCCTTCTGTACCTTATTTAGTACCATGAGGGATTTTAAAGCTCTCTATCATATCTCCCCTCTTCCTCCTCTGTTCCAGGGTGTACATATTTAGGTCCTTTAGCCTCTCCTCATAGGCTTTTGATGCAGGCCCTGCACTATTTTATTTGTTCTCCTCTGTACCACCTCCACTCTATGTCCTTAGAAGTTGTTGTCTCCAGAACTGGACACAGTTCTCTAACTGGGGTCTTGCCAGTGATCTCTATGGAGGCAACACCTCCTCCCCCTTTCTGCTGGTGATACCCTTCCCTATGAACCCCAGTATCATACTAGCCCTCCCAACTGCCTTGTCGCACTGTCTGGCCACCTTTAGGTCATCAAATATGATTGCCCCCAGATCTATTTCCTGTTTGATATCTCTCCATCAATGTTGCACTCTGCCCATGGATTTCGGTGCCTTAAGTGCATGATTTTGTACTTTGCCCATGGATTTCAGTGCCTTAAGTATATGCTATTGTACTCTGCCCATGGATTTCGATGCCTTGTGTGCACGGTTTTGCACTCTGCCCATGGATTTCAGTGCCTTAAGTGCATGATGTTGTACTCTGCCCATGAATTTCGGTGCCTTATGAACATGATTCTGTACTCTGCCCATGGATTTCGGTGCCTTAAGTGCATGATTTTGTACTCTGCCTATGGATTTCTGTGCCTTACATGCATGATTTTGTACTCTGCCCATGGATTTCGGTGCCTTACGTGCACGGTTTTGTACTCTGCCCATGGATTTCGGTGCCTTACATGCATGGTTTTGCACTTTTTCGCATTGAAACATGGCTGCCATCCCCTTGACCACTTCTCTAGTTTTCTCACGTCTCTGCTCATTCTTCCCACCACTCTCCCCCAGGAGTGTCCTACTGCAGATTTTGGTGTCATCCACAAAGAGACACACCTACCCTTTCAGCTTCTCTGCAATGTCACTTATAAAGAAATTAAGAGGACGGGTCCCAGTACTGATCCCTGAGGCACCCCACTGGTCACTCTGACTTTCTCAGAGTGAACTCCATTTACCACCACCCTCTGTTGCCTATTTCCTAACCAATTTCTTACCCAGCTTACCACCTTTGGACCCACTCCTAAGCTGCCCAGCTTTCTTACACATCTCCTATATGGAATGGTGTCAGAAACCTTACTGAAATCTAGGTAGACCACGTCCACTGCTCCACCCTGATCTAATTCCCTAGTCACCCAGCCAAAGAAATTTATTAGATTCATTTGACATGACCTCCCCCCCGGAATCCATGCTGTCTTGAATCTTGTGTTAACTTTGTCAGGCTGACTGACCTGTAGTTGCCAGCTTCCTCCCTGCTACCACTTTTATGGAGTGGGACTTCATCTGCCCTCCTCCAGTCCTCTGGAACCACTCCTATTTCCAGTGAGCCGTTAAATAGGACTGTCAGAGGTGCAGTCAGCACCTTATTGAGCTCCCTCAATACCCATTTGGCTCCATCTCTTTGTCCACTTTCAGATTAGCGAGTCCCTTCAGGACTCTCTCCTCCCAAAAAGGACTAGTGTCCACCTCCCTCCAAAACTCCTGTTACTTTCTTATGACCCTTCCCTTCTCCTTCCTTTGTGAACACTTAACAGAAGTACTTGTTAGGATTTCTGCCTTTTCCTTGTCCCACTCTCAATCAATCAATCAATCAAAATCTTTATTTATCCAGGTGAACATCATTGAGCAGAGCTCTTTTACAGGATGGACCTGGTTAGAACAGGGTCGGGTAACAGCCATCATAAAAACATATAAATACATGTAAATAAGTATATAAACACAAACACAATGGTGCAGTAAGAGGGGAGTCAAATGATAAAAGGAAGATAAGGCAAGCCGTAACAGAGGAGGATTCAAATACAAGGGGGCAGGTCCACCATTGAACCATGCAACTGTATATAAACCATGTTCTCTGTATAGAAGTACCAGTTAGTTCATTTACCAGGGGCAGTCACTAGTACTAGCCATGAAACTGGCTTGGAGAACCACCAACTAATGGCAGATGGGGTACCAGGAGGGGTATGTAATATGTAAGCGAAGGATAAACATTGTGAGAAGTGAAGTCCCAAGGATAGGTCGGTAGAACTGATGCGGTGGTGGGGGCCTACGGGGAGAGGGAAAGGGGAGTTAGGACTTTTATAGTATGATTGTGTGTAGATTGTAGATGAGTGCAGTATAGAGTTGTGAAAAGAAGGCTGGAGAAAGCAGGAAGATAGACCAGTATCAAAGGGAGGACAGAGGCATCAAGGTGTTACATGAAAGCATGATGACAGACCAGGGCCAAGGAGGAAACAAGCACTAGAAGTAATTCGTTCATGGTTAAATGGTACAGGTTAGCATGATGACAATTCATGGTCATGGGAAACAATTGCACTGATCATTTCTGAGGCATGAATATAAGAGCTTGAAACTCTGTGCAGTACTCCCCCTCCTTCTCTTCTTTTTTTTTTTGTTGTTGAATATTTTTATCTTTCTACTAGCTCTAGTGGACCAGGGCATCTCTTAAAAGTGCCCACTCAGCCATTGCCGCTACTACCTGCCTGAGACCACCCTCCTCCAGGAATGAGATTACTGAGCACCACCTTCCAAGGACCTTCCAGCCCCCCCAGATCACCTTCCCCTTGGGAAGGGCCCGCCCCACCTACCTGGTGGCCTTTTTCTGCAATTAGAGGGTTGGTCCTGGTTGGGGGGCTCAGGAGAGCCAGTGGAGGGATGGTCCGGCTTTGGGGATGTGGGTTAGGCTCCTGGAGCCTTCATCGCCTCCCTGGTCCTCTGGGGTATTTTTCGATTATGGTTTTCCCCTGGAGCGCGGACATGCAGTGACATCCAGGCACTAACGTGCCAATGTCTGCAGCCACTCCACCCCCTAGTTACGGCACCACTTCCTTGCAAGGCCCCCGATCACCATCAGGGGCCGCTAAAGAGCAGTGCAGGTCTCGTAGCCCACCCTGGGAAGAGAGAGAGCAGTCCTCCAGATGCTCCATACCTTCTCTCCCCTGCTGACCCCCGGCAGCCCAAGTCCATTCCCTAATCTGGGTCACCGGTGTGGCACGAGGTGTGGCATCCAGTGCCTCAACCCTCAGCGCCACCAGGCCACCTCCCCCTTCTCTTCTTAACCTTACAATCCCACCTCCGATCTTCCTCTCTTCACTTATATACCTAAAAATGTCTTGTCCCCTTTCGTTACTGCCCTGGCTATTCTCTCCTCAATTTGCAACTTCACGCTTTTTACTGCTTTCCCTGCTTCTCCTGATACACCTCCATATCCTCATCCCTCTGTGTCTCTTTATACCTTCTGAATGCTACCCTTTTTGTCTTTACCTTTTCAGCCACCTCTTTTGAAAATCACAGTGGTCTCTTTTCCACCTTGCTTTCTAACTTGTTTAACACAAAGGTTTGTTGCCTTCACTATGTCCCCTTTTAGCTTTGTCTACTGTTCCTCCACCCCACCCAGGTCACCCCCTCCGCCCACTTCACCCCAGTCATCCCTGAGGCATTCATACATCTTTTTGAAATCTGCCTTCCTGAAGTCCAGGATCCTTGCCTTTGTGTGATTCGGTTCCTCAGCCATCCTTACGTTGAACCACTCTGTACAGTGCTCACTGGTCCCCAGGTGGCCTCCCACCCTGACATCTGCAACACTGTCCCTGGTTAGTGTGTACTGTATCAAGTACTGCCCCATCATGAGTGGGCTCCCTGAGTAGTTGCCTGAGGAATGCCCCTGCAGGGATTCCAGGATGTCTCTGCTTCTAACTGAAGCTGCAGCTGGGAAGCTCCAATCTACATCTGGCGGATTGAAAACCCCCACCAGCAGCACTTCCCCTTTTTCTGCCATCCTGCCAGTGGCTTCCGCCAGTACCTTATCTAACTCCTCCTCCTGTGCTGGAGGTCTGTAAATCACACTAGTGCAAATAGTGGCTCTGTTCCTCTTCTCCAGGGTGACCCACAGTACCTCTGCCCCCCCCCCCCGTATTCTCTGTATTTCTATTGCTTTTGTGCTTTCCCTGACATAAAGCATCACACCCCTCCTTTCATTCCCATCCTGTCCTTACTGAACAAAGTATAGCCTGGTATGGTCATGTTCCAGTCATGGTTTTCAGTGCACCATGACTTGGTAGTGACCGCAATATCCAGGTCCGCTTCCACTGTGATGGCCTCAAGGTCTGTAATCTTATTTCCTCACTTTTGCCTTTTGTGTACAATGAGGAATAAAATGCATGTCTTGGTCAAATTCAGCAATGGACGCACATTATTAATACTATCTTTATGATATGGAGGGGCACACAGGAATAACTAGAAAGTTCTTACGGTTTCTGAACAGTAGACCAAAGAACTTGGTCTTTATGAAAACCCAAAGTAAATAATGCATAAGTTTCTTGGACACTGACATTTTTAAGAAAAATACCAAGGTGTGCACCAGACTGTGCTGCAAACCGATGAACAAGAACTTCATTTTACATGCAAGGGGTTTCCATCCACAGAGAATGAAGGACAATATAATAGTCAGACAACTTCTCAGAGCATGGAGGAATTGCTCACAGGAGGAAGATTATGTGACAGCATCAAAGGAAATGGAAGAACGGTTTAAAGTCTGCAACAAAAAGACAATCCACGCAACAAGAACTAGAGCAGAGGATCTTTTGGGACCTACCATTGCAATAGCAGAGGGCAATACTTTGAATAGCATAGTGTTCACCCCATATTCTTAGTTTTTGGAATGTAACACAAATCATCAGGAAACACTGGGGAGTGTTATAATCAACGAGCAAGGACAGGCAGTTTTTCAGGAACCACCTTTAGTAGTGGCCAAAAAGGCCAGAAGTCTGAAAGACAGAATAGTGTGTAGGGATCATCTAGTAGCTAGAAATAATAGCAGGAATTTTTTTCTAACCTTGATATCAACAGTAACTACCCATGTGAGAGATGTATTCATTGTTCAAACACCCACCACCTAAAAGAGGTGCATAATGCTGCCACAGAACATAAGGTGCTGATAAAGGATTTCATAAATTGTCAGACCACAGGGGTCCTTAATAGTATCAAATGCCCCTGTGATCATATATATATATATATATATATGTATATATATATATATATATATATATATGAAAATTAAGGAGAGAACTAAGGAAAAGAATAAGGGAACAAAACAGTGATGTCAGAACAGAGGAGAGGACATCACATCTCCTGTGGGATGTCATTTTAAAGCACACCAACCCTAGTCTACGCTTTTTTGGATTAGAGAAAGTAACCTTGCAATGCAGAGATGGTAATCTGGAATAATCTGGAATAAAAACTTCTCACAAGAGAGGCATTCTGTATTGATTTATTGGTTATACGGTATTGCTTTCATCTTTAGAATTACCTCCACCCTGAAGAAGGGGTATTAAAATGCCCCAAAATGTTGGTGGGTTTTATTGTGACTATATTTGGCTGTGTACTCTAATAAACTCATTTGTTAATAAGTTTAAATGGTGTTTGGTCTTCATTTCTCTATGTAGTTGGGTAACACTTCTAGTTGTGCTTGTATGTGTCCATCAATAGGGGAATGGAAAGCCAAGACAGCAGCTAAGTGCACCATAGTGGACGAGTACTGGAGACTGAAGTCTGATAGAGACAGAAGGTACACCAGTACAGTATTGAAAGGACATGTAAATGGGTCCTCCGAACAAAAAGCACATCATATGGAAAAAGCACTTCTATTTCAGTTAATAGGTGTGTCTTGTAGAGGGCTTCCCAGCTGCCAGCAAGACATTTGCTACCGGGGAGAAACCACAAAACCTGCAATTGCTATGTCCTGAAGAGCCAAGCATGCAGATGTAGGGATCACAGGTCCAGATGGACCAGAGACCCCCGTCCTGGGACAGTAGACCTCGGCACAAAGGCAGTTGAAAAGGATCCACTGCTACTGTAGATACTGTAGCAGGTGAAACCAAATCTGGCAAGGCCAGAAGGGAGCCACCACTATCAGGGTGGCCCACTCTGCTCACAGCTTGAATAGAGCCTTCTGAATGAGAGGGATTGGAGGGAATACATAAAGGAACCTCTTGCTCCAGGAGAAGGACAGTGTGCCTCACCTGAAAACGCCAGGCCCTGGAGCAAGCAAGCAGAAATGTGACAGTTTTGCATTGTGTTGGAATGCAAACAGGTCCAACTCCAAATGACCCCACCTTGTGAAAAGGTCATTTACCATGTCAGCAGTTCCCATTCATGCACAAGTTACTGGGATCGAAGTAACCTGTCTGCTAAGATGTTTTGGACTCCTGGGAAAAACATGGCTGTCAATTGAAGGCCATGAGGCTATGCCCAGTACCATACTCTCATTGCTTCCTTGTAGAGGGGGTAAGAGTGATTTTCCCCTTGCTTGTTTTTCTTTAGCTCAGGTAAAAGTTTATTGATCAAAATATAGACACCACCACTTACAGAAACATCATAAGTTCAGTTACTGGGGGTTCAAAAATATACTAATTTAAAGACTGACAAATCCAAATAATACAATCACATGATGAGTCAATTAGCTTACAAAAGGTGAAATGAAAGAGGAGCCCATCTAAGCTAGGTCATCCTAAAGAAAGCATATGTTATTATAATCAGCTGAAAAAAAACAGAGGTACTTTTAAATTGCCCACATAGTAGGTGAGACCCCCCCCAGAGCTCCAAAGTGAACCATAACCACTGAGACTATGCAAGTGGGGTATTGCAAATAACAGGACCAGAAAGCCAGTCTTTGGTAAGAAAAGAGAAAAAACATGAACCATAACAGAGGAACTGAATGGTGGTGCACTTCTCCACCACCCCACCACTCCACCCCCGTAACAACAAGCAATATGCTTAGGCAAGTTGACAGAAGCCCCAGATGAAATCTATCAGACAGCCCCAGTTATGTGTTTACAGACTAGAAAGCGATGGCCTCTGCTTGGTGCCAAGGATGCCGGATATCCATAAACCTTTCTGTAGTCAATTGGATGCTACTGGTAATACTCGCCATTCTTTCTATTTCTAACACTTTTTTTTTTTGTAAATATAATTTTTATTAAATATTTTTACATTTTTACAGTCACAATTCCTGGAGGTACTTTACCATAGATACAGGGTTACAATCCATAATAACAGTCAATAATACACAATGGGTATGCAGTATATTTTACCTTAAAACACAGCCTTCTTTTTAAATTTGCCTCAATCACTTTTCACCTCACTTTCTTTTCACCGTCCCAGGAACACTCACCCTCCATTAAACTTCTGATCTTCCTTTCCAATTCTGTTCCTTTTGGATTTTGACTCCTGATGGATTTCCATTAGCTCAAGAGCAAAGGCCCCACACCCTGTTACAGTCAACCGCTCTCCCCTTCAGTGCTAGAAGGTGATCTGGGTCCACTCGGTCTAACTAAATTTGGAGTAATTAATAGTGCCAGGGAACAAAGTTAGGGTCTTTGGTCATGATGTATATTATCCATCTTCTCCGCTTTGTGGAGAGAGATCCGAGTTATCATTCAAATCATATGTGATTCTCTCTGACCTATATATGCGGTTAACTATATCTCTCCAATCCGTTATTGAGGGTATCCCTGTGGTGAGCCAGCATTTGGTGATAGCCTTCTTCACTGCAAGAAGGTAAATCCCTATTAGGCAGTGGTAATGAGGGTTCCTTAGCTCATGTGGGAGGACGTGCAGGATAAAGAACTCCCCGGAAAAGACCATCCTGTGCCCGAAGAGCGCTTCGAATTCACCCTGCAACTCCTGCAGAAATGGTTGTAGCCTTGGGCAAGACCATTGCACATGTGAATGGTGAGCATTGCTTTCTCCACATTGATGCCAGCACGTTGCTGATCTAGCGTTGTGGTAATGTGAGGTTATTGCTGGGGTGCGGAAGAATCTCACCAGCAACTGCCAGGAGAACAGCCTCCAAGCATCGGAGCAGGTGATTCTCGATGTTATGTAGCATATGATGCTCCACTGCTGCGGGGTTATTTGGATATCCAGTTCTGCACTCCATTTTTCACTGATTGATTCTGTATTTCTGCCTGTTGTTTCCATCAGGGATTTATAAAGAACCGAGATAGCATGCAGTAACACCCTGGCTTGCAGTACTTGTTGGAGCAACTTCAACAGGTGGGGGTGCTTCTTTGGGGTAAGGACTACCATAGGGAGAGTCTCATAGTAGTGTCGTGTCTGTAAATATCAGAAAAAATCCAATTGGTGCAGGTGGAACTCCTGTCGGAGCTCCCCAAGTGCCTTGAAATGGAGTCCCACAAGGAGCTGTGTGAGTTTTGTAAGGTGAAATGTGCCTCCAATTATGGAACGTGTGGTCATTTGAAGCTGGAGAGAAATTCTCCAGCAGTTCTATCGGGCATAGTAATACCAGGAAGGGGGTGATCTTTAGGGATTTGCAGGCGGAGTGCCAGACCCAGATTTGGTGTGTAATCCAAGGGTTGAGGGTCAGCCGACCAAATAAAGGGGGATTTATGTGTAGGGTAAGCCTTTGAAGGTCTGACTGAGGCAATGTACTATCCTCCATCTCTCTCCAGTGGGCTGGGGTCACCCTCACCAGATGTTGAATTATAAAGGACAGATGGGAGGCTCAGTAATACAGTTTAAGATTAGGGAGTGCAAGACCTCCCTGTGTTTTAGGAAGAAAGAGAGTTTTAAGTTTAATTCTGGGACATCTGCCTGCCCAGATGAACCTGGAAATGGCCTTGTTCCACAAATGGAATTGTTTATTCGGCAAGCTGAGCAGGACATTCTGAAAGAGGTAGATTGCCCTAGGGAGAATCACCATCCTCACCACTTCAATTCTCTGGATCAAGTTCAGAGGGAGAATGCTCCATCTTTCAAGGTCCCGCTTCATCTGTGTGAAGAAAGGTTTATAATTATTGCGCATAGCGTCCTCTGCCCTATGGACCAGGTAGATGCCCAAATACTTCATCTTATGAAGGTCCCACTGGAATGGGAGTCTCTCCTTAATTGTCTCAGGGGGATTGTAGTAGAAGGTAAGGGCATCCATCTTGCTAGTATTAAGCTGGTAGCCTGAGTGGGCTCCAAGTTCTTCCAGAAGATGGAAGACTGTTGGAATGGATTGTGAGGGGTCAGTGAGGAATAATAGAACATTATCCACATAGAGGGCTATGCAGTGTTCAGTTTCATCTGTCATTACTCCAGATATTCCCGAAGATAGTCTTATTGCCTGCGACAAAGGCTCAATGAAAATCGCAAATAGCCCAGGGGACATGGGGCAGCCCTGACGTGTTCCTCTAAACAGGGGGAAATAATCAGAGTGGTGACCCGATATTTTGACACACGCCTGGGTGGAGGAATATAGTGCCCGAATAATAGCTATGAAGGTGGCTGGGAAACCCATTATGACCATCATGGAGAAGAGGAAAGACCATGACACGTGGTCAAAGGCCTTCTCAGCATCTAGGCTGAGAAGGACTGATGGATCCTTTCGGGATTGCATCTCATGTACTAAATGTAGGGCTCTGCGGGTGTTGTCCATGGTGGATCTAGAGCTTACAAAGCCCGTTTGATCCAGGTTAATCAGTGCTGGGACAACAGTATCCAATCGTCGGGTTAAAATAGACATAAGATATTTGTAGTCCATGTTGAGTACCAAGATCGGCTTATATGAGCCGCATTGTAAGGGGTCTTTGTCAGGTTTTGGAATAAGTGAAATTGTTGCAAATGACCAACTGGGGGGTGCCTCTCCTTGTAGAACCTCACTAAGGGCACAGAGCATTAGCTGGGTAACCGATTGTGCCATGCCTTTATAAAACTCCGTCCCATACCCATCGGGGCCGGAGACTTTCTGCATTTTAGATCTGGAGAAGGCCAGTGCCAATTCCTCCAGGGTGACAGGTACCAGCAGACTGTTTTGCTGGTCAAAGGAAAGTCTGGGTAGGTCCAGGGTTGACAAGAAGGTGTTGGTGGATATTGGGTCTGTCCTGTGGTGTAGAGAGCTCTGTAATATTGGCAAAAAGCTTGAGTTATATTCTCAAGTTTGGTGTGGTGGGCTCCTGTGTTTGGGTCTTTTATTGCCACTATAGTGGACAATTTGCATTGTTGGCGTAGACGGTACGCCAGTAGGCGAGAGGCCCGCGGGACAATCTCGCCATATATCTGCCGCAGGTATGTCAGTGCTCTCTCAGTTTGTTGGAGACACAGGACATCCAGAACCTTTTTGGTCTGTTTAATCTGTGGTAGAACTGAGTGGTCACCTTGCTGGTGTGCCAGTTGTAAAAACTGCAGTGTCTGTTCAAGCTGTGTTTTTCTCTCTTTCTGCGCTTTGGCCAGCCTAGCTGTGTATTTTATTAGGTGGCTTCTAAGGACTGCCTTCAAGGTGTCCTATTGGATAGCGGCCGGAATTTCCAGATCAGAATTGTCTTGAATGATTTCCCTGATCTTCTCTTTGAGAAAATCCCTAAATTGTTCACTCTTCATGTGGGCTGGGTTACATCTCCACCTAGTATTGCGCTTTTCTATGCCTAGGTCCCATGAGGTTATCACTGGAGCATGGTCTGCATGTGCTATAACGCCCATCGTGGCACTGACCAGTAAGCCCAGACTCTCCTTCTGCATGTAGCAGTGTTCTAGTCATGTGTAAGTTCCATGTACCGCTGAGTAGTATGAGTACCCCCTGTCCCTTGGGTGTAGGGATCGCCACACATCCAACCAACCCACCTCCCGAACAAATTGTTTGAAGAATTTATGTGAGGCTGGCTGCTTGCCCCCCGAGGTCTTGGTAGTGTCTAAGGATGGGCTTGGGTCGATGTTGAAATCCCCTGCCAAAATCAGAGTCCCTTCGGTCATCTCGACCACCTTCTCGAGCAGGAGTCGAATTGTTGGTGAGTTTGAGGCTGGTGGGAGGTAAATATTAGCTAACATTACTTCTTGCTCTTGCAAAATTCCCTGAACTATTATTAGTCAACCCTCCAGATCTGCCCATTCTCTCACCATCTAGAAGGGGGTATGGCCGGAGATTAGTATGGCGACCCCTCTTTTCCTGCCTCCCCCCCCCATCACTGAGGAGAAGACCTGTGTGTATCCCCTTCCCTGGAGTTTCCTATGTTCCACAGGAGTCATATGGGTTTCCTGCATATATACAATTTCGGCTGTGGACTTTTTTATTAGGAAGATAATCCTAGAGCTCTTTATCAGGCTACCCAGGCCATTCACACTCAAGGAGTATACTTTCAAATGCTTGCCTGCCATCTATAAAACATATAAATACAGAGTGAATTAATCCGCTTGGCTCGTGTCATCGCTGACATAACCTCTGCCAGTAATAATATAACCTTGTGACTGTTTACTATCTTCCCACGGTATAAGTCCTCTGGGTAGGAACTAGAGAGGAACCTGAACAACAGGGAGCCCATAACTGATGACCTTGGGCTTAACATATTAATATTTACAACATTAACTACAACTAAAGCCAAATACCTAACTGATGAATTTGGGTGATAGGTTTTCCCCTACCTTTGGTGGCTACAGGAGCACCCTTGGACCAACTGGGCTACCAGAATTAGCCTGATCCACAACAAAACTGGAGAACTTCCATCAGAAATGGTCATTTCTCATGACCTAAAGAAGGCTCAGAGCCTACTTTGTGTATCCCCCGTGTGACACGGGGGTCTCGAGACACTTATAGTGTCAGTGGGAAAAGGGAGAAGAGGGGTTTTGGGACATCCGCAGCTCTCATACTCGTCCCTCTTAATCCTGCTGCTTTGTATGAGAGTGAATGATAGGATTACATTACTGTGTACCTTACTGTATACTTTTTTTTTCCAGCCAACTCGATGGTGAGGAGGGGGAACTGAGGAGTATCCGCACCTAGCAGGCCCCCCTTCCCTTCCCACGAGTAGAGGAGACGCATGCAGTCCACCACCCCCCCACAGCACCAGCTGGAGCAGTGGACGAGGAGAGAAAGACCAATGGCTCCTAAAAGAGGAGGGGGGAAGAAGAAACTCCCCTTAATCTTAGTGGTGCATGGGGCCCAACATACGAGCCCATTATTGCTAAACTTCTTAACAAAGGTAAATTTTTAAGTTCCAGTCTTGTCCCCTGTCCCCTTCCTCCAGTTGCACAACCCTCCGATAGTTAGTTATTAGCACATTCTGTTAATAGAGATGGTCCCAGTCCGATAGGAAAATAGTTCAAATATGTTACCTTACCGTTTAGGACCTCCATTGCGATAGCTAGTGAGCCCCACACCAGCATCTAGGATCCTGAAAGAGAAAGGTTTAGTACAGATTCCCTAGCAGAGGGTGGGAGGGTTGTGTTATAAAGGGGGTTATAACCTGGGGGTTAGTGGGGACAACGTATTCTTTGGTGTTAGTAAGAGGGTGTGAAAAACATCTACACATTGGAGGAAGGGAATATTGTTAAAAGTAGGAGAAAAAATATTAGTTTAGACTGGGACTTATCTGAACAGGAGCGCTGCTAGGGTCCTTTGTGAAGGTCCTCAATGGAGGTATTCAGGGAGAAAGGGAAAGAGTCCCCAGGAGTTCAGTCACAGTCCCCGATTCAACATCCTCCCTTCGACAAGTCCCCCTTTTTTTTCTCCTTTTAAGAAGCTTCCGATTGACCCGATAAAACCTGTGGGCAGGAAGCCCATTTAACTAGGCTGACTTCATTGTGGGGTTCTGGAGCTGGTCTCCATCGAGGAGCACATCTCAGTGGGGAGCGGCTGTCCTTTGCCACGCAGGGTGCTAGCTATCTGCTGGATGGCTTCCCTTCCTTGTCTTCTACGTGAGTCCCGCTGCCCAGAGTTCCATACATGCTGTGCCAGTTTGGAAGCAATCGTTGATTTTTGCACCTTCTGCCCCTGGAGGACCTCAATATTACATTTTTTAGCTCGATGGATGCCTCTTCTGCAGTCTCAAAGGTCTGGGCTCCCTTAGGAAATTATAGTCAGCTTTGTGGGGTAAGGGGTTCTGAAGTGGAGCCCCACTGTTTTTAGGGTCCTCAGCACTGGGATATACTGTTTATGTCGAGACATGATTTTGAGGGCATAATCGTTTTCAAGGTAAAGCCTGTTTGAGCGATAAATAACTGTCCCCTGCTTCCAAGCTGAGTGTAGAACCATTTTCTTTTCTTGAAATCGAAGAAAACGCACAAGAATCATTCGGGGATGGGCTCCTGCAGCCGGCCTTGGGCCTAGTATGTGATGTGCCCTCTCTATTTCCATCAAGAGAGCCTCCAGCATGCTGACTGCATCCAAGAGAAGCTGCTTGATGAATTGGAGCATGTCTGAACCCTCTGCTCTCTCTGGTACCCCCAAAATACGAATATTGTTACGTTGATTATGGCTTTCCGTGTCCTCTGCCCTTGTCTGTAGCCCTTGGATATTTTGGTGCAGTTGTAGAATGGCGCGTTCTGCACTATCAACACTCTTGTCTACCTCTGTAGCCTGGAGTTCAAGGGCCTCCTGCTGTTTCTCTAATTTAGAGACATCTGTGTGGAGTGCCATAGCAGTGGATCTCATTTCCTTCCTGAAGTCGCGTAGCTCGTTAAGCACCAGTGACATTTGCCGCTGTATGGTAGTAAGGGGGAGATGCTTTGTTTGCGACCTGCTGTGGCATAAGACCAAGGCCTGTGTGCCTTCGCTGCCTGAGTCCCCCTCTGATAATCCTCCTTCATCTCTCTCCTCCTCTGGCTTAGCGCTAGATTGTTCACCTCTCTTAGGCATTTCTGCGATCCTCCATGGATGGAAAGTAAAATCGCTTGACTAAAAAGGTTAGTTTTAGGAGGTATTTCTCAGGACAAGGTAAGAGCTCGATGAGTTATGCTGCATTGGGAACGTGACGTCACTGGAAGTCCTATTTCTGACACTCCTGGCCACCATTGTACCACAGAGGGGGTCAGCCAATTAGAAGTAATACACTTGAGCGCTGCTACCTGCAGAATTTGGCCCAGTTTTTGAATACTTACTGTGACAGGACAATAGAGCAGGAAAGCTAAGGACTAGTTCCCTAAAGGAAAATGGGAAAGAGATGCCAGTTAATCTTTGAATTCCGACATGAATTGATTGCCAAAAGTCCAGAAGAACCAGGCAATCCCAAAAAATATAATGGGTTCCCCAGTCCTCCCCATAGATCCGCCAACATAAGTCTGTATGACTAGAGTTAAAATGTTTAGTGATGACTGTTGTCCTAAAAAAGCAGACAAGCACCTTCCAGTTAAACTCCTGCCAGGTCGGGGATGCAGTGACCTGCCAACCTAGGTGGAGGCGCCTTGACCAGCTACTTTCCTGCTCCTATTTGAGCCTTATAGTGTCTAAGGGAGGTTCGGCCGGTTGTAGAAGAATCATATAAAGTTCAGATAGATAGTGAAATTAAACCCAGTGCGATTGCATGATAAAAAAGGCTTCCAGACTGGTACGATCTCTCTGCAGTAAGGGAAGACAGCCCAAGGACATTAACCCTTGCTTGATGATGTAGTGCATCACACTGACATTGTCTGTTCATATCAGCAAAGGGCCGGGAGTGAGATATCCTGTGAAGGCCTGTAGATCAAGAAGAACATCCCTCGTCTCCCAAAGATTGATGTGGAGATCCAAGTCTAGGTCAGTCCACAGCCCCTGGGCCTGGAATTGAACAAGGTGAGCACCACATCCTAACCCGTAGGCACCACATCGTGAGGATTTTCACCGGGGTCTGGGAAAAGAATGAAATGCCAAGCCAGCCCAGTAGTTCAGAGGGCTGTGGTGCTGCAAAGCCTCTTACCTCTCCTATGTCAGTGACCCAAATTAGGGAACAAGCTCGGGTTACTAGGGGTTGGCTGGGGGGGGATGAGAGAAGGATGGGCGACTGTCTGCAGCACTCCTCTCCTAGATTGGGAAAGCAAGCCATCCTGGTTGCCACCGTGTGGAGGTCCGGTAGTAGTGCCCATCCTTGGGAGTCTGGCATTACATGAAGTAGGTGGAATGGGACTGGCGGTTCTGGCATATACATGTGCACCTCCATGCGCATGCATGACCATGCATGCTGTAGCCTGGGGAGGGGACCAAAAACAAGGTGGAAAATGGTTGGTGAGACCAGGCTTCAGTGAAGGCCTGCTCGTGATGCTGAGACCTGCCCTGCTGGAATATCCCAAGGAGGAGGAGGAGGAGGACAGAGGTAGGTGTCCAGTTGCTCGCACCAGGGGACAAGGCTGATAGCCTGCCCAGTCCCAGCCGAGGAGGATAAAAATATTTTTAACAAAAAAAAGAATTGCCATGTAACCAGTGTAGGGGTTCGATCCACTACAGCAGTGACTTTCGAAGGGAAGATGTGATGAGAGTCATCTGTTCCAGTTAGTCCGTCAGTTACTCCCACTGTACCTAAATTATCCATTGCGGGATTTGCATATGGAGGCGGGCAAAGGGTACTGTCACAATGTTAGTGCCATAAGTTCCAGGAGTTGGAGCATTGTCTGGGCGGGCACATAATGACTCCTGCATACCAGACAGCCTGGGCAAACAGGGCCTATGACCAAGACCACTGATTTACTGTGATTAAAGTCATGAAATTCTGGTTTCAAGAACTGAAATTCTGGGAATTGCATCAGCGACTGTTAGTCTAATTTCTGGATTTCACTGGGATTCAACTGGCATTCTTTTATTATGTGTGTAAAGAATCAGAATAAAAGAAGGTTTAATATACAGAACGTTAAATGAAGCAAATTAAAAATAGTTCAGGAAGCAAGTGTAAGAAAAAATGCAAGTTCTGTTGATTTACTTATATGATCTAAAATGCCAGGTTCCTTGAAATTCTTTGTTTTTACTGGTGTGCAGGCAGTCCAAATTCCAAAATTTTACTGGATTTTCTGGTAAAAACTGAAAACCAGTGGCCTTGTCTATGACATGTTCAAATGCAGAAATACACTGCCCAGTGCCATGTCCAGCACTGCTCCAGTGTGCTGGAGGCATTGGCAGAGAGAGGGAAAGGGGAAGGGGAAGGGGGAAAGGGGAAATTGTTAAACCAGGAAAGGCACAGTAAGCCAGAGCTTGTTTCCAGGTGCGACCTGGGAGCACAAGGAAGTTAAGTGACTTGTTCAGAGTCACACAGTATGCAAGTGGGAGCTAATGGGATTGAAACCCAGGTCTTCAGGTTTGCACCTCAGTGCCCTAAACCACTACACTATACTGTCTCCCTAAGAGGCAGGAGAGAGAGGACAGATTTCAGTACATGAAGCTGAACACCCGGTCCATGAACAGTTGCTGTGTCATGGATACTGTGTACAGAACTATTTCCAAGGATGGGCCCTGCAGGAGCCATCTATCCAGATAACGGAAGACAAAAAGCCCTTCCTTCCAGACAGCTGCTGCTACAGCTGTGAAGCATTTGGTAAATACCCGTGGTGCTGAGGATAAACCAAAGGGAAACACTCAGAACTGATAGTGGTAGTCCTCCAGCATAAAGCAGAGGTACTGCCTGTGTCAGTGTTTGATTTGATATGAAGGTAAGCATCCTTCATGTCCAGAGCACAGAGCCAAGCCTCCTTTTGTAGTAGGAGCCAAGGCAGTATTAGGCACACGCAAACCAAGTGTCCGCTTGGAGTGCCAGCACAGAAGGGGTACACTAAAGTAGAAGGTATAAGCAGAGATAAGCTTGAAATGCAAAAAGTGTTAATATAAAAGCCAAAATTGTTGTTGTTCCCTTTGAATTCATAGAAATGCTACCACTATTTAGATGTCAGGTTCGACAGAAGGGAGAAGAGGGAGCAGTGGAAGTGATGAAGGGGGTGCCACAAGTGTTTCTGCTTGGGGCACCATTAGGTCTAAAACTGGTACTGAGTAGGAGGATGAAAGCTTGAAAAGACACCATTCGAAACTTTTTGTATTTGATGAATTTGTTCAAGTCTTTGAGGTCCAATACAGGACAAAGGTATCATGTGATTTGGGGACCAGAAAGTACCTTGAATGGAACCCCCTATTCCTTTCTTTGGAAGGCACGGGTACGATTGTTTTCTTTAGAAGTGGGGACTGCACTTCTTCTCTTAGCAGGATTAAGTGGCCTAGAGGATAATGAGGAGTTCAAGGGTTTCACAGACTTCAGACTCATTTTGGATGATTAAAGGTGTTTGAGGGCATTATGCACATCTGTTCCAAATAACTTGGAGACCCAAAAAGGGGCATTCAGTGCAGCTTGCTGCATGTCAGCAGCAAAACCAGCCACTCTGAGCCAAGAATATTTTCTTAAGCAAATGCCAGAGGCCGCAGCCCTGGCATATGCATCTGAAGCATCATATGCAGAGCGCAGCAGATGCTTTCCAGTATCAATACCTGCTGAAGCAACTTTAAGCAGTTCACAAAATGTGAAAACAAAGACAAGGTGCTGCGTCAGCATGTGGTCTGAAAGCAAAACAAAATGGTTATATTAAATGCACGCTGAAAATAGAAAATGGAGTTAAAAATCTACGTTTTGACCTTAGGTCTTCTTCAGGAAATATCTAAAAGAGAAAAAAAACAAAGTTAGCAGTTCAGTCTTGGCAGGATTATCTGGCAAAGCCTGAACAGTGGTCATGGCAGATTTCCACAGGATAGTCTGATACTTTATCATATATGCTTGTCAGTTTGCAATTCTTAGTCCCAAGGGTCCAGAGGCATAAGTTCTTTTGCCCATAACATCCAGCCTCCTGGATTCCTTATCAGGAAGCAAAGTACTTATAACTCTAGGAGTCCTAGAGTGATCGTGAGCAGCCATGATTACCACAGAATCAGTTTCTGACTGGGAAGCATATTAAGGCTTAACATATGGAGCAGGGTACTGTTTATCAGCTTTTCTGAGGACTGCAGGCGAAGTGCTAGGCCTGTGCCAGGGAGCAAAGGTAGCATCTTCCAATGCAGGGTCTACAGGAAGTACTACAATAGTAGGTGCAGCTGTAACTTCTAAGAACTCTATTTTATTCCTTTACTGGAGTCTTCCTCTTCCTCTTCATCTACAAACCCTATCACATACCAGATTTGTGTGACCAAAGCCTGAAATGAGGGCTCCCCAGGAGGAGACCTGGATTTGTAAATTACAGAGCCCTCACTGACAGAGAAGAGGATTGAGCTGGAAGGGAAATCCGCTTCATAGGGGTCTCCTTCCCTCCTACATCCTCCAAATACTCCTCCATATTCAAGAGTTTAGGATTGTAGTCTGCCTCTTCCTTAATCCTGAATGATGATGGGAGCAATAAACGGAGCTGGCAACATTGGCAGCGGTTGCAGTGAATGAATTACAGGTGTGCTTTTAAGTCCCATTAATGATGACAGTGCCAATGGGGGAGGCCCTGTCGACAGGACTGTTGGCACAGATGCTGACAGTGATGGGAATAGGCAAGTTAACATTTCTGAAAATGGCACCAGCATAGCCGGGAATTGACAACACTTGTTTGTGGGTTCGTGATTGCTGTTGTTGGCATAGAACCTGACAATGGAGGTGACATACTGTCTGTAGTAGCTATGGCAGTGCCAGAGCCAGGACCCAACCTTGATTTGCTCAGTGACTATTGGGAGAACGTAGCAAACGATGCCAGAGTGGATGATGATGAGGACTTAACCTCCTTTAATGGAGACCTTGACCTCACTGTGGAAACATGTTTATCCCTGTGCTTATGGTGGCTGGAGTGCTTATGGTGGCTGGAGGAGGAGAAGGGTTTTGATGGTGATTTTTCTTTCTCTTTGGATTTCTCCATTGTCTTTGTCAATCTCAGTGGTGACAATGTTGTCGACCACCTGGATGTTTCTTTCCCTGTAGCGGTCAGACATGAGAGAGAAGTCTGCTTGGATCCCACAGCCTTTGCTTGGGTTCATATGGCACTGATGGCGATGAAGGTTTCTAGTGCCTTCTTGTGGCATCTCCATGTGGCCTGTTTCAGTCCTTGGCAGATCTGACAGGCCCTCATGCTGCAGGAAGGCCCAAACAGCAAACACACATGCTGTGAGCATTGTCCTTGTAGACCTTGTATCTACAGGTACAAAACCTAAATAAAGGTTCTTTCGACAGTGTCATGCAGGGACAATGTTGATAAGGTGAAATTTAGCAAATAAAAAATATAGAGGAAAATGACAGCGTTGTTTCTCTGCAGGTCCAACAAGCAGTCGATGGTGGAAGAAAGAACTGAGGAGCCATGGGGCCTCCCACGTTTTATAGACATCGATGTAGTACATCACCATAGGTGGCCCCCAGCTAGAAAATGTTTCCAAATGGTTCTGACACTGATGTATTACAGTTCCAAAGGTGTGGCCCAATGGAGGAGATATCCTCAATGAAGATGTATAGTTAATTAAAAAAAAAGGGTCCTATCCCCATTACATGTTTACATCTGTGCAGATAAAAGTGTTTATAATGGTGTCCACACTGTTGCCAGGCTGAGTAGCTTTTAGGTGCCAAAGCTATCTTTGAGCACCTATAGCCATCATGTGCACCATTTGTGCAGATTGTATAAGTATTTGTAATGAACCTGTGTGGGCATGCTCGTTTCTATGCCAGCTGTTCCACAGTAGCTGTGGCTCTGTTGCTGCTGACGGAGTGCCCCGGAAGAAACTTTGGAGCTGGTGTCCCTGGGCTGCTTGGATCACTGCCCTGCCACAACCAGAAGCTATTCTGTACCTCTGCTACTTGAATCGGGGGGGGGGGAGACATGGAGCGAGGGCAGGAGCCCTGGAATTAGGGACCATTGGGGCCAGTGCCCCAGGACTACATCATCACCCAGTGTTCATTGTTACCTATGACCCTGCAGGACAGCCATTGGAGGGACTGGAAACCCAAAGCAAACTCCTGGAGGCCTCAGGAGGAAGAATAGACCAAGGATTCTGATGCCCGTTTATGGTCTGTTAAGTTTGCAGAGTGACAGCTATCTGAATCTATGGGCACTGTCTCAGAACTGTGGCTGTAAGAAGGAGCACAGTCTGGAGGCTGGCAGATCTACCAGTATCTCAAATTATGCTGAACTTACTGCCCAGGGATAGTTGAGCTGTGCCATTCCAGCCTGAGTGTCTGAGAGATACAATGTGAGGGAACTGCTGTGGAATCCTCATGGAGGAGAAAAAGAGGCAATTTCATGATAGCCAGCATGCAGCCATGCTAAGACAGCATACAGCAAGAAAGCCAAATCCAGAGTTGCTTTTCCAGGTTCCATAGCAGGCACTGTGGCCAGGTATTAGGTTGCTGCCACCTTGATGGTTTGGAAGCCAGGATGTGTGAGGTCAGCATGGGACCTCAGCAATTGAGGGGGGGGAGGGATAACTGAACCTCCAGAAGGAAGCAGTGTTGGGGACAGAGTTCCGAATAGGAAGCCCGACTGTGACAGGGACAGCTAGAGATAGAACGCAGACACAGAGGCCTGCAGCAACAGGAGGAGCCATCCATACTGAGGAACCATGAGAATGTTGCAGGGTGGCCCTGCTTCAGAGGAATCCCCATTTATTTCATTGGGAGCATGTGCTGCAAGTTGGCCATTGGACCAGATTACAAATACCCCACATTGCTGGGCCTGTTTCGGCAATGTAAGCAATTGCATGCCTTGGGGGGGGGGTAAATTTGAGCACGTTGCTCCATTTGATGAAAGTGCACCAATACCTGCCAACCCATGGCAACATCATAGGGCCTGCCACAATTTAGCCCTGAGGTACCTAGGAACTGTGTGAGAGGGAGATCCCATAGTGGTAATAGAAGGAAGCGGCCTTCAGTACAGGAGGATCAGAGGTGCTGCTGTGCTGTATTGAGATGTGAGGTGTGCAAAGTGTGGTTGTGTCTTACTGGGCTTTTTTAGTGACAGCAGGTTCACTAATATTCAAGCTGTGCATGCTAAGGGCTTTTCTAACTGAGGCTTAGTGTGAGGGTGGTAGAACTGACCTTACCTGACAGGGCACCTGAAGGGCCCACATTAAAAGACACTGCTCTAACATGTATTTCTTTTCAGGACTTTCATACTGAAAAAAGTTGTGTTATTCTGTTTAACCTATCTTGTTATTGACTCACAAGTTCAGTGCAGTATTGACTGATTTCTTTACCGAGCCCACCAACAGCCAAGACCCCTGGAGCTGGGCTGGCTTGGAATATCTCCAACACTCACCTTATGCCCATTTGTACTGAGCCTTCCTGGTTTATCAAAGGTGATGGCAGCACCATGTGAACACCCAAGGCACATAGCACTGCAGGATCCATCACAGACTGGTAGCAGCGGTGGGATTCCCTTATAAGCAAAACTTGCTGGGTAAAAGAAACACTGTTAGTGTAAATATGTGTAATCCTTCTCTTGTGTGAGCCACGATAAAGGGTAAACATCTCCCAGAAGGAACAAGCAGATAACCCACAGGTACCCCAGGTGGTGAGAGGGGTGAGACAGCCTGCCTTTATGCCTGATTCCTTCAGCAGGGAGATTCATGTGTGGACTGACTGGTATCAGCAGTTTGAGTTTGCAGCTGAGCTCATTGACTGGGGTGCAGCAACCAAACTAAAATTTATGGGACTCTGATTGTGGGGCAGTGCTCATGTAGTATATTGATGATGTAGCTTCACATCAAGTAAGACTACTCTGACCTGGTCGTGGTGATGAGAGAGTCCTTCAAGCCAGAGGGGAGCACTGTAGAGCACAAGCAGTGTGGCAGCAGATTTTACAGCTCCTGCAATTCTTTCCAGAATCCATCAAAATCTCCCTTTTAGATTATTCAAAATGAAAATCTGATGATTCTGGAAGAAAGAGAAACTGGACTTTAGTAAAGATGGGTAATCCTGAATGAGATAAAGCTACAGGTGGAACAGAAACAGGGAAAGGGACTTGTGGAGGACAGACTTCACAGTCTGACACTGAGACAGTCTGCAGCTGAACGGGGTTCAGGCGAAACTTTGGCATCTCTGGGTCTGAAGCCCCAAAAACGTATTCTACCTGTGATGGATCTGTCTCAGAAAATAGATGGCTTCACTAGCTGGGTGCTGATTCTTGAGATAGCAGTGAAAAAGAGAGATGGGAGAGGTCTATAAGCAAGCTAATACTTCCATAGGTGCTACAGCATTAATGGGTACAGAGACACAGCACTTACGAGCCAAATTAGAAACACTGGGGAATCAAGTCCCCTCTCTGAATATTCGACTGTTAGGCTTTCCAGAGGGCTATGAGGGAGCTCACCCAGTAATGTTTGTCAAGGGATAGCTAACTGAGAAACTAGTGCCAGAAGGAGCAGAGGGTATCACAGCCATCCAGAAAGTATATCAAATCACCCCTCAAGGAAGGTAGCAGCATTCAGAGGAACCCACAACATGGTTGGTCAAGAAGATGGAAGTCAGCATTAGAGACTGCAAGTTGGCTCGTTGAGCAGGCCCCATCATGCAAGTGCAACCCTTACCTTGGCCAAGAGTGGCATCTTTCAACAAGGATCCCCCTAACTTGTACACAGACAAGGCGACAAACCACAAGCTGGCATAACATAGGTATCACCCCTGGTACTGGGGCACATACCTGACTCGGCATCTAAGAGGTTGGGGAGTTAGAGCACAAAATAACATTTATATTTGCACCGAATACCGGGAGAGAGGTGCTAGGGCTATGCTATGTCTCCTATCTGAGGGGGCTCATAAAGAAGTTCACACTGGGAAGCACAGATGGAATGTCCACTACTAGAAATGGGATTGTATAGTATGGCTTTATTCTAACACAGATGGAAAGCAGAAAGGGGGTGGTCCCCCCAGGTTGGCACTGTACATTAAAGAACACACATGGCACAAGAACTTTCCCTTCTCCAGAACAAACAGTTTGGACTTTCTCACATTTTTCTCTACCACAGAACTGTGAACAGTCCATCCCTCTTTTCTAGGGATCTCAAGGACATTATTTTCCCATAAGTGTCTATTACGTGGGGGTTGCCACACACTTAAAAACACATTCCTCCTGACAGGATGGGCTTAGTTAACATCCACAGGGTAACCTTGTGCCCTTCTGGTAACCAGTTAGCCCTCACTGGAGTTTTAGATGAGGTTCTGCCCACCCTGGCCCCAGCCAGCCTCTACCATTCCTTCCAGGTTACACAAACTGGATCCGTCAACCCCCTCAGATTGCTAAAAGCATCCACACATTTACTTCCACATTCTGCACATTTTTGTGGTGAAAAACTGGGGTCCTGAGTGGTGTAATCTAGCCTTGTCTTTGGCACATACACCATCAGCCAACTCCCTCTGAAACATTCCCATGTAACTGTACTCACTGTTTATTTGTCCCTTTGTTACAGACATGGTCCTTGGAAGAAACACACTTCTCCCCTTTTCTGGTAGCTTTCACTGAGACTCTCTCTCCATCTCTGATCTGAGCAACTGGACAATCTTCAGGTCCCTCAGGGAATTGCCCCTTGGACCCACTGGATCTCACAGTCCCATTCACTTCCAACAAAAGTGACCCACTGAGGTCTCAGAAATTACCAGTCTCCACCACTTCCTGTGGTACTGCTCTTGTCTCACACACTGGGGTGAGAAAAATGACCAGAGGTCCTTCACCCAGCCTCAGGGCAGACTGGCAGGCATCTCCACACTGGGAGCTCCTCTCCCCACTGTTCCCACACTAAGCAGCTGATTCCACCATGGCTCAGGCTGCTGCAAGAGTTCGGAATGACCTCACTCATTTCTCACTCAGGCTAGCTAGGTAAACAGTAAGAGGTCTGTAGAGAGCTTCTAAAAATCTCTCAACCAGCTGCCCACTACCTTCCTAGGCTAACACTGATGGGATTCTAGTAACCCCAGGGGACTGAGTGGTTACACTTGTGGTGATTTGGCCATTGCAGAAATAATAATATTGCAGACAATATTTTTTTTTGTATATTTTTTCTGTTTATACTTTAAAAGGGTTACATGCAGAGGAACTTGGCTATGTTTAAAAATTACAAACAGGCCAAAACTAAGGGTTGCCAACAGAATGCCCAGTTCACTGAAAAGGTCACAGGAAAGAGAGAAGGTCTTGCAAAATATTTGACATTCCTCTGTGAACCGAGAACAGGCTGCTGACAGGAACTTGAAAATTACATGTCAAAGACTTGGGGTAGCTGATCAAAGGAAAGGAGTCATAAATGGTCAGGGAATAGGAAACAATCTCCCCCATCATGAACCCTTACACTGTAAAGGAAGAGTGCTTCAGGTTCCAGGAACTGTCCTGGTATAATTTCATGTTATAAGGTGGCAGGAAGGATGAAGGAAGATCAAAGGATATTGTAACTATAAGAGAAATCTAAGCGATAGAAACATAGAAATGTAGAAACATAGAAGTTGACGGCAGATAAGGACCGCAAGGCCCATCCAGTATGCCCATTTCTTTTTCTGCCTTATGATTGTGCCATAGGCCTTTGCTCTGTCACTGGCCTATCTATTCATACTCATCTGTATTGCTCCCTTATGCCTTTCCCATGCCTGTTTGAAGCCCTGCACTGTATTCATATCCACCACTTCCTCAGGTAGGCCGTTCCATGCATCCACCACCCTTTCTGTGAAAAAGAACTTCCTCACATTTCTCTTTAATCGGCCTCCCTCTAATCTCATGCTGTGTCCTCTTGTCCTGCTATTTTGCTTATATTGAAACATGTTAGACTCTTTCACCTTGTTAATGCCCTTAAGGTGTTTGAATGTTTCAATCATCTCACCTCTTTCCCTCCTTTGCTCTAGGGTATACATATTGAGTTCAGTTAATCTGTCCTCATATGTTTTCTGATGCAGTCCTGCACCATTTTGGTTGCCCTTCTGGACTGCCTCAATTTGGTTAATGTCCTTGTGAAGGTGTGGCCTCCAGTACTGCACGCAGTACTCCAGATGGGGCCTAACCAGTGTCTTTGTAAAGAGAGATTATTACCTCCCTCTTCCAACTTGATACCCTACTAATACACCCCAACATCCCTCTAGCCTTACCTACTGCTTTAGAGGTCTGCTTGATGATTTCAGGTCATCAGTGATGATGATGCCCAAGTCTCTTTCTTCCTTGTGACTGCCAGCAACTCCCCTCCCAGCCTATAGGTGGCTTCAGGATTTCTCTTCCCTATGTGAATGATCTTGCACTTCTTTGCGTTAAACCCCAGTTGCCACTCCTCCAACCATTTTGCTAGTTTATACAGATCTCTTCTCATTCTGCCCACACCATCTGGATCATCTACTCTGTTGCAGATCTTGGTGTCATCTGCAAACAGACAAACCTTACCATCCATCAATAATATGGTTCACTTAAAAGTCTTGGACAGAGCAAGAGAGACGCCTGCTGGCCCAAAAAGATAAGTCCACCAAAGAATTACAGACTGCCTGGGCCAAAAGGTATCTAAAGCCCTTACAGGTACTAGAACATATGGGTATTAAAGGGGAATTTTTGAAATGGATAACATTGTGCAATAGGCACGCTACAACCAAGACCAAAGTAAATGGTACAATCTCTGCATCTTTTAATATAGAAAGAGGATCCAGACAGGGGTGTCCTTTGTCACCGCTGCTGTTTGCTCTAAGCTTGGAACCATTGGCAACAACTATAAGGAGTACGGTCAACATCGAGGGAATAGCTATAGGACCCAACATTTGTAAAACATCCCTATAGGCTGACAACACATTAATTTTTATGGACAATCCAGAAAAGTCCCTGCCTCCCCTCTTGAAATTATTAGAACAATATGAAAAAATATCAGGATTCAAAGTTAATCAGGAGAAATGTGAAGTACTGCTGATAAAAGGGAATATCTCACCTGCCCTGAAAGAATTAACTCCCTTTAAATGGGTGACTGATAAAGTGCGTTATTTGGGTATTTGGATTCCAAGACGCCACTGAAACTTGTTTAAAGACAATTATGGCTCCCTTTTTTCCCAAATCTTCTCTGACCTCAAGAGATGTAATAATCTTCCATTAACCTTATCAAATAGAATAGACACCCTCAAGATGAACATTTTGCCTAGATGTCTTTTACTGTTCTCGACACTTCCTTCACTGGTCCCAGCCAGAGAGTGGAAAAAACCTTAGGAAAAGACTATCAAACTTTGTTTGGGCTGGTAAGAAGCCAAGAATTAAGTGGGTGGTGCTTCAAGAAGCCAAACAGAGGTGGGGATGGGGACTACCAAACCTGTATAATTATTATATTGTGGCACAACTTCAAATGTTGGTCAAAATGATTAACCCATGGCAAAGAGGGGGCTGGCAGATCCTGGAAGAAAATGCTCATACACGGATTCCTTTGCATGTTTTACCATGGGTAATTCTAAAGGCAGAATTAAATACCATTAGAAATTGCTGGACCAAGCATATACTCACTGTATGGTTGCAGGCAAGACAGGTATGGTAACTACCCACTAAGATTTGGACATCCATTCCATTTAAATATTTACCAGGATTTCCAATAAAGACAGCACATAGATGCGTAACAAACTGGGAGAAGATAGGACTTAGGTTTTTACATCAACTAATAAACGGGGAAGGGATTAAGGACTTTGCCACAGTCCAAAATGAATTTACTATTCCAAAACAGGATTTTTACTATTATTTGCAATGCAGACACTATATATTGAAGGGCCCTGGCCTATCCCCACTGACGGCAGACCCAATGAGGGAAGTTAAGTTAATCCAGGACAAAAGTCGCCACTCTAATATTAAACACTTGATTTCCCAGATGTATGGTTCTTTACAGGAGGAGAGGGGGACCCTAGCTATCCAACATATTCAAAATAAATGGGAGCAGGATTGGGGCCAGTCACTGGAAAAGGGGGAGTGGGCAATAATATGGAAGGACATACATAGAACCACAGCAATGGCAAACTGGAGGGAATTCAGGTGGAAGGCCTGCGGACGATACTTCATCACTCCTACAGTTTCCAAACATTACAGTAAGGCTCAATCAGAAATATGGTTGAGGGGGTGTGGAGGGAAAGGGTCACATTATCACATTTTTGGGGGGTGACCAGGGTTACAAGCCTTCTGGTCACAAGTAGGACCTACTACAAAGGAGGTATTAGGAATAACAGGTCCTTTGACATTCCCAAACTTGGTGCTGGGATTGCCACCGGAGGAGTCTAGGGGAGTGGCACCTAGGTATTTGTTCAATGTATTAGTGATAGCGGCATTAAAAGTAGTCGCACAAAACTGGCTAACTGACAACACGTTGTCCAAAAATCAGTGGAAAACAAATGTTATAGCAATTAAGAACCTGGAGGCTATCATGGCCAGGATCAGGCTACAGGTAGATAAATTTAACACAAGATGACTTCCATACCATTCTTATATTGAGAAAGCGGACGGACAGTCAGTAATAGACTAATTGTTGGCCTAGTGAAGGAAGGGAGAGTAAAGTAGAAAAGGGAATTTTCCAAGGTACATACTCCTCTGTAATCCCCAGAGGAATACGCTGAAGGCTTAAAGTGAAAGAACAATGCACTCAGTTCTGGTTTAGTGTTACTTTATTTATTTTTTGGATTGCTAATTAAAGAACAACTGTAATCTTTGAATATGTATTACCTGTTCTTGTTATGTTCGATGTTTTTTTTTTCAGTTGTTTAACCAGGAGTAGCACACTAAGCTGAAAGCTTGTTTAGAGGTGCAACCTGGGAGCACAGGGAAGTTAAGTGACTTGCTTAGGGTCACACAGTATGCAAGTGGGGCTTTGGGATTCAAACCCAGGTCTCCGGATTTGCAGCTCAGAGCCTCAAACCACTGCGCTATACTGCCTCCCAGTGTTTCTACTCTGTGCTGCCTTACGTGGCCCAGGTTGTGCCTGAAAACAGTCCCTGGGATCAGTGCACCTACCTGGTTAACAAAGTCATAAATAAATAAAGAATAACATAAATACAGCAGCTCAAAAAGAGATCAAAATGAGCAAGACAATTTTAGAAATACAGAGACTGGCAGATGAAACTGAATCCATAAAGGGAGTTGTTGAAACTGGGACTTGATTCATTAAAGTGCTGGAAACATGGACTCTGTAAAAGAAAAAAACAAAATTGGATGGGCTGGCAGTATAGCCTAGAGGTAAGAGGAACGAGGTGTGAACAAGCTTGATACAGCCAACAGACCAGACCTGAGTTTGATTCTCACAACCTCCACTTGCATACTGTGTGACTCTGAGCAAGTCACTTAACTGCCCAGTGCTCCCAGGTCACCCCTGAAAACAGGCACTTGTGCCTAGTGGGCCTTAACCGGTTACCAAAGACTAAAAAAAAAAAAGATGGCAGGAAAGGAGAGATAGAGTCTTGCTTTTTCCTTTTCTGATAGGAACTTCCAGTCAATCTCCTATCTGTTGTTAAAACATTAATTGTAACTGTATGATTCTCTTAGTCTTCAGTTGTATAAGATATGTTAGTCTTGCTCTGTTGCAAAATGGACTTATGTTTTGTACAACTATCTGCTGAATAAAAATTAAGTTAAAAATAAAAATAAAGCCCTCACAGCAGGGCATGTGCACACTTTTTCATGGAACACTCTTCCCGTCACACACCAAGCAAGACTGCACAGAGACAGACTAAGAACCAATGAATGCTACAGAACGACTGAAACATTTGCAAAAACTATTTATTTCTGCACTTTGATCATCCACAAACCAGGTAAAAACTAGATAGTTAAATTTTACAGTGCACTTTTGCATGTATATTTCAACTTTTATTTTGTTATTCTGTAACCAGATTTCTAAACCTTTTGTTTGTAAGGTTTGTATGATAAACATTTAGATTTAGTAAAATAATTTTTGCTTTTTAAAACTGCCTGTGAGTGATATGTGTGTGTGTGTGTAGAAGTAAAAGTTTTAGTCAATTCTGAGACCAGCCTGTAATTGCTAAAGCGCTACCATTTGCTGCCAAGACTAGGATCCTGAAAAAGGGGATCTGGGTGCCTTAAGTAGGGGAGATACATAGGTCTCGGGGAGAGTCTGTAAGGGGGAACTTGTGCTGCGCACCCTGTGGGAGAGGACACAATCAGGTTTACGAGTGCAAATCCCGAAGAGCTAATAATGCCTGCCCCCCCCCCACGAGTACAGTAACTAAGGAGAGTTCTCACCTGGCTACAGACTTAAGATTGTATTTTGCCCTTACCTAGAATAGAGAGGGAGCCCTGTGACCTTGTGGTGGGTGTTCAGTTATGAACTCAGCGAGCACTCTAGAAGGACACTTGGAGGATATTCCTGTCCCCCCCGTCACGGATTGCACTTAGGGGTGGGCACAGTGAGCTCAGTGGACCTGGCCCCTAGGGGTGGTTTTGTGACAATACTCACCACCAGCAAACGAACCTTGTTGTCCACAGCAAGGGCTTCCAACTGCAACACAGTCCATCCTACCTCTGGGCGCCTTACGGGGTGAGGTGGCCAAGCTCACCCCTACCTATGCCAAGGCACAGGAAGGTTGCACCAGAGAACAGAGGCCCACTGAAGGAACTTCAGCTCTACCTAACAACTATCTTGGGACATCTTTCAGTGGCTCCACGATCCTGCCTGAAGCATGCCCACACAGACTGCACTGGTGATCCCTATCCAGATCAGGACCACCAACCTGTCTATCTCCCTAGCCCTCTAGAGAAAAGCTCTCTTATTTTTTTTGTTAACTCTTTTTCTGCACCCATCCCTCTGGAACTCTCTCAGGCAATCCCCACTCACTGCCTACCATGCTACCTTCTGCCTGAAATCTACCCCACCAGGAAATCAGGGACAGACACTCCCCCACCTACCTGGCCAGATGTTTGGCCCCATCCCACCAAGGCAGATGAGGGGATCGGGAGAGCCAGTGAAGTGGACCCGGCATTGGGAGTGTAACAGTGGGGCACCAGAGGACGCCATCGCCAATCCAGGGTATGTTTTTTTTTTCTTTCTTGTGTGTTGCCTGGACACAGACATGCAATGGCATCCTGCTCATGCCAGGCATGATCCTGCACCTGGGCAAAAGACACCCACCACCGCCCAATCCCTGCCACATCCCCAAGTAGACTGCAATGCTCCCCAGCATCCCAGGGGTCACCAGTGCTGCACAAGGAGGAACCCACCCACCCCAGAAGAAGAGAGCTGTCCTCCGGATGCTCCATCCTGCTCCTCCCCTGCTGACCCCTGATGACCCAAGTCCTTTCCTGAACCCGGGTCACCGGCATGGCGTGAGGTGTGGCGTCCAGCGCCTCAACCCTCAGTGCCACCAGGCCGGCTAGGAAAAGCTATCTAACCTACGTTACCCACGGGGTATCTATACCCAAACGCATTTCACACTTTAAACTGTAGAATGCTTTAGAAACATACATAAGGCATTGCTATGCATTCACCAAACCCCAGCACTACATACTCTACACCTGAAAGGGAGAAAAAATGTTTAACATTTCCTAGTTCTGCATTTCTAAAACCCAAAACACTCTAAAAGGAGGACTCCGTTGAGCCATAAACATCCTCTTCTTGTCTTCTTTTCTTCTCTCAGACGCACCTGCAAAAGAAAACATTCCAAAAACACATCCTGCAAGAAAACAGCGACCAAATCTCCCAGCAGCAGGATATGACACAATCCCAAAAGATTTTTTAAAGGGTTTTTCTACCAAAGGCAATATAAAAGCACCAAAATAAACACATACAAAACATTTGGGGGTGGGTAGGGGAAGGTCCCTACAATGTCCCAGCTCTAAGGAGAAGAGTCCTGAGTGCACACAGCACTCACATTCAAGAGCAGTCTTTTATAGTCCGAAGCCTTCTGAAAACTGTTTTTGCAACAGGCTTGAGGCCTGCTAAACTGTAGTCCAGATCCAGATGTCCCTTGGACCAAACAGTTTAAAAGGCATCTTCTCTTTAAGTGGGCACAGTCAAACATAAAAAATAAGAGGAGATTTTAGCCTACCATGTCAGACTGTCATCAAGGCATGGGTCAGGAAGCGTAGGAAAGCCAGGAGCAGTTTCAAAATTCACAAATAGCATTTTATTTTTCTCAATAACAGCAAAATTAAAAAAAAAATACGTTCAGTATAACTATTTACAAAGGCAGTACAAACAGAGAAAACGAAGTCCTTCTTCTGAGGGTAACAATTCTAAGTTTCAGTCTCTCAGTCTTTCACTCTCCTTGCCTCTCTAGCAAAAGTATTGCTGCTGGTTTTATAAGTCTTTATCTGGGAACTTGTTAAGAGAGCCTACTTCTCACAGAATGTTCTTGTACATTTAATTCCTTGCAGGTGCAGTAAAACAGTGCATGGTGACCCAGAACTGACCTCTTGTTGCCAGTATCTCAGAGAGTTTGCAAACCAGCTTCTCAGGTTAACCCCTTGAGTTCCAAATAGTTTTTTGCAATCATTTCAACAGTATTACTTGGTATTACTTACTTGGTATTACTTGGTATGAAAGAACAGAAGAAGGCCAGAGCCCATCGAGACTGTTCCCCACACTATGTGGGACATCATTTATCTATTATTCCTCAACCAAACATCTAATTTGTTTTTAAAGACAGTGGCACTAGTTGCCTCCACCAATTCTTGTGGCAAGGTGTTCCATACAATGGATGCTCTTATTGGAAAAAAGTTTCCCCTTTTGCTGGTTTTATAAGTTTTTACTTCAAGCTGTTTATTATGCAGTCTTGGAACATGTCTCCTTTTGGAGAGTGTTAGACCACATTTTTCCATTAGATCTGGTGAATTTATTAAATTAAAAACCATAAGCATATCACCTCTTAATCTTCTAGTTTGAAGAGAGAAGAGACCAGTAGCTTTTAATCTGTTCTGATAATCCAAGTTTGTTAATCTTGGAATCATTCTAGTTCATCTCCTTTGAACCTGTTCAAGAATTGTTATGTCTTTTTTGGTTTGGATTCAGAAAGGGCCATAGTCTGAGATCTGGTCTAATGTATGCCTATACAATGGAATAAGGCATTGTTCAGTGCGATTAACAAAAGTGCGTTTTATTTGCCTCAAAAGTCTGTTGGTCATGCAAGCAGTTCTAACACAGTGATCATTTGATGTAAGTTTATTATTAACAATATATCCCTAAATCTTTTTCACAATTTGATGAGTGAAGTGGTAGTCCATTTATATGATATATCGTTTTGGGATTATTTACACCGAAATGCACTACTAAACATTTGTCTTGATTAAACTGCATATGATTTTCATTTGCCTAAAGTGTTAATTTTTCCAAATCCTTCTTTAATGCAGAAATATTTTCTTGATTATTAACCTTGCCCCCAATTTAGTATCGCTCTGCAAATTTAACCATGAAGTTATTTGGCCCTGTTTGTAAATCACTGATAAAGAGGTTAAACAATGTTGGTCCCAAGACCGACCCCTGTGGTACACCACTTGTCACACTACCCAAATCAAACAAGATATCATTAATTCTGACTTTCTGAGAATGATTTGTTAACCAGTTTAAAGTCCAGTTGACAATATCAGGTGACAAACCTAGATTGTGCATTTTAGTAATAAGTTTTTCATGTGAGACTTTATCGAAAGCTCTACTAAAGTCCAAAAGAATGACATCAGTAGGGATACCCACATCTAGTAGAGTACTTATATTATTGTAAAAAGATATCAGATTGATGGTGCAGGAATACTTGGGAGTAAACCCATGCTGATTTGAATCATAAATTCCTAATTTTTTACAATCTTGATCTATTAGAGACTTCATTACTCATTCCATTAATTTACCAGCCACTGAGGTCAGGCTAATTGGACAATAATTTGCACAGAACCTCTATTGCCTTTTTTAAATATGGGAGTAACTATTGCTGAACGCCAATCATTTGGTACAATGCTTTCTTGTAAGGATTTATTGAAAATAACTGACAAAGATATAGAAATATTTATAGAGGTTTCAATCAGAAACCATGGATGAATACCGTCTGGGCCCGGACTAGTATATTTTTTTTAGTTTTTTGATAGCCTGTATAATGTCAGTTGGATAGAACCTATGATAATCTATGTGATGAACTTTAAATGTACTAATAGGTGATTTTTGAGAGAAGACAGAACAAAAGTACTCATTAAAGAGATTTGAGGTTTCTATATCAGATAGAGAAGAGCCATTGGTTATAATGGGACCAATGGTCCTTGATACACCTTTTTTACTATTTATATAGGAGAAAATAGATTTGTGACAGTCTTTTGTGTGAGCTAGTTTAAATTCTAGCTTATTTTTTGCCAATTTAATAGAATTTTTAAGTTTTCACAGATAGTCTGTATTTATGTAATAGAGTAGTTTTAAATGGAACAGAACGATTCTTAAGTTTCCTAAAAGTTTAATTTTTATTTTAATCTGATTTTTAATTGTCTTGTTGAACCAAGGGGAATTTTCCTTTATTATTAAATTTCCTCTTAGAGGAATAAAGGTATTTTCCAAATAATGTACAATGTTTTTAAAAAAGTCCCAAGCTTATTGTGTTGTACAATTAAGAAGATTAGATTCCCAGTTTATGTTTTGTAAGTATTCATTGATTTTAGAAAAATTTGCTTTGTTATAATTTTTTGTATAGTATAACTTCCTTTGTGTAGTTTTAAACTGTTGAATTTCAAAAAGAATAGATGAATGATCACTGGTCCCAAGTGGATCCCAAATTTGTAAATCGCTAATTTGTTGCTCTATGTTAGTAAATAATAGATCCAAAATATTAGGACCTCGAGTGGGTTCAAGTTGTTGTAATCCAGTACTAACTACCACGTCTATTAGTCCTTTCTTGGCATAGGACTGTCCTGAGAATGAGTCCCAGTTAATATGAGGGAGATTAAAGTCACCAAATATTACAGTATCTTGAGATTCTGAAAAATGTGTAATTTCTTTAAACATATCAGTTGTGTAATCTGAATTTGCAGATGGAGGTCGATAGATGTTACCAATAGTTATATAGGACTGCTCCTTCAATAAGATTTTAACCCATATACTTTCCAAGGAAAGGAGAACACACTTCAAAGAAGGAATATCATTTCGTATGTACATACAAACTCCACCCTTGCTTATCTAATCTGTTTTATGATATAACTTATAACCTGGAATTTCTCTGGACCAAATTGGGGATGCGTCCCACCAAGTTTCAATTACTCCCACCACACCTATATTTAAAGTTTTACATTTGGCTTCGAGTTCTGCTAATTTGAGTTGGTTTAAAGATCTTGCATTCAAAGCTAGGAATTTACATTTAGTTGTAATAATATTTTGGTAAGTATTCAGAGACTTGGGAATAGACCCATTCTCCCCAATTGTTTTTATGACTATATACAGTTTCAAGCAAAGGGATCCCAGTATCACATACAGTTTTACACAGAGATTCACATATATTTCTATAGCTGCAGATATGCAAGGTGGAAAAAATATAGAAATAGCAAGGGAAGGCAGAGAGATAGCGAGAGGTGGAGAATTGCGAAACCATTGGAGTGATCAGTTCCTAGGTCTCACAAGAAAATTAGGTTTCACAACCAGATAGAGAAGAGACAGAAAAGGAGAGGATAGAATGGACCATTGCATTTAAACCCTTTCTGCAAAACAAATGAGACATGGCCTTATTCAACCCTGTTACACAGACACACAGGTTGACTATCTGCATCACCTCTCTGGATCTGGCTGAAGACAAATCTTCAGATCAGGCTCTTCCACTCCACCTCTGGACCCAGTTGCTTCAGATACAATTCAAGCTTGATTCACCAGGACAGAATTAACCGACATTGGTCTCCCCCCTTGGTGCTTGGCAGGAGACTTTTCCTCACAGAAGCTGGCTCCCAGTGGCGGGGTGCTGATGTGTTGCTCCCAGTGGTGGGATGCTGACATGTTGCTTCCAGTGGTGGGACACTGACTCTGGCTTTTGAATCTCTTTCTTTGGTCGATTGCCTGCAGAGTTGGGTGATGGACCCACCATGTTGTACCTCTTCCGGTGTGGCTATCTTTCAAGCCAGCAAAATGCTGGTATAGTGGTGCTCAGGGGTAGTACCAATCAGGATGAAGACCATAAACTATTGTCTTGTCTGGGTGAGCAGGTCTTTTGGTGTGGACTGTTTCATGACCATCTCTGTCAGTTATTTGGACTGAATCTAGATGGAGGGTGCGACCTAGTTTCCAAAACTTCAACCTGTCATAACAGAGTTTGATTTCCATGAACTTATACGCTTGGGGCTTAATGGTAGCTCTGGCTTCTTCCCACAACCATTCCTCTTAATAGTCCTCAATGGCTTCCCACATCCATCTTGGGAAAAATGGATATTTTATTCCATACTCTGCCTCTGCCCTGCATCTGATCAGGCATCCCTCTTTACTGCTTTTGGGCAGACTCAACCCAGCAGCCCGGCTTGGGGTCGGCCAGACCTTGTCAAGCCAGCTTTGGATGTTCATAACAGGGAAAAAGCAGTGCATCCCTGTACTTGCTGTAACTTCTCTGGAGCCCTGTACAGTCTGTTGTGGCTCACTTGCAGTTAGGGCCAGTGGTAGCCCATGCTCACTACCACTTGCCTTACTAACTTGCTCTATTTCTGCTTGTTCTACATGCTCTTCCCAAGAGCTGATAGCTGTTTCTGCCCTAGACACAGACCACTCCTCACTATGTTCCGAGGCAGTTGCCTCCCAATGTAAGACATCTTCTATTTAATCTTCACTGATTAAACTCGAACTTGGGCCTGCTGTCCACGGATCTACTGACTCAGTCTCTAGCAGGTCCCTTTCAACCTTTTCTGGGGTCAAAAAGACCATTTCTGCCTACCACTGTAAGTCGCTCTGGGTCACACACTCAAATAATTCTCTTACAAGCACCTCTGGCTCTTCTGGCCTACATGCAGTTGCCTTCTGTTAATGCACAGGTTGGGCCCTCACTCAGAGTCCATGTCGGAGCCAGACATATCGCTTTGGTCTTGGTTTGCACAGTGCTACTTTCTACACACATCCCATACTGCTGCCTACAGTCTTTGTGGTGTGTAATCATTAAAGCGTCTCTCCTAGTTCTCATGCAAATCACACATACGTTTACTGGAAAGTTAGCCAAGGCAACTTTTGCTGGTGTACCTTCACATTTGTACAATCGTTCATATTGCTCTAGTGCTCTAGCTTGCTGGGCTATCTGACGTGAAGAGGATAACCTGACTTTTTGCTAGCCATTTCTCTGCAAAAACAACAATACATAAGTCCAAGTTACTGATCTGCTTTCTATGCACTTAGCACATGGGTTCTGACTGTTTAAACTGTAAATGTCTTTTTCTCTTTCTGCATTTGCTGAAACTGCTGCCTGAATTGCATCTTATCTCACACTTTTTGAGCAGTCGCCGGTTGTTTTTTTATTTTTATTTATTTATTGAAATGTTTCACCAGGAAGGCACACTGAACAACAAGTTGCTCATCTCCTGGTGTGACCTGGGGGAGGGGTACAATGAGGATGTAAAACAGAGATTTATACAATTTTACAGGAAACATCAGATACAGTAGGTATACAGATAGTAAGCAGGTGGACAGCATAGTTATACATTTGAAGTGCAAGGGGAAGGGAAACAAGTAGGCATGGATAACAGACATTACAGTTAATAAAATAATAATAATAATAATTTTATTTATATAGCGCCTTTCAAAATATCAAAGCGCTGAACAGGTTAATAACAAAATACAAATATCCATGCAAACATAAACATATAAAAACACATCATAAATACATCATAAAAACATAATAAATTACAATAAAATCCAATCAAATTCTAATTAGCTTAATCCTCCAAAAAGGCCATTTTCCATAAAAAAGTTTTTAATTCTTTCTTGAATATCTCCACTATATTCACTATATAACCACTCCAATATGCAGTGGCTAAGACTAAACAGAACTGGAAGGCGAGAGGAACAAACAGAACAATAATGCAACAGTACAACAGAGAACAATATAGTTCCAAGTGCTGATAGGTTCAGAGGCTCTCAATTAAGTGCAAGGGAAGGGTGGAAGATGGCAGGGCTCCCATATCTACAGGGATTCCTGTATTTTACAGGGATTTGGAGGCATCTACAGGAAAACTTTTCCCATAGACTTACATTGGTTATACAGGAAAACAGGGCAATTCAGCTTCCATAAGAAATAATGTAATCTACAGGAAAACACAGGAATATCACCCTGGAGTTACCGGGAAAATGCCAAAACAATATGGGAGCACTGAGATGGTCAGGAGGAAACTAAGTGCTATATTATGATGTATTAAGATGGTGGAGGAGGAGTGGGGGGAAGGCCACCAAAACCTGTTTCCCTTCAGGATGATGAGAAGGTCATTTAGGAAGATGGAGAAAAGCAAGGGACCAAGTACTGAGCCCTGTGGGATTCCTGTGCTGATAGGCAAGGGAGGGGAGGGGAGCTGGAATCAGAGACTCTGACAAATTGGGTCCTGCCAGTGAGGTAGGCCCTGAACCAGTTTGTGGCTGGCATAGGCAGATCGGCTGCAGAAAGGGAGTCAAGAAGAAGGGTGTGGGAGACAGTGGCAAAAGCCTTAGCGAGGTTGACAAAGATGGCTGAGGCAATCTGGCCATTTTCCATCTCAGTAAGGATGGAGTCAGTGAGCCTGAGTAAGGAGATAGTGGTGGAATGTTTTTTCCAAAAACCAGATTGGAACGGGGTGAAAAAGGAGGCGTCCAAAAGAAAGGAGGTATGTTGGGAGAGAACCAGGTGTACTTGAAGTTTAGCAAGGGTAGGAAGGAGACAGATGGGACGTTTCCAGGTGCTGTAGGATCACCACCCTTCGGAAGAGGGAGGACCACTGCATGTTTCCAAGACAAGGGGACAGATGCAGACATAAAAGAGAGGTTTAGAATAATGGGGAGAGGGTGAGCAAGAAGAGGAGCTTAGGGTTGAGGTCATCAGGTGAGGAACCTTTTGATGGGTTGAGGCAAAGAAGAACATTAAGAGTGTTGTAGGGGGATCATGGAGAAGGAGAAGGATGGGAGTACAGGAAGGGGATGGTTGCCAGTGGAGGAGGATGTGCAAATGGGTAGGGAAGGGAAGTGGGGAGGGAGTTTAGAAGGGTCGTGGCACACGAAGTGTAGTAGGAGTTGAATTCCTCAGCCACCAAGCATGGGTCAGACACAAAGGAGTTATTTATTTTGAGCACAGGGGAGTGAGCATGGGAGGGAAGGGAGGGGAGAAGAGGGCATGGACTACTTTCCAAAATTTGGCGGGAGTGTTAATATTTGTAAGAAAAGCTGATTTAAAATATTCTGACGTAGCTAATCTTGTTGCTTTTGTGCACGAGTTACAAAGCATTCGATACAAAGCATAATTGGAAGGGAGCTGTGATGCTTTTTGTTTCTTCCATGCACGGTCCCGTGCCCTGAGGCAGGGATTCCATGTGATTTCAGCGAATGCATAAAAGCGAAAGTCAAAACAGCGACATTTTAATTGCGAATGCGAAATAGGTGATACGTCATTAGAGCGCTATGCCAAAAATAGCCCAAAAGATATGAGCGTACAGAAGCAAATGCCAACAATTACACATGAAGTTGGAAATTGTATGCAACCCCGCGGAGATAATCATACAGATTCTGCTTCCCTAACACCATTACAACCTCCACACACTGACATCCTGCCTCTCCTGATCTCAACACACAGACAAACCCCACCCAACCAGCACCTATTTAATACCCAGATGCACAGGAGTCTCCAATTTACATATGCGGAGGATGTCCCCCATGAGGGGCTGCACCCCCAGACCCCCCTATCTTAAATATACTAACTCCAAGGCTCACATTGATCGTGGGGATTAGGCACTATTCTCATCTGTGCTCCCATCCAGAATGGTCGCTATTATGTACCCTGAGTGCCTTCGAAACCCCTTTCTGAGTCAGATCGCTCTTATCTTATTTTCACTATACTTTCCTAATCACTCTGATTTGAGTCACTGTTTAGGGTTTGCCCAAAGTGATTCGCTATTTCCATGTCACTATTATCATGTGATACCAAGGCAGGCCAGCAGCTCTGGGGTAATCCAGAGAAGGTGGTTACCCCGTACTCTGGTACATTTGAAAGGGGTGAATGTATTCCAGGTTGTAATGAACTTTTCTTTAGAATAGGCAAGGGCATGGTTGACGGTAGGGACTGAGGTAAGAGGTGACCTGTCGGCGTGAGCGAGGTTATATAGGAGAGGGTCAAGGTCTAGAGATTTGAAGGAGCAGAGCTGTAAGAATTTATGGGGAGGTTTGGGCCTGTGGACCTTCCTAACCAGGAAGATGGGGCGATGGTCACTGAGGACATCAGGTAAAATACCAGACTTAATAACTCTATGAGGGTGGGAGGTGAGTGCCCAGTCCAGCAGGGAGTGATTACCTGTTGTAACTTGATAATAAATTACCTTCTCAGATTCTTGGTGGAATGGCATAATAGGAAGAGACAACAGACAAGTGGTACTCATGTAATGGAATTTATTACAGATCAATAATACAGGCTTACTATCAACAGTGTAATCACTGGGAGAACTACCAGTTTTCTTTACCTAGGTAATGCAGTCTCTCTTCTCAGAGAAGTTACATGCTACAAAGGGTCTTATACCCCGATAATAACTATGCTAATGACTAAAGAAGATATATAAAAAGTGTATAATTGGCCAAAAACAGGTGGCCTGAATAACTATCCTAACCAACATGAGAAGTTGCTTAGTTTGCATAGATAATGTAATACAATAGGGCTTCTATAAGTCCCAAGGTCAGTTGCAATTACAGTGATGTACAAGCACTAAAGATGGCACTTTTGCCTTACTTATAAGAATACAGTAAAATTAGAGTAAAAAGCATCTCTCATAGCTGAAATATATCAGTAAAACATAATAAAGCATAATATGCATTAGTAGAATATAGTAGAACACAGATCCTGACACTTATGCTTATATGATAAGTGTCTTTGCCCTAAGGTTAGTACATGTACCTACACATAGCTTGCTGCCCGCGAGGTGGGGGTACAATCAGGGGTGCTGGACCATGGATAACATTCCCCCCTTTTTGCCTTCAAAAGAAAAGGCAACAACCACAGGAAAGTAGTGGGATGGAGATACAAAAGCTGTCATTTGCAAGCCCGAGGCACAAGCCATGTAAAGGAATTCGAATTGTTTGTGATGTTGTCTTAGAGTACGTTGCAGACAGCAAAGGGTTAGTATCAGAAAAACAATCAAAAATGCTTGGATAATAACAAAAGTTTTAAAAGTCAATTCTAACCAAGTATTGGATAGAGCAGTGCTTAAATCACCATTGTGAATAAGATCATTAAGAGCATCACCAGCCCTAGAAATATTATTGCTGATATAAATCAAATGCAAATCCTTTCTAGCTAAAAGAGATTGCAAGGATAGTGTCAAAGGGTCAATGTGCAAGTTAAACACAGGCAGATATTGAGACAAGGCAAGCAAGTATTGTGGATCAGTATCAATAACATCTGGTTCAGGGAGAGGAAAAGGAGTGATTACAGTGTGATCAAAGACTGTATCCTGCTGCGGAGTAAAACAGAAGTTAGGAGCATAAAAATCACAAGTTTTGGCACCATAAGCAAAAGATTTATGATTTGTCACTACACAATACTGCCCATCAGAATTGTAGGCATTGCATACAGTTGGAATCCTCCATTTTTGTAAACATATAGGACATGCGAAAGACTGGTTGGTGAGCCATGAAGTGAAGTGATGTACCTCTTCCAGGTAGCTCCGGGATGCAATTGTTTCTGCATCAGGCACTGAAGATGCAGCTTGCAAAGATTCAGAATCATCAGTCAAGTAGGACGGCAGATCATCACCCAAGGTATAAGCCCAGTCAAAATGTTCCAGAGAGTATCCACAGGCAGATATAACAATGTCAAAAATGTCACAGTGACACAGGTAATAATATCCCTTCTTGGTGCAGCGGTTGGTATGTGGTGTGACCTAAGCTTGTAGAACAGAGTAGCATACAAGTAAAGAGGGTAAATCAGTTCGTTCTCAGTAAATGTTCTCATCAAGGTGTCCAATGGAATTAATAGCAGCCAGTTTGTCAAAAACAGAAGTTTGTTGATCAAAGCAAGGTAGTGACACAGTAAAGGTAATAAACATATTGTCATGAATTGAGCATTTCTTAGTAAAGTAACAGGGTGTCTGGTTTGAATAACGTGAAACATATCCAAGATTTCTAGCAGTAGACATAGAAATATTGACGTTGTTTGACATACATACAGTTATGCATGAAACAGACTTGCAGTATAGACAATACCATTTAGACATTCTCCTATCATGAATAAGATCTGGAATCCATCCTGTTTCCAAGTCCCTGAAGAGATTGTTAACAGTGGCAATTACATAAGAACCATAGGTGGAGCATAAAAGTTCACAGGCAATATATTGCTTGTCTGCCTCATTATTTTAGAAAATCAATTAATTAATTTTGTTTTTAGTATCATTGAACCCTTTGGCAATTTCCTGCATACTATAAATAGTAAAGTGTTGTTCTTTACTTAAACCACCAACACCATGTAACAGTGGTGGTAATACATCATTTTTATGCTGATTGCGCGCAGCACAAGAAACATATTGCGGCAGCTTTCTCTGAAGCAGGTTGTGGAGGCATGGCACTGCTGTGGCAAATGCCCCCACAGCCTGCAAAGGCTTGTCCCGCTTCCCCCAATGCCATTGCAGGCTGCTGGTGACAGTACTTTGGAATGTTACCACCAAGTTCTGGCAATTTCACCGCTGCAATCAGGGGCCACCTCGTCATTGCAGCGTCAGCCATCCGCTGCAATGAGGGAGCGACCCGTCATTGCAGGAAGGGATGTAGGAACCCTGATATTGCTTGCCGCCATGTTCACAAACAATATTACCCCCCCACCATATTTATCTGCCGATGGGGAAGCCCACTCCTCGTCGGCAGAAAGAAATCCCCTTTTGTTGTTTGCCGATGGGGTGCCCAGTCCTGTCAGCGAAAGGAATCCCCCCTTTTGTTGTTTGCCAACAGGGTGCCCAATCCCCGTCGGCAGAAAGGAATCCTCCCCTTTTGTTGTTTTCCAATGGGGGTGCCCAATCCCCGTCGGCAGAAAGGAATCCCCCTTTTTGTTGTTTGCTGACGGGGGTGCCCAATCCCCTGTTGGCTTCAGCTGCCCCTTCAAAAACATGACTCCTGTGGCACACTAGGAGCCCACCCCAGCGTGCCACATGCCCCTGTAAATAAAAAACGGTCCCACAAAGTCTTTTCCATTTTTCTCTCCTGTAAAAAGCAAGCGTCCCTCACAGTCTCCCTGCCCCCACCCCAACCCGCGCACCTACCCACTGCGCACCCTGCCTCCCCACACCCCTCACCCCATACTTACCTCCGGAGCTTGGCGTGACAATCTTCAGTGGACCAGGAACACGTCTGCACTCTTCAAAGCCGACCGCGAACTGAGGAAATGCTGGTAAGTTGTATAATGTAATAAATAGGGCTTTTTCAACTTTAGTACATATCTCGGGCATTTTGGGGAATTTTTTCACCAAATTTTCAACATGGGGTTTTTGGGACCCGTCCTCATGAATTCATCCACTGTCATGGCATTATTTGGCCCCAAAAGGTGATTTCTTGGTCATTGCACGGAATCACCTTTCGGGGCTGATTAACGAAACGAAAGTGTGGGTGTTCATGAGGTGGGCTCTCAAAAAGCCTATGTTGTAAATTTGGTGGAAAAAATCCAAAAAATGACTGTTTTACAAGCGTGCGCTGCGTAGTTGCTATGCATGCTCGTAACTTCGTGAATTTGCAATATTTTCATGCTAGATTTTCAACACTGGCATTTTGTCATACCTCCTTGTGAACAGTACAACTGTCATTGTTCACATCTTGGTGGAAATGTGTTTTCACACTTCCGGCGCAGAATTGCGCAGTCGCTGTCAGGACAGATTAAGAAAATGACAGTGACACTGTTCATGAGTAAAGGTCCTGAAATGGCTATGTTGAAAATTTGGTAATGATACTCCATAAAATGACTGTGTTATGAGCGTGCATTGCGCAATTTGCACGCACGCTTGTAACTTCGCGAATGTATAATATTTTCACTCCAGATTTTCAACATTGCCATTTTCCCACACCTACTTATGAATAGTGGAGCTGTCATTTTCCCCATCCTGGTCAAAATGTGTTTTCGCACTTCTGGCGCAGAATAGAGCAGTCGCTGTGGGAAATCACTGTCCGGGACAGATTAAGAAAATGACAGTGATACTGTTCATGAGCAGAGGTCCTAAAATGCCTATGTTGAAAATTTGGTGATGATAGCCCATCAAATGACTATGCTACAAGTCTGCGTTGCACACTTTCCACACACCCTTGTAACTTCGCAGATTTGTAATATTGTCATGCCAGATTGTCAACAGTACCATTTTTTCACACCTCCTTATGAGCAGTACAGCTGTCATTTTTCACATCCTGACTGAAATGTGGTTTCACAGTTGCGGCACAGAATAACGCTGTCGCTGTGGGAAATTAGTGTTCGGGACAGATTAAGAAAATGACAGTGTCACTGTTCATGAGCAGGGGTCCTAAAATACCTATGTTGAAAATGTGGTGACGAAACTCCATAACATGACTGTGTTACAAGCGTGCATTGTACTGTTTCTACGCACCCTTGTAACTTCGCAAATTTGTAATATTTTCATGCCACATTTTCAACAGTGGCAGTTTTTCACACCTCCTTATGAACAGTACAGCTGTCATTTTTCACATCCTGGCTAAAATATGTTTTTGCACTCCTGCCGGAGAATAGTACGGTGGCTGTGGGAAATCAGTGTTTTGGACAGATTAAGTTCGAACGAGTGAGAGGGGGGAGTGACCGAGCTCAACTGAGCTCTGTCGGGACTACTGAGGATTTGTTTGTGGGAAAAAAAAGGTGTCAAAGCAGGCAGAGGCCCAGTAGAAAAGGCCAGCCTGCAGCGGTGAGAGAAACAGTATGAGTGAGTGAGACAGGGGGGCTCAGTGAGCTCAACGGAGGTCTATCAGGACTGCTGCGGATTTCTTTGTGGGCAGAAAAAGGCGCCAATGCAGGCAGAAGCCCCGTACAAAAGGGCTGCTTGCAGCACCAGGACAAACAGAATGAGTGCGTGACAAAGGGAGATTGAGCGACATCAATGGAGCTCTGTTGGGACAGCTGCGGATTTCTTTGTGGACAGACAAAGGTGCCAACGCAGCCAGGAGCCCCGTACACAAGCGCAGCCTGCAGCGCCAAGAGAAACCGAATAAGTGAGTGACAGAGCAGTAGTGAGTGAGCTCAACGGAGCTGTATTGTGACTGCTGTGGACTTCTTTGTGGGCAGAAAATGCGGCCACGCAGGCAGGAGCCCAGTACAAAAGGCCAGCTTGCAGTGCCGGCAGAAACGGAATGAGTGAGTGAGAGAGGGGGAGTGAGCGAGCTCAATGGAGCTGTGTCGGGACTGCTTCAGATTTCTTCTTGCCAGAACAAGCTGCCAATGCAGGCAGGAGCCCAGTACAAAAGGGCAGCCTGCAGCGGCAGGAGACACAGAATGAGTGAGTGAGGGAGGGGAGTGAGTGAGCTCAACAGAGCTCTGTTGGGACTGCTGCAGATTTGTTTGTGGGCAGAAAAAGCCAGCAGTGCATGCAGGGGCCCAGTACAAAAGGGCAGCCTGCAGTGGCGGGAAAACCAGAATGAGCGAGTGAGAAAGGGGGAGTGAGCGAGCTCAACGGAGCTCTATTGTAACTGCTGCAAATTTCTTTGTAGGCAGACGCAGGCGGCAATGCAGGCAGGAGCCCAATAGAAAAGGGCAGCCTGCAGCGCCGGCAGAAACATAATGAGCGAGTGAGAGAGGGGGGGTCAGCAGGCTCAACAGACCTGTTTCGGGACTGCTGCAGATTTCTTTGTGGGCAGAAAAAGCCACCAACAGAGGCAGGAGCCCAGTACAAAAGGGCAGCCTGCAGCGCCAGGAGAACCAGAATGAGCGAGTGAGTGAGGGTGAGTGAGCCACCTCAACGGAGCTCTGTCGGGACAGCTGCGGATTTCTTAGTGGGCAGAACAAGGTGTCAACGCAGGCAGAAGCCCCGTACAAAAGAGTAGCCTGCAGCACCGGAGACACAGACTGAGCAAGTGACAGAGGGGCAGTAAGTGAGCTCAACACACCAACACAATCAACATTCGGCATTGACAAATGCTTGTTAATAGTTTGTTGAAAATTAAGTGTTTGTTCTTTAGTAGTGGCTATATCTGCTCTATTCCAGATAGACATGCCTGAACCAAAAAGGCCAGAGACAGTGCCTGCTGCACCGGTAACATCTGCAGTATCACGTCTAGCACGTGATTTACCTTGAGCATTAGGTGCGGGTCTAAAGACTCCTAAGTGATCAGTGGCATGAGGTCCACTAACTGGATCATTTGTGCGAGTTTGGTATGCAGCTACAATGTCTAGAAGCATCATACTGAAAACTTTAGAAGTGTTGGTCATGAGACAGAGACCAAACTCAGCCATATTCCAGTGTGTATGATTGAAAATAACTGGGACATGCATGAATTGTATATTATTAATCAAAGCTCCTGGAAGGGAAGTGGCAGTCAAACCACTAGGAGGACCAGGCTCCTGAGGAGGACATTCAGTCAGTTCTTCTTCGGTGGGTGGGACTACAGAAAGAAACAGCTTCAGTAGCCACATAGTTATGAAGACAGAAAGATGCGTGATTTCTCAGAGTTGAGGTGGTCACAAAAGGTAGGATCTATTAAGGCAGCCAAGTTGTAGAGACCAGCATGTCTAGGAGAAGTTTGTCAAATAGAGAGTGTACCATTTGGTACAATCCCTGTGTTGGGCCATCTGTGAAAAGTACCTTTGGATAGACAAGCTACAGGAAGTGTGTAACCATTAAAATCAGTTTCCCGTCGTATCTGCAATGTGGATTTGTCTGGAGCTACAACCATGGCATTAAGATAGGCGTCTGAGAGTTCCTTAACAGTAATCATTTTGTTAGGAACATCAATAAGAACTCCCTGTGGGCCGGGGATATCTCTAGCTGAATGTTCAAGCTTATCAAGCAAATGTGCTATACGTTGTCTGTGTTTAGTCGAAAGGGATTTGTCTTGAGAGTAAGTCAAAGAAAGTAGTCCCACCAGGATGAGGATGTGCAAGATAGCCATCTTGCCAGTGTATCTGAAAGAAACAGAAAAGGATTGTTAAGTGAGGGGTACTATTCCGCACTAAGAGGGTTGGGAAAAGTAATTAGTCATCTTTATACAACTTGAGCTGATTAGCATGGAACCACTTGTCGGTGGTCTGTTTTTGCTGTTGAACTCTGGCCTGATAGACAGCAGGACTGAGTTTGTTGACAATGGGATATGGGCTTTCCCATTTGCTGGTAAATGAATGAGCTGGTTGTCTGTATTGTAGGAGCATAACTTGGTCTCCAACTTGCCAGTCGACTTCTTTAACATGCTTAACAAAATAAGCTTTAGCTTGTTGTTGAACTTTACCCATATGATTTGCAGTGAACAGGTGTGTCTTCCTGATGTCACCACGACATTTTTCAACATATTTGTCCGCAGATACCCTATCTGCAGTAGGGGTGTGGAGGTCAATCAACATTTGCTCAGGTAATCTCATGGCTCTACCAGTCATAACCTCATATGGTGTGCACTGAGTAGTTGCTGCAGGAGTACCCCTGATTGCCATCAGTAGTAGTGGCAAGAGGGAATCCCAATCCTTGGGATTGTCATTGATGAATTTGCATAACATCTGTTTCATTCTTCTGTTTGCTCTTTCTACCTGGCCTGAGGATTGAGGATGGTATGGGATATGATATTTTTGATCTATTCCAAGCATTTGTAGTGTCTGCTTCATCAGCTCAGCTGTAAAACTGGTTCCCTGGTCTGAGTCTACCTTAAGGGGGTGGGCCCCACCTGAAGAACAATTGATTCACCAGGATCTTGGTAGTTGTCTTTGCTGTGTTATTCTTAGTGGGGAATGCCCCCAAATTTATCGGTACTTGGCTAAACATTGAGCTCAACCTTTTCCCACAAGGCTGGAGTCATGTTCCAGATGTACAAATCCTTGTACTCAATTTGGTCTCTGTCTGCATCCTCATTTGCGAGGCCTTTGCCAGTCCTGTATGCAAGCCATAACCATTGATGGTAGGCTAAGGAGCTATCCTTTGCAGCCTGCCTAACCTTGTAGGCCAAGCGAGCTCCTACCCAGGGAATTGGTGGATATAAGGGCCGTCGAGATGTCGTCAAAAGCGAGGGTGTTGGAGTTGTGTACTGTTTCTGAGAGTTTGACCCAGAGGGTAGGTTCGATCATCTAATGTAAGTAGTAGTAGTAGTAAAAATTTATTTATACAGAAATTTTTGCCATTAGGGTTCAAAGAATCCCTATTTACAAGGCAAACCTGTGTGGTACAAATTTTAAATTATTACAAAAATACAAATACATTACATTCAAGTACACATACCATTCATACGGTTTTGCTACCAAGACATCATTATAATCAAACAAACATCTCATACAATATTGTTTAAATGTTACCTGTTACATAGACATCTAAAATGCAGTTCATGTTTTACTGCAGTCCTATATTCTAAAAAAGACAGATTTGGGTCTCTGAGGAGAAGGGGAAGACTATTCCAACTTGTTGAAACTTTATATTGAAAGGTCATAGTACTGTAGCTATTTTTTATTTTTGGAACAAAAAAATCTCTAGCTCCTGATTTCCACAAATTTAGTCCATGATCTGTTTTTTTAAGATTTCTTATCAGATGACTCTATGAATCATTTTTGTATAATCCTTTTATCTGATTTAACCAATTTCCCTCTGCCCTCTGATATAATGTATTCCAACCTAATTCAGTATACATCACACAATGGTGGGTACCAATATCACATTTTAACACAAATCTAGCTATTTTGTTATAGAGAACATCTAAATTATGTAACTGTTTTTTTGAGGCATACCTGTAAATATGACTCCCATAATCGATCACCGGTAATATTAATTGATTTGCTATATTTAATCGCATGTCTTTTGTTAAACAATTTGATATACACCTCATTACCCCTAGTTTTGAGTTTGTTTTTTTTATTAATTCTATTACATGTTGTTCAAAGTTCAATTCTTGATCAACTAAAATGCCCAAATATTTATAAATCTGTGTTTGCTCTAAGATTTTTCCATCCTGAGTCTTTATTGTTATTTTTGAAACTGTTTTATTTTTCTTCTCTACACCAAAATACATTGTCTGTGTCTTTTTATTGTTTATCAAAAGTCCAAGCAATGAAAAAAATTTCTGCATAACTAAAAAATCACCCTGTAATTTGTAAAACTTGAACTTGGTACTCGAGTTGGAGGGAAAGCTTCTCACAAGGGGGGCACACTTTCTCCAAGTGGCAACTGAGATTGTCAGTTGGGCCCATCTGTCCGATGCTCTGTGCAATCTGCTGGACAAAGTGAGCAACTTGTAGGGAGTTGGAGGCATGCATAGTTGTATTTAGTTAATTACATTCCCAGGTTCCACGAAGCACAGCTTCTGCTGCCGCATCAGCGATTGCCTTGTACCAATGATCCTGATTAACAGAATCCTTTAGCATTTTGTCAGTTTGGTCCTGGATGGCTTTCTTTTGATCCTCTGGGACAGTGATCCTACTGATCACATCCTTAATCATGCTGTGAATCTCTGACTCATCTCCCCTGGTGAAAGGAGCGAGTGGAGGCACACCACGGAATACAGGCCTTCTGCCTGTGTCATGGGGGCCACATCTTGGTGTTGTATGTGGCATCCACCATGTTTGTGTAGATGTGGTGATGCAGTGTGCATGCCGATGTTGGCGCCATCTGGTGGATGGTCGGTGGAAGTTGCTCCACCATGGGGGTTGCCCTTGTGTGTGATGTGGTATGCCTCATCATCAAAGTCAGAGTCATAATCGCCGGATGACGCAATCTCAATGGGCATATACTGAAACCCATTCATGAGCTTAACATAGCTGGCAAGAACCTCCCATTGATGGCGCAAGTTTGCCATCTTTTGTCTACATTACTTGTGACAGACCTTTGCAGTGCCTTGCTCAATACCTCTCTCAACCTCACACTGTAACACTCTATATGCGGCGCCCAATTCGATGTTTTCCCTAAGCTCTTTACCCAACTCACAATTCACAGGATTGTAATCCTCTTTCAACTCAGCAATCTTTCTCTCTCAAACCTTCATTCGTATCACTCAGAATATCATTCAGATATGCTAACTGTTTCTTATCACATTTCAGCCTTTCACAATCATCTCTTAATAAACATATCTCTCACTCAGTGTCTTGTGCAGTACAGTGCAGCAGTTTGGAATTAGCATCTATGTCTCCTCCGTTAGTTTCTGTCCCTTTTTCTGTAACTCCGATGCCTGCAAGCCCATCTCTTTTTTTTAGAAACGCATTTTGCAGTTCAAGGGAGGCACACCTCACTGTGAGACTCTCAACAGCGGTATGTAGTGCCACAACCAAGAGACCTTTAAGGTTGTATTTCTTGGCTGTTTGTTTAGACTCTAGATATTGGTCAGATATTGGCAGCAATGGTTTTTCAGCAGATTTTGCATCCAGCATGAAATCTGTCCATCCGCCATGGGATGTGAGGTAGTTTGAGACATCAAATCTCAGTTCTGTGCAAAGATCAGACATAACAAAGGGGTATACAAACAAACAAAAAAGCAGTTGGAAAACAGGTCAAAATGCCTCTGCACAGTTACCAACTGCTTTCCGGTCCCCGGTGGGTGAACGGTGATGCCAAGGTGGTACGCTGTCACTTGCAGAGGGAGTATAAGGGGGTATGGTGTGGGTCTGCCACGCCCAAGACCAAGATGGTGTGGGTCCACCACAATCATTATCACTGTACGCACAAGTAGGTCCAAGTAGGCGAAAATCACACAACACTGCTCAACATTCAAAATAAATTGAATGTGAATCTTCCTTTGTACCTTGCAACCTGCACACAGTCGCCAAATGTAACTTGGTAATAAATTACCTTCTCAGATTCTTGGTGGAATGCACAATAGGAAGAGACAACAGACAAGTGGTACTCATGTAATAAATGAACTTTATTACAGATCAATAATACAGGCTTACTACCAACAGTGTAATCACTGGATGAACTACCAATTTTCCTTACCTAAGTAATGCAGTCTCTCTTCTCAGAGAAGTTACATGCTACAAAGGGTCTTATACCCCGATAATAACTATGGCAACGACTAAAGAAGATATATAAAAAGTGTATAATTGGCCAACAACAGGTGGCCTGAATAACTATCCAAACTAACATGAGAAGTTGCTTAGCTTGCATAGATAATGTAATACAATAGGGCTTCTATAAGTCCCAAGGTCAGTTGCAATTACAGTGATGTACAAGCACTAAAGATGGCACTTTTGCCTTACTTATAAGAATACAGTAAAAATAGAGTAAAAAGCATCTCTCATAGCTGAAATATATCAGTAAAACATAATAAAGTATAATATGCATTAGTAGAATATAGTAGAACACAGATCCTGACACTTATGCTTATATGATAAGTGTCTTCGCCCTAAGGTTAGTACATGTACCTACACATAGATTGCTGCCCATGAGGTGGTGGTACAATCAGGGGTGCTGGACCATGGATAACACTGTCATATGGTTTAGGTGAGTGGGTTCTAGAATGAGCTGAGTAGGATTCTGGGCTGCTATATCATTACGTGCCTTGGTAGTAGAGGGGAAACAACCATTTTAAATTGAAATCACCCAAGATGTATAATTCACCTGAGCGAGTGAGTGATGTAATGGAGGTAATAAGTTCAGTTGCTGCTGAGGAATGGATGCTGGGATGGCAGTAGATACCAGCTATGAAGATTGGGATAGTGAAGGGCAAGGAAATGCGAATGGCTAGTACTTCATAAGATGCAGGCAGGGAGGAAGGAAGATAGAATAGTGGCATATTGTAGCGAGGCCAGAGTATATATTGCCACTCCACCACCCCTGCCGACCCGGTCTTGCCTGGAGACAGAGTAGCCAGGTATAGAGAGGGAGTGATTGAGAATCTTGTCACTGAGCCATGTTTCAGTGATGATTAGAATGCCAGGAGTGAGTGATACCACCAGGGTTTGCAGAAGGTTGATTTTAGGTAATAGGCTACATATGTTCAAATGAAGGGTTTTCAGACCATTTGGGAGGACAGAGGGGGCATGAGAGTTGGGCACATTTGAGGTACAGGAGGCAACTGAGGTGTTAAGGGCAGCAGGCCCAGGGTTGGGGTGGATATTGCCTGATGTCAGTAGCAGGAGTGATATAATGAGGTAGTGAAAGGGCATTTGTGAAGAGGCAAGGATTTAAGAGGTGATAGGGAAGAGGGGGAGAAGGTGAGTAAGAGACTAGTAGGCAAAGAAAGGCAACGTAGCTAGTCACTGAGAATACAGATGAAGAGTGGAGTTGAGGAAAATAGGAACAGATTTCAAGAGGGGGTGAGGGAGTGATTGCCAGGATAAAAGTAGGGGTTGGGAGAGAGGGGAGAAAAGGAGGGAGGGGCGTAACACTGAGCATGTGATGAGTGGTAGAAAGAGCAGGAGGAATAGGCAGAGTAAGAACAAGAAACAGAAGGGGGATGGCAGTGAGGTATATGTGAACAGGAAGGGGTACCACTCCATCAATTGCCAGGTGGTGTGCAATGCGACAGGGTGCATCAGCAATGTCTTTGCACACTACTCCGGCAGTGCCCACGATGACTTCATCTGGCACCAGTCCCAGCTGCGTCAGGCCTTTGAGGAGGGCAGGATACCCAGTGGGCACCTAGTCGGTGAGTATCAGGATGCAAGGCACACACAGACCACAGCAGGGGTGGGGATAGGCAGGGGAAGGCAAGGAAGGGGCTCGGGATAGCAACACAGGTAGTGCACCACAGCAAGGGGCAGACAGCTGAACAACAACAACGCTAACAGGTGCACATCTCTCAACAGGGGACGGTGCCTATCCTCTGTGACCCTAGCTGCTGACACCAGTAGCCCGGCTGGCCACAGTAGCGAATGACATGTACAATGAGGCATGCGCTGCCACTAGGAACATCATAGAGAGGGTGCTTGGCATACTAAAGATGCGCTTCTGATGCCTAGACACGTCAGGCGGTGCCCTACAGTATAGGCCTCAGACGGTATGCCGCATCATCCTAGCCAGTTGTATGCTTCACAACATGGCAATGAACCATGGGATACAGGGACCTGAACCTGAGGAACAGGCCGACAGTGACCCAGAGACAGCGGTCAGGGGGATAGTGGAGCAACTCGAGAGGAGAGATCCTTGAATGGCCCGCAGGGCCCTGAAGCACAGAGCCTCCATCGTCAGAACACTGTCACAGGCCAGAAGGTGAGTAAACACTGCACAGCAACAAGGAACAGTACAGTGGAAATGAATTTAATATGTACAGACAACCACAAGAGTGCTGACAACCAAAAGCATGTGCACAACACAGTGGGAGTGAATGAACACATGATGTCAGCTTGAACTGTGGCCCGTGCAGGACACGCAAGTGACTAGAGTACACAGCCATGGCACAGTGAAGCGGGTGATGCCTGACAGGAGGCGGCAGGGTGGAAGGGCCACCATGGCTGTGCATGTGTGAATGTGCCAGCGAGTGTGTGTGTGTGTGTGTGTGTGTGTGTGGCAGTGTGAGTGCATTTGTGTGCATGTGTGTGAGTGTGTGTGTGCACGTGCGTACATGTGGGTGCTAACAGTGCACATATGTATGGCAGCCATAGCTATAACTGGTGGCTACCACCACGCACACGACGCACACCATGTCCGTGGGACACAGAGCCAGGGGTGCTCTGAGCCGAGGAAATGTTCAGGAAGGATCGTGGTGAGGCTGAGAGGGTGGTCCACCTGCACCCACACTGACCAGAAGAGCCAGACAGGGTGGGCGGGCACCCACGGCACTACTGGGTGCCAGCTGATGCACCTGATGCAATGGTGCTGGTGCCAGTGCCCGTCCTGCGTCTGTGTGTGGGCTGCCTGTGGGTCTGTGTGCCACAGGCATTCTGTCCCCCATGTACAGCCTGCTGTCCCCCATGCACCCCATGCAGCACTGTGGTGAGATTGACCACCGCAGCTGTGAGGCCCACAAAGCCACGATCAAGTGTGGCTGCCACGCACCCCAACCTGTCCTCGGCCCGCTGTTTTGCCCATGCAAAGTCCAGGGACACTGTCTCCTGCATCTGCAACATCTCATGCCTCATCTCACACCACAGGCCATGCAGGTCCATCTCGACCTCCTACTGGGATGTAAGGATGGCCTGGAGCAGAGGGTGGGCCCCTGGGGCATCTGGCTCCACGCCAGCAACATTGTCATTGCCAGCCAGTGGTTGTGCCTGCTGCTCGATAGGCTAGGAATGCTGTGGTAGCAGCTGAATGTCCTGCTGCTGCAGGGCACCTGTGATGCAGTGTTTCCCCATGCAGGCCCTCCACCCCACCTCGTGGATGGCACCACATGTCCAGTGGTGCAACATGGCCCCCTCATGACCCACCACCAGCTGGACCGGTCCACCCATGCTGGCATGGCTATCCCCCCCATGGCTCCCATGACGTGGACTGCAGCTTGCCCCACCCCTGTGCCTCCCACCACAGGCCCCTCCATGGCAGGATGTAACCCCCCTCCGACACATCCGATCCGATGTCGCTGGTGACTGTTAGGAGGATCACCTGGCCACCACTGAGATCCTCCATCTGGGCATCCTCCAGGGCTGCACTGTAGTTCAGGTCCCCACCAGCATTGGAGCACCCCTGGCAGGTGTACCCCATATCCATCAGAGTGCCACACATGTTGCGCAGCAGAGGGTCCATGACTGGCACCCAGTCCAGAGGTCAATGGCATGTTGTCCTCCTCCTCAGCCTCTGGCTCAATGGCAGCCATCTCCACCAGGTCCTGGCACTCTGCAGGCTCTGCACACACTGCTGTGGAACAAGAAGCGACAGAGTTACTGACCGGTACATGCACAGTGTGCCACAACCACCACCAGTACATGCACACCCTAGGAAATGTGCCACATGCCACAGACATGCACACCATACAGAGCAGCCCCACAGACATAGCCCATGGCCACAAGCACACACCCACACCACAGTTCACATGCCTTGGGGTGTTGGCTGTGGTGACAGCCCTGCCAAGACAGTGGATGCATGCAGTCCCACCCCATGTGTACAGTGTGCACAGTGGAGCCCACCCATTGTGCACCCCAGGCACCACAGCAACACCAGCACCCAGCAACAATGCACTGATGCCATGCAGGATGCATGCACACGGATACTGACCTGTCCTAGGTGGTGTGAGTGGCATCACACACCCACTACCAAGTACACCAGCAATGAACACTGGCCGAAGGGTAGATGCCACCATGGACATTAGTGGATCCTCCTGCCACTGTTGTGTGGATTGTGGACCACCTCCAATCCACATTAGATCCCTGAGCCACTATGCCTCCTTCTCCTTGGCCCAGTGCAGCAGGTCATTCCATTGTTTGCACACTGCATCCGTGGTATAGCCACGTCCGCCAACAGCATTCACCCCTGCCGTCACCTCATCCCACATCTAGCGCACTACCGTGTCTGTGGCCTTGTGGCGTCGTAGCACCTGTTCCCTCTCTTTGACCCCATGGATCAGCATCTTCAGCTCATCCTGGGAGAAGCGATGTGCTCGGATGCATTCTTGCCATGATGCGGTACCTATGGGAGACATGTAGAGGGATACATGTCAGTTGCTGTGGCGTGCCTACGATGCATGGCGCACGCAGAACACTATGTGCATGCCACCCCCAATGCTCACACAGACCAACCAGTTGTGGCCTGGTGAAGGCCCAGGCCAGCATGTGCATGTACAGTACACACAGCCACTGTGCAATGCAGCCACCCCTGTGTGCACAGTGCTAGCGCACGTCTGACGGTGTACACCGCAGATGCACTGCATGCATTGGCCCCCACAAGGCCACTGCATGGCCCGTGTCACAAGCAACCATACCACTCATGCATTCCCCGATATGAGGGGCATCCCTACCATCACCCCCAGGCAGTGCATCCTTCCCCACTTCCCCAGCCACCCCCCAGGGGACCGGTGCACTGCACACAGTGCACGTGCAGCACATCCAGACAGTACGGGTGATACGCATACCAGTGCGTGATACTAGGCCCAGACCCCATGGTGCTGTCATTGGCACAATGGGAAATGCACGGTTCTGAGCTTGCATCCCCTGGTCTGTGGCTGTGTACCACTGTCAGAGGGTCTGCGACCCCCAACATCCCTCAGCCTGAGTTACAAACGCGGGTCCATGACCCCCATGTCAGTGTAACATGGTTGCTGGGCATGTCTGCAGCCCACAGTGTCCCCCCCCCAGCCTGGTGACTGGGCACCACAGTGTGCAGACAGCCCACTCACATCGATGACTGCCGCAGGTGCACAGGTGTGTTACTCAGCCCAGTCAGCTGGCCGGCTGGACCACTGGCCATGTGCACCGATATGCAGCACTGTGCTGGCCTGTGGGCCTGCTTGTGGCCACCCTGTCCCCAGCCTGTCCCATGACAGACTGCAGGTGCGCAGTGCATACACCCTGGCCTGGTGACTCCCCACTGCCATACCGCCAGGCCTCAGGCTGCTTTACAGACCTGACTCTTACTGCTCTGCCTCCTGTGACATGGCTCTGTCTGAAGTGCCTGACTGTCTGTTGCATCAGATGAGTGCTGCACTCCCACAACACAACACCGGTGGAGCACTGTTTGCCCTTATATAGCCCAGCTGGTCAATCCAGCCTGTTAGGCATGCAAATGACGGATAATGACATGCTAATCACACTGTTTGCACCTTGCATACACAAGTGCCCTCATTTGCATAGGCCGGTTGAATACGGGCCTGAATAGCGCCGGGCTATCGGCTTAGTGCCGTGCAAATGTTAGCACAGGGCTATTTGTGGGCCAGCGCCATGCTGTCCCAGCAGTGTGGCGCTATGCGGCATAGCGTGACCTCCACGCTTGCGCCTGAGGCTCCTGTGTAGCGGTAGTTCCCCAGTGTAGCGCACCTCAGCGTTGCATAATGCCACTTAGCATGGAGTTATGCGTATGTGTGTCATGGCCGCTCCAGGGTCATGGTGGGGTCACGCATGCGCATTGCGCTAACTTCTGGGTAGCGCAGTGCTATGACATGTGACTGTGCGGCGCTACAGCACTCTTAGCTGGTGAGCTCTGGGAGTGGCACAGGCTGTGACAACACACTTGTGGCAGGGTACCAGTCAGCAGATACCATGGCAGGGAGGCATAGGCTGCATGCTGTGGCACACAGGGACAGGCGCTGAGGGAGGTTGAGACAGCCAACCTTGTAAAGCTGGTGCAGCAAAGGCACTGATGCATCTTTGGGGAGGTCAGGGAAGGTAACCTCCCACACCAGCAGGTGTGGGCCTCCATTGCCCGGAGGCTCACTGAACGCACAGGCATTACCCGTGATGCTGGGAAGTGTCAGCATAGATACACCAACATGCACCAGTGGCAGAAGCAGCAGCTTAAGCGCTACAAGCACATGGTGCATGAGGGCACTGTGCCAGTGCCAGGTAAGTGGCATTGCATGTTGCATACCTCTGTCATGTGTTTCTCGTTCTGCCAATGTGTGTGAGTGCATGTGCCCGTGTGTGTGTGTACAGGTGTGCAAACATGCAAGGTGTTGGAGCGCATGTGGCACTGGTTGGGGGCCCACATCTCAGCCACCTTTGGGGCACTATGGTACAGGGTGTGGGGTTGCATGGTTGCCACTGTTGCCAGGTGGCACACACAGTGGTAGCAGTTCCTGTGTGGTGCATGCTGTGTCCCTGGGGGTGACATCGCAGTCATAAAATGAATGGCAGTGACACATGGCTATGGTGTGGGTGGCCGGTTGGGACATTGCAGATGGTGGGACCTACTACAGGACTGTCCTGCAGCCTACACCACTGTGGTGCGTGGGTGCGGTCACCTAGGCCCCTGACAGCCTACCCAGCTGTGTGTGCATCCAGTCACAGTGCACCTGCGTCTGGCATTGTAGCTCCACTGTGCCCCCATGCCTACATGCCCTATGTGCCTGGTGCACGCTCTGTGGGCCATGGTGCCCTCTGTATGGGTGTATCCTGTGTTCAGCTACTGTCTCTGGGCTGCCCTGTATGTACAGTGTTGTGGGGTTGGGGGGGCATCTTGCTGTGGTGCTCACGGTACATGCTGTGTGTTGTGCTAATGCTGTTGTTACCTCTGTCCACTGTAGAGTGGATCGTGCAGCCCAGCACTGGGAGAGGGGGCCAGAAGGTGTCCCAGGACACATCAAGAGGCAGCTTGAGGGTGCCGGCCATGCCACAGTGGGTGCAGGAGAGTAGCCCTGAGTCCAGGGGCTTGTTGCATGAGTACATGTCATCCTTCATATGTGCTGTGCCTCTGTATTGTGTGTTTCCTTCTCTGGGTTGCCATTGACTGTGCTGGTGGGTCAGCTGCCATGGGCATCATGCCATCGCTGGTGCAGCATTATGCTGTGTTGTGCACCAGTGTTGCATGGTGCTGCCGATGTCTGGCTGTCTGGCTGCCATGCCCTGTGGTGGGGGGGGCGGTATGGGCTGGTGTCGGCATGCATGGCTGGCATTGCCATGCGGTCTGCAATCGCCACTGGCCATGTTCAGCTGTTCACCTGCCGTGTGTGTGTTCCAGCTGCAGGGCACCACACACATTGCAATACATGGGCCATGTGTGGCGGCATCTATCGGCCCACCCCTGCTGGTGTATGTGCCCTGTGGGCCTGCATCTCCTGTGGGTCAGTTTGGCCCTGGCATGAGTTGGCCATTGGCCACCCACTGTGCCTGCATTGTGCTGCTCCAGTGCTTGTTTTTGGTGCTGCTGTGCTCTGCTCTCTGTAACATTGCTATCTGTTTATGGGCAGCCCATCCCGATGTTTGATCTCCTATGTGCGTGTTGGTGCATGGCCCGCTCCCTTTGCCATTCTGGGGACTGCCTGTGTGTCAGCACTGTCTCACTGTGTGCAGTACTGGGGTGGGTAGTGTTGTCCATGCCATGGTGTTGTCGAGTCCTGCATCTCCGTGTGTGTTGGGTGTTGGGTTGTTGCCTGTGTCTTCCAGGCCTGCTCCATGGGCATTGGTCGGTTGTGCTCTCCATTGTGTTCCTCAGCACCACATGGGCATGGCTGTCGGGATATGCTGTCCATCCCTGTGTAGCCACCTGTGGCTGCAGTATGCCTCCTGGCTGGTTTCCCATCCTCACATGCTCCCCCTTCCTCTTGTAGGTCCACTCCAGTCGTCACTGTGGGCTATGTGGCCAGAGGAGGCTGAAGACACCGAGGACCTCCTGCAGCGGATCATGCACCAGCAATGCACGTTGATAGAGCAGTAGGTGGTGCTCATCTCTGAGACCCGGAGGGTGGCCACTGTACTGGAGGCATGTCTGCCGGATCCCGCGCACTCCCAGACATGATCACCTGCAGCGCACCTTTGTTTACCTTGCCCCCACTTACTGGACTGCTGTTTCTGATGCCACCCTTTTCCCTCATTCTTTGTTTTCACATCCCCGTCCCCACGTGTAACATTGCTTTTGTGCATTTCCTCCAGCTGTGTACATATGTTCTTTATTGTGTAAACCTTGGTTACTGTTGTTCACTTTGTCATTGTTTGTTGTAGTTTAGTCACCATTGTAGTGTAGTGTGTGGTGGCAGCAGTTAGTTTTAGATATGGTAGTGGTAGTTGTAGTGTTAGTCATAGTAGTAGTTGTAGGTGTGTGTAGTGGTTGTCTTTGTAGTAGTGTTTTGTGTAAGTTTCCTTCAGTGTTGTAGTATATTATGTTCCATTGCTGTTTCTGGTTATTTCTGTTGTTCGCCTGTATCTGTTCCTTTGCGCTTATCTCAATACATATATATACTTGTTCCATACATGCACTGTGTCCTGTGCTATTATTGGGTGCCTGCTTTTTGCTACAGGGTTGTTCTGTGCTTTGGTTCTGCTCATGGGTACTGGTGCCCTCTGGCCTTTCCCCTGGCTGGGTGTGTAGTGGTGTCTGGGTTCTGCACTGCTGTCTGTTCCTGGGGTCCCTTTCCAGCCTGTGCTCCTTTGCCTGTGTTCCAGGGCCCGGCGGCTCCATCTGCATTGTGTTCCTGTGGGTGTTTGCACTGCCTGCCTTGGGAGTTATATTCAGTGCTGTCTTATTTGCCATATTCAGTGCTGTGTTGTTCCCGGGCTAGTTTTGCCTTGGACTCCTCGTCCTGTTTGCCTGGCTTCCTTTGCATGCTATATTCAGCTGGTTTTGCACTGTGCTATTCCTTTTGAATATGGCTTGCTTTTTGCTCCGGGCTACGTTTGCCCTCTGGGCAGTGCTATTTGGCCCAGGGTCAAAGTTTTAAATATCTGGACCATTATGCTTTAAAATAACATTCACACATTAAAGATTACTGTATTATGGAACTGAACTAACATGCCTTACTGTGTGTTAATTTGTATTTACATGAGCACCACCTTGTGGCTAGAATTGCGAATTGCAAGTGAATTGCCATTAAAAAAGGCAGCCTGTCTAAAGCGCAGCCAGTTGCAAATAGGGTGTTCTTTTAAGTGAGCTGTCCTTCTTATTGCATGTGTCCTTTGTTTCGTAATCAATGAACTGTTGCAGTCTAATAAATCAGCCCAGCATTATGCCTGATCCATAACCGTATCTGAATAGATCCTTTTTGAGTAATCTCTCAGACATTTTGGCCTTTTGGATCTCGTTGGCCCTTCACTGGAACAGTTTATTTTTAATTGAAGAAGCTGCCCATAGGGGATCAACACAATGAGTGAAGGGAGTGGGCACTGCTGGCATGCAAGTGTACTGCCCACATTTTATCTACCAAAAATTTACAAGAATCTTAAAAGTCCTCCAGGTAGCCCTATCATCTCAAGTACAGATCTCTGACAGAGAATCTTTCAAACTTTGTTGATTTCATTTTACAGACAATAGTTTTCGGCATGAGATCCTATACTCGAAACTCCATGCACCTGCTACAGCAACTGACAGACATCACTTGGCAACGTCGCTTCCTTTGGATTTGTGTGTATACACTTGTTTTTCCCACTCCCTTTGGTTGGTATCTTTGGATTACTTTCTTCGCTGACGTACCTACACTAGTACACCATCACCATTCTTCATAATTTTTGGCAGTAAATTTCATCTTGAAACACAATTATTTTGTGTTTAGTATGGAATATTCTTACAAAAGTGTAACACAGCTATGGGGCCCATGTAGGTACCCTCTTACGCCAGCCTGTAGTTGGGATGGGGGGAATGAACCCACATTTTTAATGGTGCAGAAAAATGAATTTATGGGACAGATAGTGCACTGGCACAGGTACATCAATGACATATTGATCAAATGAATGGTTCAGAATCATCTCCTGTGGCATATATTGAGAATTTAACAACACATTTAATTTCAAGTTCATGTCAAAACAAGACAGTAAAACTTGATTTCTCAGACTTGTGTCTCACTGTCAGTGAGAATATGAAGATAGAAACCAATGGGTATTGAAAACCAAGAGCTGGCAATACCATTTTGCATGCCAGCAGTGCTGATTTTTTAATGTAACATTTTTACTCAGTATTACTCGGTACCGTAAAGGCAGAAGAAGGCATTGTGTCCATCGTGACTGCCTTGGGGGATTATTTGTCCCCGAAAAGGAATCTATCGAGTCGGTTTTTGAACTTGGGTAAGTCGTTAATGTTCACTAGGAACTGAGGAAGGGTGTTTCAATTTTTACATGCCCTTATAGTAAAAAAGTGTTTCCTTTTGTCTTAAAGGCCTTCTGGACAACTGTTTATTGTGACACCTGAGATTTGTTGGTTTGGGGACCATCACCCGGTTGCATTCTTTACTCAAGCTTTTGTCCTGTAGTATTTTAAAATCATAAGCATGTCCCCTCTGTGTTTTCTTAACTGAGGATCATACAGATTTTACTCACAGAGTCTATCTATATATGGGAGGTCTCTTACCCTTGTTATTAACTTGGTTGCCCTTCGTTGGACACTGTCAAGTACATTAATGCCTTTTTTTAGGAATGGTGCCCAAAATGAGTCTGAGTAGTCCAAGTGTGGGTGGACATATGCCTTGTATAGTAGGACTATGCAGGATTCAGACCTGGTTATGAATGATTTCCGTATTTAACAGTCGATTTGTAGTCAATGCTACTTTTCTACGATGGTCTCCTACAGTAAGGTCTTTGTTAATAATTATCCCTAGGTCAGTTTCTGACTCAACTGTTTCTGTTAAAGTACCATTTAGTGCATAGTTATGCAGTTGATTTGTTTCCCCGAAAAGAATAACAGAGCATTTTCCAATATTAAAGGACATTTCATTAGATTGTGCCCACTTTTCTATATTTATCAGCTGCCAGTTCATTTATTTGTGCTTCTGTGTCCACTTCTGCACTGATTTTGCAATCATCTGCAAATTTACGTTGGTTATACTTAACGTTAGCTTGCAGGTCACTAATGAATATTCCAACTAGCACAGGGCCCGATACTGATCCCTCAGGTATGTTAATGCCCTGTACTAACGTTATCTATTTAGAAAAATAGCCGAATGTAAAAAGTAGTTTTCAGGTTATTTTGTTCTGTCTTTTTTGAACAGGCAGTGAATTTAGGGCTGTAAACTGACTTGTAACTTTTAAACAATGTAACTTAGAGATCTCATTTTTGTCTTGAGGCTGATTGGGGCTATGCTGTTCCAAATTCTGAATTTAGTGATGCCAGAAATTTTGACCACAGTTTGATGCATACCCTATGTCAAGGGTACATGAACATTTGGACTAAGTGGGGATGGCTCGTTACATTAGTACCCTGGACCTGACCAAAGGGTATTGGCAAATCTCATTAACTCCCGAGTCCCATGAGAAAATGGCCTTGGTCACCTTATTTGGCCTATATGAATTTACTGTGCTTCCCATTGGATTGCATGGAGCCCAGGCTACACTCCAGAGAATGATGGACCACATCTTCTGTCCCCACGGGCTGTATGCAGCAGTGTACTTGGACAATGTTGTCATATTAAGCCCTGATTGGAACAGCCACCTGCAGGATGTGGCCAGGATACCTCGGTTACTGAGGGAGGCAGGTATCATGGCCAAATCCACAAAATGTACCCTAGTGTGGTAAGAGATTAAATACTTGGGGTATACGGTTTGGAACAGCCACATATGTCCAGTTATCAGCTAAGTAAAGGCCTTAGCTGACTGCCCAATCCCAACTACTAAGAAGCAGGTTAGGTCATTTCTTGGACTTTTAGTTTAGTTTAGTTTAGTTTATTAGTCTAGGAATTAATACCTTTGAGCCAGGGCTCTTTTACAAAGGTTCCACGTCATAAAGAACATTTAACAAAGCACGATACACATTACAGGTAAAACCAGACAGGAAAGTTACATCATAAATTTGCTATTAACAGTTTAAGGCAGTAACATTTTTAAGTTTCATAGAAAACAAGCTATAACAGGTTCAGCGGTAGACAATTTCGAGGTTAAGGAAACTTCAGGAGAGGGTGATCATTAGGCGTCAAAAGGAGGCTAGAGAGGAGGGAAAGGTGGTGGCGGGAGAGTAAGTGAGAGGGACAGGAAAAAGGGGGAGTGAGTTTGGGTGGGAGACAGGAAGTAGTAGAGGTACCAGAGGGTTCATTAGTCAGGGAGGAAGAGGCCTCAGATGTGAGGATGGACATGAGGTAGTAGTCTTTATCTAAGCGCAATCACAGTTGCTAGTGGTGGTGAGGTGGGCATAGAGCATGGATTTGAAAGCTTCAAGCGAGGTTGAGATAGAGTAGGTGGACTAAGCGCATTGAACCATGTCGGGGCCCTGTATGCAAAGATCTTTGTCCCTGTGCAGTCCGGCATCTCGGAACCAGGAAAGGTTGGCGTTCAGATCTGGTGGAGGGTCGTGAGCCAGGATTCAGTCAGATGAGTTTTGAATACATAATGGAGTCAGTCCCAAGATAGATTTTTGTGCCATTGTGCAGGTGAGATAAATAAGACGATTTGATAGGTTCAACCAGCCTGATTCATAATACAGATCACCGCGTGTGAGTCAGTCTTTGAGCCCCGTGAGGAGCCGGCAGGCCTTATTTAGAGTGATTGAGATCGCCTTAGAGCAGTGGAGGTAGCTGAGCCATAAATAATAAGGCCATAGTCAATGATTGAGATTATGGAACTCTGTATAGCTATTCTCAATGCCGCTTGATTTAGAAATTGGCAGTTACGGAATAGTATTCCAAGGCGTTGGTTCACTGTTTTCGCAGTGTTGTCAATGTGGGTTGCAAAGGTGAGCCCTTGGTCAAAAGTGATGCCAAGGTATTTGAAAGTATTTACTTGGTCCAGTGTAATTCCGCAGAGGTTTGTATGGTGGTGGAGAAGAGCATGGCTTTTGTTTTATTGTGGTTTAGCACAAGTTTACTATCCAGGAACCACCTTTCAACACTAGAAAGCAAGTTGCAGGCTTTTAGTAGGAGTTTGGATCCTTTGGGAAGAGAGAATTACAGCATCATCAGCGTATAAGATTATTTTCTCCTGGCAGATATCTGGGAGGAGTTATGGAACAGGCTAAAGAGGAGCGGTCCAAGAATTGACCCCTGTGGTACACCGAGAGAACTGGTTTGAAGTCGGAGAGTTCATTAGAGATTTTACAGCCTGTGACCGATTGGACAGGTAACTTTTACCCAAGCACAAGGACCTCGGCCAGGCCTAGGCTAGAAAGTAGGGAGGTAAGTAGGCCATGATGGACTGTGTCGAAAGCTTTGTAAGATCGATAAAGACTGCACCTGTTTGGCACCCTTTGTCCAGGGCTGAGTGGACTTCTCAGAGAAATCAAGTAAGGCTGTTGTTGTACTATGTCCTTTCCTAAAGCCGTGCTGTTGATTACAAGTAGATTGTATTTGTCCAGGTAATCAGAAGTTGGTCTGCCACTATTCGTTCAAGTGCTTTGGAGGGAGGGAGTATTGATATTGGTCGATAGTTTCCTGTTGAGGTTTTGTCCCCCTTTGTGCACTGGCATAACTATGGCAGATTTCCATTTGTTGGGAAATTGACTTTGGCAAAGTGACAGATTAAGAATTTTGCAAGGGGTGAATTACTTCATCCAGGGTGAGAGACAGGATTTTTAGATCTAGCGTGTCACTATTTGTTCTGGATTTGGAGCAAGCCTTTCTTATGTACTTGTGTTGCCGTGCACTTTGATTTTCTTAAAGTAAATTGTGGTTTTGTCACGAGGCGTTTTTGTGATACTAGGCTAGGCACAGGTAAGTCCGAGAAGAAATCTGGGGAGGACCCTACTAAGGTCTGTGAATGTCTTATTAAGCACATCTGCAATAGACTTTGGGTCAAGAGTGGTGGATCCATCAACTTTCATAATGGTAGGTGATGATTTTGATTGTTTACCCATTATGTTTCGGATGTTGTCCCAAAAGCTCTTCCATCACCCCAGGTGGATTCAAGGCATTTTGAAATAGGCTCTTCATTTGCCTAATTTGTGAGGTACATCTATTTCGTGCCTGCTTGTATTTTAGGGTATCATGAGGTGAGCCTGTGTCTCTGGCAACTGCCCAGAGGTGGTCAGAACATGAGCTCGGCAAGTGGTTTGGCAGTAATCCATGGATTTGATAGCGCTTTGATTTTATGCTTTTTTACTGGGCATATAAGTTTGCATGCAGAGTTGAAAGATTTAATGAAGTATTCTAGTGCGGTATTAATATCAGTTGATTCAAGGATTAGCGTCCAGTCCTGTTGTAGGAGATGGGTTTTCAACTTGATAAGATTCCCATAAGGCAATACTCTGCTTGTTATACCTTTGGGGGTGGCTTGAGAAATTTATTAGACCAGGTACAGGACACTGGGGAGTGGTCACTGAGGGAGTCAGGGAGGACTTTAATGTTTTTTATCCGGTCACGGTGATTTGTGAGAACCCAGTCAATAAGGGTGCTTGTACCAGTTTTGTAATTTTTCCGGGTGGGGGAGGTTACCATCTGAGTCAAGTTTGCTGCTAGGATGTCATCTTTGTAAGAGCCAGTGACAGAGGCGAGCCAGTTTATGTTGAAATCCCGAGGAGGAGGAGCTCATTTTCAGAGGCTGCAGACTAACAAAATCAAGTACAGACTTAATACTAGCACGGTGGTCTTTTGGAGGGATATAGACTGCGGCCACTGTGAGAACTTTGTTTTGTGCACCAAAAGCAGTTTGATAGGAGGAGTTGCATCTGCGTGTTTGTGGGGGTGAAGCTGCGCATTGACAGGAGAGGTTGTCCTTTATGTAGATAGCACAGCCCCCACCTTTCTTGCTTGCCCGGTCGAGTCTGAAAAGATTGTAGCCTTCAAGCGAGACCGCATGATCCGGGGTGCTGGGAGATAGCCAGGTTTCCACAATGGCTAGTATATCAGGGTTTTTTTGTAGGGAATTACCGACAGTTCATTCTGGAATTCTCAACCCTTGCGACCCCACTGATTGACCTGACCAAGAAAACCACCCTGAATGAAGTCCATTGGATATCTGAGTGTCAAATGGCATTTCAGGTCATCAAAATGTACTATGTGACGAGCCACTCATGCAAAGTCCAGATTTCAATAGTCCTTACATTTTGTATACAGCTGCCTCTGAGATGGGGTTGGGGCAGTGTTATGACAAGACTTTGAAGATGGCATTCACCCCATCCTATATCTGTCTTGCAAACTTTTCACCAGGAGCAGTGCTACCCCACGCTGGAAAAAGAGCATCTGGCAGTAAAGTGAGAGGTGGTCACCCTACGCTTCTACCTGTTAGGAAAGAAGTTCATCCTTGTCACTGACCACACACCCCTCAAGTGATTCCATGCTACTGTGTGTGGGATACCAATGCCCATGTCACCAGCTGGTATTTAGCACAGCAGCCTTCTTCATCTGATGTGTGCCACCAGGCAGGTACCCCATCTGACAATGCAGATTTTTTTTCTCTCAGGAGGCTGAATCTCTGGCCTTACCAAGTGCGCCAATGGCACAACTCTGAGTGGGAGGGTATGTGATGGAGTATATGTCCATCACGCCCCTTTTACCCGTAAACTGCTTCACAACCCTGCAATGCAGGCAACGTAGGCTTTGACTGGGGCTGTGGTGGGATTTGTACCAAACCCCTACTGCTTTCAAGTTGGCGCTTTAAAACCCTCACTGCACCACTTGATCTGGATGTTGGATGTACTTCAAGGGGAGGGGTATTAACAAGCAACTCCTGTGCCCAATAAAGGGAGAGAGGCAAAGGTTTCCATTTTAGTTACATGCAAGTAGAGACAGAGAGACATAATTGAATTGTTTGTTAAGCTGAATACAAGCTGTTTGTTTTTTGTTTTATTCTGTTACCGAAAGTAAAGGAGATTTCATTTAATTTAAACTGGTGTTTGGAGTGTTCTCTTTGAGAGTGTTCCCCTGAAACTGCCTGGTTTGCTGCCCCGTCACAAGTACATAGGGCAATTTTTTTCCCTGCTATTGAAACGTCTATAGATATATTTATTTAGTGGATGTTGGTAACTGGGTAGACTTACTGAGACAAAAAGTCCCTTTTTCAGGAGTTACCCAGGATTAATTACATACAGTGTGTATGACCAGGAGAGATCATGGGATTCATAAGACTAAATACTTAGAAAAGTCACAACAGCATGCACTAAAAAACAATAACAGTAGGTACAACATTAGTATTGATTACAACTTAAGTTTGAAAACAGGACAATAATAATAAGCACAGTAATAAAATATTATAGTACCACTATATGAATCCTAGTGAACGCAAGTACATTGACTACTCTCAAATAGAAGCCCCTTAAGGGAGGTTTTGAAAGTTATAAAATTAGGACAGTCGAGTACAGTGGTGGGGAGATTATTCCATAATCCGCTGTAGGTGCACTGGAGAAACATAGAAACATAGAAGTTGACGGCAGATAAGAACCGCAAGGCCCATCGAATCTGCTCATTTCTTTTTCTACCTTGTGAATGGAGGCAAATGATCTCTGTCCAGCAACAGATAAGGTCCTTAGAACTGTTAAAGGCAGCTTAGAGGACGAGTGGAGGAGCCTTCTCTGTAGTTTGATCTTCAGTATAACAGCAAGGTTAGGAAGAGGGGTATGTATGAGTTTATAGGCCATGCACAACAATGGGTAGTGAAGTCTATCTTTCAGAGAAGGCCAATTTAAAGTAGTGAGAACCATGCAATGGCATCGCTCTTAGCCTGTATACTGTATACAAATTGCTATCATTTATTCAACATTCAATTTTTCAATATTTAATAATGAGCACATGTTCTTTTGATTTGTATGTTTACTGATTATGTTAGCACTTTTTATGGGAAGCCCTGTAACACCTGTGGTCCAACATTAGGCCATTCTGTTTTATGTCAGCATCTCCTATTTTCAATGAGGTTTGAGTGCTGCTTGCAAGTAATTTAAATAAAGGAATAAATGAATATTTAAATTGGGTGGCGTATATGAAGCAAGATCTGCAGTAGGCGCTCCACCTGCTGATGAAGGCATCATAACATTGAATGCACACGGGGCATCTGTGAGCATCTGGGAGTCAGTACCTTTTGTTCACTGGCCAGGCTTGTATCAATAATATATGCACTTTTAGCTTGATTACAGATTGTCTGCTCTGAGAGTGCACAATTTTTTGTGTGTGTTGTGGTGTTTGCTAATAACATGACACAACTGAGGCAGCTGATGCTTGGGCATTTCCTTTTTTTTTTTTTTTGTTCTGTGTAAGCTGGTGTCTGGACACTAAGGGTCAAACAGATTGCATGCCTTTTCCCTCAAAACAAGACACAGTTTTAACAGTTGCATCATGAACAAAGAAGAAAACAGTGAATGTTTTCTTTGTGTTTGGAAATTAGAGTTACTTCAAAACAAACATGCAGAACTAAACTTCTCATATATATATATATATATATATATATATATATATATATATACACATACTAATGAAGTTATGGACAAAAGTTATTAACTTAAATATAATAATTATCTCCATCAATAACCATCAGGTTTGGACATTTTGGAACCAGCCATTCACAAGGTGTCTAAAAATGGGACTTTTATTAACAAGTGACACTGCATGATAGAGTTGTGAAATGTTTCAAAGAAAGTTGTAACTTAGACATTTAAAAGTCTCACCTAGGTTTATTGTCTCAAGATAAGGGCAGTCTTATATACAGCTTTCAACCAAGACAAAGGATTTGTTTTTCCAGTACTTCAAATTTGAATGATATATTATATAGTTGTTCACATATATCACCTTGTTGAAAAAAATCATGAATATTATGATGTGTTTAAGAGTTTTAGCTATATTCCAAAGTGGATTTATTGCAAGAAATTGATTATTTATTTATTTTGTTATTTATTGTGTTTGGAGGACCTTTGAACGCACAATTACTTAATGACTACAACTGATAAAAAAACAGGAATCACACTGACGTGTTTCTTTTATGGTGACTGACATGGGGTAATGTTTTCTTTGAATATGTCGGTGTTATTTCAAAAGCTATTCATTGTTTAAGACTTTTGAACTACAATTGATTGTGTGACATTCTTAAGGAGATCCCCTCCCAGAGAAATGAGGGATGTAGGGAAGTGGAATGTATTCATAAAATTTGGAGTTGCCAAATCAGTGTCACCACATTTGTTAGGTGAGATGTCATAAAATGGTGACACCACTGCCTGTATGTGTTTTGGGGGTTGACAGAATCATTCAGTGGTGCTGGGACTTGTCCTATAATGAAATGTTAAACTCCAAATGAAGATCTGGCCCAAGAAGAAGGGCAAAAAGACACATGATTTCCTGTGGGGAGTTTTGAAGAAGACAAGAAACAAAGCTGAATGACCAGTTTTAAAAAAATACTGTTTGTCCAGAAAAAGACTGCAAGAAGCTGCTATGTCCTATCTTCCTGAAAGAGATAGATTTCCTATGCTTCCCATCATTTTGCATCAAGGATCAAAGACCACACCTTACTCTATGCTACAGTACTAAGTATCTCTTCAGATATTTATATTTTATAGGATAGTGCTGGGTTGGTAAGGTGCATTAATTATTTGATTACTGTAGGTGACTGTTTAATTGCCATTATGTTTTATTTTATTGTTTTTATTTAACTTTGCTTGTTAGAAAGTCTTTGAATCTCATGGCAATACATACAAATGGATGTTTCATTTTGGCAAGGTTTTCAATCATTTAATAGATATCTTTTCTTTTATAAGAAATAAACTGAAGTACTTTTTATTTTCCTTTCTTTTGGGATGTGTCTACTTGTCCACTCTGTCAGAAGAAATGTGTGGTAATCTTAATTTTGATTACATTTATCTTGGAATTTAAATGGGAGAACTGGAACCCACAACTCTTTATTAGAGTGAGAATATTTTGTACTTGACATTGAACCTGCAAGACATGATAGAAAGTCTAAAAATAAACTTTGTAACACTCAAGTTACAGTTTTACTAGAACTAATAGAGACATTAAGCCTTGTTGTTATCAGTGGTATATTTCTGTCGGGGGGGGGGCTTATACTTATTTTGCTCATAACTGTGCAACAGTAATTGATTACTGAATTATATCAACTGCATGTTTATTGAGAGTTAAAGATATGGAGGTATTACCCTTTCCTGATACTGACCATTTTCCTATCATAATTCATGTATCTGACTTAATGTATGATAGCCTTTTGCCTTTGAATAACATAGTAGCTTTACAATGTGCTGGTAATAAAAAATGTCTGACCCAGAATATGGTTGTAGAAGAGAAGATTCTTGAAATGATTGCTCAGTTTGAGGAATACGGCTTATCATCTTAATTTATTTTGCCCTCTGACTCAGAAGAAAAAAAATTACCTATTACTCATATTTTTATAGATCGTTTATGGTTATTTATCTGGAACAAGAAAAACTAAACCCAAGAAATGGTTTAGTAGTATTTGCAGAAGAGGAAAATATGCTCTAAATGAAATCATAAGAGAATGTAGAAAAATGCCAAACAGGAAAAACAACATATCTCAATACAGCAAGGATAAAATATATAAAAAGTTGATTGAAAATAAGATGGCATATGAAAAAGAGAATTTAAAGAGAATACTTAGAGTGATTATGGATAATAATTCTCTCTTGTTTTTGGAAATATGTAGCGAAAAAGTAAAAAATTTTATACCAGAGATTTTAAATCTTATCTTACTGTTGATTCTTGGTTAATACACTTTAAAGCATTATTCTTGGGTCGTAGTGTTTCTGATTGTTCTTATGGAACTATAGTAAAGGAGACAAACTCTTATATCAAATTCACAGAGTTAGAAGTTAATATAGAGTACTTAGCTTGAAAAACAAAAAAGCTCCTGGTCCAGACAGGATTCCAACAGAAATTTATAGACATAAGAAAGACAGGTGGATCAAATTAGTGGTGAACTTATTTAATACATGTACACAGCAACAAAAGATACCAAATTCTTGGACTGGTTGCATAATCATACCTGTGTCTGGAAAAGGAAATAGAACCAACCCCTCTTCGTACAGGCCCATTAGCCTGATTGATGTCATGGCAAAGATGTTCTTGAAAATGATTTTAAATCGACTGCAATTAACCATAGGAAAAATAGGATTATCTCATTTACAGACAGGATTTAGATCAGGATACTCCACTGTAGATCATGTTATGTATTGAGTCACATTTTTCATAACTATGTAAAACTTACAAAGTGAGAGGTTTTTGCAGTTTTTATAGACCTATCATCTGTCTTTGACTCACTGGTATGTGGTATTCTATGGGATAGAATGGAACTATTGGGCATAAATAAGGAACTTACTACTATTATCCAGTTATATTTTCACAAACAGACACAGATTAGGTTTATGTGTAATGGAGCACTAATGGTACCTTTTTTTTTTTTTTACAAGCAGAGGGGTTAAGCTGGGCTATATTTTGGCACCCCCTACTGTTTAAAATATATATATATATATATATATATATATATATAGTGTCTGAACAACTTTACAAAATGAATGTTTTGATGCACCAAAAATAGGTAATTTCATGATTACTGTGATGATGTGCGTGGATGTGTTGTTACTGTCCCACACAAAAATGGATTGCAATAACATACTAATTTATTCAAAAGATGTTGTGATACTTCATGCTTGGAAATAAATCTAAAAAAAAGAACTTTAATTTGGCTTAAGGAAAGAAGATAGCTCTCCTTTCCAATGGAAATTACATGAGAAAAATATTGAGAAGGTCGCACAATACACATATCTTGGTACTACATTTATGCAAAATTGCAAATGGTCTGACACTGCAAAAATCTTGAAAAAACTCTATCGGGTCTAGTTAGATTTAATAAACATTATGGTGGGAATGCAGATGACACCCATCTGTATATATCTTTTGCAGCAGGGCTACAGGGTGTGATCTCTGTATTCAGTTCTTGCCCGACTGAGGTTCAGGACTGGATATCATCCAACTGGCTGAGGCTTAACCCAGACAAGACAGAAGTATTGGTGACTTGAGCCTGGTTGTCAGGGGGTAAGCTGGGCAGCTGGAGGAGGCAACCAGTCTTGTACTTGATGCCTCTCACCTGGCTGCCTATGCTAAGGTGAAAAATCTGGGCATGATCCCTGACAGTGAACTGACACTGGAGGCTCAGGTGTTGGCCATTGTCCAAAGTGGATTTTACCACTTTAGGAACATCACTATTTTGTCCTAACAGATGACCTGCCCTCACTAATACATGCCTTTGTGACATCCAGATTTGACTACAGCAATGCCCTTTACCTGGGACTAAATGGAGGAGCCTGTGTCACCTGCTCCTAGTGCAGAATGCTGTAGCCAGGCTGTTGACGAGCCTTTCTAGGTCCTGCCACATAACCCCAGTCTTGCACAACCTGCATTGGCTACCAGTGAGGTGGCGGATTTCCTTCAAGGTCAGTTTGCTGACCTATAAAACCCTACACATACTGGGCCCTAGTTACCTGTGGGACCTTCTGTCTCCATACCAACCTTCCCATCCTGTTCACTTCTCTGAGGAGGGTCTCCTAGTGGTTCCCAAGTTTGGCTGACGTCATCTGGGGAGAGAGCTTTTTCAATAGCCAGCCCAACCCTGTGGAACCGACTCCCAATGTCCTTCAGGGAAGCCTCCTCTTTGGAAGCCTTGAAGAGGGGTCTGAAGTCTCACCTATTTAAGGAGGCTGTTTCTTTATATTAACTTCATTACTGGCTATAAATAGCCTTGTATTAAGTTATTTAGTTTAATTAATTTAATTTTGTCATATTTTATTTATTTATTTAGTTGGGTTTTTTTGACTGGGTAGGGTGCATTTGGCAGGCAGTTGCCTATTTTCAGGCATGACCCAGGAGATTACAAAGCTGAAGAGATTACAAGTTCATGGGAAGTAGAATAGTGCTTTGTTCACAATACACAGGATTGACTAAAGTTAACAAGTAACAAGTAACAAACAGTACAGGGATTTATTCATTATGTGCGATTGACATTATATAAGTGATATACTTTGGGGATGGGCACTTTAAAAATAAAGCTTGCTTGCTTGCAGTTGATGCTGCTGTTTCTGCTGCTAATATGAAATTATTATCTAAAATACAGTATGGTGCAGAGATATGGGCTATGGATAAACTTGAACTTTTTAATAAAAATTGGGGGTACACTGGAGAAGGATTTTAGGACTTCCAAAGCGTATTCCTCTTCCAGTGGTCAGGGCAGAGTTTGGGCAGACTCCAGTAGAATCACAAGCTAAACTAAGAATTATATCCTATTGGTTAAAGTTACAAAGGATGGATGATTGTAGGCATCCGAGAATTACTTATAAGGAGATGGTAAGTCTTTTAAAAACAGATGATTAAGTACAGGCCAGCTAAATGAACTATTACATATACTTAGTGAAGTGAACATGATGCATTTGTTATGACAAAATAAGTTAGGGATACTTACTAGTGGAGCATATAGAAAATCATACTTGGTGAACTAGAACATTTATGGAGAATGAAGGACCTTGAAAAGATAGGTCAGTGTAAATTCAGCCCTTATTTTACAGAATGGAAGTAAACACATACCTTAGAACTATATTTACTCGATGTTACAAATCCAATATTGACAACTTATAATGACATTTTGGTTCCAAACTTATGATTCCAGTGTACTTAGTGCGCTCTGTTCTGGGAAAGCTTAGAAATATGAAAATACTTTCTAACTGTAGGATTTGAGCCCCTGAAGATACACTCCATGCAGTGCTATATTGGCCCAAGTATGAAAAATGAAGGAAAAGGTGGCTGGGCCACCATTTCTCACCTTCCTTAGATAATCTTCAAAAAACAAATATACAAGTTCTTCTTTGGAACAAATGTAGATTAAATGCAAAAATGTGCAGATTTTCTAAGGGCAATATGCTCAATGAGGAAAAAATATATTAAATGATGAGATTATGCTGTATGTATTTAACAGTGTTTATACGTTTTAACTGTGAACTATTAATATTGTTGTGTAACTTGCATGTTTGCTATGCTATTCATGTATACTGCCTCTGTAATGGCTTTGTAAGCTGAACAGTAAATGTTACCATGCCATACCATTGTTTTTGGACATACTTGCACTACCTCAAAAATATTTGCACATTTTATTGTACAATCATTTGAAGCACAATTGTTCAAAGTAAGAGTCACTGTTTTATGTTAGAATACAATATCTCTTTTTATTGCTTACTGGCACCATATGCAGTATCCATATATACATTTTTGGACCTTTTTAAGCAACAGACTGCAAGAAAAAAAAAAACTGAGCCATTTTTCTTAAAAAGCAAAATGTGTTAAGTCCCGCACTGCTCAACAAAAACGGGGGAGCAAGCATTCTCTCATTTCGCCCCCAAATTCTGGAACTCTCTGCCTCCAGTTTTAAGTGCTCCTTATCTCACTCCTCCTTCAAGACTGCACTTTTCTCCTACCTTTATGCACTTGATTCCTGTGACTGTACCTAATCTTCCTTGGCCCTCTGTTCCAGTTTCTTCCTGCCTAGTATTACTTGGTTTTCTGAAATTTGAGTGTATTACCTGGTTTGTCACCTGTCGTTTTCATCCCTGTGAGGATGGCTGCTACTTGTATGTTAAATTCCCTGACTATCCCTGCAGGATATCTGTTGTAAGCATTCAAAAACTGTTTGTATTCTACTGGTGTTTGTTTGTTCGACTGTATCTTGTACTCTTCCAGGTTGTGTTTGAAAATAGGCAGGGTTATTGCCTATGCACTTACCCGGTCAACAAAAGCTAACAAATACATTTTTAAAAATGAATCAAAAGAGTAATAAGGTTGACATTTCAGTCATTTGTTGCCTGGCAGCCTGGCAAGTGGCCACAGGCAAGTGACCTTGAGGGCACCCTGGCACCCTTCTCACTGGCATTAAGCTCCACCCACTTCATTCACTGCTGTAAGTCAGAGTCGCTACTAATCAGTAGGATCTGGGTGTAGCATTTTAATAAGCAACCCCCAGCCTCTAGTGGCAGGAGGAGGTTGTTACACAAATAAAGCTGCAGCCTTTGTTATGCCAGAACCCGTGTTGTCCATCTCTGGCTTGGGTAGGTAGCTATGGTTAGCAAACATATGATAGAATCCGAAGGAAGATGTAGATTTCTAGTTTCTTCTTTGGACTAATGTTCCCAACAAAACTGGGAGTTGCTTATAGTGGTCGCACCTACATATTTTTGGATCTGGTAGATGTCAGTAAGTTTGTTAACAAAACAGAAGTCAAGAAGGATGATGTCATTCAAAGAGGGAACCCATCTGAGGAAAATGAATTTTGCATCGGTTGTTATCATTGTATTCCTTTCACAGACAAATATGACTGAATCCTTGAGGTTAAGTAAACATTGGATTTAACATGGGACTTCATTGGGTTTGGTCTCTAGCAAGCCATAGAATTCAGTGTCTTCATGAAAAATATGGAACAGATTGGTAATCGGAGCAGGTAAAGGAATGCAATAGAAAAATGGAATCTTGCTTCTTCTAGTAGGTCTAATCATATTATAGTGTATGGTGGAATGCGGTTGTGTATGGAAATCCATACACTGCAAAAAGTCGTTCTGCTTCAGTAGTGGCGTCCTCACTAACGCAGAATGACTTTTCATTCTGCACTAGTGAGGACGTCACAATACAACCGCCCCCAAACAGCGCTGTTCATTGGATAGGGGGCGGTTGATGAGCTGTGTGCGCAAGTCGACTTGGTGAGTGGCAAAATGAGAAGGGAGCGTCCGGTGGCAAGGACTGATCACAGAGGAAAACTAAAGTAAGAATACTTCTTTTTGGGGGCCATACACTATATAGAAAAGTGTATGGGAGCCCCCATACACAACCATGCTATTCTAATATCTTGTAGTTTCCAGTGATGATAGGGACCTCTCAAGCTTCGCTCTAGAGGTCCTCATCATCGCTGGAAACCACTCGGTATTAGAATAGCGTGGTTCTGTATGGGCTCCCATACACTATCCTATATGTAGTAAAACAAAGTGATTGTTCTTTAGATGTTTGCTAACATTATTAGGCAGAAATTCAAGAGCCAATCATTTAACAGTCTGGTCTGTAATTATTCTACCCACTGACTGTATTTTCCAGATTTCCAGTAAACTTCACTCTAATTCATACATGTATGTTATGTTAGCAACTTCTTTGGATGTTATAGGCTCAGTTCTCTTATATAGCAGGCTAGGCTTCCCAGACCAACATATTAAACCTTGTGATATTATGAATACTGTACGTGACTTAAAAGATGTTATTATTGTTAGCTACTAACTATATTTACTAATCTCTTTTGTATGTGCCATACTGAGTTATTCTTCCATATGTGGTAAAGAGTGGTGGATGTACAGTAAGCAAAACTCCTAGATGATATTAACTCTTAGGCCTGCTTATTTCCACTTGTGTGTGGTTTGGGAATATTTTTTACAGGAAACAGATAAATGGTGAAAACATATCAGTTTTAATTAACCTAAAGTATAAATGTATAGAAGAGTATCCAGGTATTTGCTGGTTGATATTTCAGAATGAAACATTTGAAACTGACATATGAAGCTGGGGTTGCTCCATTTGATCTAACTGGAATGCTGGTGTCTCAATGGTAAAGATAATTAGGTACCTAGTAGACTAGATAGAGTTGAACTCTGGTAGGCCAGTTATAGTAATGAAAAGGGTTTGTTGTAGTGCATCTTGGGAAACTGTTGTGGGTGCAGCTAAGGGCAGTCAGCCCAAAACAAATAGCTAGAAACACAAGTAAGGTGCACTCAAAAGCATACACCAGAAGATCCAAACTTGCAAAAAGCTATACATTTATTTGCAGACAAAATAACAAAAGACTACCTGGAGGATAGTCTGAGCCCTGATGCTTTGGCCATTACTAGCCTTCGTCAGGAGGTGTCAGCTCCTGGCACAGGTAAGCTTTTATATTGAAGCAATTTAAAGGCACAGTACCTTTTAACATTAATTTATAGATCTCATACATTTAAACAATACATGATGAAATTTCAGCCCTATGACTTAAGTGGTTCTGAGCAGACTAAGGTGCATTCGTTAAGATAAGTGCAAAGAACAGTGGAGGGGTTACTGTGCTGTGGATGCAACACAGGAGCTGAAAGAGAATAGGTGTGAGACTAGAGATAGTCTAGTTCATACATCAAAACATCATTTTATTTTATCTAGAATCAGTTTCCAGGCACACGGAGACCCACAATTTTAAGGACTACTGCTAGACAAAATTCATATATATGACCAGTCATTTGCCAATATATAGTAAACCTCCAAACACTGTATGAGTGTGTAAGCTGTCATTGAGGCAAAGGTCAGGAAGCATAGGGAAGCCAGGAGAAGGTACAAAATGTGTAAGTAATGTTTTATTATTATCAATACATGATAGTGTTTCTGGAAGGCAGTTCAAACAACAACAAAAAAATTCCTTCATCTGACAGTCTTTCTTTAAAATCTCAACCTCTCGCTCCCCAACAAAAATATTGCTGCTCTTTTTATAAGAAATCTGTGCCTGGCAATTAACTTCTGCATCCTAAGCTCATTAAAAAACAAGTCCTGTTTTTATACAATGTCCCAAAACGTTGTCAGTTTCTTTCCTTGCAGGTGCAACAAAATAGAAAATGGTGTCCCAGAACTGATCTCCTGCTAACAACTCTGCAAATGAGTTTGTGGAGGTCAAACTGCATCTTAAGGTTAACCTCCTGAGTTCCAAATAGCTTTTTGCAATCATTTCAACAATATAACTATATACATTTTCAAGCCAGAAAACCCAGTTTCACATAAAGATCCACATATATTTTTATAACCACAGATAAGCAAGGGTGAAGAAAATATAGAAACAGCAAGACACAGCAAGTGAAGGCAGAGAGAAATAGTGGGAGAGGGACAATCGTGAGACTATCATAGTGATCAGTTCCAAGGTTTCACGAGAACATTTGTACAATCAGACAAACAAGAGACAGAAAAGGAGAGGATATAACAGATCCTTGCTTTTAGTTCTTTCTGTATAACAAATGGGATAGTTTCTTATTCAGTCTTGTCACATATCTCCCTCTTTAAGAGGGAACCTTTTTTTTAAACAGGTTTCCAAAACATTCATATAATTCTCTTCTAACATTACCTTATAACCTTTACAGTTCTATGCATATGCAGTATCCCTTTTTCCATAACAACCAGTACAGCAAACAGTTACAGTATGTTTAAACCCACGTTTCTTCAGTGTACTGAATTCTCAATTCTAATGTTTTTCGATTATTAGTCAAGCTATTAGCAGTGTAGCAAAACCATTACACTGTTACCCATTTATCTCTTTTTTTCATGTCTTTCCCAGCCCTGGAGGTAGCATACCTATTTTCCCAGAATGCCACCTCTTTCCCAAGGTGGTCTTCCTTTGTGGGCCTGCTGCTTCTCCTGAACTCTGGGAAGTAGTAGGCTTAAAGTAGAAGTAAAGGCTTTTTTTCTGCAGGGTGGCCACACCCTTCTCTTTGAGGGCTACAATCAACATTAACTGGCACCACAGAATCTACAGTAGGTCGTGACCTGCCTGTAGTCTCCTGGCCAGTAAAAATGTGGCAGAAGGTTTGCCAAGGTTTCCCTGTTACTCAGATGCCCCCCATTGTGATAAGTGTCTGCACATTGTATCACCTGCATCTGACATTTTGTGGGACCAACCACCTGCTCTTCTGTCTTGTTTAACCTGGGGTTAGGGCATAACCTGAATAGTACCCCTTTCTTGACAATATAATGGGAACAGGCTCTCTTAAGCGCTCCAGGACCAATAAGTACACCATCAATACTTTTCACATACTGGTATAACCTGTAAACATGTGTATCCTCATGTTGTATCATACCCCAGTCTCTGAATCTCCAGGGATTCCTTGGCTTAGCAAAAGGATCAGTCCCATCAGCCATCTCACAGGCTTCTTCCTCACCATTCAATAGCTCTACTAAAGGGGCCATGCCTCCATCTCAGATCACATGATCTGCATCTCTGGGTGCCCTTACTTCTCCACCATGATCAAGCACCTTTTCACTGGTGGTCTTTGCACCACTTATATCTGATCCTCCATGACCCAGCACCAGGTGTTACCCTATCTCCAATTCTGGATCAGCAAGGTAGTATGGAAGAAACAGAGGAAGCTCCAGATGTTCCATCTCCATCTTGGGTATTATGGCTCTGAACTGGTTCTCTGTCTACAACAGATGGGGCCTTGTCTCACCTCTCAACCTTGCCCAAATTGTTCAGGGGGTTGCCTTTGCTGGTGGACTCACAATGCTTCCCCCATGGATTACTCAGACCCCTGGGTATCTCTGCTCAGCTTCCATCCATTGTTCTGTGAGTCAGTTCACCAGTTTTGTTAAGGTTTTTACCATCTGCATCATTTCCTTCACTGCCCTAAATTCATATCTTGGCCATTCAATGGTGCCTCTGTTAGATGCACTACTGCTAACCATCTGTTTGGTAGTCATGCTTATTCTTGACACATCTCTGCTGGATTCTAGTCTGACCACACTTGTCAGACCTGTATAATCCACCATTTGAAGAAGGCAGACATACTCTCACATATTGCCTCTGTCTGTTCTTCTTCTTCTTCTTCCATCATTTGTGCTAGCTGTACAGTCTCAATTTGGACTTTTGTTAATGCTTCTAGTTTGGTTGCCATTCTTCTTATAATCACTCCTGGGCTTGCTGTTGCAGGATCCCTAACTTTTTTCTATGTTTCTCTGGTACCAGGCCTAGTAGCCATGCACAAAACTCCTGACTTAGAGTAAGCATGGTGTAAATCCCACTGCTAACACCAATTGTCATTCAGGCACAGGACAGGAAGCATATGCAAACCAGGAAAAGGTATAAAATTCACAAGAAGCATTCTATGATTATCAATAACAATAAAATAAAAAAAAATAAATTGTACAGGATAGCTTTTCTGGAAGGCAGTTCAAGCAAAAAAAAAACAAAGTCCTTCATCTGAATCTCAGTCTCTCTCTCCTGAACAAAAACATTGCTGATCTTTCTATAAGAAGTCTGTGTCTGGCAATTAACTTCTGCATCCTGCATTCGTCAAGAAACATGTCCTGTTTACACACAATGTCCCAAAACTTTGTCAGTTTATTTCCTTGTCGGTGCAACAAAATAGAACATTGCGTTCCAGAACTGATCTGCTAACAATTCTGCAAATGAACTTATGGAGGCCAAACTGCATCTCAGGGTTAACCCCCGAGTTCCAAATAGCTTTTTGCAATCATTTCAACAATATAACTATATACATTTTCAAACCAGAGAACCCAGTTTCACATAAAGATCCACATATATTTTTGTAACCACAGATAAGCAAGGGGGAAGAAAAGATAGAAATAGCAAGAGAAGACAGAGAGATAGAGGGAGGAGGAGAATCATGAGAATGTTAGAGTGATCAGTTCCTAGGTTTCACAAGAAAATTTGATTGTGCAATCAGACAAACAAGAGATAGAAAAGGAGAGGATAGAACAGATCCTTGCTTTTAACTCTTCCTGCATAACAAATGGGACAGGGTCTTATTCAACCCTGTCACACAAGCCACAAGACTGCGGTGCAGGAGAGTACTTCTTGAGTCATATCCTGACCTACAAAAAACAAGAAACATGAAACAAATACTGATCATGAAGACAAAAACATAAACAGTGACACAGGTATCATGCCCAGAGGCATGATACCACGCAAGAATATAAAAATTCTAAACCTCCAGTTATATTTAGGAATCCTACAGCAAATCATTTATTTCTTTAAAAATGGGACAAAATCAACCTCTTCATTAACCCATGTAGGTATCATGGTAGTTAAAGAAACTATCCAATGGGTTTCTTTGTATAGAATTTATGTGACTTTGTCCCTACTCCTTCTTAGTGGACCTACATGTTCTAATGCTGTAAATTTTATAACACTGGGATCTGAATTGTGTTCTATAGCCTGGTGGTCATGTGGCAACCTAAAACTTTCCTGACATCCCAGGTGTCCAGTGGATCCCTCCCTCCCTAGCCCTTTCCCCTGTCTTTTGTTAACAGTGGCTCTGTGCACCACCAATTTACTTTCTCTGCTACAATGTTCATTCTAGTTCATTCTGGTACATAAACCTGCAGTCTCCTGTTGACAGCCTGTACAAGGTATACAAAGAGTGCAGTGGCTTGTGATCAAGGGATGCAGGATCCAGTCAGTCATAGCTCAGTGGCTCATTTACATGCCAGCACCACATTAGCCTGGCTACCTCCCCCTTCCCCTTTCCCTGTGTCATCACAATGCCCATTGCAATGGTGCAGAGAAAGCCTTGGTGCACAGAGAGGTATGGGATCACCATGCTAAAGGCATGCAGTGCCATTGTTACAAGCATGGCAACTCTGATCACATCAGCTGCAGAGCTGTGTAATGCCCACTGTTCAACAAACCTTTTAGGGCAGACAGTAGGGGTAATGGACAACTGTGGCCAATGGGCAAAGACACTGGGGGATCAAGATTCTTGTGGAACCAAAGGTGCAAACAGATGTAAGCTGGGAAACTGGGTAGGGAGGGAAGATCCACTGAACTACCAGGAATTGTGTTCAGGTTCATGTTGGGGGGCCACTGGACTACCAGGGACTGTTTTCAGGCTGGGGTTAGTGGGCCACAGGACTACCAGGCAAATGTCAAGGGACTGCATGAGAACATTGTGGCTAGGCCCACAGACAGCCCAAATATATAGGTTGGGCAGTATGGAGACATTTTTGTGTGCTGGACATGCTCATGCTTCTCTATGCCTGGAACTGTGTCACGTGCACTGTTACTGCGTACAAAACCACTGAACACTGTAACAGCAGGACTGCATGATTCATATTCCAGCAATTGTGTTGGTGGGTCTCTGCATCCTGTCCTCCAAAGAAAACCTCCAGTTTCCAATATAGCAGTGTTTGTTGGTTGCCGCATGGAGGTGCCCATTTGCCCCCTGCTTTGCATCCCATAAGCCTGTGACTGAGAACTGGGTCCAGGATCTCATCTGCGATGTTCCACTGTGACCTTGCAGACAGATCAATGAATGCTTATGTTTTTTTGTATGCCATAAAGAAACACCAGCCTTTGGGGAAAGAGGAGTTCTCAATCTGACATGTCAGCTACAATGTCTGTAAGCCAACTGGGAGGAGTAGATTCTGCCACAATTTACACCTAACTCTCAATTCTCAATTTTGAGAAGATTCCTTGATGCCGTGTGACTTCCTGCAGTCTTCAGTTTTTTTGGCCAACATTTGCAAAGGCCTTTTTAACTTTTTATTGATTAGAGTTTGCAAGTAATCAATTTGCAAGTCACAACACACAGAGGGAGAGCATACATACAGATTCTACATATACAAATAAGGAGTTACAAAGAGGCAACCTCCCAAGAGTTACATCACTGGGGATCAGTAAAACAGAAATGGCATGGCAAAAAGATAATATCACGGATGGTGATGTTGAGCCAAGGACACAATGAAAGAACCATAAAATTGCAGTCCAGAAATCAAATGCATGAATGATTCCTATGGTCTTAAGTAGCTCTTTATACCCATGGCATTTACATTCAGACTGGATTACTCCCAAATATAACTTCTTAGTACCCAGACATAAAATGTCTTGTACTTTGAAATATTGTAATGAAGCCTCTCCTTATCAAAGGATAACTGCATAAAATTCTTGATCATAATATTATCCCAATAGGTGCCAGAGCATATCACTGAGAGCTTTACTAAGCTATTAAACAAATGAATTGATTCACTCATTCAGAATGAAATTTAGATGGGCATTAATTGTAATAAACAAAAACCTAGTAAACTCTAAGTCTGCAAAAGCATGAAGCCTGGTTCAACCAAACAAAGCATAAAGCTGTGGGGGGAAGGGGTAGCCATACACCCCTCCATTAGTGTGAAATAGTGCTGTATCCACTGACACTTGTGCATACTTGCAACCCCAGCTCAGACTCTGCAAAGAAGGCCAGTCTGGCGAGAATCTCCATTTTCTCCTCACGTTGAAACATAGAAACTTAGACAGCAAGGGCAGAAAAAGGCAAACGATCCATCTAGTCTGCCCATAACACCCATCTTACAGTCAGACCTTTCACCAGTATGGGGGCTTTGGCTGCACTATCCACCCCCTTTGCTCCCTGTTTTACTACTAACCCCTGAGCAGATTAAGCCCTTCACTCTGCCCCAACCATGTTTGAAACCATTAATAGTTTTGACACCCACCAACTCTGCAGGCAGACTGTTCCATGGTTTCAACCACTCTCTCTAAAATACAACTTTATCTCATTCCTCCTGACCTCCCCCTCCCCCCCACACACACAGCTTCCACTCATGACCTCATGTTCTATATTCACTATGTGCAGTTCACCTTGTTCATTCGTTTCAGGAAACTGAAGGGCTCTGTCATACCACCCTTCTATTGTCTGGCCTGAAGCGAATACATGTTCAGTGCCCTAAGCCAGTCCTTGTAGGATCTGCCTTGCTGGCTCTGAATCATTTTGGTTAGCCCACACTGCACCATCTCCTGCCTGTCCTTGTCTTTCTTTAGGTTAGGACTCCAGAACTGGACACAGAACTGCAGTTGTGGTCTCACCAGTAATCTACAGAGAGGCAGTAATACCTCTTTCCTCCTGATGTCAAAACCCCTCATAATACACCCCAGCATCCTGTTTCCTTACTGTGAGACTAGTTACACTGGCTAGAATGCTGAAGGGAGTCACTTATGATGACTCCAAGGTCCCTTTCCTCAGGAGTGGTGTCCAGCTTAACTCGTCACATTCAATACTTAATTTTGAAAAAAGTCCCATTGCAAAGTTCCATTACACTGTGACTAATATGATCAGTGTAGCCACCTCCTAATCTTTAGGAATGAAATCCTACCTTCCTGAAACCAAGCTTAGCCTCATCACAAATCACCTTTATTTTGCAAATAGCACTTTTCCTCTTCAGGCATCTGAATACTTTTATTTGTTTTGTTCTCCTGTTGATTGACAATTTCTGGGCCAGCTTGTCTGCATCCTGTGGGTCTGTGAAAATGTGTTCTCTGTCCTGAGGTGCTATGCAGAGACGAAAGGAAAATAACTACAAATACTGCACTCTAAGGTCCTGTAACATTCTTTGGATCTTATTGAATGATTTACACATCTGTCAAGTAGTGTAACTGAGATCCGGAAAATCAAGATTTTTAATTCTTCAAGATGGATCAGGCTGACCTGTTTAGCAGCTCTGATTCTGAAGTCTCTCTGAAAAGCTCCCTGCAGCACTTCAAGTAATATGTATGGTACAACTTCAGGCTTCTGAGCCCATCAGGGGTAATCCTATACACTTTATTTAGGCACAGAGGGAACATTTCCTGGGGAGCAGCAAGTTGTTGGTAAACTAATTCATCATATAGTCTCTTACGTTTCAGCCCTTCTACACCTCTGGTATCTCCAGTACTCAAAGATTATGCAATTGGGCTTGACGCTGCAAATTTTCAAGCTGCAGATACAGTAGACCAATTTCTTTCACCATGAGTGTAGCCAGAAATTTCCGTTTTGTACACATTCTCTCCAACTGCTACCCCCATTTAAAAAATGTACACATCCTCTCCAACTGCTGCTCCCTCCCCATTGCAAAAGATTGTTGTCAGAAGACTCATCTAATTTCTGCTCATTCTAATTCTAATTCTCTTCTGCCTCACTGATGCTATCCTCTCTGGTATGAATCAGGGCCTTGTCACCTCAGCTATCTTCACCAACCTAGCCAAAGCTTTCGACACTGTAGCTCATCCCATTTTACTGGACAAGCTTAAGGTAGCCGGAATCTCAATTTTTGCAGTTGAGTGGTTCTGCTCCTACCTTGAAGGAAAGTCACAAGCTGTCCATATTGAAGACTCCCTTTTCCCACCACTCCCTGTCAGCTCAGGTGTACCCCAAGAGTCTGTCTTGGGCCCAGTTTTTTTCTCCATTTTTCTTAATGACCTTCCCAAGGCCTGCTCCCCTATGTCAATATACATGTATGCAGATAATACGGTTCTCTTTTCCTCTAGCTCCTCTGCCCCTGACCTCACAAACCAACTCCAATTGGACGTTAACAATATTCAGTATTGGTTCCAAGATAATCAGTTATCCCTCAATGTTAAGAAAACAGTCTCTATGACTTTTGGTACCAGGCAGAGACTTGCTAGAGTCATGCCCTTTCCTTCCTTTCACACCCTTGATGGTGTGACTGTTGAAGATGTCTCCTCCTTCGAGTACCTCAGGGTCTGGCTAGATAACCACCTAGATTTTTCTGTTCACGTGGATGTGACCCACAAGAAGCTCCACCCCAAGCTTAGGGCACTATACAGAAATGAAAGAAGCATTCTGCTTCTTGCATGTAGAGAAATCCTCACTAAGATGATTCTTTCTATTTTTGACTGTGGAGAAATTGTTCATAGTGCTGCTCCAAAGTCTACTTTAGCTAGACTGGATCCTCTCTGTCACTCCTCGTGCCACTTTGCCCTTGATAAATCCTTGCACACACATTATAGTTCCTTGTATTCTCCCCCTCCCTCTCCTCATTTGATGTCATGCGCCTTACCCACTGTGTGTCCTTTATCTCCAAATTTTGGTTTGGCGCTCTCCTCTTGCATCTTGCTCCTCTCCTCTCTTCCCCCCTTTGTCCTCTTACTCCCTTCACAATACTTGCTCTCGCTGTTTTGCTCTCCCACAAATGAAATCTGTTGCTGGCCAAGCTGCCTTTTCTTTTCATTTATTTAAACTACGGGGATCTCTTCCCCCTTCTATTTGCTCTGCTCCCTCCTTTCCTGCTCTTAAATCTATCCTCTGTTATTTCTCTATTCATCCCTACTGTTGCTTCTGATATCAGGTTTACTCCTTGCACCTGTTACTCACCAAATTCACTAACGTCAGCACTTCCCCACTTCCCTAGTATCAGTCATTCCCTGTTTCTTATTTTGATAACTTACTTGCTATTTAATTGTTCTTTTGTCAAAACTTGATTGTCAGCTTATTCTTATGCATTATTGTTGTATTTACTTTGACATACTTATTTCTATTCTATGAATTTTATACCCTGAATTTTGCATTTTGTATATTCTCCTTTCTTCCCCTTCCCCTGCTAGGACACATCTGGAAACAGGCTGATACCAGCTCAGTATGTCTTTCCTGGTAAAACCTTTGAAATAAATAAATAATTTCTAAACAGGTTGTACACATATATATGTCATAAACAACAGAAGTTTAATCAGACTCAGATATTACTCAGTGGCCAACACTTACTCAAATACTCTAGATTTGAATAATTGTAACAAAAAGGCATATAGTTTGGGACATATACTAAAAAAAAAAACTGTACACAAATGTGTACAGTGAGAATGTCTGCCTACCGGCCTGCCAGTGAAGCAGTAGTGCTACCACTTGCAACGTTGATGACCCGGGATCGGAAACAATCTCAGAAGTTGGAGGGCCGGACGAGGGGAGGAGGATCGAGCATTCCAGGGACTGCTCTCCTCCTCCGGGGGGAAGGTGGGGAAGTCACCGACATAGTTCTGATCCCTTACGGCAGCAAGAGGTCTGACTGCCAGGGCTGGCTTTAGATGGGGGGGTGGGTGCCAGACAAATGACTTCTGCGTGACTTATGTCATTGCATGCCACCTGGGGAAGAACAATAGGAGAAAAATCCCGGCCTGCAGGATGACGCCTCTGTCCTTGCAGGCTCCACACCCACCTACTGGGCTTGCCGGTCACATCTGAACTAAACTCCTCCCTGGATTTAGAGGCTGATCCTTGGGGGGGGTTCCATGGGGGGTAAACCATGGGGCACTGTAGACTGGCTGGTAAGTCCCAGAGACAGCGGGGTGACAGGGCTAGTGGAGTGGATAGGCTGAATGGAGTGGGCTGGCAGAGGAGGAATAAAGCATACAAAAATAAAAAAAAGAGAGAGAATGCCTGCCTACACCCTTGTCTTTCACCAGTTTCTCATTTGTCAAAAGCACTTCTTTAGAATGTTGGACAGACTGCTGAGCTTTCAACTTTTCTCCGTCCATTCTGGTCTCCACCCTGACAATTCTTTCATGCATGCTATCTAGCTTCTTCTCAAAGTCCTGCATAGAACTGTAAAGTTGTTATAAGTTATGATTAACTGTAGCTGGTGAAAACTCTGTTGTGCTGTCTGAACTGTGGCCCTGTGTTTGTGGAGTCTACTCCAGCTTGTTTGAGCTATTAGCTATTGTTCGTGGCTTGAAGAAATCAGAGGATCCAGCTGCATGTCTGTTTTGACCCATCTTGAAGATAGGATAATTCCCAAAGTCTTAGGTGAGATTTCTGTGTCAAAAGGTTATTGAAAAAAGGAGTTTATTCAGCTTTAAGGGAAGCCTGCTTGGGAGCTCAGTCCCATGTGTCCTCTCCCTTTCAGCTGTTCACCAGTGCCCCCCAAAAATGGCTTTCTTATTAAACCTATGGTACACATCAGAAATAAGAGCCTGCCTTTGATACACAATGGTGTCTTTATTCCTGTGTTTTGCTTAAACAGGAATGATCAGGAAGAGTTTGTTTCTAGAGGAAAAACCTGTCAGTGCAAATTTGTGCTTAAGCAGTAAGGCAAGACAGGACATGGGTTGTACTGAGATAGCACACGTTAAGAGGCACAAGAAGCAGCAGTACCACAGTTTTGAGCTACACCCTGGAATGAGTCACTACACTAATTGAATGACCCACAAGTGCTGATTTGAACATTAATTAACACAGAGTTCAAAAACCATATCTTAAATTATTTTAGTATAGTTTTATTTGTACAGTAGAGCCCTCTTAAACACATACCCTATGTGCCAGCTATAAGAGTGTGTTTAAGTGGGCTACGCATTTTATAGATCTTGTATATTTTTTTGGGGGGGAAGACAAAACTGTTGCATTTACATTGTTAAAAACTGATTATTTTAAGGTACTCACTGGGACTCTAGTATCATTATCAGGTTAGTGATTGCAAGTGATTAGGAGTGACTGTGTGCTTTACTGGTATTGCAGTAAACATCTACCAGCAGCTGTTACTCACTTAAACATGCAGGTCATGATGTACCAGTTAGATCACTGCCCTGTGGAGCCAGATCTATGCATTTAGAAGAGCTCTTAAATGCATTTAACGAGTCAAGTTAACTCTTAGGAGATACAAATAGAATTGGGGCTTTAGAAATCTATGCACCAAAGTGGGCTATACATTTAAAAGGTATGCTTTTTAAGTGGGAGGCAGTTTAGCACAATGGTTAAGAGTACTGAGCTACAAACCTGGATACTTGGGTTTGAATCCCATCAGCTCTCACTTGCATACTGTATGACCCTGACCAAGTCACTTAGCTTCCTTGTGTTCCCAGGTGCACCTGGAAACAAGTTCCGACTTAGTGTTCCTTTCCTGGTTAAACAAGTTCCCCCTTCCCTTCACTTCCCAGTATAGCCCTCAACCTGGTTGAATTCATTCTTTTCTTTGTACCTGCACCCTTTTTTATTCTATTTTACATTATCTTCTCTCTTCTGTCTTGTGACTAGGCCTTTCTCCCCCTTTTAAGTTTGCTTTAGCAGCTTTTTTACATTTGAATTAATAAATAGTGGTCTCCTTTTAATATAATTATTCCTAGGAATTCATTAGCTTTTTTTTGTAAATATGTTTTCATTAAAGGGAAGGTCCCCATGGCCTTTTATTCTGTTTACCTGTGTATTTTGTAGGCATAAATAATAATTGCCTCTATTGCACCCTCCTAATTTTACCAGAATTTAAATGTACATGAAGTTACTTAAAGGGAAATGTCCATCTAGGATTAAATTAATCAATATTGTTATCATTAGAAATCTGCTTTACATAAGCTATTGACCAAACCTGTAACACTTTTAGGGCCAGAATTAAAACCCATTCAGTTGCCCCTCCCTTTATAGCTGCAGACATCCATTTTCTAAATCACAGGCACAGGAAATGACATCATATCAGGGGAAACGCATATAGTCAATAAATATTTTAACCAGGAGAGGTACACTAAGCTGAAGATTGAGTCCAGGTGCAACCTGAGAGCACAAGAAAGTTAAGTGACTTGCTCAGGATCATACAGTAATGCAAGTGGGGACTGTGGGATTCAAACCCAGGTTGTCAGCTTTGCAGCTCAGAACCTTAAACCACTGCACTACACTGTGTTTTTCAAGGTAAGAGGAAAAGAAGAGTTATGCCGCTTGATGAGCTATCAAAACCAGCAACTTAATAGTTTAGTGATTGCACTTGGGAGCATCAGGGAAGTGAAAAGGTGTTATCTCAAAAAGAAAGGGCTACTGGAGATTTCCTGCTAGAAAGGCAGAGTGAAACAATTGGAATCATGAAATGAAAAACAAATCTGCCGTGTTTTTTTTTTCTTTTTACTTTGGTGAAAGGAAACCTGTTTCTGGATGTTGTTCAAATATATTTATGTTGCAACCTTCAGAAGGAATAGTGCTGGAACATGGGGAAAAGTGAGTGTGTATTTGTGTGTGTGGAGGGGGCACTGTAGTAATAAGAGACCATGATTCTTCCCTTCTGACATTGCATGCATTTAGGGGCACTTTGAGTGCTCATGGGCAAATGTGGGGGGTGTCCATCCCCCACACGCACCTGTAGGTTCTGGCACCTATGTTCAGAAGGGTTCTGTATTGACAGCCATCTATCCTATCACACACCGACACAAAACAATTATTTTGTTACAACTTATTTACCCAGGATAGTCCAGCTGAGATGTGCCACCTCATTTTCAGTGGGGTCCTTCTGCTATTCATTTCTACTGCTAGGTGGACAGGAGCACTGGAGGGTTATGTGACTTACTCAAGGTCACACATTTAGTATGTGACTTTACTGAGGTTTGAAACTCTTATCTCCTGGGCACCAAGCTTGTGCTCTAGCCACTAGATCACACTTCTACAAATGACAGAACATGATGCCAGCAAAACAAATTTAAACACAACTACTTCAGTGCTAACAAATATTGGAACTAAATAGGTACAGCAATAAAAATTATTTATAGTGTTACCACAGTAGCAGAATATTCTGCAAATCACACTGGCACTAAACATTTTACTAAACTGAAATGTCACAAAACATTGTACAAAGCAATATAAACGCCAAAGGAGCTCGGAAACTGTTGGCACTGGCAGTACACAACTTTTGTTTATAGCAACCTCTTCAAGATTAGAGACAAGTTCATATCCCCATGGACTGGGTAAAAGCATTTTTGTTTAATTTCCTCTGCCCTTCACGGTGGCAGTGTAGCGCAGTAGCTTAAGGCTCTGAGCTGCAAACCTGAAGGTCTGCTTTTGAATCCCATAGTCCCCACTTGCATTACTGTATGAGCCTGAGCTAGTCACTTAACTTTCTTGTTCTCTCAGGTCACACCTGGACTCAGGCTTCAGCTTAGTGTACCTCTCCTGGTTAAAATATTTATTGACTTTATATGTTTCCCCTGATGTGATGTCATTTCCTGTGCCTGTGATTTAGAAAATGAATGCCTGCAGCTGTAAAGGGAGGGGAAACTGAATGGGTATAATTCTGGCCCTAAAAGTGTTACAGGTTCGATCAATAGCTTATGTAAAGTAGATTTCCATTGGTAACAATATTGATTAATTTAATCCTAGATGGACGTTTCCCCTTAAGTCTGGTATGAAAACCTGCTTGACTCCATCTCAAAGGTCATGATCAGACCCATGGAAATCATCCTGGAGTTTTATGATGTTTTAGTGCTAAAGCCTGCAGTATATTGTATCAGTCAGTGCTGTTGCTGTCCTCTGCAGTGCCAATCCCTATGTTCTTGTCTTATGCTGACCATGACATTTTTCAAGGCATAGTAAGCGTCCTGCTGTTTTCTGTAGTTTAAAGCATATCTGAGTTAGAACAAAAAATGCTTTTAGAGAATACAAGGATTTCATAAGACACATAACAGAACTGAATGAGAGCATAACTTCTGCTGGCTTGGGCAGGTACACATTATTTTTATTTATTTATTTATTTATTGGAATACAATCGGAATTACAAACCTTTGAGTCACAGACTCTTTTGCAAAGGCTCCACGTCGGTTACATAGGGTGGAGGGTAGACAAATACAGTAGAGGACATACATAAACAGGCAGTATTTACAGTAACTGAACAGAGGAGCCATCCAGGCAAAACTTAAGATCTGGTGAGGCAGTTAGGCAGCAATCTTGGCACACCAGGCCGGGGATTTTGGAGAAATATGTGGGGGCCTTGTGGGACCCTGAGTCGAGAGTAGGGGAGAGGGATGGGCGGTCAACTGGGTGGACAGAGTTAGCCGCAGTCACATATGGCTCTCTCAAGGAGATGAGCTTTGAGGCCTGTTTTAAATTGAGAGATGCTGTGGGTCTGTGAGAGTGAGTGTGGTAATGCATTGAGCCAGAGAGGGGCTCGGTATCGGAAGGATCTTTGCCCTAGGGAAGTTCTACATAGTGGTACCAGGAAAGGAGAGCTTGCAGAGAGCCTTGTATTGCACCTGTGAGGTGCAGAACTGATTAAGGGGAAAAGTCCGACGGGGGCTTGGTGAAGGTGTATCTTTTTTGTGAGGATGCAGGTGTGGAACTGTAATCGATGTTGGAAGTTTAACCAACCAGATAACGCATAAAGATCACAGGTGTGGGTTAGTCTATCACATCCTGTGACTAGGTGGCAGGCTTTGTTCAAGACAATGTTTATCCTGTTAAGGGAGGTGGGTTCTGCAGAGCCGTATATAGTAATCCCGTAGTCCACAAGGGAGAGGATAGAGGAGGTGACTGCGAGCTGCATAGCCTGTGGGGGTAAGCAGTGCTTGAGCCTGTACAGGATGCCTACTCTGGTGCTGATAGTGGAGGAGAGAATTTGGGTATGCCTCTGGTAGGAGAGGGAGGTGTCTAGAGTGAAACCTAGGTATTTGAAGTTGGTAACGTGTTCCAGAGGGGCACCGAGAGCGTTCTTGATGAGAGCAGACTGACTATGAGGACTTTGGCGGTGGGCAAAAATCATGGACTTAGTTTTATTATAGTTGATAATTAGGCGGTGTTCTGTGAACCAGGTCTCTAGTTCCCAGAAATGCCTTTGAAGGGCCTGCTGGAGGGCGGTAGGGTGGGGGTGTTTCCAGAACAGAACCGCATCATCGGCGTAGAGGAGCAAATGACTGCTGCATGCCTTAGGGAGGGAGTTTAGAAAGAGGGTGAACAGCAGTGGGCCTAGAATAGACCCCTGTGGGACCCCAGAGCAAACTGTTTTAGGGGTGGAGAGTGTGGTGCTTATCCTGACTTGCTGAGAACGGCCTGAGAGGTAATCCTTGAACCAGGCCAATGTCTCCGGGACCACATTTAGTTTAGGGAGGACTTGAAGCAGAAGCTCATGACTGACCGTATCGAAGGCCTTGGTAAGGTCCATGTATATGGCCCCAGCAATTGAGCCATGGTCGAGGGCTTCATGTAAGAACGTGGTGAGCTCTGTGAGAGCGGTGATGGTACTATGGCCTGAGCGGAAACCATGCTGCTCCTGGCTGAGAAGCATATGCTTAGTTAGGTGTTCGGTTAACTGGTCAGAGACTATTCTTTCTAGGGCTTTGGAGAGAGGTGGTAGTATTGAGATAGGTCTATAGTTGCTGGTGTTGAGTGGGGTGTAGCTCTTCAGGATGGGAGTGATTATGGCTCTCTTCCAGGTGAGGGAACTGGCGAGGCAGAGCAGAGGTTAAAATTTTAGTGAGGTGTGGTAAAGTGGCATCAAGGGAGAGCGAAGGAGTTTAAGATCTAGGAGTCATTGCTGTAGCGGGTATTAGAGATAGCTTTGGTAATATAGCATTTTGCCTCACAGCAGTGATGACCGCGAAGCCAGAAGGGGTATTGGTAGGACTCGAGGTGGGGAGGTGGGAGGGAGGATGTGGGGAGAGATCTGAGAAGGCCGAGTTAAGGGCTTCTTATGAGTAGTGGATGATCCTGAGTGAACTCACCATTAAGAGTAAGTTGTGTGGGGGTAGGGGAACGAGATTTGCCACTGAGTTCCTTTATGTTGTCCCAAAATGTTTTCCCATCACCCCAGGAGGAGGTTAGGGTGTGTTGGTAGTAAAGAGCTTTCGCCTGCCGCAAAGCCCATGTACATTTATTGCGTGCCTCCCTGTAGAGTTGTCTATCCAGGGTGCTTTGGGAGTCTATGGCCTTGTGCCAGAGGTTATCCCTTTGCTGAAGCAGGCTTAGTAGTGGGGGTGTGATCCATGGGGTGGTTCTGGATTTCACAACTCCCATTAGGCATTATCAGCTCCCATGATGCTTTGCATGAGAGGGGTCATGACCTTTGCAACAGAGACAAACAGGTTTTCACACCAGGGCAAAACAGAGTGAAGCAGCCTCATTTATATTTAAATTAGGATGACATTAGGGGGATGCAAGAGGGGGAATAATTGTTCATGTCTACAAACTACACGGGTATACAGAAAATAGGCTGAGGGGACGTTCCCTTTAAGAAATAACAGGGTTGCACATCCAAATGAGCAAATACATTGACAGAGGTATTGGAAATTAGTACTAAAAGCAGCAAAATGTGGCACTTTAGCAAATGTAAGAAAATAATCCAGGGCTCCCCAGATCTCCCAACACAGCTTCTTGGGGGCAGGGTACCCCATCTTGATTTTATGACATTATCTAGGTAAGACTGCCTGCAGGTAGTGGGGGATAAAAATATATGGGAGTGGGCCATGTATTCACCCACACTTTATGCCTTTGGCCTGTGTCAACACTCAACATCTGTGTCCTTTATTGATATCTCAGCTCCATCCACAGACCTCCAACCATTAGCCCAGTTGTTCATGGGATAAAAGTTGGGTCAGGCAGCATAACATATAGCACCCATGAGTTCCATCGAGATGTGAAGATTTCAGTTCTGTCACTGAGACCAAAGGAGGTTCTTTCCATATGGTATATGGAATTCACTACATCACACCACTGACCCAAATCTAGCCTCTGATCTGTTGCCACTTACAGATCATATATTTTTGGCAGCCACAAGAAAAATATCAAAGAGGTATTTATCCCTTCTGTCTTTCAGAGCCTGAGGGTATTGCTGCAAGAGGAAAACTTCCAGAGAGTGTGGGACCCTGATAAACAGGATCTATGTTATCACTGTTTCAAACTTCTTGATGAAGGGTCTCACCATCGGGCAAGCCCAGAGAATGTGGGTATGGGTTTTCCCCTGTTCCCTGCAGAGTCTCCAGCAGGCAGCACCGTGTTGCTCGCAATATTTAGCCATGATGACTGGGGTTCTAAAATATTGAAGCAAAGTGCTTCCAGGCACATTCCTGCCAGATATGAGATGAAGTGATCCTGCCCTAAGAATTCATTATTATTCTCAACTGTTTTTGAGCACCCATTGTTTATTTTTTTAATATTACATATAGACATATAAATTTATATATGTATATATTGTTTGCCTGCTTTGTTCCTAGACCTCTGTGCCCACCAGCACCCCACTCTTTCAAGCCTCCAATATCCCCCCCACTACCTTCTAGACTCACCCCTCACTGTCATCTCATAGATCCTATACAGACCTCAGACAGACATCCAGGGGGCCAGCTTGTCTCCTCTAGATCCCCTCTGGTCGTTGTAGAGATGCACTTCAGGGAACTCCTTCGCTGCCCTCCCAATCACCCACTTTTGCCTGCTGGTGGTCTCCCCATGACCTGTAAGAGGCTTTACTCATCCTGAATGCTGAATTGAGGGGTCCCATATTAGTGGTAGTTGGGGAAGAAGGTGTCCGTTGGCATGGAGTACTGCAAAGCCATCGTCTAACATACCGCTGCAGTATTTTACAAGGTTTCTCCCAGCCCTCCTTCTCATAGAAACAGACTTTGTCAGTAGATAAACACCACTTGTCACACCTACTGTGCCCCTTTCTTCCTGCATATGCTGTCACCATAGACCCTATCTGATCGCCTTCCTCACCTTGCTTCCCTACAAAGATTCCCTTGTGTCTATCCCATGTATGCTTGAACTCCAACACTGTTTTTGCCCCAACTACCTCTGCTGGAAGACTGTTCCAGGCATCCACCACTCTTTCAGTGAAGAAGCAGTTCCTCACATTCCCTCTACATTCCCCACCCCCTTCCAGCTACATTGCATGACTCCTAGTTCTTGTGCACCTTCTCTTCTGAAGAATACTCCTGTCCTCTACTTTATTCACCCCATTGAGGTATTTATAAGCCTCTGTCATGTTCTCACTCTTCCTCCTCTCTTACAGGGTGTTCATATGGAGATCCCTCATCCTGTCCTCATAGGACTTCTGGTGCAGCCCCTGTACCATTTTAGTTGCCCTCCTCTGAATGATCTCTACCTAGTCTATGTCCTTATTGACATGTGGTCTCCAGAAGTGAACACAGTACTCCAGGTAGGGTCTCATCAATGATCTATACAATGGTAACACCATCTCCCTCCCTCCTTCTGCTAATGAAAACCCTCCCTATGCACCCCAGCATCCTGCTTGCCCTACCTACAGCCTTGTCACACTGCCTCGCCGCCCTGAGGTTATCTGATATGATTACTCCAAGGTTCCTTTCCTGTTTGGTGACCATCAAAACCTCTTCTTCACTTTATACGCCACCTTTGTGTCTCTGTGCCCTAGGTGCATGATGTTGCACTTTTTCACATTGAAACCTAGCTGCCACGCCTTTGATTACTCCTTGAGTTTTCTCAGGTCTCTGCTCATTCTTTCCACTCCCTCTGGAGTGTCTACCTTGTTGCAGATTTTGGTGTCATCTGCAAAGAGGTATACCTTCCCTTCCAGTTCTTCTGCAATGTCACTTATAAAGACATAGAAGAGGTCTGATTCCAGTACTGAACTATGAGCTACCCCATTGGTCACTCTCCCCTTCCCTGAATGAGTGCCCTTCACCACTATCCTTTGTCTCCGATCCCTCAACCAATTCACACCAAGTTTGCTAACTTAGGACCCACCACCATACTGCACAGATTACGTATGAGCCTCTTATGTGGTATGATGTTAAAGACCTTGCTAAAGTTTAAGCAGGCCACATCCACCACCCCACCCTGATCTATTTCCCTGGTCACCCAGTCGAAGAAATTGATCAGGTTCATCTGACATGACCTTCCTCTTCATGAATCTGTGTTGTCTTGGGTCTTGTAACCCACTAGATTCAAGTTACTCCATAAGCCTTTCCTTTGAAAGGGTCTCCATTAACTTCACCACAACTGACATAAAGCTGACCAGCCTGTTGTTTCCAGCCTCCTCTCTGATGCCACTTTTATGAAATGGGACAAAATTTGCCCTTCTCCAGTCCTTTGGAACCACTCCTGTTTCCAGTGAGTTGTTGAATACAGATGTGAGAGGTGCAGCCAGTACCACCCTGAGCGCAATCTGCTCCCATGGATGTACCCTGTCCAGCCTTATAGCTTTGTACACTTTCAGATTCGTAAGTCCTTTCAGGACTCTGTCCTCTGTGAATGGACTTGTGTCTACCTCTCTCCCCCCAGGTGTTCCTTCTGCTTGTATATGATCCATATCCCCTCCACTGTGAATACTGAACAGAAGCATCTGTTCAGAATATTTGCTTTTTCCTGATTCTCCTCTGCACAGCCCCACTGCCATCCTTTTTAACATCACAATCCCTCCCCTTGTGTTCCTTTTTTCACTTATGTACCTAAAAAGGTCTTGTCCCATTTAATTATTTCTTTGGCTATCCTTTCCTCAATTTGTGGTTTTGCACCCTGCAGTGCTTTCCCTGACTCCCTCTGCTTCGCCTCATACACCTCCCTGTCCTTTTCCCTCGGCATCTCTTTGTACTTCCTGAATGCAACCTTTTTAGCCTTAACCATTGCAGCTACATCCCTTTAGAACCAAAGCGGTCTCTTTTGTTTTTCCTCACTACGTTTATGCAGAGGTTTGTCACCTTCACTATGCTATCCCATAATTGTTCCCACTGTTCCTCCACCCCACCCAGGCCATCCCCTCCTGCTAGATCATCTCTGAAACATTCACCCATTTTTATTTTAATGATCTGCTCTCCTGAAGTCCAGGACCCTGATCCTTGTGTGGTTTACTTCTGCTGCCATCCTTATGTTATACCAGAGTGTATGATGATCACTGGTCCTCTGGTGGCCTCCCACCGTAACGTCTGCAATACTGTTCCTGATTATGAGCATCACGTCCGGTATTGTCCCATCATGAGTGGGCTTCCTGACTAGTTGCCTAAAAAATGCCCCTGCAGGGAGTCTAGGGTATGCCTGTTTCTAGGTGAGGCTGTGGCTTGTAGATTCCAATCTATATCTGGCAAACTGAAGTCCCGCACCAGCAGCACCTCTTCATTTTCTGCCATTATGCTGATGGCTTCCCCTAGTACCGTATCCAGTTCTTCCCCCTGTGTTGAAGGTCTTTATATCACCCTAGTATAAAAGTGACTCTGACTGCTGTCCCTGGGGGGGGGGAGACCATAGTACTTCCAACCCCTCCTTTCCCCGATTACTTCTTTGCATTTCCATCGCTTTGATACCCTCCTTTACATACAGAATAACCCCTCCTCCCTTCCTCCACAACCTATCCCTTCTGATCTGGGTGTAGCCTGGTATATTCATGACCCAGTCGTGGCTGTCTGTGCACCATGACTCAGTAATGGCCACAATATCCAGGTCCGCTTCCGCCATGATAGCCTCTAGGTCTGGAATTTTTTTTTTGTTTCATTTTTTTACACTTCTATTTATCACCCTACGATCCCAGGCATCCTTCCATGGAACTCTCTTGGCTAGGCCCCTCACTCCCTGCCTGAACCATTGCTGCCAGCATTCTCTCCACCTGAACAGTCCAGCCAGGTCAGTCCCCCGGCAACTAAGTTACCCCCCAGGGGATGGTCCACCCTCCTGTGGTGACCTTACAGACTCAAGGCCCTACCTGGACGTCGGGTTGGCACCTGGAAAGATCCCTGGTGCACTGGGCTGGCTTTGGGATGTGGGCCTGCCACTGGAGCCCCCATCATTTCCACGGGACCACAGAGGGTATTTCAGCTTTTTCCCGTGCATTGCTTCCCCACCCTCAGAGTGCAATGTGCAATGTGCAATAGCGTATGGCATGCAGCAACCTAGCGTCTGCCTCCGCCCACCCACGTTAGCCAGCAAGTCCTGTAGTACTCCCAATCTTCATTGGGGCCACCAGGATGCTGAACAACCCCAAAGCCCTCCCCGAGAGAGGAGAGCTGTCTGCAGCTGCTCAATCCTCTCCCTCCTGCCGACCCTAGCAGCAGGTCCATATCCAAACCCGGTTGCCGGCATGACGCGAGGTGTGGCATCGAGTGCTAGGTCTGGAATTTTAATTCCTTGACTCCTTGAATTAGCACACACAGCCCTTAACACCTTGCTGCCACTCTGGCTGCAACCCCCATCTCCTCTTATGTTCCTCCTCCTTTTCTACTCTCTTTTTGCAATTTTTGTTCCCATACCCCTTGTCCTCTACTTTTCTTCTATTCCCTTTATCCTGCTTCCTGGGAGATACTCCTCCCCTCGGGTCCTCTCTTCCTACTTCTTTAGTCTGTGGGGGGCAGCAGTTTATGCATCCCTTTTTTCTTCCACCACCCCCCTCAGCTAGTTAAAATGTTCATCAAAGTAACATTTAAACTATCCACTGAGGGCTGTAGTTCCCCTTCCAGATGGATGCAGATGATTGCTCCTCTACAGACCCATAACTCTCCAGATTGGTCTCCAGTCTCCAATGTAGTCAAACCCTTCTTCTCTTCATCATTCCTTCAACCAAGAGTTAAAGCTCCTGGTGTGGAGAGCCCTATCCTCCCCCAACGTGGACAGGCAGTACCTCAGTGAAATCCACTGTGTATGTTACTTGCCTGAGACCCCTTCCCAGTTCCCTGAACTCCCTCTGCTGAATCCCAGCCTCAACCCTTGCTAGGTCATTAGTCCCCAGGTGGAAAGTGACATCCAGCTCCCCTTCTCCTACTGCCCTAGCAATCCTTAAGATGTGCTTCCCATTCCTCCAAGCCATGGTGCCAGGTAGACACTTGTCCTCCATCCCCCCACCATTCCTGTTCCCAAATCTACCCCTCTAACAATTGCATCCCCCACCAGAAGCAGCTTCCCACTCTGCTAGGGTCCTCTGCCACCCACCTTGGGGTCTCCCCTATGGAGGACCCCCATCCTTCCTTGCCACTACTGTGGGTGCCTCCTCCTGGCAGTCCCACCCCTCCAGAATGGTGAAGAAATTTTGTAGTGACACAAGCTGAGGAAAGTACCCCTAAACTGCCACCTCCATCCTACCAGAGCCCACCACAGTCCAGCTGGCCCTCCTTCTTCTAGGCAGCCTCTGGGACAAAGTGGTAGACTTAGTGACACCTGAGTGGGGGAAGAGGTCCTCTGGACCCTAGCCAGGTTGGCCCAGAAACCTGCACCCTCCTACCTCAACCCACAGAGATGTATGCAGATGGGGCAGCACCTCAGTCTCCAGACAGTTTCACAGAAATCTGCAGCTCCACAGCCATTGCACTGTACCACTCCCATCATCTGCAGCTCTGCAGCCATTGCACTGCACTGCTCCCATCATCTGCAGCTCCACAGCCATTGCACTGTACCACTACCATCATCTGCAGCTCCACAGCCATTGCACTGAACCGTTCCCATCACTGCTTTTATGTTTCACTATCTACTACTGCCTGCACCTTTCCCCTGTTGTCCCATTGCAGTTACTTTGGTCCTTTCCCATCAACACTTTCTAGTGGTATTTACCTCATCGCCCTACTCTAGATAGGGTGTTTCTTGTTTTCCCCTTTTCTCTTTTGCTTTACCCATTACCTTCTTCGGTACCTCACTCCTTTTACTCCTCTGTCTGCTTACTACCCAGTCTTACCCTTCCTGCTCTCCCTTGACAGCTTCTGGACCTTTTCTCTAGAAAGGGTGTTTCCCTATTCCCAACAATGAATACTATCAGGCACTAACTGTAGGTGCTACGTACCCCATCTCCAGTAACTTCCTACACAAGCAACAACAAGCTAACAGGTACTGTACCTTAGCAGACTGAAAGAGTCCCCTGCATGTCTGCTATCACTTGCGAACACCTGCTGACACCTAAGACGTCAATCACATCACCTGTTCCACACCTGCTCTGGGACACAAGCATGATGAGACATGCTGGAGTGGTTTTCTTATATCCCTCTGGAAGCCTCCTGGAGGCTCATGATTGCTGTGCCTCATAGTTATTCCCACCCACTTCCTGGCTGCTGCTCCAACCCTGGACCCGTAATGCTGCACAAAAAAGAAATAAAGTCAAGTAAGCAGGTTTACGTATGTTTGACTGCCAGCAAAAGCACGTTGCTTTGTGGTGCTGGCAGTTCTCTGGAATGCATGCCACACAATGCTAGCCCCGACTTTTGAATTCATCTTCTGGAGGCTCATGATTGGTCTGCCTCTGAGTAGTTCCTGCCCACTTCCCGACTGCAGCTCTGATCCTGGATCTGTAATGCTGCACAGAAAAAGAAAAGAAATAAAGTCAGGCACGCAAGTCTATGGATATTTTACTGCCCCAAATCCCTTGATTAGCACTTTGTTTTGTGGTACTGGAGATTCTCTGGAATGCGCTGTTTCTTGTGCATGCTGCAGCTGGCCTGGTGGATGAAAGGTGAGCAGCAGGGATAGGTCTTTTAATAAATAAAAGATGGAAGTATGACAAAATAACATCAATTTGTCAGCTTACAAAGAATCAGCTTTATTTTAGACACAGAGGCCCAGATATTCAAACTGCGCTCAAAAAGTGCGCAACAGCAGGAGCAAGCGCAAGTCCACTGCGCCCTTGTGCAAGAAGAGCGATATTCAAAAACTGTGCAGGTCAAGATGCGCCTGCAGTACACGACTGAATATCGCGCCACCTGCGCCATAGCGCAACCAGGGCTGTGCAGTTGCGCAGTCCAGATGCACCATAGCGCAACCAGGGATGCTCAGTGGAGCAGTTCAGATGCACCATAGTGCAATGAGGGATGCTCAGTGGAGCAGGGCAGCAGTGCAACAGAACAACCAGGGATGCACAGGGACAGGATGCAGGGGCCCACCACCCATGCCACAGATGGGCAGAGGAGCACACAGCAGAACAGTCATCGCCCCCCACACCCCATGCACTGCACAACTGGTGGAGAGCTGGAATAACTACTGGCCCATGGATACCAGCAACAAACCCACAGCCAGGGCATGGTGCCCCAGCACACCCCCTGGCAAGCTGTGACCAGCACACAAGGAGGGCCGACCACCCCGTGCCACACCATCCCGCCAATGCAGAGCACACCCTGCACTGTGATCTCCAGACACCCTGCCCAGGAGCAGCATCCACCAGTGCAGGACACCCCATACATGCCACCACCCCCATTATGACAATGCAACCCTGTGCACCACAGAACCATGCAAGGCAGCCCCACCATGAGCACCAATCAGCGGGTGGCAGCACACAGCGATGCAATGACTGCATACACAGTGCCACCACGCACGTCCCCCCCGAGGTACAGCTGAGTGAATGACCATGCGTCAGCACACGAGGTACCCCACATGTAACAGGGCATGCCCCAGACCCCACCACCAGTGGTACATCACCCTGCACACCCTCCCAAGGACACACCCTGACCCAGCACTTGCCACAACAGCCAGCGCAGACACCCACAGTGGTGCATGGAAGCATGCACCACACAGGATGCAACACAGTGCATGGACAAACACCCACCCATACCCAAGGGCACACCAACACAGGGAAACAGTAGTGGGGCAACCAAGTCCCCAGCGTGTGGCCACGGAAACTGTGTACACATGGCCAGCACCCCTCCATGGTACAGGAGTGCCAGCCACCCTGTGCAGGCACCATGGAGCTGTACGCCACCAGCATGCGCCCGGAGCACAAGTGACAGACAGTGGTGCACATCCCCTGTGACACACACAAGCGACAGCATGGAGGTGGGACAACAACAGCAGAGGCCATAGTATCACCCGAGGCAGACATGCACCACACCAGTGACAGGAGGCAACCCGGCATTGTGCCAGGTACAGTGGCTGTCCAGCATGGACAGCCACCACTGACATGCCAGCGGACTGTACAGGTCACAGACCATGGACGGTCTGACAGGTGCGCCATGGACACAGAGCATGCACTGTGGACCACTGCACACAGTCATCCAGTTCACAGGGAACAACACACACACCACAGACAGTGACTGATAGCTACTCCCACACCATAGTCACTTCCCCATGGACACACACACACACACACACACACACACACACATATATGACTGCACCACCCCTGATGCCATGCACACCACTGCAGCTGAGCACCTACAGCCCGCTGCAAATCAGAGACCACCACAGTAGGTGTATCAAAGCAAATGTATTGAAAAACAGCAAACAAAACTATATACAAATATTTACGAAAGGTTGGGGGAGGGCCACAAACAAGGTGGGGGTGGGTAAGGGGCAGGGGTGAACAAATGATAGAGGGAAGGAGGGGTGTGAGGGTGGGTCCAGGGGGTAGGGGAAATCAGGGGCATCAATAAGCTCAGCGGGAGCCCCACTCCCCGCTCTGGCTGCTCCTCCCTCCATGATGCAGTCTGACTCCCAGCCTGTCGATCCTTTCTGGGATTTCCAGAGACGCCCTGGCAACATGGAGGATCTCCTGCAGCGCCACTCTGATATCCTGCAGCTGCTGTCCACCTAGGAAAAGGGAGCAGAGTCAATAGGTGTGAATGCACAGCCCCATGCAGCCCACCCACTGTGCATGGCATACGGCCATGGGACATGCCTCTGTGATGGTGAGTGACCACCCACAGTGATCGCGTCCACAAGATCTGACCACCCAGGTGCACACAGCCATGCGGACCGCTGCACACACCCACCAGCCAAGTCCTGCACAGCACCACCGTGGCTGTTCAGTGACATGGCTATGTGGTGCGAAGGCAGTGGCACAGCCATGTACCCGGTGCACGCATGGACCACCATTGACGCACTCCCAGGCATGCAGTGCCACTGGACAGTGCTGACTGTACCAAGTTGTGTGCATGGCAGTGATGTCAATGGATGATGGCCATGCCCCACTGCCCGCCCTGCTACACAGCATACAATAGTATGGTGTGGAGCACAGGGGTTTGGCTTCATTGGGGACTGGGGTTCCACCTGGAAGGACACCAGCCTATACTGGCAGGATGGTCTGCATCTGTCCAGGAAGGGAACAAGTCATTTGAGCAATCGGTGTAAATGCTTCATTGGCAAGCTTTTAAACTAGTCAAGGGGAGGCACTGATAAGCAGCAGGAAAATCCCAGCCTCTCCCTACAAAACAGGGTACTAAATGAGAAAAAGACCGAGGTAGAAAGGTCAGTGGGGGATGCTGCAACAGAAGGTAAAGCCATCAAAAAATGGAGAGCAATGAGTACCAATGCCCGTAGTCTGAGTAACAAGCTTCCTGAATTAGTGGCCTTGATGGAGTAGGAACATCTGGATATCATGGCAGTCACAGAAACATGGTACACACAAAACCATGACTGGGACGTAAACATACCAGGATACACTATCTACAGGAGGGACAGGGAGGGTAAAAGAGGAGGAGGAGTAGTTCTTTACATAAGGGAAGGAATCAAAGCAACAGAACAAAAGGGTAAACAGGGAGGAGAAGAAGCACTGTGGGTAAATTTGGAGATCGGCAATGGCACCACAATCCGCATAGGGGTTGTATACAGACCCCCTTCTCAGGGGGAGTAAATGGACAAGGAAATGATAGAAAGTATACTTAGAATGGCAGAAAAAGGGGAGATATTGCTGATGGGTGATCTGAATATGCAGATGTTAACTGAGTGCAGTTGCAGCAGCCACTTGAAGAGTGGGGTTATTCTAGATTCCCTACAGGGACATGCCTTGAGACAACTAGTATTGGAGCCCATTCGAGAGGGAGCAATCTTAGACCTGGTTCTCTCAAATGGAGATGGAGAGGATCACAGATGTAGAAGTGGGTAGCCATCTGGGAACTAGCGACCATCCGAATAGTATAGTTCACAATAAACACAGCAATAGAGTCAAACCATACAAAGGCAAAGTACTGGACTTTAGGAGGGCTGACTTTGCTAAAATATGGGTGAGTGCCTAAGGAATGCACTAGCAAATGGGCAGGAAGGAGGGTGGAAGAACAATGGGAATAATAAAACTGCCATCACAGAGGTAACAAGCCTTTGTGTGAAGCAAATAAACAAAACAAAACGATGTAAGAAACCACTATGGTTCTCAAAGGAAGTGGCAGTGAAGGTTCAAGAAAAAAAGCATTCCAGGAAGTACAAGGAATCACAGAAGGAGCAGGACAGAGAACTGTATCAGTTAAAGCAAAAGGAAGCTGGGAAAGCAGTCAGAACAGCAAAGGCCCAAACCGAGGAAAAGATAGCCAACTCAGTTAAGAAGGGGGATAAAACCTTTTATAGGTACATCAGGGAGCGAAGGAAGACCAAAGGAGGATAGTGAGGCTTAATAAAGGGGAGGGAGGGTGGGCAGAGGGTGACTGTGAAAAGGCAGAGATACTAAACAAATATTTTTGCTCAGTATTTACAAATGAAGAGGGAGGTACCTAAAACAAACAGTAGAAACACTCTGGATACAGAAGTTGATACCAGCCCATTTAAGAAGAAAGGTTCTGAAAGAACTCTTAAAACTGAAGGTGGACAAAGCAATGGGGCCTGATGGGATTCATCCCATAATTCTAAAAGAACTAGGGTAGAACTAGTGACACCACTGGCTACCCTCTTTAACAAATCATGGAGGATTGGGTGGTACCCAAGGACTGGAGGAGGGCAGATGTGATTCCCCTTCACAAAAGTGGGAGCAAGGCAGAAGCAGGAAACTACAGACCTGTTAGTTTAACCTCAGTGATAGGGAAAATGATGGAATCACTTCTGAAGGAAAGAATTGTCAAGTATCTAGAGGCCAGAGGGGCACAGGACCCAAGGCAGCATGGATTCACAGCAGGAAGGTCATGCCAGACAAATCTGATAGATTTCTTTGACTGGGTGACCAAAGTAGTAGATCAGGGAGGGGCTGTGGACATGTCCTACCTAGACTTTAGCAAGGCATTTGACACAGGCCCACACAAAAGATTAATATACAAGTTAGCCAGCCTGGGAGTGGGTCCCAAGATGACAGCCTGGGTAAAGAATTGGCTGGAGAATAGGACACAGAGAGTAATAGTAAATGGAGTCCACTCTGAAGAAAGGGGGATTACTAGGGGCACCGCAGGGTTCAGTATTAGATCGGTCCTCTTCAATGTCTTTATGTTTACATTGCAGAGGGACTGAAGGAAAAAGTATGTCTCTTTGCAGATGACACAAAGATCTGCAACAGAGTTGATGCACAAGGTGGGGTGGAAAGGATGAGAAGGGACTTGGCAAGGTTAGAGGAATGGTCAAATGTATGGCAGCTTAGATTCAATGCTAAGAAGTGCAAGGTAATGCACCTGGGAAACAAAAACCCAAGGGAAGAGTTCACAATGGGGGTGAGGTACTAACAACAACAAAAATGGAAAGGGACCTGGGGTAGTCATATCAGATGACCTAAAGGTGGGCAAGCAATATGAGAGGGCAGCAAGGAGGGCTGGGGGATACTGGGATGCATAGGGAGAGGCATCACCAGTAGAAAACAGGAAGTTATTATCCCTCTGTACAGACAGCTGGTGAGACCCCATCTGGAGTACTGCGTGCAGTTCTGGAGACCCAATCTCCGCAAAGACATAGACAGGATGAAAGCTGTCCAGAGGAGGGCAACTAAAATGATGCAGGGTCTGCACCGGAAGACATATGAAGAGAGACTTAAGGAGCTTAATATGTATAGCCTCGAGGAAAGGAGGGAGAGGGGGGACATGATAGAAACTTTCAAGTACCTCAAGGGAATCAACAAAGTCCAAGAGGGTAGCACCTTTCAAAAAAAGGGGTGTGCAAGAACAAGGGGACACAATTTGAAGATGGGGGCGGCTCAGAGGTAATTTAAGGAAGTATTTTTTCACAGTGGTGGAATTCAAGCATGCATGGGACAGTCATAAGGCAATTCTGGGGGGGGGTAGGAAGACGTAGGCTGCTGGTTAACTAGGATCTGCAGCTTATCCATTAGGTAGGGAAATGGGCAGATTGGGCGGGCCAAGCAGTCCTTATCTGCCATCAAATTCTATGTTTCTATGTTAATCATGGATGTAAAGCAGTCACCATCATCAGGCTGGTCCCTGCGCCTGTCTGGTCTGGCCGCCCTCTCGGCCTGCTGTTGATCACGGTGCAACCTCCCCTCCCTCACACGCCGGCACTCCTCTGGGCCTAGGGTGCAAACATGGAGAGAGGAACATCAGTACAATCCGGTAGCAAAGTCCCCCCACCCCCATGTGTGTGCAATCCCACACAGCCACACCCATCCTCCCCCCATCCAGATACTACCACCACAGCCCACACTGGATGGCCACCCCCATGTGCTGAACACATGCCACCGTGATACCCGCATGGATGTTAACAGTGTATGGATGGGGCACCTACCTGCCCGTGGCACCGTGCCCCTCCTGGCACATGCCCGCAGGCGGACAAGCCTTTCTGGGTCCCGGTGCTGCAGGTCACCATAGCGGTGCCTGCACTGCTCTGCAGTCCTCTCCATGCCTTTGGCCTCCTCCAGGGCCACCACCACCTCCTCCCACACTGCACTCCTGGCCTGGTCCAGGGGTGCCTCTCCAAATAGGTCAGCGGCATGGGGCTCCACTAACTGGACCAGATTGGCCAGTTCCAGTTGGCTCCAGATGGGTGCCCGTCTCCGTGCCATCCTGTGCTGTTTTAATGTCAAAATGGTGCTCTGTAGTGCATGTTCACCATGTGGGGGTGCTTGCTGGTACTGCTATCATATTCCATCGCTGTGTCACTGAACAGCGATAGAGGTGCACCCATGCGGACTTGCACGATGCCTAGGGCAAAGGTCAGCACAGGGTCAGGGGTCTCTTGCACGGACTGCCACAGCGCGATTGGTACTCATCGCGTGTAGCGCAGTAGGGCGCCTGTGTGCCACTTCCTGTAGCGGCCTACTGTGCTGTGGCCCCAGTGCACCTATGGCGCCCCAGTGCCACAGCGCCATACATGTGGACAGCGCAGTAGCGCCACTGGCACAATGGTGGCCATGCCCTGCATTGCCTCCCACGCACAGCACGTCAGCAGCGTGGCAGGCGTCAGCATCAGCACCCCAGGCATGCACCATTTGGTGTCCACTGCGCATGTCACAGAAATGCACCCTTGCCTGAGCACGTTCAACACAATTGCGCAAAGCGCAACAGCGCAATATTCAGCTGGCATATGCAAATCAGCTAATCAGCCATTCAATGGCGCAGATACCGCATTAGCATCCACTTAAAATTGCGCCTCACCTCATTTGCATGCATTGCGCTATAAAAATGCGACATTGGGCTGCAGTGGCCATAGTCTGTTATTGTAGTCTATTGTGGTGAGTTGCATGCTGTTTTGGAGTGTGGACTGTGGTGTGTGGGACATGCATGGGACTGCACAGTCACAGGTAACACCTGTCATTCCCACAGGATAAGGAGCGATCGTGAGGTGGAGGAAGAGGAACAGAGACGTGGAAGGAAGAGGAGGCCTAACTTCACCAAGGCAGAAAATGATGCCCTGTTTGAGGCCTACCTTGACCAGGAGCCGCTGCTCAGCAGACAGCAGGGAACACCATAGGCCCATGCTGCTGCATGGGAAGAGGTGGCGTGTGCCATCAACCTGCATGGCAGCCACCAGCGGTCCGTGCAGGAGTGCAAAAAGAAGATGGGCACGAACAGGTGGAGGATTGAGGACAAGGTGGCTGCCATCAGGGCAGCACGGGCTGCGACCAGTGGGGAACATCTGGCCATGCAACGCCTGACCCCACAAGAAGAGCAGGTTGCTCACAGTATGCGGCGTTGTGCCATCGAGGGTGTTCCAGGTGGTGGATTCCAGATGGGTGGTAGCACGTCACTGCATGGTAGGTCCTGATCTGTCAATGGGGGGGAGACAGGGTAGGGCAGATACATTAATGCTACTGTGTTCCCTTACAGCTCCTGAGCATCTACATGGGTCAGCGGTGGTGGGCTTGTCCACTGAGGGCAATACCATGGACATAGAGGAGGGACCATCCACCTCCACAGGTGTCAGAAGGGTCAGGGTGACAGTGGGCCCACCTGGCTGTCTGGACTGATGTTGGTGGAGCACGTGCGGAGGAGGCCCTGCCCGTGTCCCAGCATGCCAGCGTCCATGGATGCCATCAAGCTGAGACTCAGGCTGGTGCCGGATCCATCACTGATGATGATGGCACTCACTTCATGGACAGTGATAGGTGTGGGCTGCAGGATAGCCACACAGCAGGTAACAGCATGGGCATGGCCATGGGTGGTGCCACCGTGGAGGCCTGCATGACATCACAGTCCCAGCCTGTGCCTGTCTGCACCAGTGGGGCAGCACTGGTGTGTGTCCAGGACAGTGGGGCTGTTGTAGCCACTGTGGCAACACCGTTGAGCCCTGGAGAGCTGCAGCCGGAGGGGCAGTGTCAGCAGTCGGCCAATGGCCATGGGGGTACAGTGTCAGGTGGCATCAGTGCACCACCTGTGGACATGCCCAGGCATGGTCCTGGTGTGCAGCGCCCACCCTCAAGGGGTGCTGCCCATCAGGGTTGCGAACACTGTGAGGGACAGCATGTCAATCAGGCAGATGACCTCTTAGAAGAGCACACCGGCATACTCCAAGAATCAGTCGATCAGCAGTTGCGGCTTGTGACGGCAGTGGATACACTCAATGCGGCCCTGCGCCAGGTAGAGGAGTGGCGCAGCAGGGACACCGGTCTGCTCCTGGCAGGGATGGACTGGATGCAGGAGGATGTGACCGCTGCCATTGACAGGCTGACATAGACAATCACAGCTGCCATGGCCACAGTGGGCACACAGTTATTTGCCCATGCATCGCAGACACCGTGCAGTGCAATGTCCACCCCCCATTCCCGGCGTTGTGCGACACCCTCCTTGTCAACATCAGGTTCAGCTGTGGGCATCACAATCACGCCTGGTGCAGGCATGTTCAGTGTGCTGCAGACCCCTGCATGAGCACAGTTGCATTCACGCAGCAGAACCCCTTGGGGACAGTTGATGCCACCCCATGAGGCCATTGGTCAGCCTGTCACTGCTGGCGGGTCTCGGCGGGGCCACCCACGCATCCGTGGCAGCCATGGTACTGTGGCGCATGACTGACCTGTCTCCCACCACGGCTACTGTCTGATGCTGCCCTGTGTGCATTGTGCTGTTCAACGTGCAATGCACGGCTGGGATACCTGGCCCTGCACACACACGTTCCATCTGCACACCCTCCCGGCTGCTGTCTGCTGTGGTGTGTGCATGATGATGCCTGCGTTGCACTGTCCACCACTGTACAATGGTGCCTAGCTTCTGACACACGCACAATAACAGGCACTGGGTGTGGTGGTCTGTGGATGTGTGTGTGGCTAGGGGTGGCGGTTGGGGTCGGCGTGGATCCTACCCTTTGTGCATGTCTTGTGTGTGTGTGTGTGTGTGTGTGAGACCGCGTGCCATGTCAGACCTTGCCCATCCCTGATGGCATGTGCGGTTCCATGCTCAGCCAATTCCCTTTACGACATGCACCCCTGGGGTTTGTCCATGCATGTATGTGGGTTGTGCCCTTGCCACTGGTGGTTGCACATGGCCCCATGACTTACCTGGGTTGGTTGAAGTGCTCGTCTGTGATGGTGTCCCAGTGCAGCTGTGCCATCTGGATCAATCGGGGGTCCCTTCGACCTAGGGGGGCTGCCCATCACCATCTTCACCAGTGTCCTCATCGCTGTCCCCCTCTTCGACCTGTACGGCTATCCCACAGTCGTTGGCCATGTTGTGCAGGATGCAACAGGCCAGGAATAGCCTGCAGGCCTTTGAGGGGCTGTACTGTAGGGCACTGCCAGACGTGTCCAGGCAATGGAAATGTGCCTTTAGCATCCTGAACACCCGCTCGAAGACATTGCATGTGGTGGCATGTGCCTCATTGTAGCGTTGCTGCGATGGGGTCGCGGGCCACCGGTATGGTGTGAGCAGCCAGGGACGCAGTGGGTATCCACTGTCACCTGTGTGTAGAGGGTGGACATTAGTTTGGTGATCAGCGTTGCCCTGCCATGGGCCATCTAGGCCAGTAACCATGTCACCTCTGACTACGCCCCTCCCAAGCCCCATGTCTTTCTGTGTGATTTGCATACTCACCCACTAGGTGGCCAGTGGGGATGTCCCCACTCTCGAACCTGTGGCACAGTGCAGACTGGTGCCAGATGAAGGCATCATGTGCTACCCCAGGGTGCGTGGCACAGACATTGATTATGCACCCCCTGGCATCGCACACCACCTGGCAGTTGATGATTGCATACCCCTTCGGATTTATGTATGCGGCCCCTTCGGGGCCAGGTGGCATGTGGATGGCCACATGGGTGCAGTCTATTGCCCTGAGAACGCCAGGCATACGTGCTACCCTGTGGAACTCCTGTATGTTTGCTGTGCACTGGACCGGTGTGCTGGGGAAATGGACATACTCCGTATCATGTGGCAGCAGTGTGCTAAGGAATTGGCTGAGAAGGCGTGATGCGGCCAACTGGGTTATGCCTGTCGTGTCCCCTGTTGGTCTCTGGAAGGTACCCGTGACAAGCAGGCACATGACAGCTGTCACTTTGGTCTCCACTGACAGAGTATGGCTCTGTCATGTGGGTGCCTGCATCACATCACTGCATAGCTCACAGAGCCACCTCAGGATCACCCAGTTCAGGCGGTACTCGCCCACGATCTCAGTATCAGTGTACAGCTCGAAGATGGTGCAGGCTCAGTACTGCCTGTTGGGGGCATACCGCCGACGGGCCCTTCCACGGCTGGTGCCCCCCTGCTGCCTGCCTTCTCATCTCCCTCATAACTGCCTCCATCTGGATGGTGGCAGTGGCCATGTCCCTGGCTTGTGTTACCCCCCCAGCAGCTGTTTTACTGTTCTCCCCGCTGTTCTTACTGCTACTCCCCCTGTAGTGGCCGTACTGCCTGCTGTCTGTGCCCTCAGTGCTGTGTGGCACTTCCAAATTTTGTCCTGCGCTGTGGCACAGGCTCCCCACACCTTCCCTGTTCCTGGTGGTTCCAGGTGCTCTGTCCTGCTCCTGCCCTGTCCTGCTCACAGTTTCTATGTGCCTGTGTGGCTGCCTGCAGTTCACCAACATGTGGCTTTCCTGTAGCGTTCTTGCACCTCTCTCTTGTACCTTTTTATTTTGGATCATTTCCGCTATCGCGCAACTTCCGTTTGCTCCCCTATTGCGCATGGCGCATGTTGTTGAATATCGCACTGCGCCATTTATGCATGGTTCCTCCCCTTCAGTTGCGCATGCATTCATTACCATTGCACTCTTGCACATTGTGATTTGGGGGGGCGCATCTGCCTCCCGGTGAATATCACAAAATGATGCATTTTCGGACTTGCGCTGGCGCATCCTTGTTGCGCATGGCGCAACCCTTTTGAATATCTGGACCAGAGTTCTTATACCCAATAATAAAAAGGCTTCAGGCACATATTTCAGCCCTCATGCCAGAAAAATATTATTTTTACAAATTCCTACAGCTTTTGTGCCAAAAGTTCATTAAAATGAATTACAAGTAGCAATCTTTTTGATGCCAAAATATTGCAATAAAGTTGAACCATGACTGCAAAATAATAAAAAATAATAAACATATATTATAAAAAACAGACACATATTTCAGCTTTCATGTCAAAAGCTCATTTAAATAATTCCTGAATAGCAGTCATTATAATGTCAAGATATTGCAAACAGTATTACACAATGACTGACAAACAATGAAAATAAAACATCTATTGAAGAAAATAAGCACAATAATTATTGAAATTATTGTGATCAGTCACTCAATTCATAAAAACCTCATACATCTTTTAGAATGCTCAGTCCGCCTGCCCCCAGCTGGCCTCCGACAACTTCATCTTATTCCCAAACCTGGGTCGCTAGCGTACTGAGTGATAGTGCTACAGCTGGGCCGACAGGCCAGGGTCTAAAGCTGTAATTAGTTAGTGTAGCGACATATTATCCTACTGTAATCAATACTGTGCTTTAGTCTAATGTACCCAAACTGTGGAGCGGTTTTGTTGTATTTGATCAATTTAGAAATTAATGATCTAAGTTAAAAAGGCATCTGCATGACAATCCAGGTTTGTGCTCTGAACCTGGCATGTCAGGAGTGGTGGCCAGCAGAAAGGGTACAGAGTGCCCTCTGGAAGTTCTCTCCCCCCCAGGGTGAGTGCTGCTGTTTGCCCTGTTGCTCTTCAGTGCCTCCTGATGGTGGTGTGGTGGAGGTGCCTTTGACAGCATGGGTGACCATGCAACATCAGGTATCCGCCAGGCCAGTGGCTTCCACTGAAAAAAAGATTTTATGCCTGTGAATGAGTAAGAGCTACACCTACTCTATGTGGATCCCAGCAAGGATCCAGAAAAATGCTACTGACCCCCCATATTCCTATGGGTAAAAGGTGAGCAGAAGGGATAAAAATAAATAAAAAATAGAAGTATGACAAAATGATATCAATTTGTCAGCTTACAAAGAATTACCTTTATTTTAGACACAAAGCTCATACATCCAATAATGAAAAGGCTTCAGACCTCAGTCTATGAAGTGCAAATGACAAATATGTTTAAACAGACCGAACTCAGTCCTTGAACCAACTATCTAAACCCCAGCGCTCCGCCACTAAGGCTTCATCAGGGGGTGTGGTTACAATGATCTTGCAAGCTTTTAAATGCCCTAAAAGTGCTCAGGTGATACCCATTACCAAATTACATATAAAACACATAAAATTACAAGTCGTACTCAGAAGCATGTTTTTTTACAAGCAGGCTAATTAAACAATGTAAGAACACACTGCACGACTATTTAACATAGGCAGTCACAGGATCCCTTCGATATATTTACTCTGTCTCCTAATACTGTATATATAGGGGATATGACATGGTCTGAGTGAAGATATCATATTTATCTTCACGAGAGGTCAATGATATCATGATATCTCACGAGTGGCGAAGCCACGAGTGAGATATCTTGATGTCATTGGCCTCGAGTGAAGATAAATATGATATCTTCACTCAGGCCATGTCATGTTCTGTTTATACAACATGTGTTCGGGACAAATTACAATGTAACATCTGCATGAATACAATCAAAAACCAGTAACCTCCCCCCCCCCACACCCCTGGAACACAAGAGATGAGATGTTATATAAAATAAAAATATATATGGTGGATTCTGACAGGTTAAAATGATGTGAAGAATGTTATCTGGTTGATCCTGTCATTATTTTTTATGAAAAAAATTTAATTTAAGCAGTCATCTGGTTGATCCTGCTATTGTAATATTCAGCCGAGAATCATATTAATTTCAGTTTCCCCCTTAAAAGTAGTGTGACCAAGCGGTAGGAAGATTGACCGATTAGGAGATTAGAGTAGTTCACAGTAAAGAGGTCTAATTCTATTTAGTTAAAAAAAAACTCTGCCATTCTGCATGTTTTTTGGAGGTGCCAACTGTATTCAAAAGAGAGCGATATAGCGCTAGATAAGCAGGACGACGAGCGAGTACGTGTTGCTATAGCAACGAACACTCGCAGGTGCTCCTTGTGTTGTGAAACTCACGATTCGGTCTCTCTTTTGTCTCTCTGTCTTATAGATACAGTGGGCAGCTTTAAGAAAATAAACTGAGAACTGCAGAGTGTTTTTAAGTAAATGGGTCAACAGATCGTTTTATTGTGAACTATCGAATCTGCTAATCGGTCAATCTTTCTGTACCACTCGGTCACGCTACTTGTAAGGGGAGAAACTGAAAGTAATACGAGGAGCGGGTGCAGTTTATAGTTGTTGACTGAATGTCACACTGGTAGGATTAACCAGATAAGTGTTTAAATTCCATTTTTACACAAAAATAATGGCAGGATCAACCAGATAGAGGTGCATATTTGTATGTGTTTGTGGTTGGGGGGGGCCACAGGTTTTAAAGCAAGAGAGAAAGAGAAAGACTCACGCAGTGGAATGTGAAAACATTTTCACTTTCTAAGGAATGACGTACAGGATCATGGAGATATCAGTATGACATATAGGAACATGGAGATATCAATGATATCTTCACGGCCATAGTGATATCTCCACGACCTGCCTCAGACAGTAGTTTTTATCCATGATTTTATCTCCAAACACATGTTGTATAAATAGATTTATATATATATATATAATCATAAATTATAACAATGGCAAATTAAATCTTCTAAGAAAACCCATAATAAATCTCATAAAAGTTCTGAGTGCCAATATACATGTATTTCATTTACAAAAAAAGCCCACGTCTTATGTTGTACATTTGTCTACTACTCATATGAAATGCAATTCACTTTTATTGTTTTCACAATAAAACAGTTAATCATTCATAGTCCTTTGTAAATGAAACTTGACTTGTTTGAGCAATGTAATTTCATTCTTATGGACTTCAAAGAATCTTGTTTCTTTAAATTCCTGCTGCTTTCGTACCACGTGTTCATTCAAATGAGTTTCAGATTGCTGTCCTTCTGATGTCAAAATATTGTAAAAGAGTTAAGCAATAACTGCCAAACAATAAAAAGTAAATACATGTTACAAAACATAGACACATATTTCAGCTTTCATGTCTCCCCCATCTTATTTTTATAAATTCCTACAGCATTTGTGCCAAAAGTTTGTTTAAATGAATTACAGATAGTAATCTTTTGATGTCAAAATGTTGCAATAAAGTTGAACAATGACTGCAACATGATAAAACAATAAACATATATTATAAAAAAAACATATTTATCAGCTTTCATGTCAAAAGTTCATTTAAATAATTTCAGAATAGCAATCATTACAATGTCAAGATATTGCAAACAGTATTACACAATAATGGCCAAACAATGAAAACCAAACATATATTGAAGAAAATAAGCACAGAAAATATTGTGATCAGTCACTCAATTTCATAATAACGGTTTATGATCCAGCACATCATTCAGACCTAATGCTTTTAAAGTTTGCTGTCAACAGAGCCACTGGGAGTCCCTTTGAAGCAAATATGTCAAATTGTCAATTCTCCTTTTGATATGGTTATGAGTTCATTCTAGTACTGTGAATCTGAGTCCCCTAGGATCACTGTTATGCATTTCTTTTTATTTTATTTATTTATTGAAGAGTTTTACCAGAAAAACACACTGAGCAACAAGTTGCTCGTCTCATGGGGTGTCCTGGGCCTTTTATAAAATGGCAGAGAACAATGGAGAAATCTGGTTGGTTATTTATAGTGCAGTATGGGACAATAAGGCATTATAAATAACTAGTCCCAGTAAAACAGCCAGAGCACAGAATCTGATGGCTCACTGATTCCGTTTTTTATGCATTCTGCTTAGAATGTACCAGTGGTTTGAAGTAGCCATTTTTTTACTCTCAATAAAAACCGAGTAAAGGTCATACATACACACGCTTTCTCTATTAACTACTTAAATGATCAATCTAATTGGGGGGAAAAATAGATGCAAATGCTCCAGTAGTAGAAAGGAGCACATAAACACCTGATCACTGTCCTGTCAGCTCAGTTTACTCCACGGACATGTCAAGCCTGTCTCAGTAACTCTCTCTCTCTCTGATGGATAAATCACCATTCACCCGCACCCACTACATCCTCCCTAAGTGAACTGAATAACTGCTAAATTAACAACAACAACAACAAAAGAAACAGCACTTCACTTTTCAGTAAAACCTCCAATGGAAGACAGGACCATAGCAATAGCATGTTATTGTACTCTTGCTTTCACTCTCTGCCCAGTGCCACCCTAAACCCGTATGAATCTCTCACTCTCTCTTGCAATGCTCTTTACAAATCAGCCCTGGCTCTCTTGTTCAAGAAAAGCATTTTTTTCTAAGTACTCCAACTAACCCCCAGCTTCGGTGAAGAGGCAAGCATGTGAGCAGAGGGCAATGAGCGACCCGTATAAAAAGCGAGAGACAGAGGAGCGAGCAAGCCATTGGCAGCTGTTAAACAAGACACTACATAGAAATGACTGGAAAAGAGTTGTGTTAGACTCAGTGGGCTGGATATTCAAACTGTGCCATTCTGTGGTGCAAGCCCTTGCGCCGCTCAAATAAGTTGCGAGGGTGGGCAGGCGATGACTCCAATGGAGTTGCTCTATTGAGCAACCTTGGAATATCCCCAGCCACAGCCACTGTGCATGGCGCAGTGGAACTTGCGCTACCGCAAGTGGTCAGAGTGGAGCATTCAGATGCAGTGGTGCAAGTTCCATTGCGCCATGCACAAATTTCCGATTTTCAAAAGGTTACATGCAAATGGGGTCATAATTTATGCAAGGTGCACGGGGGGCCATTTGCATATAATTACGGCTCCATTTGCAGGCCATTAGCGTGCAGGTGCGCCGATCCCCGACAACTTGAGCCTGGCGCCCTGCCAGGCAGCAGCCGTCGAGGACGCGCCCTGCAGCCCGATCGCGAGCATGAGTAAATCTCCCCCACTAGCCCGATCATGGGCGGAACTCACCCCACCCCCAGTAGCCCAATCGCGGGCAGAAAACACTCCCCACCCCGACTAGCCAGATCGCGGGCAGAACACCTCCCCGACTGGCCCGATCGTGGGCAGAACATAAATGAACCTCCCCAACTGGCCCGATTGTGGGCAGAACATAAATGGAACCCCGACTGGCCCTATCGCGGGCAGAGCGGAGTTCAACCCCCAAGACCAATATCCCTGGTGGTCCAGTGGACTGTGAAGCCCGATCGCGGGCATAAGGTCAAACCAGCCCCCAAAGTCCAATTTCCCTGGTGATCTAGTGGCCCCACCTCACCACCCATGGAGCCCCACCACCGCTCCCCCCATCAGCGCGGGCGGCAGCACCACCTACCTGCCGCACCGCCCGCCCGCGACTGACAGCTCGGTAGGGCTGTACGCCCATTGGTTCAGAGCAAGAGCCAATGGGTGTGCAGCCCATACTGTACAAGGCAGTCCAGATATGTGAATGAATATCGCTGTCAGTCGGCGGGCGGCGGGCGGCAGTGGTGGTGCTGCCGCCTGCCAGCTGACGGGGGCGGGGTGGTGGGGCTCGTTGGGGTGGGTGGAGGCACCAGATCACCAGGGAAACTGGACTTTGAAGGGGGTGAGTTTGACCTTATGCCCGTGATCGGGTCATGGTCCAGTGGACCACCAGGAAATTGGTCTTTGGGGGTTGAACTCCATTCTGCCTGATCGGGCCCAGTCGGGGCAGGGTTTCCATTACACTCTGCCCTCAACCAGGCCAGTCGGGGGTTCTATTTACGCTCTGCCCACAATCGGGCCAGTCGGGGGTTAATTTACGCTCTGCCCGCAATCGGGCTAGTCGGGGGAGTGTGTCTGCCTGCGATCGGGCTAGTGGGGGTGGGGAGGTGTCTGCCCGCGACTGGGCCATGGGGGGTTACTATTATGCCCACGATCGGGCTGCGGGGGGGGCACAGGGAACTAGTGGAGGGCCACCCACAGGTGGCAGCTGCTGTGTTGCACCCTGCAATGCGGCAGCTCACCTGTGGGTGGCCCTCGACTTACTCCTTTTTTTGGGGGCTCAAAGTTGTGCAGGCATAGGTAGGGGGTTGCGCCTGCACAACTCTGCACAGCTGGCCGAATATCGGGCTGTGCAGTTTATGCATGGTTCCTCCCCCTCCGGTTGACCATGCCTTCATTAGCATTGTGCTGTTGCTCAGCATGACTTGGGGGCGCAACTGCCTCCTGCTGAATATCGCAGAATGGCGCAATTTCGGATTTGCGCAGGCGCAACCCTATTGCGCATGGCACAACCCTTTTGAATATCCAGCCTATTATGTTTTTCCTGATGAAACTTTTGAAATAATTAAATAAATAAATGTGCTGAGTTGCAGTACCAGATTAACCAATTGTGAGCCCAGCGCCAAAAAGTTTTGAGGGCCCCCATTTTCATGGGGGGGGGGTGGGCAGTGTTCAGATGACCTACCAGTTAGGATCAGCATTACACAGGTGAAACCAAAATGCTCAGAGCTGTAATAACCAGGGGTGGTGTCATTTCAGATTTCAACAGGGCAGAGAGGAGGAACAAGGCAACAACCAGTGGGGATCAGGTGCCAGTTAGGCCCCTCACACATTTATATACAGGCACTGTTCATTAACTGCTGTGTGCACGTTATGAGCTGCCACCTGCCTGCTCGAATGTGTGAGCTGATTCAGTACAGCAGAACTTCTGCTGTACTTAATCAGCTTGCATGTTCGAGGTGACTGGTGGCTGCTCGAACATATGCACAGTGCAGAATGACATGTTCACATTCAAGTAAATAAACACAATCTACAAGTGTGGGTGCGGAACAATTGTGACAACTTACTTACCTGGCCATCCAGCCAGCAACTTGCTATCAGTCCAGTGAGCCCACCAGTTAAGACTTCCTCCTTGAGTCATCTCCCCCTCCTCCTGTAACTGAACCGTCCTGACTCCCAACCATGACTCGAACAGTCCTGTGCTTGCTTGCAGCCAGACCCACTGAGTGAAATCAAGGAAACCAAAATTCTTTTTGATGCCACCAAGCAAGAGCCACCTCATCACTGACAGAGCTGCAGCCTGTCTGTGGTGGTGGGAAAGTGTGTGTCACACAACTCATGAGCTCTTCTCCTCCACATCATGTGATGTCACTGATGACTCGGCCACAGCGTGAGCACACACAAGAGCAGGCAGGACACTTATTTTGCAAAGAATAAATAAATAATGCCACCCCCCAAAGAATAATCCACAACTTCCACAAGGCATGCAAGGCATGTGGGCGGCGGCTGCCACCGGGCCAGTGGGCCCCCTTATGAGTGTGGGCCTGGCCCCATGGAGCCATTGGAGTCATCATTGTTCATCTGGTACTGCTGAGCCATACAGCCATCCCTTGCCTCTCACATACACGTTCTCCTGCCACCTGTAACAGGTCCTGCCCAGTCTCACTTTACACAGATGCCATCTACTGACGTTGGCTGAATAAAGTTTTTAAAAAAAGTAAGAGACACTCGATCACAGTTTTAAGAGGCACACGGCTTGCAAACATTCTGTTGGAAGTTGTGTGTGTATGTAGGGGGGATATGTGCAGGGAAACTACAAAACTAAAACAATGGAATCTGAATTAGGTCAAAAGACCTAAACCAAAGCATTAAAATAAATGTAGTCCCATTTGGTGGAAGGACTATTTCATGTTAAAAACACATACTAATTTACATTTTCACTTACTGATAAGGACAAGTCACGGCACTCACCATACACTCTCAATAAAGACCCAAGACAGGGTATAGTAGAAAAAATTCAGTCTTTACTTCTTAGTTTGAGAAAGCCCATGGTTGGGTGAAACATGAGAAGTTTTTTGCTGTGTCCTGATTGTCCTTGCACTTTGCTGCTAAGTCAAGACTGTGAATTTTGTCTCGGGTCTTGTCCTTATCAGTGTGTATTTTTGTCACAGAGCACCCCGTACACTTCTGCGGCTGTCTGAAATACGTGTTACATTTTTACTTATTTAAAAATGTATTTCCAGATAAAGAAACTGCTTCTAAATATAAAGGGCTATTTTATAAGCACAATAAGACACTCCTGGGTTGTGCATTATGGTGTGATAACTGCACTCCTAGGGGCGACCGGCACTCATCCTTTGGCCTCATACCTAACTGCATCCATAGGAGTGTGGTTATCACACCGTAATGCACACCCCATTGTGTCTTATTGCTTACATAGTGCAAACCTATTAGGCTATTGACAGTAACATTTACAATATTCCTTACATTTCTTGAATTCTAGTTTTGAGTTCATAAGTGGTCCTACCGACGTAAACTAGATCACTGGGGCATGTTACACAATACACCATATCACTGGTTTTGCAAGTTATGCACTCCTTGATAACATACAGAAGAAGCTATAAAGCAAATTTCATTCATTCATTCATATTTATTCAAGATCTTTGGGTGAACAAAATAATTACCCTAGCATGCATACTGACAAATATTGCATCTCTTCTTGCATCTTTTGAAGCCCTTTGGTTTGTTCAGCCACCACCTGGTTTGATCAATCCCTTTATTAGATTCAAATTTACTGTCTTTAATATTAAGGGCTCTCCAAAATGTATTCTAAGGTGTATTCCCTAGTACATTTGCAAGTTTCAAATCATTCATAAAATTTGGCCAACATCTATGATTAATACTGCCAACAGTCCCTGCTAAATGATTGTATTCAAGGCTAAAAGTTACAGGACCCTCTTCATTCTGCACTTCTGCTTTAGGAAGCAGTAATTCAGATATTTCTTTCTTTCTCAGATGCCTTTAGTCTTGCTTCTTGCAACAAGTTCCTTCATAACCCCTGCATTTAAATTGCTCCATAAGTGGAGAAGTAAAAAGAAAGAGAACAAACATTTGTCAATGCCGAATGTTTGCTTGCTGGCATTGGCATTGGTAGTGTAGAAGTTACAGAGCTGCATAATAGGAATGGCAGTGAAGTATTGAACTGAAGCCAACCCCACCACCACCCTGCAGAGAGTGACAGGCATTGGGGTGTGCCTTTGGGTCGTCAGGCATAACGGCTACGCCATTTCACCACACCCTACCCTGCAGACACTGACACGTGTCACGGTGTGCCTTGGGGTCTTTAGCCCTTATGCGCACCCCATTCCATCAGGAAATACGGTGAGATGGGTGTGGTATAGGAGAATGGGGTAAACTTTGGTGCCAAAGAGTCCAAGGCATACCTCGATGCCTCTCACTGGCTGCAGGGTGTGGAATAGTATGAGCATTACAGGCAAGAATCCCAAGTCACACCCCTGATGCCTGTCATTCTCTACAGGGTGGGGCGTTATGGTTGGAAACCCTAACACCTCAGACATTCGTTGGTATTTTCACTCCAAATTTTCAACATGATTTTTTGTGACCCCCACCTCATGAACAGTGGCAATATCAGTTTGTTAGCTGAAAGCTGCTTATGCACAGCGACTACGGCATTTGGCACCACAGGCGTAAAACACATTCCGAACAGGATGTGAAAAATGACAGCTGCACTGTTCATGGGGAGATGTAAAAAATGGCAATGTTGCAAATCTGCAGTGAAAATATTAAAAAAAACTGGTGAAGTCATGAGCGTGCATAGAACTGTGCAATGCACACCGTAATGTAATTAGTTTGGGGATTTACAGCAGATTGTCAACACAGGCATTTTGGGACCTCCGCTCAGGAACAGTGTCACTGTGATTTTCTTTATCTGTCCCGAACAATGATTTCCCACAGCGACCACGCATCTCTGCGCTGAAAGTGTGAAAACACATTTCGGCCATGTTGTGAAAATGACAGCTGTACTGTTCATAAGGAAGTCTGGAAAAATGCCACTGGTGAAAATCTGGACTGAAAATATTACAAAGTCATGAACTTACGCAGGTACGTGGAAACTGTGCAATGCTCACTCGTAACACAGTCATTTTATGGACTTTTAGCACCAAATTTTCAACATAGCCATTTTAAGACCTCTGCTCATGAACAGTGTAACTGTGATTTTCTTAATCTGTCCCAAACATTGCTTTCGCAACCGACTGCACCATTGTGCGCCACACGTGCGGAAACATTTTGGGCGATATGTGAAAATAGCAGCTGTACTGTTCATAAGGAAGTGTAATAAAATGGCAATGTTGAAATTCTGGAGTGAAAATGTTGAAAATTCGAAAACTTACGAGTGCGCGTAGGAACTGCGCAACGCACGCTCGTAAAACAGTCATTCTTAGGAATTTTTTCACCAACTTTCAACATAGCCATTTTAAGACCTCTGCTCATGAACAGTGTCACTGTGATTTTCTTAATGTGTCCCATACATTGATTTCGCACACCTACTGCACCATTGTGCGCTACACGAGCGGAAACACGTTTTGGGGAAGATGCAAAATGACAGCTGTACTGCTCATAAGGAGGTGTGGTAAAATGGCAATGTTGAAAATCTGGAGTGAAAATATTGAAAATTACGAATCACGTAGCCGCGTATGAGTTATCATGCGCAACGTGACGTCGAGAAGTAAACATTTTAGGAATCTCCACCAAATTTTTCAACATAGGCTTTTTGAGAGCCCACCTTATGAACAGTGGCAGTGTTGTTTCATTACTTGGTCCTGAAAGGTGATTTCATGCAGTGACTGCAAAATCACCCTTCGGGCCCGATTAACACCATGACAGTGAGAGCATTCATGAGAAGGGGTCCCAAAAACCCCATGTTGAAAATTTGGTGCAAAAATTCCAAAAAATGTCAGAGATGCAGCAAAGTTGAAAAAACCCTATCTATCCCATTATACAGCTTACCGGCATTTCCTCAGTTTGCGGATGGCTTTGAAGAGTGCAGGCGTGTTCCTGGTCTACCGAAGATCGTCGTGCGGAGTCCGGAGGTAAGTATGGGGTGGGGGGTGGGAGGAGTGTGCGGTGGGTGGTGTGGGTGGGGCAGAGACAGCAAGGGACCGTTTTGTGTTTCAGGGTTTTTGTTTTAAAAAGGGCGACAGCAGGGGCGTTTGCCACGCTGGGGTGGGCTCCCAGCGTGGCACAAGAGCGACTGAGTGGGGGGTGTGGAGCCGAGTTGGACACCCGTTGTAATAGCATCTGTTGCCACGTTGGGGTGGCCCCAGCGTGGCACCCTGCTCTCTCGGGGGAGGAACAGTGGAGCCGGGGGGATTGGGCACCTGCCGGCTATACGATGTGTAGCCATGTTAGCGGGCACCCAGCGTGGCATGTGGAACTTTGTTTGGGGGAGCACAGCACAGCTAACGGGGATTGGGCACCTCATGGGCTATACAGTGTGTATGGGGGCGCAGCACGCAGTGCGCAGACGGTGTGTGTAGGGGAGCACGATATCTTATCGCTGATCAATCGAAGCGTAGCTCCCTTTCAACTGTACTCCACTGCATTTTCAACTGCTGTCATAGGCAGCTCCAGCAGCCATTGGAGAACTGCGGCTGCGTCTGCAAACACACTGACTGAATTGGAAGAGGGCTGCCACATCGCCGAAAACTCGGATGATGGCACTATGTTTCTTGCACATGCGTGCAAGCAAACATAATAATGAGTAGGGCTGAATACCCCCATCCCCTTCCCCTTCCCTCCTTTTTACTTTTTGGATTTAGAGTTGCATTGAAATTTGTAGTTATGTATTTCATATTTATTAATATCTGCATGTTCTCCTAAATAATTGTTCCTCTCTTTGTGTTCTTTTTCCTACTTTTTGCCTCCCCTGGATGGATGAAGGAATATTTTCCTGATCGACCTTTGATTCTTTCTGTTCTCTGTCTCATATGATACTGTATTCATCACTACTCATCTTTTTCTCTTTCTTTTAACTTTTCCACTTTCAATCTTTCTTTTCTCTCCTTTCTTTTCCCTTCCCCATCACCTTTTCCCCTTGTGCTCCCATTCCTTATTCCTCTCAGATCTGTATTTCTGTTCATTATTCATTTTTATTTATTTATTTCATAGGAATTGCAACCCTTTGAGTCATACACTCGTTTCCAAAGGCTCCACGTCAAGTACAAGGCATTACAAAGACAAATACAACAACCGGTGAATACAGTTAACAATGGGAATAGTCATACAACTGAATCTAGCATACATAGGGTAATTGCCTATGCAATTGGTTGCTATAAGAGAAGGAGGCAGTATTGCATGCATACAGAAAGTACATATGTGCAGTGAACATACTTAGGTAGATTGATTGTACATGAGGAAGCTAACAGATGCAGCAATACAGGTTACAGTTGGATTGCAGGGTGATGTCTCGAGTGATGTTTTACAGGGTGCAGCCTTCAGGGAGGCATTGTCAAGATCCTAAAAGTAGGAGTGTTCTATGTGTAACCCCTAGATGGCGCTATCCCAGGGGCTACTACCCCTGCCTGATTTGCCACTAACAGGTTGAGGGGCCTGGATCCAATGGCGGGTGCCTCCACCCAGAGGTCAGGGTTTGCAATAGTTAAACTTACTTGGTCACAGCCCTCTGGGACACTGCAACCCCCCTTTCTTCCCACTAGTGGCCCACACAATATATCAGAATTACCTTCACAGTATACACTTACCCCCAGGGCTGGTTCAGGCACTAGGACCTCCTGTAAAATAAGATACAGTGCAACAATCACAGTACAATACTTTAACATAGACAAATACCTCAGGCAGTATAACTTTGCTGAAACAAGCAGCTCTGATTTATTTAGGGGGAATATAACAAGGACAGGGGGAAATCAGGTTAATTAGCTTATCACTTTACTCATCTACCTATGGCTCTGTGCACAGGCCTATCCCTACCAGTTACTGTCCCTGGGTACCCATACCCTAGTGGCTAGTCCAAACCGTGGCAGCTGGTAGGGGCCCTTTCCCACAGAGAAAAGAAAAATTAGTTTAAACAGTCAGCAGTACAGTGATTCCATTTGGATTCAATGTGGCAATTCAACAGGGAGCGACCTGAATTAGTACTCACGACCTCCAAGCAAGATAGGGTCCTTCAATGTCAGCAGGGCTACTCTTGAGCTCCACGAGACTCCTCACACATTTATATGGCAAACTGCAACAGGCAAAAGTCCTTTAATGGCAGCAGGATTCACTTGAGCTAACCAAGCCTCCTCACACATTTATATGGTGAACAGTAACAGGCAAAAGTCCTTTAATGGCAGCAGGATTCACTTGAGGTACACAAGCCTCTTCACACATTTATATGGTAAAACAGAAAGTACTGTACCAGGCAGGCTGCTTCTCTATCCCGATCGCAATTACTGCACAATATCCGGGAGAACACACAGCAGATTCAGTTCCTGACAGACCAGTGCAATTCAGCAATTTCTCCAGTCTTCTACAAGGTGAGCCTGGTTTCTACTCTTCAGACATCCTTTGATTCTCTTCACAGGACGGATTCAGTCCTAACAAGCAGTTACACAAGCTGCAGACTGGAACTCTGGGCCTAACACATTTCCGACTAAAACTGCACACTGAAAAGCACAGGGCTCCTTCCTTCTTCACTGCCAGAGCTCAACTGAAACTCCAACAGACAAAACCGGGCACTTCCTTTGAGTTCCTCCCAGTTTTGACTGGATTGGCTGTCACTCACAATAGACTGCTTCTGTTGGTCCAAAAGGCTCAAGTCTAAACTACATCTCCCAGAGTCACTGCCCATACAATCCTCTTGTGGCTGGCTCAGATTATGAGTCCAAGTTCTGATTCGTCCAAGGCACCATTTTAGAGCTAGCTACCCCACTGATTGGTCCAGTTCAGCAGTTCAAAACCAGAATGGGGAACTAGGCAGACAGTTCTGACTGCAAAGAAAGCAGGTTAGACAAACTGTAATTTCATTATTACTCTAAATGGTTTCTGGCAAACAGTTACATCTTTCAGATAGGTTCCTTGTACTCCTAGTGACTGCAAAATGGGTGAATTGGCAGCAGCTCGAGTGGTACTCAATCAAAGAAACACACAGTCCCCCATACAAACTAATTATGTCTGCAAGCAGACAGCTCTTAAAGAGACAGTACCAGAGGTTCTAAAAACACTCACTGATAAATGGCTTAAACGCCAAACACCATTCAGGCTTGGAGCATTCAAGCAAGCTCCTGGAAGTCTTTTGGGAACCCCCATTTGCAGGGGGGTTACATATGGGCTAGCTAGGACAGATCTAGGGCACAGGGCCCCAGATGCAGTGGAAAAGTGAGCAGCCTTGTTAGAGACCTTGTCAGTGCCAGGAATAGCATCATATGATAGGGCAGGGGCCTAGGGTGAGGCTAGTGGTTGCACTGGCAGCTACGCACTAATAAAATATGGGCTTTTAGGGCTGTCTTAAATGGACCTAACTTGGTGGTTGCAGGGATGGCAGGGGGGAGGGCATTGTACCCTGATGGGGCTCTGAAAGGGAATGATCTTTGTACTAATGGGGTCCTGACCCTGGGTACCTTCCAGATAGATTTGGTGGCTGTGCGAGTGGCCACAGACAGGGTGGCCGACTGAAGGGAGGCCTGAACACTGACTGGGGTAAGGCCCAGGTAGATTTTTTTGGTGAGGAGACAGGTTTGATACTGCAGCCTTTCCTCTAGTGTGAGAACATTAGTGAGTGTGTAGATGGTGCAGGTGTGCGTACACTTATCTACACCACAGAGGAGCCAGCAGGCCTTACTGATAACAAGTTGGATTTCTTGGAGTGCTGTTGGGTCTGAGGCAGCATAGATGGTGAGTCCATAATCCACCAGTGAAAGGACTGAGGACGTTACCACCAGGTGCAGCACTTCTGGTGGTAGGCAATCTTCGTGCCTGTATAAGAGACCAATACTGGTATTAGTGGCTGAGGATAGAATTTTAATGTGGTCATGGAATGAGAGGGTGGTGTCAAAGGTGACACCTAGGTACTTATAGGTTTGGACCTGCTCCGGAGGGAGGAAAGAACTGGAGAGGATATTCAGGTGATAATCCTTAGCCCTGTTTTGTCGGTGGGCAAAGAGCATAGTTTTGGTCTTTTTAATAATAATAATAATAATAATAAAATTTATTTAATTAAGCGCCTTTCAGAATTTCAAAGCGCTGTACAGCAAGAATACAAAACAAACATATATTCAAATACATAAGATATAAAATCAAGATAAAACAGGAAATGCCTTTGCCCATAAAAAAGTCTTTAGTGCCTGCTTAAAACACCCCACCGTCCTGCACTCCCAGGGCTGGCGGGGCAGAGAATTCCAGAGGGTAGGTGCTGCAAATCCAAAAGCGCGAGCACCAGATGACTTCAGGTTTACCCTCAGAATCTCCAACAACCCCTCGTCAGCTGATTGGAGCTGTCGCAGACCACGTCCCACAAAGGGTGGTACCTGACCAACTCCACAGGGGCTGACCTGCCCAGTGGGGCCTCAAAATTGAACCCAACAGAGCAGTGATCAGACCAACCGACTGGTTCCACCACCAGATTGGAGGCCTCGATCCCCAGGAGGAAGACCAAGTCAAGAGAGTGGCCTCCCTTATGTGTAGCTGAGGAAACAACCTGTGTAAAGACCAGAAATGTCATCACCTGGAGGAAATGTTGTCCAAAAAGTGAAGATTCGTCGTCAACCCAGGTATTGAAGTCACCCAGAACCATCAGTCTGGGTGACTCCAAGGCCATGTCGGCAGAGAAATCTGCTATTTCCTGCAGGAAAAGCTTCTCATCACCTGGTGGACGGTAGATGAAGGCAATCCTGCACCCTACACCAGCTACTACAGTGCACTCAAATGACCTGGCCTCTTCAACTGGTACACCAGTTAGGCCCAATTCGGTCTTGAAACAGACTGCAAACCCCCCCGCGATCCAATCTTGGGCGATGTATAACCGAGTACCTGTGGAAACAGCTGCCTCTAAAAAGGGTCCGCAGATTCCATCCAGCCAGAATCCGACGCAAGCCAGATCTGCCTCGCAACAAAGTCTGAGATAAACCAGTCTTGTTGCAGACAGATCTGGCATTGCATAACAACGCCTCGAGTTGGACGAGGTTGGCGGTTGTCCCAACCACTTGCCCCCCAACTGGAGGTGCCCTTGGGTATGGGAACCAGAACTGAATCACCTCGTTCTAGATACCATTTCACCCCAGGGCATCTTTCTGGGCCTGACCCACCCTTATGGAGAGCTCCGCCGCTTCCACTGACCGCACCGCGACCTGACCTCCGACTCCCCCCTCATTTAACAATCCCCAACACCCAACAGCGGTGATAGGTATAATGTTGACTACTAGTCTCTGCTCAGCAAACCAGTTTTCTATTTGTCTGAAGGAGTCTTGGAGCACAAGTTGGAGAGAGGAAGGATCACGGGAGGAGGTGTAAAGAACTGCATCATCCATATACAGGAGAATATCTCTAGAGCAGGATTTAGGCAAGGCATTGTGATATATGCTGAAGAGCATGGGACCCAGTATGGATCCCTGGGGGACACCAGAGCACACTGGGATCGTGGTAGATAGGATTTCATTAATTTTAACATATTAGGGTGCACCAGGAGCTCTTTCAAGTAATCGGGACCCAGACCGTGTAGGGCTTTGTAGGTCAGAAGGCCTACCTTAAAGGTGATCCGCCACTATATTGGCAGCCAGTGCGGAGCGTGCAGCACCAGGGTGATGTGAGATCTTCTTGATGCCCCAGTCAACAAATGTGCTTCCGCGTTCTGCACTAGCTGCAAGTGGCGGATATCAACCCCAGGAACCCTAGGTAAAGGGAATTACAGTAATCAAGGCACGATGTCACAAAGGCGTGGACTAAAACAGGCTGATCACTGGGTGGAACAAGGTACCTAATCCTGGCAATGTTCCTAAGATGGAAGAAGGCCAGCTTGACGACTGCCAACACCTGATGTCGAAGAGTCAAGCTGACGTCAAGCTCCACTCCCAGGTTACGCACCTGTTCGGAGGAGAGAATCTGGTCCTCCCCCAGGACTAAACCGGAAGGAAGCCCAGTCCTCAATCCCTCTACCCTATGACCTGGGTCCACAACCAGAACCTCAGTCTTACCTGGGTTCAACTTTAGACCGCTGGAATTCATCCAATCTTGGATTTCTGCGAGGCAATTGTTCAGTACTGAGACAGTATCAAACTGGTCAGGTACAAAAGACAGGTGGAGCTGGGGATCATCAGCGTAGCAGTGAAACCTCAGCTCATACCATCTATCAATGTCTCTGAGGGGTAGCATATATACTGCGAATAACATGGGGGACAGCACCGAGGCCTGAGGTACCCCGCATGGCAGAGAGAAGGCCCCAGATGAAAACAAATCCGAGACCACTCTCTGCATTCTCCCTGCGAGGAAAGATGAAAACCATCTGAGGACTGTACCGGACAGTCCGCAGATGGACCTCAGGCGTTCGAGCAGAACCCCATGATCCACAGTATCAAAAGCTGATGATAGATCTAGGAGAACCAAGATGGAGCAGTGTCTCCGATCTCTCACCATCAGGAGATCACTGAGCACCTGAACCAGAGCAGTCTCAGTACTATGCCTCTTATGAAAACCAGATTGGAGAGGTTTGTATAAACCATGGATGGTTAAATGGTTATCCAATTGAGCAGCCACAACTTTCTCAATAACCTTCCCCACAAAAGGGAGGTTAGAGATAGGCCTGTAGTTTGCTAGGTTCTCCGGGTCTAAAGAAGCTTTCTTCAGAAGGGGATCACCGCACCCTCCTTCAAGGAGCTAGGAAATACTCCTGTATCTAAAGAGCACCAGACAATCTGAGCTAAGACCGGGCCAATGATCTCACTACAACCCAAAATCAGGGAAGTAGGGCCTGGGTCTAAACTACAGCACGTGGGACACATCTCTTGGACAATCCTCATAGTATCTATGAAATCCGGCAGTCCAAAGGTACTCCAAGAAGCTCCGGGTTCTGCGACAGGGCACCAATCAATGGCAACTCCCTTAGAGTGAAGTTGGTGGCACTCCCTCCTGATGTCTTCAACCTTATTCACAAAGAAGCGAGTGATCTCATCACAATCAGTTTGTGTAAAAACTCGACGGAGCTGCTGACAGACTGGGTTGCACAGTCTGTCAACAGTTCTGAAGAGTTGAGCCAGTTGATTCCATGCGACAGAAATTTCCCTGGACAGGAATACTGCCTTCTTATGGGAAATTGCTGTTTGTTAGAGTTCATAATGCTCTAGCAAAAGACGGTGGTCGGCATCAGTGGCAGTCTTCCTCCAATGACGCTCTAACCTACGCCCCAACCTCCGCAACTCCCTTAGGGCCCCATCAAACCACGGGGCTCCAGGGCGACGCAGAAGAGGGTGAACACAGACGGGTGCAATCTGATTGAGGGCTGTCGTTATGGCCCCATTATAGGCCACTACCAACTGCTCAGGATCAGTGCAAAACTCGTCCAACAATGAGAGGTCAATAACCGCCATCAGGTCATCAGGGACCACGTCCCGCAAAGGGCGGTACCTGACCAACTCCACAGGGGCCAACCTACCCAGGGAGGCCTCAAAATTGAACCCAACAGAGTAGTGATCGGACCAACCGACTGGTTCCACCACCAGATCGGAGGCCTTGATCCCCAGGAGGAAGACCAGGTCAAGAGATTGGCCTCCCTTATGTGTAGCTGAGGAAACAACCTGTGTAAAGACCAGAAATGTCATCACCTGAAGGAAATGTTGTCCAAAAAGTGAAGATTCATCATCGACCCAGGCATTGAAGTCACCCAGAACCATCAGTCTGGGTGACTCCAAGGCCATGTCGTCAGCGAAATCTGCTATTTCCTGCAGGAAAAGCTTCTCATCACCTGGTGGATGGTAAATGAAGGCAATCCTGAACCCTACACCAGCTACTTCAGTGCACTCAAATGACCTGGCCTCCTCAACTGGTACACCAGTTAGGCCCAATTAGGTCTTGAAACAGACCGAAACCCCCCCCCCTCGCGATCCAATCTCGGGCGATGTATAACCGAGTACCCGGTGGGAACAGCTGCCTCTAAAAAAGGGTCCGCATTCCCATCCAACCAGGTCTTGGTAATGCAAGCCAGATCTGCCTTCGCAACAAAGTCTGAGATAAGACCAGTCTTGTTGCAGACAGATCTGGCATTGCATAACAACACTCGAGTTGGACGAGGTTGGTGAGTTGTCCCAACCACTTGCCCCCCCCCCAAACTGGAGGTGCCCTTGGGTATGGGAACCAGAACTGAATCACCTCGTTCTAGATACCATTTCACCCCAGGGTGTCTTCTGGGCCTGACCACCCCTGCGGGAGAGCTCCACACCGCTGACCGCACTCACTCCACCCCCGACTTCCCTCCACGAAAGCAATCCCCAACACCCAACAGCGGTGATAGGTATAATGTTGACTACTAGTCTCTGCTCAGCAAACCAGTTTTCTATTTGTCTGAAGGAGTCTTGGAGCACAAGCTGGAGAGAGGAAGGATCAGGGGAGGAGGTGTAAAGAACTGCATCATCCACATACAGGAGAATATCTCCAGAGCAGGATTTAGGCAAGGCATTGTGATATATGCTGAAGAGCAGGGGATCCAGTATGGATCCCTGGGGGAAACCAGAGCACACCGGGAGTGTGGTAGATAGGGTGTCGTTAATTTTAACATATTGGGTTCTGGTGGACAGGTAGCTGGAGAACCAGGAGAGGGGGCCCTGGGAAGCCCCGGTGTGTTGTAGGTATTAAGTAGAAGGGGGTGGGAAACTGTGTCAAAAACCTTAGAGAGGTCTATGAACACAGCCCCTGCCAGGTGTCCTTTGTCCAGTGCAGCGTGAAGTGAATTAGAAAATTCTGTAAGGGCCGTAGTAGTGCTGTGACCAGCTCTGAAACCATGCTGCTCTCTGCACAGTAGGCCATTTATTCTTAGTTATGCCTCACTCTAACTGTTGGTTGCCTATTGTATTTTTCATTCTAAGGTGATTGTATTTATTCATCATTCAGTCTTCTCCCCACTACTGAACGAATACTTCTGCTCAGTATTCACAATGGAAAAGCAGGGGGAGATACCTAATCCAGTCAATAGAAGCACTCTAGATAGGGGGGTTGATATTAGTCCTTTCACAGAAGAAAGGGTTCTGAAAGAACTCTTAAAATTGAAGGTGGATAAGGCAATGGGGCCTGATGGGATTCACCCTAGAATTCTAAAAGAATTAAGGGGAGAACTAGTAACACCACTGACTACCCTTTTTAATAAATCATGGGAGGATGGTGTGGTACCTGAGGACTGGAGGAGAGCGGATGTGATTCCCCTTCACAAAGGTGGGAGCAAGACAGAGGCAGGAAAATAGAGACCTGTGAGTTTGACCTCAGTGGTAGGGAAAATGATGGAATCACTTCTGAAGGAAATAATTATTGAGTACCTAGAGGCCAGTGGGGCACAGGACCCAAGACAGCATAGATTCACAGAAAGAGGGTCATGTCAGACAGATCTAATTGGTTTCTTTGACTGGGTGACCAAAGTAGTAGACCAAGGAGGGGCTGTGGACATGGTCTACCTAGACTTTAGCAAGACATTTGACACAGTCACGCACAAAAGACTAATAAACAAATTAGCCAGCCTGGGAGTGGGTCCCAGGGTGGTAACCTGGGTAAAACACTGGCTGGACAACAGAACACAGAAGGTAATAGTAAATGGAGTCCACAGTGAAGAAAGGGGGGTTACTAGTGGGGTACCACATCGTTCAGTACTGGGGCCGGTCCTTTTTAATGTCTTCATAAGTGACATTGCAGAGGGACTGGAAGAAAAAGTATGTCTCTTTGCAGATGACACAGAGATCTGCAACAGGACTGATACGCAAGATGGGCTGGAAAGGATGAAAAGGGACTTGGCAAAGTTGGAGGAATGGTCAAATGTATGGCAGCTTAGATTCAACGCAAAGAAGTGCAAAGTAATGCATCTGGGAAACAAAAACCCAGGGAAAAGTACACAATGGGGGTGAGATACTCACAACAACAAAATGGAAAGGGACCTGGGGTAGTCATATCAGATGACCTAAGGTGGGCCAGCAATGTGAGAAAGCAGTAAGGAGGGTTGGGAGGATACTGGGATGCATAGGGAGAAGCATCACCAGTAGAAAACATGAAGTTGTTGGCCCTCTGTACAGACAGTTGTTAAGACCACATCTGGAGTACTGTGTACAGTTCTGGAGACCCCATCTCCACAAAGACATAGACAGGGCGGAGGCTGTCCAGAGGAGGGCAACCAAAATGGTGCAGGGTCTGTACCAGAAGACATATGAAGAAAAACTAAAGGAGCTTAAGATGTATAGCCTCGAGGAAAGGAGGGAGTGGGGGACATGATAGAAACTTTCAAATACCTCTAGGGAATCAACAAAGTCCAAGAAGGTAGCATCTTTCAGAAAAAGAGATGTGCAAGAGCAAGGGGGCACAATTTGAAGATAGAGAGGGACAGCACAGAGGTAATGTGAGGAAGTATTTCTTCACATAGAGGGTTGTAGATGCATGGAACAGCCTTCCTGAGGAGGTCATAGAGTCAAAAACAGTGGGGGAATTCAAGAATGCATGGAACAGACATAAGACAATTCTAGAGCGGGGGTAGGAGGAAGTAGGCTGTTGGTTAACTAGGATCTGCAGCTTATCCATTATGTAGGGAAATGGGCAGACTAGGTGGGCCAAGCGGTTCTTATCTGCCATTAAATTCTATGGGCTGGATATTCAAACTGCGCCATTCATAGGCGCAAGCCCTTGAGCTGCGCAAAATAGTTGTGCAGGGGTGTGTCCTGGATGATATTCAAAGGAGTTGCGCTATTGAGCAACTCCTTTGAATATCACCCCTCAGCCACAGCCACTGTGCATGGTGCAGTGGAACTTGCGCCACCGCAAGTTGACAGAGTGGAGCATTCAACTTGCGGTGGCGCAAGTACCATGCGAAAATCACGATATTCAAAGGTGACATGCAAATGGGGCTATAATTCATGCAAGGCGCAGGGGGACCATTTGCATGTGATTATGTCTCCATTTGCATGCCATTAGCATGTAGGGTGCGCCGATCCCGAGGACTTCCATGGCGCCCTGCCAGGCAGCAGCCGTCGGGACCGTCGCCCTGCAGCCCGATGCGAGACAATGTGGCTCCCCCTCCTCCGTACATATCCCTGGTGGTCCAGTGGACGAAATGCCCGATGCAGGCGGTGTATATGTCATCCACACCCCTCCCGTACATATCCTGGTGGTCAGTGGACCGAAATGCCCGATCGCCAGGCGGTATGTGATAATCCACCCCTAACACAGCTCCTGGTGGCTAGTGTCTCACCTCACCCACCCACGAAGCCCCACCACTCCGGCCCCGCAGCCGGTGGCGGCAGCATCCCACCCGCTTGCCGCGCCCCGCCCGCCGACTGATCTGCTAGAAGTACGCTTGGACGGTAGAGCTAATGTGCGCGGCAGTTGACACGAAGAGCGACAGTCCAGATTTGTGAATGAACACAAATCTGACTGTCATATGGTGGGCTGCACGCACATTGGCTTGCCTGCACCAATGGGCGGTGATCCACTGGGAGGGGTGGTGGGGCTTCGTGGGTGGTGGGTGGGGGACACCAGCCACCAGGGCTATGTCTGGGGTGGATTTCGTCCACTGGACCACCAGGGATATAACGGAGGAGGGTGGATTTATTATATACACGCCCGCGATCGGGCATTTCGTCCACTGACCACCAGGATATGTACGGAGGGAGGATTTATTACATACCGCCCGCGATCGGGCATTTCCGTCCACTGGACCACCAGGGATATGTACGAGGGGTGGGAATTATTACACATACCGCCTGGGCGATCGAGCAGGGATATGTACGAGTGGGGGAGATACATTGATGCCCGCGATCGGGCTGGTGGGGGGGGAGTACACTATGCCCACGATCGGGCTGCGGGGGGGCACAGGGACTGGGTTGGGGGCCAGCCACAGGTGGCAGCTGCTGTGTTGCGCCCTGCAATACAGCAGCTCACCTGTGGGTGGCCCTCGACTTAAGCCTTTTTTTTTTGGCTCAAAGTCCTGCAGGCGCAGGTTGGGGGTTGCGCCTGCACAACTCTGCACAGCCCAGCTGAATATCGGGCTGTGCAGTTTATGCATGGTTCCTCCCCCTCCAGTTCAGCATGCATTCATTTGCATTGCACTGTTGCTCAGCATGTTTTCTGTGGCGCAACTGCCTCCTGCTGAATATCGCAGAATGGAGCAAGTTTGGACTTGCGCATGGCGCAACCCTTTTGAATATCTGGCCCCATGTTTCTATGTTTCTCCTCTTGTAAATCTTTGTAGCGTCTCTTAGAAATGTGTTAGATTCTATTTTCAAGAATAAAATGCTTCTTGGCTGATTTTGTACTTTAAACTATTCAAAATACGATATTTTATTATATTGGCACTGTATTGAGCAGCTTTTATGAAATATTCCCAAAAAATAACATTAAGATGTATTGAGCTTGCAGTTTTAATCCATTAGTCACTGTTTCTAATTTGCACAAGTCACTTTTTTGAAACTGGAAAATGTCACTGCATTGGGGCTGAAAATGTTATCACTCATCAATATGTAGTATATGTGTGTATAAAATGGTGACTTCACTCCTCCATGGCCACGCCCCCTGAGGAAGGGTCTGTTGGTACCCAAAGCACCGAGGCAGTGTGGTCAGTGGCTTTGACCTGCTCCTTACCTGTCTTCTTGTAGTTTTTGTGATTTTTACTGAATAAAAGAAGTTTTGGTACAGCGTACCATGGACTGCTGCAGCTTCACTGAAATGAGTGTTTAGCATCTTGTGCTTCATAGCTGAGCAAAATGAAGCAGGTATGGACATTATCTCTTCATTTCTACCATACTGCTTTTCCTGCTGTTAGGTAATCTTGGGGATTTCACTCCCTTAGGGTTCTCCCTACTGACTACTTCAGCTTGTGGGGGTGGAGAGTTTATGTCTCCCTGGTTCCTTCCACCACCCCCTCGGCTAGTTTAAATGCCTGCCAATGCAGCATTTAAACCACTCACTGAGGACTGTGGTTCCCTCCTGGATGGATGCAGGCCACCCCCCCCCGTACAGGCTGTGGAACCCCAATCCCTAATGTAGCCCAAACCCTCCTCTCTGCACCACTCCTTCAACCATTGGTTGAAGCTCCTGGTACAGAGTACCCTATCCTTCCCCTGTTGTAGGCAGGCAACACCTCAGAAAAGGCCACTGAGCATGCTACCTGCTGAAAACCCCTCCCCAACTTTTTGAACTGCTCCTGCATGATCCTAACCACACCCTTAGCCAGGTCATTTGTCCCCAGGTGGACAATGACTTACGACGATGCTGCAGCAACATTTTTATAGCGAAGTACATTACAGCGGCAAGTCACTGTTGCCACTGTAATGTACCCGCGTGACCCTGGCACTGCTTTCTCTGGGGTTTGCTGCCTCCCTGAATTAATTCTGACCTGGAGTTGATAATCTGTAGTTATGAGGGGTGCCGGGTGCAAAGCCCCCCGATAAAAACAGACAGTTTCCCAAAAGATTTATGCTGACTGCAACTCACTGTTGTGTTGCGTCGACACAAAGTTGTCGATGCCATGTCATGGATCCTGACAATGACATCCAGCTCTCCCTCCTGACCTGCTGCCCTAGCGATCCTCAGGATCTGCTTCCCATCCCTCCGAGCCATGGCACCAGGTAGGCACCTAACTTCTCTCTCTCCCTCCTCCTCTCCCCTCCCTCCCTGTCCCCAAATCTATCCCCCTAACAATGGAGTCCCCCACCAGGAATCGCTTTCTCCTCCTCTAGGGTCCTCTGCCACCTTCTTGGAGCCTCCCCTATGGAGGACCCCAACATCCTCCCTGGTCACTACTGTGGGTGCCTCCATGGGATGACCCCACCCTGCCAGAGTGGCATATGAGTTGTGTAATGGCACCATCTGGGGGATGTGCCTCTGACCCACCACTCTCATCCTTCCTGAACCCACTATAGTCCAACCTCTCTTTCTCCTTGGCCTCCTTGTAGGCAGTGGAGGTGGACTTGTTGGTCCCTGGGTGGGGGAGGATGCCCCCTGATTCCTAGCCAACTCAGCCAGGAGTAGGGCAACCTCCCTCCCCTCTCAGCCCACAGAGGTGCACACAAATGGGGCAGTACTGCAGCCTCCAGAAGTCTCCCTGAGCACTGCTGCCCCACAGCCACTGCATTGCACCACTATTTTCTACCCTAGTTGCTTTTGTTTTGTTTTGTTTTTCTTAAACCCTTTTTTTACCCCTACCCTAGATGAAGGGTTTCACCACTCCCCAACTTTTGTTTGTACATTTATTTATTTATTTATTTCCATCTAGGATTATAATACCTTTGCGCGCAAGGCACTCTTTTACAAAAGTTCCACGTCACTAGGTGAGGGTAACAAACAGAGAAAGGAATACTAAACAGAGGTCATCTAAAATGACAAACGAACAGTTAAAATCCAGGAGAACTAACAGTGATAGTTTAAATAACACAATAACAACTCAAATCAAGGAAAATAATAGGTAAACACAGTAAGTATACTAGCCATTAAAGAGAGGTGAGGTAAAGAGGAGTTTTGGGGGGGGGGCAGGAGTAGCAGCCCTGGGCCTTATCAAGCTAAGCAATAGGTAAAAAAGGGGGAGTGGAAAAGGTAGACCAAAGGGGGAGCTGAAATGGGGCACAGGAAAATGTTGGGAAGGGACGGGGGGGTGAGGGTGGCGGTGGAGGTGGAGAAAGAGAAACCAGAGGAAGAGGAAGAGAGGTTTAGGCAGGAGAGAAAACAGAGAGGAGAGGAGGAAGATGTGAGTCTAGGGGAGGCATTTGACAAAGGGTAAGATTTTGACAACAGAGGCAGTGACATATACATGACAAGGGGAGTCACTGGAGGAGGCAGTCACAGGAACTATTAGATACCAGGTACTGTTTTAGCAGGCGCTTGAACTGGCCAAGTTTAGGCAAAAAAGATCCAACAAAATGGAAGGAATTGAACCAAAGGGGAGCTCTGTAGGAGAAGGACACTGACCTTGGGTAGTCCAGCATCTGAGGACATGGAGTAGTTGGTTGACAGATGAATGAGTGTGCCTGGAACTGCATGAAGGTATCAGTAGTGCTGCAGACCCAGGAGGAAGTAGGCCAAAGAGCACTTTTTGGCAAGTAAGCAGGTTTGATATTTAATCCTACTACTAAGCTGTAGCCAGCCAGTCTGTGCATAAAGTTCACAGGTATGCGTCAGGTGGTCAGAGCCTATAAGAAGCCTGCATGCCTTATTAAGTATGACAGTTATCCTTTGAAGTGGGGGGGGGGAGGCAGAGCCATAAATAACAAGGCTATAGTCTATGATAGAGAGAATGGAGCTATGGATAGCCAGTTTGAGGGCTTCAGGAGTTAGATGATGCTTATGCCGACAGAGGAGCCCGATTTTTATATTTATGGCCTTAGCTACATTCTTGATGTGCATTCTTGATGTGCTGGGCAAAGGTGAGGTGACTATCCAAGGTAACCCCCAGATATTTGAAATGCTCCACCTGATCAAGTGGAACACCAAGTCGGTTTTTAATATTGAGGGCATGTGCTTTAAACTTACTGCGTGAGGTGCTGAACGTCATAACCTTTGTTTTTTGTAGTTTAATACCAGTTTCTGGTCACAGAACCATTTTTCAACTTCCTCAAAACTGAGTTGAAGGTGCTATTTTAGAAGAGTGGGGTCAGGTTGGCTTGAGAACATGACAGCATCATCTGCATACAAAATTATTCATTGATGACAACAGTACGGCAGGTTATTTACGAAAATACTGAAGAGAAGAGGGCCAAGGATGGATCCTTGAGGCACACCTGAACGTATATTCCATTGGTTGGAGGTGACATTGGAGATCTTTACCGTTTAATAGCAATCTTCTGGATAGCTTTTAAACCAGTGCATAGTCAACTGAGAGCCCTGCTGAGGTTAATTGTTTAAGAAGCAATGCATGATTCACCGTTTCAAATGCCTTTGTTAAATCTATGAAGGCTGCACCAACAAGACTCTCTTGGTCGAGCGATTGATGAATGAACCCAATAAATTCCAGGAGGGCAGTTGTCGTGCTGTGCCCTTTCCTGAAGCTGTGCTGCTGTGGGCACTGGATGGAGAGATCAAGTAATTTGTCTACAACTATACGCTCCAGGACTTTCAGCAGAGGGGAGGAGGATTGCAATCGGTCTGTAATTGATATTTAGGGTACGTCCCCAGATTTGTACTGGAGTTATCAGAGCAGTTTTCCATCTAAGAGGGAACTGAGATTGGCTTAGTGATAGGTTGAAAATCTTAGTGATAGGAGCTAATACTTCATCAAGGGTAAGTGCAATTAGCTTTAGGTCAAGGGAGTCACTACTGTGCCGTGACTTATCCAGGACCTTACATAGGTGCCTTTTAATCAAGGAAACTGATACTTTCTTAAAGTAGAAGAGAGGGTTAATGTTGCAACTACTGGGAGGCACATGAAGTGAGTCTTCTTGCTGCATTGTGGATGTAGAGGAGTGTGATTCATCAAAGAAGTCCGGGAGGACACTACTCAGATCAGAAAAAGCATTGTTGAAGATATTTGCAATACTGAGAGGGTCCATAGTTGGTTCTCCATCAATGTTGAGCATTGATGGTGCCACCTTTGGGACCTTGCCTGTGACATCCTTAATGTTTGACCAAAAATTTCTACTATTGCCCAGAAATTGGCAAGCATTTCTCTATGGTAGTTGCTTTTCTCCTGCCGGATGATCTGAGTGCCCAAATTCCTAGCAGCTTTGTAGGATTGGATAATGGCAGGTTTCTCAGTGGTTTTTGCCCAGTGCCAGAGGTTGTCTCTTAGTTTCATCTTGGTTAATAGTTCAGATGTGATCCAGGAGTTAACCGTATCATGGACTTTCCTTACCCTCAATGGAGCGTGGATGTCACATGCAGCATTGAAGCGAGAGGTGAAAATCTTGAAAATGAGTTTAATACAAAAAAGAACAAAACTGGACTAGTTAACAAAATAGTACCTGGTTTGCTGAAGTTCAACCACATACAGCAGCTGTGAAGAATTTTGCATCAGTTAAACAGTCTGCACTGTGAAGCCTGTGCTTGAAAGCGCAAGCTTATGCATGCATTGGTTATACATAATAGGTTTTATTAATTACATTCTACCATAGTTAATAAGGTTGCAAAGTATTATATCATTGTAATTGCTCAGTATGTATTATAAATGCATATATTGTATAACAGCTATACCTAATACTGAAAAGAAACAACCCATATGTGTTCATCCGGAAATAAACTGTTCATACTGGTTATTCATACTGGGTCAAAAACAGAAGAAGGCATGTCTGCTCATCGAATCTGTCCATCCGCATTAGCGGGTCCAACAAAACCTCCCATTAATAAGATAGCTATCTAATTTACCTTTAAAACATTCAAACTTTCACTCTGTATTATATCACCTGGTAAGCTGTTTCACACCCCACCCATTTGCAACGAATAAGTATTGAATCTCTCCCTTCTAATGGTACATTTAAGTCTAATTTGGTACTTATGTGATCTCAACCCTTCTGGTTTATTTTGGATTTCAATGCCTAACTCTTCCATTAATTCTGAATAATTTGTAATTTTATACATCATTATGAGATCACCCCTTAACCATCTCTGCTCCAAGCTATATATTCCCAAATGTGTTAGTCTATCTTCATATGGTACTTGTCCTATCCCCTGTATCATTCTTGTTGCCCTACGCTGAACCCTCTCCAAATGATCCACATCCTTCCTCAAGTAAGGACTTCATAAAGGGGAACCAGAATCAAGATGTGGTCTAACAAAAGACTCATACAAAGGTATGCAGTTTGCCATCCTGCTTACAAAAGCTCTTTTAATAGTATTAATTATGTAATTGGTCCTCTGGATCGGTTTTGTACAATGACCACTACAACGTAAATCCTGGTCAATGAAAATACTAAAATCCTTTTGTGATGTTACCTTTTTAATTATTTTTGTGTCAAGATAATAATTTTGTGCTGGCCCGGTGGAGCTGAGGGTTGAGGCGCTGGACACCACACCTCGTGCCACACCAGTGACCCGCGTTTGGGAATGGACTCGGGTCACTCGAGGGTTGGCAAGGATAAGGAAGGATTAAGCATCCATCAACCGCTCTTCTTCCTCTGGAAGGGGACAGTGCGGGGCACTGTAGACTGACACTCAGCGGTAGCTGGGTGTCGGCATAGGCGTGTTGCCCAGCAGAGGGACTCATGCCCAGGGCAGGAACCAGCTTCCCCACCCACTACATGGTGCATGGGTCCAGGGGAGAAAATGGAAAATACTGGGAGCTAACAGGGTCCATGATGACCCGACACATTCCCCAGCAAGTTGCCACACCATCTGGATTTGTGCTCTGGGGGGGAGTAAGCCAGTGCTCCTCTCCTTGGCCCCACCACAGGGAGCTATCTGTCTATCTGTGAGGGAATTAGGGGGTCTGGCTATGCAGGGGATGGTTGGGTCAGTGAATGAGCCCCTCCAAGTGAGTGCCAGAGCCACCTGTTGGCTTCATGGAGGAGCGAAAAAATAAAAAGATAATCTTGTTTACTATTTTTTCCTAACTGCAGGACAGAGCACTTATTTATGCTAACAACATACCATTCTCCTCAGCCCATCTCTCAACTTTATCCAGATCATTCTTTAGTTTCATTCTGTTTGGAATTGAATTGACAGGTCCCCCCAGCTTAACATCATCAGCAAATTTCACAATTCAGCTATCAATGTTCTCATGCAAGTAACTAATCAAGACTGTAAATAATACAGGGCCCAGAACAGACCCCTGAGGCACCCCACTAGTCACATTGCCTTCGCTCAAGTAAGAGCCCCACATTCTCACCTTTTGCTTTCTATTACTTAACCAGGTCTGTATCCAAATAATTATTCTTGTGTCTATCTGTAGTTTTTTAATTTCTCAAGCAATAAGCTGTGTGGCACCTTATCAAATGCCTTTTGGAAATCTAAATAAACCACATTCACAGGTGCATTATTATTTATATTCTTAACTTTTTCATAAAAGCATAACTGATTGGTGATACATGCCCTATTCTGCTGGAAAAAAACATGCTGTTTTGTATCCTATATTTATTAATTTTAAGATTATCTTCTAATTTAAATTTTAACAAACTCTCAGCTATCTTACATACAACAGACATTAAACTAATTGGTCTGCAGTTAGATATTAATGATTTGTCTCTTTTTTTAAATATAGGAACTACTGTTACTGTTGTACATTCAAGGGTGACCTCTCCCAAACTAAAAGACGCATTATATAGAAACGTTAGGGGTGCCACTATATGATGTCTTAATTTTTTCAGAAATCTGTGGTGGAGCATGTCTGGGCCTGGAGATTTATTATCTTTTAGTCTGAATAAAAGATCAAGTATCTCTGGATGGCTAACAGTAATTTGTAAGCCTGAATATCTGTAGATGGGTGAATAAAGATAAAAAAGACCCCCCTATCACTATACAAAGCAGAGTACTCAAGGGTGGGCAACAAGATGCGTTTAAAGCAGCCTTATCCAATGTTGACTGGTCTCCCATTGATGTGCCCCTGGTCATTGACCAGGCCTTGAAATTCTTCTCAGATGGGTTCAATAAAATATGTGACATCTATGCCCCAATCAGGAAAAGAAAGGTCAGAGGTTCCCCTAATGGGTGAATCACTTGGGAGCTCCTTGATGAAATGAGGATCAGTGATAACGTTTGGTGCAAGGCCAGGTGTACAGGCAACAAAGTTGACTTTCAGAGGTATAAGGCCACACGAAATAGGTATACGAACCTTGCTAGGCTCGCTAAAGTGAAATTTTATAAAGAACAGCTGGACAGAAATTGGGGTAATGGAAAAAGATTTTGGAAAAACATTAAGGACCTACTTGGGAAAGATGATAGGAAGCACCCGACGATGCTTAACCTAAATGGTACCCCTACATTGGACCCCCTTTATCGATCTAAGCTGTGTTCTCTCCCCTGACTGCATCAACCCTACTAAACTGACCCAGCTATCATCAAGAACAAACCTCAGTCATCCTACTTTCTTCTTCAAATCTGTCACTGTCAAGGAGGCCAGAACTTATGTCCAAAAGGTCCTCAGTAAAACTAGGCTTTGCAGTGACAATATTGACATGAAGCAGGTTGCAGTAGCTCTAGACGAAATCATAGTTCCCATTTCCAAAATCTTCAATAAATCACTTGCCCTGGCAAAACTCACAGCTGTCTAGAAACAGTAACTGGTGACCCCGGTTTTCAAAAGTGGGGATCGCTCCAGCACTGCCAATTACCAGCCCATTTCTATACTTTCACCCCTCTCAAAAGCACTTGAAAGAATCATAGCAGATCAGATCACTGATTACCTCCAGAAGTATGACCTTCAATGCCCACAGCAACACGGCTTTTGGAAAAACCACAGCATGACTACTGCCTTGGTGGAATTTTCTGACTATGTGTACATGGTGATGCATGACGGCAAGTTGGTGGGATCTATCTTTATAGATGTCACCAAGGCCTGTGACACTGTCAACCATCCTATCCTTCTTGAGCAACTGCTATCCCTGGGTTTGGCCTTAGAAGTAGCCCAGTGGTTCAAGGACAACCAGTTGTATAGGTCCCAGAGTGTCAAAGTTGGATCAACTACCTCCACCTTCAGGGAAGTTACACTAGGGGTCCCTCAAGGATCCATATTAGGTCCGTTACTGTTTAACTTATTTCTGAATACCCTTCCTGAGGACTGCAAGAGTAAAATAATTCTTTATGCTGATGGTGCTGTCATTCTGAGTAGCAGTTCCCAGCTTTGTCATCTTCAGAAAGAATTACAGTCTATCTTCTATCAACTGGAGGACTGGTTTAGTTCAGATAAATTTCTTCTTAATCATAAGAAAACTAAAACTATGTTGATTTCAAGCCACCAGAACAAGGAAAAATACCCTGTCCAGTCCATTCTTAATAATAAAGCTGGTGCACTCCTTTAAGTACCTTGGGGCTACTATTGATGATACTTTCTCCTTCACACAACATATGGACCTTGTAGTAAAAGCCATCAATATCAAATTGGGGATCTTACACCATCACAAGCAATACCTAACACCATCTGCACTCAAACTATCTGTCTCTAGCTCTATCCTCTCACTCATTGATTATGGCTTGGTTGTATATGGGGCAGCAACTGACAGTGCACGTAGGCGGGTAGAGACTGCCCTCCACAAAGCATGCAGACTCACCCTAGAGGCTGATAAACCATCTCACTCTTGTTCACTCTTTGAACAAACAGAGTGGCTGAACCTGAAGAATAGGACAAAATACCAAACATGCCTCTTGGGCAAAAAACTCTTCTTGGGAAAACTCCACCTTGTATTAGGGGCTTACTGAAAGTGAATCACTCTAGCTATCAGACAAGGGGCATGGCCCGGAGTCCCCTCTCTGTTCCCTACAGGAAAATCTCTCTTGGGCAAAGATCCTTTGCGTATAGAGCCCCACCATGCTTAAACGATATCCGTTTGTCCTTACTAAACTTCGACAACTTCCATCTTTCAAAACTGAATTGCAGCACTACCTCACTGTAATTGGGTCCTGTGAGTGCAGGTTTGGGACCTGATCTTAGGCCCGTGCCACAGTTTTCTTGAAGCCTCCTCTATGCCCCCTACTTCAGTCTATGAATTTGTATGCTGTTAATTGTCTCCCTTTTGTTTACACTGATCCCAATGCTAGTAGCTGCACTTATTGTCATTGGTCACTAACTGATGCTTACTGGCTCCTTTTCTTTCACTTATTTTGTCACCAGTCACTTAATTTTCTCACCTCCAACTTACGTCATCCTTTCTCTACTCCCCCTCTATCCTACACTCCTTCCTCACACTCCCCATTCTCTCCCTTATTGTCCTCATCATATGCCTCATTCTGCCAATTTTCTCTTGTAACTATTCCTACTCCAATATGTCTCTCTACTCTCTCATATCTATTCCTTACATATACTCCTCCTTATGCCCCTTCCCTTTCCTTTTGCAATCTTGTCAATGCCTATTTTGTTATGTTGCTATCCATGACACTCCAGACGTTACCTCTTGGGTTCCCAACCCACCTGATAGGCTAGTGATGCACATGTGACCCAGATCAAATTTTGTAGTATACCTTGATCCCAGGAGTCCCCTTTCTCCAGTTCAACCTTTGCATCTGAGAGGCTACAAGCACATCGTGGCCCAGATATTCAAACTGCGCTCAAAACTGGCGCAACAGCAGGAGCAAGCACAAACCAGTTGCGCAAATGCACAACAGGTGCGATATTCACACATGGAGCAGAGCAAATTGCGCAAGCAACCAACATCTGAATATCGCACATACTGCACCATCGCGCAACCAGGAAGGAGAAGCTGAGCCAAAATGTTGCGCTATGGCGCAACCATGGAAGCTCAGCTGAGCAGTGCAGAGCTGCCATAGCGCAAGCACAGCCCCCCAGGAGCAATGGAACTGCATATCCAGGAGGCAGGCTGGGGCCCACCGCCAGCCATGCCACACATGGGCACAGGAACTCACTGCAGAACCCACACCACACTGGCACACCCCAAGCACAGCATCACTGGGGTGTGGACGGCTGATCCACGTGCCCATGGGGACAAGCCAACTAAAGCATAGCAGAGCCATGACGCCCCAGCACAACCACTGGCAGGCAGAGAGTGCCACACCCAGGGGGTTGACAACCACAGTGCACATCAGTCCCCCCTGTACACACAGCACAGCATGCACCGTGCCCCCAAGACACCGCTCATGTGCAGTGACAGGCACTGCAGGAAACACCATGCACCCCCCGTGCCACACGTCAACCCCATGCTGCAGAGAAGCAGACCACCCAGACCCACCCTGTGCACCCAGCAGATGGCGAGAGCAACAGAAAGGCAATGCTATGCTGGTGATACCTCCCCATGGACACACACACACACACACACACAATATATCCAGGACCATAGTAGCCCAGATGGCATGTACACCCCTGCAACGGAGCACCCAGAGCCAGTTGCAAAGCAGACACCAACACAGCAGTTGTACCAAAATAGAATTTTATATTCAAACAAAAAGAGGTAACAAAACAGCTAAAACTATGTACAAGTTGGGGGGGAGACGGGTAAAAGGCAGGGTGTGCAAGGGGAGGGAAAACAACTTGGAGAGGAAGTCAGGGTGAAAGGGATGGGGAAGGGCAAATCAAAGGTGAGGCTGACCCCAGCAGGCTCCTGCTCCTCCCCTGCGTCTTCCCTCCTGTGTCTGTGCATCGTTCCCCCTGTTGTTGTAGGGCTTGCGGAGCTCTCTGTTGTCCCGGCCAGCTGTGTCAGGCGCGGACATCGCGGCGCCATGCGAGAAGCACACCGAGGCCTAGGAAAATGGGAACACAGTCAATGGCTGAGACTGACCACAACCCTGAACACCACCCAACCTGAAACCCAGCTAACCCAATGTGCTGCACATGTGATGGCATGCACCCACCCACAGTGAACATGCACATGGCCATCACAAACAGGCGGCACCAGCCATGCGCGCCACCGCCACACAATGCCCACGCCAATCACAGTACAAACTAGGCTGTCGTGTGATGTTGCAACGTGCGCGATGCCAGTCACAAGCTATGTGCCCAGTGCATGCCTGGACCACCTGTGATGCATACACAGACGTGTCGTGATGCTGCACTGTGATGCAGGTCACCTGTGTCACGCCTACATACATGGATACATAGACAGTGTCGGCAGATAGGGGCCTATGGGACACCTAGTCTGGCCATTTGGCCTTGTATATCACTCTCATGTCCTATAAGTCCATTCCCCTCACCCCTGACCTCCAGAAGTCCCTCATGGCGAGCCCACACATACAGATCTCCTGTGACCAAGTCAGCCCCACCACATCCTCTGGCAGGGTGTTCCACTCGTCCACCACCCATGATGTGAGGAAACACATTCCGATGTTTCCCTTTAAACGAGCCCCTCCAACTGCATCCCATGCCCTCACACCTGGAACATCCTCTACGCTGACAAATATTGGTTCCTGCACTGTTCTCCTGTACAATACTGGTATGACACCATCATATCCCACACCCTCCTCCCTCCAGGGAGTACATGTTCAGTTCCGTCCAACCTGTCTGCATAGGACATGTGATGCAATCCATGCACCATCCATGTCGCCTCCTGTGAACGCTTCCACCCAGTCCCTGTCCATACGCAGCTATGTGTTCCGAACTGTACACTGTACTCCAGTGTGGGGACTCACTAGTGTTACGATAGTGGAACTACTACCACCCATCTGGTTGTGTCCATCATGGTTGGTGGTCCTGCCCCCCCAGCATGCAATAGCATCCATGACGTAATGATACTCACACTCCTCCAGCAGCTCAGTCTGCCGCTGCTGCTGCTGCTATTGATGCTGCTGCTGCTGCTGCGGGCCGACGGCCTGTGGGACTGGGGCCCTGGCATGGCCCACATCAGCCGCGTCCGGCGCCGTCACCATCCGGCCTGTGGGAGACATATGGTGAGACAAACATCAGTGTGACTCAAAAGCAGAGTGCCCCCTGCCCCAGTAAGACTGCCTGCCCACACAGCCATAACCATCCATCGCACAGCTGCACACACTGACACACCGATGCACAGCCACCCAGGCACACACACCCCTACAGAGAATATAGGTGAATAGATGGTACACTCGCGTGGCCTAGGCACCAGGCTCCGCCTGTGCGGGACGCAGCCGTGCTAACAGCTCCGGTCCCTCCGGTGGAGATCACTGACCCGGTGCGGCACTGCTCCTGAACCCGGCCCGGCCAGTGACCCCCCACCAGGTCAGTGGCCACCTGCTGCCACACATGGGTCCTCGGTCCGGTGAGGGGGGCCTCACCATACAGTTGGTCATAGTGGGGCTCCACTAGGGCCACCAGGTTGGCCACCTCAACTTGGCTCCACGGCACCGCCCTCCTCCTAGCCATGGCACTGACTTTACAGCAGGCAATATGGCGCCCCGCTGAGCTGTGACCCCACGTGGAGTTGTTGCGCAATAGACCAGCACAGGCACCTATCGCGCTGTTCGCAGCGCCATCATCATTTTCATGGCGCTGTAGCCAGACAGCGCAATAGGGATCGCACATGGCATGCACTCAGCGCCAGGGGTCAGAGGGCATACCCAAGGTCACGGCAAGACGCAGGGCCACGACAGCTTGTAGGATGCGTAGGTATCCTTGCACTGGCGGCACAGCACCAGTGCCACAGGGACTATCGCTCAGAGGTGCCACAGCGCCATATAGTGCCCAGTGCTGCAGCGCCACTGGCACAATGGTGGCCATGTCCAGAATAGCCTATCGCGCTCAGCAGTTCTGCAGCGCGATCGACGCATGCGTAACCCGTCTGGGCTTGCGCAATGCAGTGTAGCACACAACCACAAACATGCGCCATCGGCTCAGCTGGACCTTCCCTATTGCGCTAAGCGCATTTACGCGATATTCAGCCGACATATGCAAAGCAGGCGATCAGCCATTAGCATGTCATTAAAGTTGCGCCACACCTCATTTGCATGTGTTGCGCTATAAAAATACGACACTGGGTTGTGGCGGCCAGATTTGGTTGTTGCAGCTGAGGGGTGAGTTACATGCTGTGTGATGCTCAGAACAATGCACATGGGCAGGGGTGCTGGAGGGTGTCACGGGATGAGGGGGCTGAGCATGATGAGGGAACTTAGAAGGGGGCAGAGGGCACCCTTTCCATCAGTATCTGCCAGGCAGCGAGGAAAGGGGGCTTCTGCCTGCCTGCAGCTATGCTCATGGGGAAATGCTGTGGACTGCAGAGTGACAGGTGTCCACTTCCACCCATACAGATCAGCATGACTGACGAGAACCAGGCCGAGGGTGTGGACGGGCGGGCGAGGAGGAGGCCGAACTTCACCACAGCAGAGACCGAGGCCTCTACCAGGCCTACCTGGAGGATGAGTCGCTTGAGTGGGCGGAGGGCACCCCTCAGCAGCGCAGCTGCATGGGAGGGGTAGCTCTGGCCGCCAACCTGCACGGAAGCCACCAGCTCCGCAGGAGTGCCGCAAGAAAATGGGGACTGACCGCAGGAGGCTGAAGGAGAAGGTGGCAGCCTTCAGGGTGGCAGCTTGCTGCCACTGGTGGGGACCACCAGTGGTGTTGCAGCTGACCCCGACTGAGGAGACACTGGTCGCGCCATGCAGCCGAGTGCCATTGCGGGTGTTCCTGGTGGAGGATTCCAGACAGGTGGAAGCCCATCACTGCACGGTATGTCATGGTGATGTTGTGGGGGGCTGTTCACATGCACTCACATGTACTCTCTTTCTGTTTCAGATCCTGTTCGCCTGCAGGAGACGGTGGTGGTGGGTGCTGACAGTGAGGCAGACCTGCTGGACCAGGAGGAGGGACCTTCCACCTCCGCCAGCAGCCTGCACGCACTGCAGCAGCAGGCCGGCTGGGCTGACAACTCGCCCGCAGTGATACGGGTGCAGGGGTGCACAGCCTGTGTCACAGCAGTCTGGCATGCAGGTGTGCCAGCATGCTGTGCCTATGGCAGTGCACGCACCGGCACTATTGAGGATGGCAGGCCTGCAATGGCTAGGTGAGAGGTGTGTGTCCCACGAGGGACACACGGCAGGCCAGCACGTGCCCCGGGCCGTCCAGCTCCACACCTGTGTACCAGCATGCTGGCACAGTCACAGGCTGGGCCTGTCAGCACCGTGGGCAGCACCGTGGCTGAGCAGGTGTCTGGCACTGTTGACAGCACAGGGTGGAACAGGTGGACCTGGGGGCTCAGCAGTTGGAGGGGCAGCAGCAGCAGTTGCACACCAGGCCTGGGGGGACAGCGTCAGGCAGTGGCACTTGTCCACCGCCCTTAGATCAGCCCATACCTGGTCCTGGAGAACAGCGGCCACCCTCAAGGGGTGCTGTGCACCAGGACCATCCACACCCTGGGGGTCACGATGCCATTGGGGCACAGTACCCTTTGGACGTGCACACCCGCCTGCTGCAGGAGTCGGTACAGCTGCAGGGGCGGGTTGCAAGGTCCGTGGAGGCACTGACTGTGTCCGTGGAGCGGCATAGCAGGAGGTGCTCGGACCGGGCCGAGATGGTCCATATGCGACGGATGTGACCGCTGCCATCGACAGGCTGACCCAGGCAGTGGTCTCTGTGGCAACCGCATTGACCACACTGTCTGGTGACCCTGTACACGCACCCACACAGTGCGCACTCCACTCCCTGTTCCCGGCGTCGTATGCACACCAGGCCTGTCGACGCCGGGTTCTGCTGTGGGCATCCCGAGCACCCTGGTGCAAGTTTCTTCGTGGGATGCAGACCCCTGGCGGGCAAGGTCGCGGTCACACACTGGGACCCCTGGTGGTGCAGTAGTGCCACCCGATGTGGCCCTGCACAGCCTGCCAGTGCTGCTAGGCCACGGCGGGCCGCCCACGCATCCGCTGGCCGTGGGACAGTGCTCCTGACTGAGCTGTCTCCCAATGCAGGCCCTGTCTGTGCTGCCCTGTGTGCAATGTGTGTCATAGTGGGCAGTGCACTGCTGGGTGCTCTGCTCACCAAACTGACACACGGACCACCTGCACACTCTCCCAACTGCTGTCCACAGGTGCGTGTGGATGATGATGCCTGCATTGCACTGTACACCAAGGTGCAAGGTTGCCCAGGTCCTGACACACCGACGTGGACAGTCCAGGTGGTGAGGGTGGTTGGTGGTGCTGTGTGATAGCGTGTAATTCTCGCATTGCTGTGCTGCTGCCCCTGTATGCTGCCTGGTGTGTGTGTGTGTTTATTTGAGTGCTCACCCTCTCTGCTAATGTGTTGGTATGCGAGACCCTTCAACTCCCCTGACCTTCATGCACGGTGTGTTCCCTTGTGCCTGTGGTTTGCGGACAGACAGTGTTGCCTGCACATGTCCCCTTGACTTACCTGTGTAGCGCGTAGTGCTCTTCTGCAATGGTGTCCCGGTGCAACTGGGCCTGCGGGTCAGTCGGGGTCCCTCCGTCCTAGGGGGCGGCTCATCACCCATATCACCGGCGCCACTGGCGCCCCATCGCTGTCCCCTCTTGGACCTGTACAGCTTATCCCATGGTCTTTGGCCATGTTGTGCAGGATGCAACAGGCCAGGAATATCCCACAGGCCTTTTGGGGCTGTACTGTAGGCTCCGCCGAGGTGTCCAGGCATCGGAAGCGTGGCTTTGAGTATCCCGAACACCCGCCTATGATGTTCCGTGTTGCGGCGTGTGCCTCATTGAAACCGTGCTGCGCTGGGGTCGTGGGGCACCGATATGGTGTGAGCAGCCAGGGACGGAGTGGGTATCCACAGTCACCTGTGGAGATAGTGGAGATCAGTGTTAGGTCAGGTCCATATTGCCCTATATCCTTGTGTGCCACTACCATGGCACCTGTGTCATTCCCACCCTTGCACAGAGTTTGCATTCCATACATGTGTACTCACCCACTAGATGACCCGTGGGGATGTTCCCACTCTCGAATCGATGGCACAGTGCAGATTGGTGCCATATGAAGGCATCATGTGCTCCGCCAGGGTGTGTGGCACAGACATTGATGATGCGCCCAGTGGCATCACACACCACCTGGCAGTTGACACTCGAGTAGCCCTTTCGGTTCTGATATGCTTGCCCGTCGGGGCCAGGTGGCGTGTGAATGGCCACATGGGTGCAGTCTATGGCACCTAGCACACCAGGCATTTGTGCTACCCTGTGGAACTCCTGCATGTTTGCTGTACGCTCTGCCGCGGTGCTGGGGAAATGGATGTACTCCGCAGCATGATGCAGCAGTGCGCTGAGGAATTGGGTGAGGATGCGTGACGTGGCTGACTGCGTGATGCCGGTGGTGTCCCCTGTCGGCCTCTGGAAGGTGCCCGTGGCGAGCAGGCACATGCAGGCTGTCACCTTGGTCTCCACGGACAGAGCGTGACTCCGTCGTGAGGGTGCCTGCATCACATCACTGCACAGCTCACTGAGCCGTCTCAGTATTGCCCTGTTCAGGCGGTACCGGGCCACGATCTCAACATCACTGTACAGCTCGTAGCTGATCGGGCACGACACCGCTTGTTGGGGTATACCGACGGGCCCCTCCATGGGCATTGCCCCCCAGCATGCTGTCTCACCCTCATTACAGCTTCCATGTGGAAGCTGACACTGTCCATCTCCTGGCTTCTGCCCCCAGCTGCTGTTCCTGTGTTACCCCCACTGCCCCCACTGCTACTTCCACTACACCGGCACCCCCACTGGTCTCTCTGTCCTCCAGGACCCACTGTCCCTCTCTGTCCTTCCTGCTCCTGTCTCTGTCTCTGTCTCTCTCCCCCGGTTTGCGGCCTGCTCGAGTTCTTGCGCCGCTCCCTTGAGCCGTTTTATTTTGGCTCAAATCCGGTACTGCGCAACTTCCGGCTGAGCCACTCTTGCGCATTGCGCAAGTGTTCAAATATCGCATTGGCGCACTTTATGCATGGACCCGCCCTTCGGTTGCGCATGCCTTCATTTCCATTGCGCTGTGGCTCATGTGAGCTGCATGAACTGGCCCTTCTCAATATCGCAGAATGGCGCATTTTTGGAGTTGCACACGCGCAACCCTGTTGCGCATGGCGCAACCCTTTTGAATATCTGGGCCCAGGAGTCCATTGTTCAGCTAATTAGCTAAGGTAGGCCAAAAGCCTGTGAAACCACTGCATTTTTTTGTAACTTGATTGTAATACATTCCTGTTAAAGGAAGTTTATGCTGCCCCTGCTGATGTAAGAAGGATTAACTCACAATTGCTGCATTTCAACAATTATTATCTAAGGAGCTGGGATAGAGTTAATTGACCTATGGTTGTTAGGCTTTTCATAGTCAATGTAACATGGTTTTCTTTTATCAGTGTGGCTGTAATTTGATAATGTACAGTGTCAGATTCTGCTACTGTGTAATCCTCCTAAACCTATGTTAATTGTGTGTATAAGAAATATAATTTGTTTTGTTTACCTATGTATTGTCCTGCATTTGCTGACATGGAACCTTTGAAAAAGAGCATTTTGCTCAAAGGTTATTTCCAAGAATCAAAATAAAATAAAAATAAAAATAAAATAAAACAAGAACACTCTCTATATGTATTACCTATATCTGTCCTCATACCCTTACTGAATATTGAGCAAAAGTAAATATTAAAGCAGTTCACTAAAGCAATTGGGGTTTTGATTTCCTTCCCATTGATAAATATAGATCCTATGGGGGTACCAGTTGCTCTCTGATTATAAACATAGGCATAAACACTTTTTCCATTATCATTAATATGAGAAATGCTGACTTCTAGCTTCTGCCTCTCAGGACCGTTTTTTTTATTTTTGAAGTTCTGTTTTACATACTGTAATGGTATATTCATTTACATTTTTTTTTCATTTTGCTAAATGCATTTTTCTTCCTATTACACTGTGTGACAGGGAGATCCTGTCACTCTTGCAGACAGACCTTTTCTTAAATCTGTTGCAACAGTTCTTCTATTTCTTAGCATAATCTAGCCTTTACAATTTCTAGTCCATAAGGTTGGCCACCTATGGGAACCCCCTTCCCTCCCCTTTCTTGACTATGCTATAGTGTCCTCTTTAACTTTCCTTTTCCCTCCCAGGTCCTCATACATGGAGGTTATTGTGGTGACCTCCGAGCTGATGTAAAACAACAGGCTGTGTTCCTCATTGTTGAATTTAGTATGCAATGGCACTATGTCATAAAATAACTTGATGTATATACCTTATGTGTATGAAACATGTAAATGTGGAAAATACCATGGCACTAGGTGTTTTTGATAAAGGTAAAAAGTACTAGTATTATAGAAATTACATTACAAGGGGAAGAGATATCAGAAAACCCCATTGTGTTGTTAAATGCATGTAAATTGCAAATTGTTTGAGAGGCCCTTTTGGTACCATGCATTCCTGCTGTAAACTGAGCTAGTCTGAAATGTAATGGTGATTTGCATATACCTCCCATGATGCTTTGAATTATGGGGTTATGTGTGATGTTGTTTCTTAGAAGCTTGCCTTATTGCCAATGCCCTTTGGGGTAACACTGCTTCAGAGCTTCTGTACTGAGGTTCTTCGTCTTTAGCTTGTTTTTTTTTTATTTGAGCCCCCCCAAAAAAAAGCACACAAGACAAACATAGGGATGAAGTGGTTTTCACTAAAAAGTTAGATCAGTGGGTCAGTAGGTGCTGACTAACTGCAGAGGAAAGACATTCACAGTCTGTTGCTGCAAACTGATGTATTGAAGAAGGGATATGTCATTGCTGATGGTCATCTCCTGTATTTTGAATAAACATCACACAGAGATTGTGTGTTGATGCTGAAGTTCTGCATCTGGTCTGTCTGTTATCCCACAACCCCTCCACATACTTGGTGTGAGAAATATAACTTGCTGGAAAATCTGGACTGGCCTAAGAGGGACGTTTTCTGGTGGATATCCCATACACCCGCTCATCTTCCCCTCCTCCCACCCACCTTCCTACCCCCTTGTAGCACTTTAATTGATATTTGACAAGTGCCTATGGCTACACCCCACTAGTGTGTCTCTCTTCCATAACATGTTAACCCTGTTACCAGACCTCCTTCTGGCATTTTTGGCACTGTATTGAATTATAAAACTGTATGTGACTGCCTGTAACCCACTGTCATACTGTTATTTAATGTCTTGCTTGAATTGTACCTTATCCGATGTGGAACCTTTGTAAAAGAGCCTTGGCTCAAAAGTACTTGTAATCCTAGATTCAAATAAAAAAAATATCGCCCAGTAGCCCAGGTGGACCGATGCACCAGGAGTTAAAAAGGAAGACCAAGCCTGAAGATGACAAAGACATGCAAGAGGACGAGGAACTACCATGGGGTCGAGGCAGACCAGAGATACAGGATGACACCCCGATGGTGGAAAACCTGATGAGGCTAATACGGTGGAAGAGAGGTCAATGGCTGGAGGCAGACCATCTACGCAGATCCTAGCCAGAGTGCCCTTCAGACTGATCCAAGCCTGTATGACTTTCCAAGTCATGAAGTGGGGAGTCCTGAGGCTGAGAACGGTCCACATGCCACACCCAGTTCCTCACTTGAAGGTAACGAAATATATGGGAGCAGGGAAGTCCTTTTTATAAAGCTTGTCTGCAAAGGCCCCAGCTGATTTCAGGTCAGTAAAACTATACTGTTTGCCCTTGCTTGTAAATTGAAGTCTAGCAGAGAAGCTTAACCAACATTGAATACCAGCTTCTCGCAGTCTCACTGTGACTACCTCAAAGGCTTTTCATCTTTGTTGGATAGCATATGCATAGTCAGGGCAAAAAAGAATTGTATGTTCATCTATGTGAGCCAGCCCTATGTGCCCAAACTGCTCTGAGTAGCATATCCCTGTCACCTACTGAACCTGTCACCATCAGGACAGTCTGTGGGCCTTCTGATTATCCCCTGGCCATTGTGAGTTAATTCTATAGACTTTAACAATCCTCAGGGGGTGACACAGTTCTAGAGCCTCCAGTAACCAGCACTCCAAGAAGGTGGCAGCATCTTCTTCCTCCCCACCTTCCAGCATCCCCAAAATATGAATGTTAGAGGCCCAGATGATATTTCCCAACTGGCCAAGTCTCATTTTAATTAGTGATTGTTTTTCTAAAGAAGATCCAACAGCTGATAATGCCTTCCCAGCCTTCACTGCAGAATCTCTGGTAGAGTTGGCGAAGGCCTTGACTTTCCTTGACTTCGTTCTCTACCAAGGTCAGTCACTCCAAGTAAGTATCTAATGTATTGCTAGGGTTATTCGCCTGCCCACTAGCTTGACTTCTTTGGTCACCTGCATGTCAAGGGGATGACCTCTCGGCCTCCACCTGACCAGCGGGAGATGACATCCCATCCATCAATTCAGATAAGTTAGGATAAAGTCTGGCAGGTGTACTAATTTGCATGGCTCAGAGTTCGATTGGGTTATTAGGACCTTGTAACCAGCCCATATGTACTATGTCTCCATCTATTTGGCTAACCAATACTATTTTATCTCCATGGGCAAATATGTCATATTCCCCGTAGTCCCACTTATGTTCATGGGCATGAATATCCACTGTAGGACAGTGGAAATTACCCAACTAGTCAAAAATCTTCCTGCCAGGTCATAATGATGCACACTTAATAGCATACAGCATTATGCGCGAACCCTGGACCTGTGCGCTCTCTGTGTTGGACCCCCCCTGGTGTTAGAATCCTAATTGGGGGGTGTGGAGGGCAGAGCCCCCCACAGAACAAAAGAAATCTGGAAACCACGCAACATGAGTAAGTTGCATGGCATTCTGCTGTGCGACATTTTGACTCTGTGCCAAAAATCTTGACTACTATACAGTCCATGGTTTTGTTGTGGTGCTGGGGACAATCAAGTATTCTACATTGACCACCTTTGGAGAGGTCATAGGGACACCATCCAACATATTTATTATAGAATCATAGAATCGTGCTGGCAGAAAAGGACCATTCAGCCAAACGAGTCTGCCCGAGATAGCCCCCACCTCCCTTTTACCTCCCACCCCTCTGCCCTCTCTCACCTCCCTTTCCTAGTCCCATGTAGTTATCCTATGCTCTTTTGAATTTCTTCTCTGTATCTACCTCCACCATCCACTCTGGTAACCTGTTCCATGGTTGTACAACCCTCTCTGAAAAGTAACACTATCTCACATCCCCCTTAAATCTGCCCCCCTCCAGCTTAAATGTATGACCTCTGGTGGTTTTGTTTTTGTTCAGTCGGAAGATACTATCTCCCTTAGCCTTATTTATTCCCTTCATGTATTTGAAGGTTTCCACCATGTTCCCTCTATCCCGTCTCATTTCCAGCGTATAAAGTCCAAGCTCCTCCAGCCTCTCCCCATATGGTCTCCCCTGCACCCCCTGGATCATCTTGGTTACCCTTCTCTGTACCCTTTCCAGCCTATCCTTGTCACCCTGCAAATGGGGCCTCCAGAACTGAACTCCATATTCCAGCTGTGGTCTGACCAATGTTATATATAGTGGTATGATCACCTCCCTCCTCCTACTAGTGGAGCCTCTCCCAGTGCATGCCAACACTCTTGTTGCTTTCCCAGCTGCTCATTCACACTGACTCCTAACTTTTAATGTGTCCATGATCCAAATCCCCAGGTCATTTTCTTGTTCTGTGACCTGCAGTGATCCCCCCCCCCCACCGAGGCAGTAAGTGGCCCTTGGGTTATTCCGTCCTATGTGCATTATTTTGCACTTTTTTTCACTGAATTGCAATTGCCACTTTTCTGCCCACTCTTCCAGCCTGGCTAAATCCTGCCTCATCCTCCCCATCCACCCCCATCCCTGGAGTGCCCATCCTGTTATATATCTTCATGTCGTCCGCGAACAAACATGCCTTTCCATTTAGACCCCCCGATAAGTCCCTCACATACACATTAAACAGTATGGGCCCCAACACCGACCCCTGTGGTACCCCACTCATCACTTCTAGTTCTCTAGCGTGCTTCCCGTTGACCACCACTCTCTGGGTCCTCCCACCTAGCAAGTCCTCCACCCACTTTGTAGGCCTAGCTCCCACACCCAGACTGCTCAACTTGCTTACAACCTTCTATGTGGGATGGAGTTGAACGCCTTCCTGAAATCCAGATAGGCCACATCCACCGCTCCCACCTGATCATATACCTCAGTAACCCCCTCAAAGAATTCAATCAGGTTGGTCTGACAAGACCTACCACCTGTGAACCCATGTTGGTTGTCATCAATCAGACCCTTCTCCTCTAGGTACCCTACCAGTCTCTCCTTTATGATAGTTTCCATCAGCTTTCCTACAACCGAGGTGAGATTGACTGGTCAGTAGATGCCATGCTCATCCTTTCTCCCTCCCTTGTATAGCGGTATCACCGCTGCCTTTTTCCAGTCCCCCGGGACCCTCCCTGATTCCAGGGATAGATTAAACAGCTTTTTCAGAGGTCCTGCCAGATCCACCCTTAGCTTCCGAAGCACCCTTGGGTGTACCTGGTCAGGTCCCATAGCCTTGTCTGTTTTTATTTTTCCCATCTCCTCCAACACCCTCGCCACTGTGAAGGGACTTGTTATGTAACAGGATATTGCATTTTTGGTTGTCAGAATTTAATATGTGTTGGTAACCATTCACAGTTATCTTCAATGTACCAGCATGAGGTATGTAACAACAATCATGAACTAGTTTACCCCTACATACTACATAGATACCTCTGTAGGTAATTAAACTCTTAACTTGAGAAGAAATACCAGGAGATGTCATATTTGTTAATAATACTGTTTACTAAATATTCTTATGCAAAGTTAACAATATTGTGATCAGCAGAGCAAGCAAACAATAAATACTATAGACGCAAAGATTACAAATAATAAAAATAAAAGCCAAGCAACATCCTATCCCTATGCCTAATGATAGAGATTAAAAGGCAATTCCTCACCACACCCCAGTACCAGCCAGATGCTCAAAGTGAGATCCTGAGAGGAGTGGGTCTCAGTCTGGTCCCTCTGTTTCTCCTTACCTTAGTATGAGAGTGTACAGGTTTAAATAATCTGTTATGGTATCTGCAGAGTCGTACCTCTTTTATGGTATCTGCAAGTTTTTGTCTTAGTTTTTAAGTTACTTCAGTTTTATCTTCAAAAGAATGTAATTCCCTTCAATGTGGTTTTAACCTTTAATAGTAACTGCATAAGTGTATGTATTTAACATGGTAAATGCATTTATAAGAAAACTTTTGCATGAAAACAGAATGTCAGCCAGGCCTCATGTAATAGGTAAGAGCTAGTAGAAAACAGAATAGTAAATGCAATATATAAGATAAAAAAGGTACAGGGTGTGCAGGTGTCCCTGAAGGATGGTCTGCTATGCCCTTATTTGTACAGCGAGTGCAGGTGTCCCTGAAGGATGTTGTGCTATGCCTTTATTTGTGCAAGGGTTGCAGGTGTCCTTGAAGAATGGTCTGCTATGCCTTTATTTGTACAGGGAGTGCAGGTGTCCCTGAAGGATGGTCTGCTATGCCTTTATTTGTACAGGGAGTGCAAGTGTCCCTGAAGGATGGTCTGCTATGCCCTTATTTGTACAGGGAGTGCAGGTGTCCTTGAAGGATGGTCTGCTATGCCTTTATTTGTACAGGGAGTGCAGGTGTCCTTGAAGAATGGTCTGCTATGCCTTTATTTGCACAGGGATGGGGCCTGTGATTTGGGACGACTTGTTTTTGAGCTGAATATTACTTGGCTATTGCAATGTAAAACTAAAAACCAAAAGAAAGAGAATATAGAAATGTTTAAAGTGTTTAAAATATAACATGTTTAAAACCTGGAGCATAACTTTTATTGCTTAGAGCACTTGAATGTTCAAATGCAAAAATATTCAAAGTACTGTATAAGCCATTACTGTAAGAATGTTTTCAAGCAAGAGCCATGGTATGGGCTGTCCTGACCTTTTTTGTGCCCCTACCAACAAAGTGAAACTAAGTGACATGTTAACACCTAAATTGCAACTGTTAATGTTTGAAGCAGTTAATCGCTATCTTAATGTATTCTTTATTCTCTTGAGCTGACCTAAGGTCCTATGTAATGTAAGGTTAATAATAAAGAAAAAGAGACATTTCAAACATGTAAAGGCAGAATAATTTCATTCTTCACTATCTAGTTCAGACAGGATGCTTAGCAAATAGTCCAAGTCCAACGGTTGGTCTGTCTGTATATCTGGAGCAGGCGACTCGGCAATTATTTATTTAAATTCCTGATAAAGCTCTTCACTGGTTAGCTAGTTGGTTAGTCCTATTTTGGGATGAGGATGAGTTGCAGGTTCTGTAATAACTTTTGTTCAATTCACTGGTTAGACTGCATTAGCGTTTGTATTGCTCTATGCAGGTTCTCAAGTGTGGCTGGTGAGTCACCATCAGGCAGGTGCTTCTGCAGATCATTACTCTCATTAGGACCCAGAGGAGGATTAGCCATTTTGTTTGCACCTTTTGGATGTCCCATATTCACAAAACTTTGATTAGCTCATGCAGAACATATTCGGCTGCAATTTAAGGTATTTACTCCCAAACGTAATACAATATTTATGGCTTTTGACCAAAATAAGGCCCAAAACTGAGGAGTTCCACACAAAAGCTGCTTCCTGTGGGTCTGCCAAGCTCCACCCCCCAAAACTCTCAACTTTTTAATTGAGAACTCTCGTTGCCTACAAGATTGCTTTGATAGTCGATTCGCCTTCTTTTGGTGACCCAAAGATAATCCAGCAGCAGACTCAACACTGCTGTCCTTCCCCAAGGTTGGCAGTATTGTTATATTGTCTCTTTCCTCCCCATTCCATGTAGAACTGTACTAGAATGTACCAAACTGTTTCCTGCAAGGTGCTAAGTGCAGCACACTCTGCTTTAAATTGAAAAAGCGATGCAGAAAAAGTGAATTTGTATAATAAATCAAAGATGAAGTAGCACGCAACAGATGCTGCTCCCTGGCCTTATGAGTAGAGAGCTGTGTTTTTCTTAAGTAAGCAATAAGAAATTCAAGGTATAAAAAGAAATAAAATTACACATAAAAAAAGTTTAAAAAAGGTCTTTTTTTTTGGCAAAAAACTTAAATAAATGCTTGCAGCAGTTATTGTTTAGGCTCTGTTGTTACCATAGAGATGGTCCTCAGGGAAGCAGCAGCGGAATTGTCTGATTCACAAAACCTTTCAAGACCATAGCTTAATGCTGCTTAATACAATGTAGTTTACTAGGAATGTGATTTCTAGTGTGTATAAGGTCATTTTGAGGTATTTTATAAATGTAAAAGTGATATCAAGAAATAAAAATACATTTTCAATGAATAAAAAGAGATAACATGAAATTCCAGAAAAATAAAAAGATAAATTAGAAAAAATAAAAAGAATTTCATGGGGCTCTACTTATAAGACAATGTGTGTTAAGATATAGCTAAGAATAATGGTGAAAATCTGTGGGTAGTCAGCTACATTAAAATTATTGCCCTTTTATTAATTAAAATGTAAAACAAATACTAAAGTAGACACGAAACTGGAGAAAAACATTTGACAATCAGAAGAACAGGGCCATCTAAAACATTACAAATCATGACATCATTCTTAGCCAATAAGGACTGTTTATTTCTAAACATTCCAGGTACTCTTATAACCATGAGAGGGTGTCTCATGCAAATAGCTCTAAAATTCTGACATTCTATGTTCAGTTGACATAGGTAATTTCTCGCACAGGATTTTCTCTAATTTTATTTATTTATTTATTAGCTTTTGGTAACCGGGTAAGTGCATTAGGCATTAGTCCTGCCTATTTTAAAGCATGACCCGGGAGGGTACAGTAACAATCAATAACAATCAACAAGAACACATACAAACAGTTGTCAGTATAGGCCTGCAAATAGCCAAGTGAATAACTTCATACATGAAACTGAACAATACAAATGGTCAGAAAAAATACAATAGTGACCACTTCAGAGGGAGTCAACAGCAAAACAACAAGCAGTGACCATCCACGCAGGGATGGAAACTTAGTTCATTGGATACAGTAAGACAGTACAGTTTTGTTAGGAAAACCTAGAGGGTCTGAGAAGGGAAGGCAGGAAGCAGAGAGTGTGGGGGTTAGGCACATATACAGGAGTCAAGTGCTTGGAGGCGGGAGAAAAGTGCAGATTTAAAGGCAAGGTGAGATGAGGAGCCCTTTAAGGTATCTGGTAAAGTGTTCCAGAATTTAGGGGCAAAATTGGAGAAAGCTTGTTCCCCCATTTTGGTTGAGCAGTGGGGAACCGAGAACAGATGTGAGTTAGAGGACCTCAGAGTACAGGCCGGAATCACTGGGGTGAGCATGGCCCCAATACAGACAGGGCAGGGGGATCTGTTCATGGAGTCGATAAAACAACCCAGATAGAAGGAGCGCTGTAGGGGATAGCCAGTTCAATGAGGAGTACAGTATGCAATGGTGGGTAAGGCAAGGAACAGAGAGTGCAAATCTGCAGATGTTGTCATATGTGGTGTCCCAGTGGTGGAGAATACCCACATTGGCATGTGAGAGAATGGGGAGAGCGTACATAAGTCTAGGAAGCAGTACGCCCCGCACAACAGAGATTCTGGCAGTGGAGGTTAGGGAATGACGCACATGGTAGGAGGCTCCTAACTTGATGTTAACTGACCTACAAACCTCATTTATATGTGAAGAGAAATCAAGGACAGGATCAAGGGTCACACCTAGGTATTTGAAGGAGCTAGTAGACTTGATCACCGATCCATCACAGCTAACCACACGGAGCTTTGTGGCCTCAGTAGAGACTTTCCTAGTGGACCCAAAAAGCATGGCCTGGGTCTTAGGTAGGTTGAGTAGGAGCGAGTTGGAGGACAGCCAGAGTTGAATCTGTTGGAATGCAGAAGAGAGGTGGGAGTTAATGTCCAGGGCAGAACATGAGGCAGTATAGAGTGCAAGGTCATCAGAAAACATGATTGTTCGACAGTGGGGAAAGGATGAGTGAGTATCATTAACAAAGATGGAAAAGAGTAGAGGTCCCAGAATGGAGCCTTGAGGTACACCACAGGAGATAGTAGCAGGGGATGACAGAACTTTGACAAAGGAGATGGATTGGGAGTTATTTGTAAGATAGCTACTAAACCATGATAGGGTGGGTCCAGAGGCACCTAAAGAATGTAGTTTATGCAGGAGAAGAGGATGGTTTACCAGGTCCAATGCCTTTGTGAGATCTATGAACATGGCACCAGTGAGTAAACCGGTGTCCATGTTGGACCTGACCTCACTGGTGAGTAAGGTGAGGGCAGTGGTGGTACTATGTCCTGCCCTGAAACCATGTTGAGCAGGTGACTGAAGATTAAAGTTCAATAGATGAGATGAGACCTGGTGATGGATAAGTTTCTCTAAGATCTTACTAAGGGTTGGTAGTAATGCTATGTGCCGATAATTAGTGAGGACTTTAGGGTCACCTTTTTTGAAGACAGGAATAACCCTGGCAGCCTTCCAGGCTGCAGGCACTGTTGAGGTACAGATGGACAGATTGAACAGCCTAGAGATCAGGGTGGCAAGGAGATGGGCCCCAGTTTGAAGTATCCGGGATTCAATTCCATCAGGACCGGGGCTCCCACGTGGTGGAATGGACTGAAGTAACCTGAGAACGTCCAACCGAGCAGGACAAGAGAGGACAATTGGTGGAGGAGCCAAAGAGGGGGAGATAGGGCCTTGGGGTGCCTGAGGGTAGATATTAGGAGATTCAGTAAAAAGGGAGTTAAAAGCATTGGCTATAGTATGGGGGTTGTTGCACAGTGTATCATTAATTAGCATCTCGTTTGGGGCTATAGGTTTGGTGTTCCCCAAGATTTCATTGATCTGGCTTCAATATTTCTTGGGGACAGAGGCTGAGGACTGAAGGAGTTTTCAGTAATAGCTACTCTTGACAGCCCGAATCTCCTTCTTGCAGAAATTCCGTAGTGTCCAGTAGGCAGCAAAGTCAGTCTGAACAGAGGATGTTTTCCATTTGGTCCACAGTCTATCTCGTTCCTTGAGTAGTTGCAGGAGGGGCCGCTTTAGCCATTTAGACGCTTTCCCTCTGACCCTTCGTGTAGAGACTGGGACATGTTTAGCCTGTAAGGCTAGTAGAGTGGCATTGAAGTGATCAGTAGCCAAGTTGATGTCATTAGTATGAAATAGTGGGGACCAGTCGGCCTGTTTTAGGTCATGAAGGAACGCAGTGGTGTCCAGATTGGAAAAGTTAGCAAAGGACAGTACTTTAGGAGGAGGAGTGACAGAGGAGGGGCCCCTAATACAGTAGACAGGGCAGTGGTCACTGATAGTGTCCGGTAGAACCCCAGTAGGGGAGTAGCAATCCTTGCGATTGGTAAGGATCCAGTCAATCAGAGAGCAATTGAGGTTGTTCTTAGTTATCCTAGTGTGGGCAGAGATGAGTTGCTCAAGGTTGGCCTTGCTGACTATAGAAACAAGTGACGAGGAGTTGGGACCAAGCCAATCCAGATTAAAGTCACCCAGACAGATCACGTCATTGTTTTTAGTTAGGGCAGGTATCAACCCAGTGAGCTCCTCAAGGCCAAGTTTACTATTACGGGGAAGGGAATATACTCCAAATATATGCAACTTCTTGGCTCCCCCAAGGAGCAAGATAGAGTGTAGTACCTCACTGTTATTTATGCAGGGGGATGGCATTAGAGTGACATTCAGGTGAGACATAATACAGAGCCAGGCCGCCCCCTCTTTTGAAGGAGGCCCGGTCAGCTCAATACATGTTATATCCAGGCAGGGTACAGGTATTGTCCAGGACAGAGGGTCTTAATCAAGTTTCAGATATCACAAGAATATCAGGGTTATTTACCATAACCCAGGCTTCCAGCTCTGGGAGGTTGGCAAGTAAACTACGGATGTTAAGGTGCACAAAAGACAGGCCCAGAGCATGGGGAAGGAGATAGGAGGTGGAGGGGTTGGAGGGGATAGGGGAGATCAAGGGGCCATGGTTAGTTCTGATATCCCCAACTAGAGTGAGAGTTAGTGAAATGACCCATAGAAAAGCAAATGCTATAGCACAGGAGACTGTGGTTGTGGAGGTAAGCCTCCTACTCACTATGTGCCTAAGCAGGGCCCGAGGAGTTTATAGCTAATGTGACCTAGTGGGAGCGATGGGGAGGAACCTTCAGCTATCATGTTAGAGTAGATAAAGTTACCAGGAGACACCACAGAAGGTGGGGAGGGGGGGTCAGCAAGAAGGGATAGGGAGTTGAGGGCAAGTAGGACAATAAGAAGAGGCACAAGAGTTCAACAAAGTAAAATCTTTTTATTTTAAATTCAAGCATCAGGTTTTTAAAAAAAAACAGAAATCTTCAGCATGATTTATTCATTTTTTTATAATATGTTCATATGTTCAGTTCCTGTGTATCTTATGGTTATAGGTTTTCTGCTCAAATCCTTTGTGTGCTTGAACTGCTCAGCTTCGCCTTGACATTCTTTCACTCAAGGAACTCGAGAATGCACTCATAACCACAAGAGACACAATAACTGTATGTAACTGTTACTGTTACTGATCACAGAACCACCAAAGACCCACCATCCTAGAAGGGCAAGAGTAGCTCTCCGGCCCCCTCTAGCTGCTGGAGGTCTGCCTCTGAGCAAGTAAGGGGTCTACTGAGAAATATAGGATATTCTTGTCTCAGAACAGGACAATCAGGAGCTTAAAGGGCACACAGGCAGAAAGTAAGGAGGGAGAGAGAGAGAGAAAAAACCAGAGGAAAGAGTAAGGATTGCAAACAGTTAAGGGCCAGAAATAAGACATGATTGGAGTGGTGCAGTGCAGTGGCTGTGGAGCAGCAGTCTCCGGGAGACGCTCTGGAGGATGCGTGTTGTCCCATCTGCAGGCACCTCTCTGGGCTGAGGGAGGAGGTTGCTCATCTCCAGGCTGAGTTGGCCAGGATTTGTGGGACCTCCTCTTCCATCCAGGGACCACCAGTGCCACTGCCGTTGCCTCAGAGGTTGCCAAGAAAGAGGAGCGGTTGGACCACAGTGGGCTCAGGGAGGGTGAGGGTGGTGGAACAGAGGCACATCCCTCCAGTTGTACCTCTCCACAATTCCTATGCCATTCTGGGAAAGTGTGGTTCCTCTATGGAGGCACCCGCAGTGGAGACCAAGGAGGATGCTGGGAACCTCCACAAAGAAGACCCACAGGAGGGTGGCAGGGGACCCTGCAGGGGAAGGAAACAACTCCTGGTGGGGGACTCCATTGTTAGGAAAGTAGAACTTGGGGAGGAAGGGGAGAGGGAGGTAAGGTGCCTGCCTGGCGCCATGGCTTGGAGGGACAGGGAGCGAATCCTCAGGATTGCCGGAGCAGCCGCACAGTGGAGGGAGCTGGATGTCATTGTCCACCTAGGGACAAATGACCTGGCTAAGAAAGGGATTAGAGAAGTGCAGGAAGAGTTTGTGGAATTGGGGAGGGGCCTTAGTCAAGTAGCACGCATGGTAACCTTCTTGGAGGTGCTGCCCATCTATTGCATAGGAGAGGCTAGGGTGTTCCACACCATGGGATTCAATCAGTGGTTGAAAAACTGGTGTGGAGCTCAAGGATTTGGCTTCATTGGGGACTGGGGGTCCACCTGGAGTGATGCAAGCCTATACTGGCATGATGGGCTGCATCTGTCCAGGAGGGGAACCAGGATCCTAGGTGATAGGTTTAAATGCTTCATTGGCAAGCATTTAAACTAGCCAAGGGGGAGGCACTGTAAAGGAGCAGGGAAATCCTAGCCCCCAAATAATCACGGTAGTAAGTGCAGCAAACACCAACATAGAGGTGTCGATAGGGAGAAGGGCAGGGGTAAATGGAGAAAGTGACAAAGGTAAGAAGGACAGGGATGGGACAAAGGGAGTAAGGCCATCAGGAAATGGAGGGTAATGAGTACCAATGCCTCAGAGGTCAACAAGCTCCCTGAGCTGGTGGCCTTGATGGAAGAGGGATGCCTGGATATCATAGCAGTCACAGAAACATGGTACACAGAGAACCATGACTGGGATGTTAACATACCAGGGTACATAACCTACAGGAGAGACAGGCAGGGGGAGAAGAGGGGGAGGAGTAGCTCTCTATGTAAAGGAAGGGATAAAAGCAACTGAACAAAAGAGTAAACAGGGAGGAGAGGAGGCACTGTGGGTCACCTTGGAGACTGGAAAGGGCACCACAATCCGCACAGGGGTTGTGTACAGACCCCCATGTCAGGGGGAGGGAATGGACAAGGATATGATAGAAGGCATTCTTAGAATGGCAGAGAAAGGGGAGACACTGTTGATGGGAGACCTGAATATGGCAGATGTTAACTGGATCACATTTTCTGCAGCCACATCCAAGAGCAGGGCCATTCTTGATGCTTTACAGGTGGCAAGCCTCAGACAGCTAGTTTCAGAACCCACTCGTGAGGGAGCAATCTTAGACCTCGTACTCTCAAACGGGGGCAGTGAGAGGATCTCAGATCTAGAAGTGGGTTGCCATCCGGGGACAAGTGACCATCAAACTGTGTGGTTCACGTTAAACTCAGCTACAGAGTCAAGCCATACAAAAGTGAGGGTACTGGACTTTAGGAGGGCTGACTTTGGCAAGATGGGAGAGTGCCTCAGAAAAGCACTAGCAAACAGGCTAGAAGGAGGTGTGGAGCAACAATGGGGAATCATCAAAACTGCCATCACAGAGGCAACAAAGCCTTTGTGTGAAGCAAATAAACAAATCAAAACGAAAGAAAAAGCCACTATGGTTCTCAAAAGAGGTGGCTGTGAAAGTCAGGAAAAAAGATAGCATTCGGAAGTATAAGGAAACACAGAAGGAGCAGGACAGAGAGCTGTACCAGTTAAGGCAGAAGGAAGCAGGGAGGGAAGTCAGAATAGCAAAGGCCTAAACTGAGGAAAAGATAGCCAACTCAATTAAGAAGGGGATAAAATCTTTATAGGTACATCAGCGAGCGAGAAAGACAAAGGGAGGGATAGTGAGGCTGAATAGAATGAGCGGTGGGTGGGCAGAGGGGACAGTGAAAAAGCAGGGATACTGAATGAATATTTCTGCTCAGTATTCACAAAGAGGAGGGGAAGTGCCTAATTCAATTAACAGAAGCACTCTTGATAGGGGGTCGAACCAGTCCTTTCACAGAAGAAAGGGTTCTGCAAAACTCCTAAAACTGAAGGTGGACAAAGCAATGGGTCCTGATGGAATTCACCCCATAATTCTAAAAGAATTAAGGGAGGAACTAGTGAAACCACTGGCTACTCTTTTTAATAAATCATGGGAGGATGGTGTGGTACCCGAGGACTGGAGGAAGGCGGATGTGATTCCCCTTCACAAAAGTGGGACCAAGACAGAGGCCGGAAACCACAGACCTGTCAGTCTGACTTCTGTGATAGGGAAAGTGATGGAGTCACTTCTGAAGGAAAGAATAGTTGAGTACCTAGAGGACAGTGGAGCACAGGACCCAAGGCAGCATAGGTTCACAGCGGGAAGGTCATGTCAGACGAATCTAATAGATTTCTTTGACTGGGTGACCAAAGTAGTAGACCAGGGAGGGCTGTGGACATGGCTACCTAGACTTTAGCAAGGCATTTGACACAGTTCCACACAAAAGATTAATAGTCAAATTAACCAGCCTGGGAGTGGGTCCCAGGGTGGTAGCCTGGGTAAAACATTGGCTGCACAACAGGACATAGAAGGTAATCATAAATGGAGTCCACTCTGAAGAAAGAGGGGTTACTAGTGGGGCACCGCAGGGTTCAGTATTGGGTCCAGTCCTTTTTAATGTCTTCATCAGTGACATTGCAGAGGGACTGGAAGGGAAAGTATGCCTTTTTGCAGATGACACAAAGATCTGCAACAGGGTTGATACACAAGGAGGCATGGAAAGGATGAAAAGGGACTTGGCAAGGTTGGAGAATGGTCAGAAGTATGGCAGCTAGATTCAATGCAAAGAAGTGCAAAATAATGCACCTGGGAAACAAGAACCCAGGGAAGAATACACAATGGGTGGGGAGGTAGTAACAACAACAAAAGGAAAGGGACCTAGGGTAATCATATCAGATGACCTTAAGGTTAGCAAGCAATGTGAGAAGGCAGTAGGGAGGGCTAGGGGTATACTGGGATGTATAGGGAGGCATCATCAGCAGAAAACAGGAAGTTGTTATCCCTCTGTACAGACAGTTGGTGAGACCCCATCTGGAGTACTGTGTCCAGTTCTGGAGACCCCATCTCCGCAAGGACATAGACAGGATAGAGGTAGTCCAGAGGAGGGCAACTAAAATGGTGCAGGGTCTGCAAGAGAAGCTGTATGAGGAGAGACTAAAGGAGCTTAATATGTATACCCTTGAGGAAAGAAGGAAGAGGGGGACATGATAGAAACTTTTAAGTACCTCAGTGGAATCAACAAAGTCCAAGAGGGTAGCATCTTTCAGAAAAAGAGACGTGCAAGAACAAGGGGACACAATTTAAAGATAGAAGGAGGGCAGTTCAGGGACAATGTGAGGAAGTATTATTTCACAGAGAGGGTAGTGGATGCATGGAACAGCCTTCCTGAGGAGGTTGAGGGGTCTAAAACTGTGGGAAAATTCAAGAATGCATGGGACAGACATAAGGCAATTCTTGTGGGGGGTAGGAAGAAATAGGCTGTTGGTTAACTAGGATCTGCGGCCTATCCTGTAGGTAGGGAAATGGGCAGACTAGATGGGCCAAGCGGTCCTTATCTGCCATCGAAGTCTATGTTTCTATGTTTCTATGTAACCACCCAGTCTCCTGGGGTGACTACAATCCCATTAATACTAATCTATAGGTAAGTGAAAAGGCAGCTGGTAAGGAGCTCATTAAGGGGCTTTTTACATAATGACATAATTGTTTACTCAGCTAGCCTGAGTGGGAATGATTATGTCATTTAGACCTCTTGCAGCAGCATAACCATTTTTGAGTCAGCTGCTCAGGGGAAGTTTAGAATGTTCAGTTAGTCTGAGTTTGGAAGTCAGAGTGGCAGGAGGTCTGCCAGTTGGGGTTCTGTCACAGGGAGCCCTGTGTTCCTCACCCTAGTTTGGATTAAATCTACAGTTGCTGGTGAAGTGGTGGAGACCTTTTGCAGCCAGATTCCTTGATTTCACTCCAGGGGGAGTGAAAGGGACTGCCAGTTCAGTGGATCCAAGGGGTAATCCCCTGAAGGTCCTAGAGTGTGTATAGCTGCCTTTGAGAAGAACATTGTGTGAGAATTTCTAACAAAGCTACCACGGAAAAAGCATGCTTTCTAGGTTGTTTCCATGCCTAAAGGAAGGAGCAACAGATATGTGAGTACAGATGCAGAAACTGTTCTCATTAGGGAGTTGGCAGAGGTGTGTGTGTGCCCAAGATAAGGCTAGATCACACTTATCAGGACCCCTCATACACTTTGGTGTCAAATTTAAAATTTAGAGCTCGGCATCTTTAGCAACTCAGTGGGGACTGAAGGCTTCTTTTGGTGTAACTCTGAAGGAATGTCAGAGATTGTCAGTTGGAGAAAAAGGTGGGAGGAATGCCATCTGGGGTCTACAAGGCAGGGTTAACTGGTTCGCTGATGGGTGCCAAGGTTCCCTGGGTAGAGACCAATGCCCAGGATGAAACTTACATATGTGGCCCTGGTCAAGAGTTTACACTGTGAAATGTGTTTTGGAAATGGCTCAAAAATGTGGTTCAGGCCACGACCATCTGATTTGGGAAATGAAAATGTGTTTTGAAAGTAGCTCAAGATGTGGTTCAGGCCACGAGCACTTTGAGAAAAAATGGATAGAGAAGCTTCTGTGGAAAACTGTACTGCCTAGCAAAGAGTGTCTGGAAAAAGAGTGTACCTGTTTTGCCATGACCAACCATTGGGGTCCTCTTGTGCTTTAGTAACATCTGTGAATAAAGCCACACTGCACAATCCCAGCTGCTGCATTGGACAGTCTGATCATTGCTTTCTGTGTGGAGTTATTGTGGCCCCCTCAGCAGCTAGGTCTAGCACACACCTAGCATCCTCTCCCCTGGACCTGGCTGTATTTACAGAGGTTCATTCTGGTAATTGTACCCCCACCCTCTTCCTTTAGATAGTGAGCCTGGTATACACTCTAAAGCTAGGGGTGGTACCAATCTGAGTATTTCTGCTAAAAGTAAATGGTATGCCATGTGTGGGCACTAGTTCTTTTAATGTGAGGTGCCAACTTGCCAAAAGTGATGTGGGACTTACAAAAACATGGGGGCTTGTCCAAGGGATATGTTTTTGGGTGAGAGGTAAAATGCTGAGGGTTTGTCTAGGATCTTCCTGTCTGGTGGTGGTGCACCAAAACAGAAAATCGTTGCAAGAAAAGCAAAGTCTGTGCCAAGGAAAATGTCAAGTATTTGTGGACTTTAATAACAGCAATTTCTAAGTGCTCAGAAAGGTTGAAGTGTGTACAGTAAAAATTGGGGGGAGTCACTAAGGAAAATGCACCAAGAACTGTGCCAAAATGCATTAAAAATGCTTTGCCTCACTGAAATTGCCAGATAAAAAAAAAGTGACTGTTTGCTTTTTAAATTTGCCGGCTCGACGATCGCCATGCAGGAGTGTAGCCGAGAGAGAGAGAGAGAGAGAGAGCTCATTTGCATGGTGTCGTGTGATTTGTCCAATGATTACAAGTCCTGCCCTTTGCCTGAGTCTCAGTGTTGTGGAGTATTTGAGGAGGAGAGCGAGCAGTGTGCTAGCCAGAGTAGCAGCAGAAGGAATCACCGAGAACAGAGAAGTGTTACAAAAAACAGCATTTTTTTAACGTTCACGGTAAAACCTGGGCTCAACCGTTTTCCGACCGCAAGTAGCAGTGATCACAGTGTTTTTGCAACTGACCCGTGGGTCTGCCAGCCCGATCACTGGAAAGGTCCTACAAAACTGGCAGAAGGAATCAGCTACTGCCTGAGTAAATACCAAGTGCATGACAGCCCGATTAAAGTACTAACTCTGTTCCAACACCAGTTTGGAGAGAAAAAAGCCGCTCCGGGTGTGAAATGTACCCCCCCAACCCCCATATCTCTGTTGCTAGAAAAAAGAAAGCATCTTGGAGGTGGCAGGAAAATAGCGACTGTTGAGGAAACAAAATCATTCCTATTTTTCTGAAATTTGCTTGGCGTTCCACAGACAGGGCAGTACACAGCCAGCTGGATAGGAATGATTGACAGCCCTGCCCATGGCACCAAAAACCTGCCGATTTTTTTTTTTCAACAAAAAAACTCTCTCTGCAAAGAAGAGAAAAAGGGGGTTTGCTGTCTATGGCAAGACTGAGTTTTTTTTTTTATTAAGAATCAGTGCATTGGTGAAATTTTCATTATCGGGGAGAGTAAAGTGAAATACTGTCAGTTGGGTCATTGACTGTATACTCTCTCTCTCTCTCTCTCTCTCTCTCTCTCTCTCTCAAGCAGCACTTTCTGACTTTCAGTCAGAGAAATAACTCTCCTGCACAAGATAACATTCATGTCTAAAGAAATAAAAAGTACACCAGCAAAACACCAGACCACTAAATATGTTACAGAGATACAGAACATCTCTGTTCTGCACCCTTGTTCCTTTTCTCACCCTCCTTTTTTTGCTAAAGTTCTCTCATTCATTTTACATTGGCAATATTATTACAGAAGAGACAATACAGTAGTGCAGTACTGTGTTTTAAAATATTTTGCCCTAAAAAGGTACCTTCAAATAAAATAGTTTCTACCTCTCTCAGGAAGGACAGCTTTGACAAGCTCATTTAGGAGCCAGGGACCTCGAAGTGGGGTAATTCACAGAGAGGTCCATCTGTCAGTCACAGTTGAGTGGGAGGAGCTATATATGTTAATACGTCCCCCGGAGCTACTCGTTGCTGTATAACAGTGATTCCATGTGCCTCTGGCCTGATTGAGAACAGCGAAGCAAGCAAAGCTGTTCTGGCTCAAGCTGAAGACAAGTGAAACTACTCTAATACAGGAACAAGTTGCGATGGGGGGTGTATTTATACATTATTGACTGAGAACAATCAATAATATATTAAAAAAAAACAATTGTTCCTGGAACATGCCTATTTACAGGGCATCTGCTTGTGAGACGCTGTTCACAGAATAAGAGTATCTCATGCACAGGGAAAAGGAGGGCTTCGATTGGTCGGAAGCGCTTCCTCAATCTAGAATAGTTCATTACAGATGTATCTCACATTCACGGTCATTTTCTTGAAGAAATCTAACAAAAAGTTTCCTAGTAGCAAGAAGGACTAATTTTGACATTTTGTGTATGTAAATTCTGGTGTTTTCATTAGTATAAGTATTGCCTAAGCTTAGAAGATCTATTATATTAAAATAGGGGTGGATCATATGACTGGTGAGAGGGGTATAAAAACTCTCAGATTAGAATGTACCTCAGATCAGCCTTGTGGAAGGTGAGAAGAGGACATACAGAGCTGTGTATATGGTCCTATGATGCACAGAAGAGAAAGGATCTGAGCTTGTTTATGATCCAGCCTGTGTAACCACTACAAGAAGTAGTGCATTGCCATTTGTTTGTTTTTTATTTTATTATTTTTAAAAATAAAGCCACACATCGGTGTGTTATACCTTACATCTGTTGTTGGTGTTATCCTTTTTCCCACACCCTATGACAGTACATGCACACCATTGCACACATGCTGTCCCTGACATGAGCAGCAAAATAGCAGAGAAGCACCTCTGGTGGTGGGATAACACCAGCCACCTGGCAGGCTCCACACCACCTATGTGAACCCACTCACCCATGGTGGTCACGTAAGAAGATGGGTAAGCCCCAGGAATGGTTGGTGATGTTGCTGGAGGTTGCTGGCAGAAGGGGCCACCACAGAGGAATCAGAGCAAAAAAAAAATCAAGATAAAAAAAAAGATAAGGAGAAACAGAAAGCTAATAATAAAAAAATTATTATAGAAGCCAACTAGTTTCCCTAGGTGCTGCTGTGTCAGGGACCTGGGTTTGGAAAGGACCTAGTGCTCATGAAGGTGGATACGGTACTTCTCGGCCAGGAAGGGGATGGTGCCATATATGGAACTGCAGCAACCCCTGCTCCCCACAAGGGAACCCTCCGCTGTGTGTCAGGCCAACAACAGACTGTTGGCACCATCAAGTGGGTGGAAAGCAGAAGAAAACCCACCAATTGCTAGGATGATGGGCTTAGGCACTCTTGAGCCCCACACTGTGGGAACCTCCAGCAGAAGAATAGTGGAGGTACCGGCTGACAGGGCTGGGAGTTCATCTAGGCCCAGTAGGCTCAGCCCTGAGGACTGGGAGGGCAACGCTAGAGGAAATTAACCTTGAGTAAAAATATTAATAATAAATATGTTGGTAGAGATGGAGTATTGGCAACCAGAAGGAACAATGGGAGTATTTCTTAAAAAAAGATTTTGACACCAGCACCTTAGTACAGCAGTAGGGTTACTGCTTGCAACTTTCAGAAAAAGCTGAGTACTCAAGGAAATCAAGTCAAGTTTCGTTTATCATGCAAAAAGCATATAGTATCAAAAAAGTGCATTACATCACGTGGATAAAATGCTACATTAGGGCAAAAAATGTTTCCAAATGAAAAAGCATATAGCCAAGTACCCCCCCAAAAATGGCGCTTACAATGTAGGCTTTTCTGTACACCACCAAGCAAGCACTACACAGCAACCAGTCCCAAGGTACCGCTCTTGACAGTTGCCACCTGGGTTAGGGAACAGGTCAGGGTCACGGGGGGTGGGGCGCAGCCAGGAGGAAGATCAAACAACCCAGAGGACACTTTCCTTGTCCACATAGGGTAATATTCAGTTCCATGATACTGCCGCCTAGTTGATCACAAGTGGTAGTGCAAACAGCAGGCCACTGGGTGGGTAGACTGCCGTGGATATAGGTGTGATGGCACACACTGCGTGCATGCCACCTTGACTGACATCCTTGCATGTGACGCCCCAGGTGATAGGGTAAAACACAGAAAATGGTCCTAGCAATAGCAACAGTGGACCCTGGCATAGCAGGAGCCCCACACCATGGCCTGAGATGCCACCTAACGATGCATAAGACTCAGCAGTAAAACCTCTTACCCAAACCCTACCTAGGGGGAAACCAAGGAGGAGGGCACTCAAAGTAGGTGCCTACCTAGGGGGAAGGAAAGGAGGATGGCACTCAAGGTAGGTGTAAGGGGAATCGGATACAATTTGGGTGCTCTTGAGGGAGGCTTGTGCTTGAGACAGGAAGGGGGCATAACGAGAAAGTAAAAGACAATATTTTGGCCTCATTGGCCAAATGATTTTAACAGTTTTTTTTAAACTTTAGCTTTTTATTGTTTCAAGACATGCTGAATTAGTACAGTATCACTTTGTTTCATGCAACATATATATGTAATACAAATCAAGAATATGACTGGGACTTTATTCTACCTCAACTATTACATAAGTTCTTCAACCCTGCTAAAATAAAAAGTCTGTGCATAATGACCTGTGTCCTTAAAATGTTTAATTCAGTCAGAAATGAGACAGCGCCCCAGACTTTCATTATCTCCTGGTAACTGTCCCACTTAGATGGGAATGCACTATCAGCAATACATTCTCAATGCCTCACTGCATAATAAGTTAAGCAGTCATATCTAAGTCTCATTGATTTATCCTGTGCCAACAATAGAGCTAACACATAAAAACTGGGCTGTAAACCAAAACTTGATGTCTGTTTGTACTCACCGAGTGCCCTAACTATGGAACTCCCTCCTTTTCCACCTGTACCATATCTTCTCAGTGGAGGCCTTTAAAAAGGCCCTAAAAGCCTATTTGTTTTCCTTGGCATTTTATAAAGCAAACTGAAGCATTTGTTCCTTTTATGTTTTATGCATTTTATAAATATGTCAATGCAGTTTTATTTCTTTTTCATAAATGTTTGTTTAAATGCACAGTGCCTAGAGTTTCTGGGAGTGGGTGCATTATAATAAAAGTTGATTGCTTAGTACAGGAATGAGCAATAAGGAAACATTTAATTGTCTGAGCTTCCAAGTGGGGGAAGGCATTGAATACTTTCGAAAAACATGCCTACAGACCCTGTAGAAGTTCAGCTAGCACTGAAATACCCTCACTATTTGACCTCCCCAAAAGTGTGTGGTTTACCCTTGGGGGTCCCCCACCTCAGTTTTGTCTCCTCCAGTGCCCAGGATCTGTAATCTTTTGATAGAGAACTGGTAGAAGCTGGCAGGGCAGTGCAGGATCTGGGACTTCATTGGCATCATCTGTGCCATGCTATATTGTGACTCTGACTGCATATCAAAACGTGGACGGCCACCACCAACAGGGCAACCACTTGGCTAATGCTCTGACTACTCCCAAACTCACTATGCACCCATGCAACATGAACTGGAGGGACAGGATCCTGTGAAACAGGCAGGGGACCTCCATTTAAGGAACTAAGCAGCATGAAGGATGATGTTGCTGCCAGCACATACCTGTGCTGACTGAAAGAGAGTGGAAAAGCTAAAGAAAGGCTGCTGTAGAGGGTCCATTAGAAGGCACCACGGCGAGGTGTTGGGCTGCAATCACCCTCGAGGACCACAGGCTGGATGTGTGGGTCAGTTCAGACTAGCAGTAGCTGAGGAGTGAGAGAGCTAGCTGAAACTCCAGGAGGAACCAGTGACGCCAGCACCTGAGAGCACGTAAAGTGAGACCAGAGGGGAGACCTGGGTGATCAGAAGATACTGCCGGAGATTGGAGGTCCAGAGGCTGGCAGGGCAAGGAAGAAGCAATCCGACTGAGGAACCATGAGTAAGCTCGAGGTTTGCCTGGGAATTTGTCCTTTGTATTTGGCCATCGGGCCAGGATCTGACAAGAACCACACATTTGAGGTTTAATTCTGCCATTTAAGCATTTGCATTGGCCTTTAAGGTATGGGGTTTATAGTCGAGCATGTGGCTCAGTTGAAATGCAGCACTGCCAGGCATCCCGCTGCAATATCAATGGGCCTGTATCAGTCCAACCCTGGGTCCTTAGGAACTGGTATTGTGGTGGCGGTGTAAGGTAGTGGACTCTTGCCACCTTGAACAGTTGGGGAGGATGCCTGCCCTACAGGGGCTTTACAACTAGATTCTAGGAAAGCCATGAACAGAACCCACCTAGACTTGTGTTTCTCCATTGTAAGTCTGACATTTGCAGTTATTCCTTCCATTACTTCTATTTTTGAACAAATCTCAACCCAGTCATTTAAGCTAGGGCAACTATTCATCATCCATCTCTTTGTGGTAGCTTTTTCGCTGCTGCCACATAAATGTTATACATGTAATCTCTTTGTCTTTACAGTGTGCCTCTGGCTTTGCTGGGTACTAGCTAGGGTAGGCATGGCTCAAGGAATCCCTCTATGTCTAAAGGTAGACAGCACTGCATTCTATTCCAGGCTATATCAGCTGTTCTGTCCATCTGAGTGGAGTAGATGACTGAAGCCAGTTTAGGTTCTTTATCTAGGAGCTGTTATTGTGTCCAGGGACTTACTATTGACTTTGGGATCCTGCTACTGGCAGGCTACTGGCATTACACCTTGCTGGCATTTCCCCTCCAATCAGGAGGCTGGCCGGAGCTGTTGGGCTGTGTTTCTTCAGGAAGTGCAGTGTCTGAACTAGCAGCACATTCTGTTTCAAGCTTTCAGTTGTTCTGTGAATCTGTGTGGAGTTGGTGAGTGATTCCAGCCAGTTTGGGATCTTTCTCTGGGAGCTGTTATTGTGTCCATGGACTTACTATTGACTTTGGGATCCTGCCATTAGCAGGCTACTGGCATTACTCCTTGCTGCCTTTACCCTCCAATCAGGATGCTGCTGGATCTGTTAGGTAGGATTCCAGTCAGTGTAGTGTTTGAACTAGCATCCCATTCGATTCCAAGCTGTCAACTGTTTTTGTCCATCTGAGTGGAGTAGATGACTGGAGCCAGTTCGGGCTCCTTATCTGGGAGCTCTTATTGTGTCCAGGGACTTACTATTGACTTTGGGATCCTGCTACTAGCAGGCTACTGGCATTACCCCTTGCTGCCTTTTCCACTCCAATTAGGAGGATGCTGCAGCTTTTGGGTGGGGTTTCCACTATCCTACTTCTGGCCTGCTCCAAGTCCTCCACTGCTATCCATAGCCAAAGGGTTATAAAAAGGCATCACACTGGGGGCATCAGCATGGGGCAACAATTGGCAGGATACTCTGCACCCACAGTGCGACACTTTTATCTACATCATCATATTACATTGTTATTGTGTTACTATTGTTATTGTCGTTCCTGCATTTTGCTGTCTGCATTCTGCTACTAGCTGGGTGTATTGTGTTTATAATATTAATTATTTTTGCTAGGTTTCTGTTGCAGCTTACTAACCAGAAGAACAAGCGCTATTCCAAATCAGTACACTTCAAATAGTGACAGTGCAAATATTTATTGTGGGTCCATAGGAGCAAACAAACAACCGTCTGCTGTACCCCACAATAAATATTTGCACCCTGTCACTATTTGGAGTGCATTGATTTGGAGTAGCACTTGTTCTTCCGGCTAGTGAGTTTTGCTACATTTTTTACAAGCTGCTCCTCAGTTCTGTTAGCGCTGGTTTGCTGTGGTTTTTGTTCTGTTCCAACTTGCATGCTATTGTGAATATTTTTCCGCAAACTGCTTAGTTATTGTGTGTTTCTATTTTACAGTTTCCGAATTTGTTTTCTATTGTTTAACTGAATATTAATTGCTATCCTTAACATTCCTTTTTTAGTGTAAGGGTATTTACTGTGCTGTTTTCTGACCTGCTTGTATTATGGAAGTGTATTACTAATAAGTCATTCACAAGCCTTCTGTGTGTTATAGCTTTCCCATTTTATTTTTCATTGATTTTTTCTCATGTCCGGTGAGTCCTTTCCCTGTTATTCTTTTTACTTGTTTTATTTTTGTTTTGTGTGCTTCCCTTTTAGGTCAGGCCATCCTTCCTTTGCAGTCTTTTCTGTCAAAGCTGCTTTCATGTTGCCTCCCCATCTGGGACTGGTTAACTTTACCCTTACCTCCCTATCCTATTACGGGCCTACTTTCCACTAGAATTTCTACTTAGGTAGTTAGGTCATCATCTCTGTTATCCCGCTATCTGGGTAAGGACTACTTCCCTGTAACTCATATTTTGTTTTGACCTTTTCCTTGTCTGATAAGGCTCATTTCATTTCCTCTCCTTTTCTGTTTGGCTCCACACTTACATCTTATCTTTCTTTCTCCTTTTACTTATTGCCTGGGTTGTTTTTAAATTTTGGCACTTTTTCTTCTCTATGCTGTTAACTTCTCTGGCTTTTCTCATCCTCTTCTTTCTTCTCTCCTTCACAATTTACTGTTCTTTCAACCATCCCTCTCTATCAGGCTTTCACCCTCTTCATACTCTACTCTCCCCTCTCTCCTTCATTCCCCTTGACATCCACAAGTGTCAACGTCTTCCTACTCCTTGGCTTCACCATAAAGCTCTCTGCTGCTTTCTGTCTGTTTTCTCCCCAATCCTCCCTCATCTGCTTCCCCCAACCCCTTATCCAGGCAGCATAATGGTTCCTTAAAGCTCCTTGTCACCTTGCTGCTTTTTGCAGCAGGTGACATTAAACTTAATCCTGACCCCATCACAACTCCAGCCTTGCAACTTCCCAAACGACTGAGGATTGCCCATTTAAACATCCGAAGCCTCCTCCCAAAAATTGACCAGCTACAACCTGTCATGCTTAACCTATGGCCAGATGTACTAGTCTTATCTGAATCCTGGCTCTCCTCTAAGGTCCAGGACTCTGCTGTGACTATCTCTGACTACACCTCAGCCTGGCAGGATCACACAAAGAGGGGTGGTGGGGTTGTACTTTACATATCCACCAGTATCAATGTGTGACTGTGCTTGCTGTCTCTTCCCCCTTCTCCTATGAGATGCTCCTCCTTAAACTCTCTCTTACATTCACTGTTCCCATCTTTACTGCTGGTGTTTACTGTTGCCCCGGCATGTCCCTGTTTTAGTTACTGAGCTCCCTTCCTCTGTCTGTTTTAACTCTTTCCAGAGGTGAGCTACTTATCCTCAGTTACTTTAATGTAAATTGGCTCTCCCCCAATACAAATAAGTGTTACCAAAATGTAAAGTCTCTCCAATTGACTGAACTGATATCTGACCCCACACAACTAAATTTAAAATCTTTGAATCACTCTCTGTTAGACTGGATCCTCTCATCTCTACTGTCTTGTGGATGCAAGAATCCTTCCTGATGCCCTCAGTGCCCACCATATGATTTATTGTGTGCACAAGATACATTGTCTCAAGGACCCCCTAAATTCATCTATCTCAAGTCCTTTAGTCACTGGACTTGTCCTTCCTCCTAGCTGACCTTTGGGCATCTGACTGGTCCCCCACCGCTATAGTCAATAATAATATAAATTTTACCCTTTAATACTTTCAGTCCAAATTTATGGCTGTATGGAATAGTCATGCACCCTGAGGAAACTCATCTTCCCTGGAGAACAGCTTAGGTGTTAGCTTGCCTTTGTAATAGAGACCTTGCCTGGTGACCCTTTCAGATCACTGCCTCACCAGCTGGTTTTGGCCAACTATTGGCACCTTTGCAACACCTGTACCAAAGCTATCAGATTTGCAAAGCCTGAGTATTTTGCATCCGCACTTCAAAACAGCATTAATCACCCCTCCAAGTTCTGGAAAGGTTATCCATTCCCTTTTCTCCCCCCTGACCCAGTCTGCCTACCCTATTCTCAAGGTTGGTGACTCCCTCATCTCTGACCCTTCTGCTGTTTCCTCTTCCTTTAACTCCTACTTCATCACCTGTGCTCTCTCTCTCTCTCTCTCTCTCATCCCTTCTTCCCTCTCTCCCTTTCCTCCCTCTCTTTTTTGCCTTCTCTCCTACTATTCCCTCTGCTTCCCTTAAGGCTCTGCTTGCCCTTAATCTCCACAAGGGAGGTAGCCATTATGGCCTTGATCCTAAGCTTCTGCTTCCCTCAGCTCATATCCTCACTCTGCCTATTACTCTACTTTTTCAGCCTCTCTCTCTCTCTGCATTTTGCAATGGTCCCATAAGCCTGGAAACAGGCTACTGTCAGACCTCTCCCTAAAAGTGGTGATCCTTCTTCTCCTGGTAACATTCATCCTATCTCTCTCCTTACAAGCCTGGCAAAGTTACAGAAACTCCTTGTACTTTCTCAACTCTCCTCCTTCCTTGACTCCTTCTTAACACCTTTCCAGTCTGGTTTTAGGAAACCCTACTCTACTTCCACCTCCCTCCTCTGGCTCACTGACTCTATTCTTTCAGGTATGGATCAGCGACTGATCACCTCGGTCATATTTGTTGTAAGTTTTTGACACTGAGGCACATCCCCCTCCTTCTGGACAAGTTTAAAGCAATGGGTAACTTAGACTCTGCAGTCAGTTGGTTTTGTTCTTACCTTGAGGGAAGATCTGAAGCTGTCTGGATAAGAAGTAGTAGTAGCAGATTTTATTTCTTTTGCGCGCCCTTCCCCGTAGGTGCGGGGTGCCCTTAAAAATAAAACTAGACAAACAACAAAGGTAGATACACAAAACCTGTAACACAATAAATATAAATAATAATAAATAGCCATCAATAAAATTCCTGTTAATAAACCACGACTGCTTGTTACACTGGAAAAGTTTCTCAGGCCCCAAAGGCCTGTTGAAAAAGGAATGTTTTTAGTTTCCTTTTAAATATCTCAAGGGAGGGGACCTCCTGGAGGTACTCTGGCAAATAATTCCACAGGACCAAGGCAGCCACTTCGAAAGCCCAGTCCATGGAAGATTTTAACCTTGCTCTGGAGGCCTCCAGGAGAGCCCCTTCCATTGATCGGAGAGAGCAACTTGGGGGTGTAGCTATGCAGAAGCTCTATCAGGTAGCCTGGACCCAACCCGTGCAGGGCCTTATAGGTCAAAAGACCTTCAGATATTTTAAAGGATATGCGCCAGTGCACCGGCAGCCAGTGCAGTTTGAGCAGCTCCAGCGTAATATGACTAGACCTAGGAAGGCCCGTCAATAGTCAGGCCACAGCATTCTGCAGCAGCTATAGGCATCACAGTGCACCTCCTCTGACCCCGAGTGCATTACAGTAGTCAAGCCTCATGGTGACAAATGCATGTACTAGTATGGCCAGATCACCAGGAGGAATAAGGGATCTAATTCAGGCGATGTCATGGAGATGGTATAAGCCAGTCTGCACAGCAGCCAACACCTGAGCATCAAGTGTCAGCTCACTGTCCAGAACAATGCCCAAATTCCTCACCTTGGGAGAGGTCTCTAGTTCGGTCAGACCAATAAAAATCCTAAAGCTTCCCCAGAGGCCCTCATCCCCCCGACCCAGTTCAACCACCAATACTGCAGTCTTCCCTGGGTTAAGCCCCAGCCAGTTCAACGATGTCCAAGTCCAGATCTTGGACAAACACTTATTCAGCACGTCGACCGCATCAGAAGCACCATTTCATTATCACTCGCATCCATTCAGGCATTCCCCAAGGGTCTGTCCTGGACCCTATTCTCTTTTCCATATTCCTGAATGACCTCCCCTCTTTCTGTTCCTCTGCATCCATTCATATGTATGCTGATGATGCAGTACTTTTTGCATCTTGCTCCTCTTCCCATGACCTACCTTACAGCTACAGCTGGATTTTAACAGCATTTGGCACTGGTTACACTCTGAGCACATGAACCAACTCCAACTGGACTTTAACAACATCCAGCTTTGGTTCCGAGATAATCAGTTATCCCTCAGTACTAAGAAAACAATCTCTATGACTTTTGGTACTAGGCAGAGACTTGCTAGAGTTCTCCCCCTTCCTTCCTTCTTTCATACCCTCAATGGTGCAACTATTGAAGAGGTTTCCTCCTTCAACTACCTTGGGTCATGCTAGATCACCACCTAGATTTTTCTGTTTATGTGGATCCTATCTGCAAGAAGCTCCACCCCAAGCTTGGGGAGATATACAGAAAGGCTCCATGTTAAAACAGTGACTCCCAAACAGCGAGGAGTCAAAACAGCACAGAATAATAGTGAGTGCCATTACTGGCAAACTTTCTGTTTGCAGGGGCTTTACCCGGTGCCCCCACCCTTACTTAATATACCAACTCCGGGGTGGACCTCGGAAGGGGAACAGAAAGTTCACCGATATGCATTTGCTATTAGCCTGAGCCATTTTGACTCCTCACCATTCGGCGGTTGCTATCTTTACTGACTAGCATACAGAAATAAAATAAGTATTCCACTTCCTGCATGCAGAGAAATCCTCACTAAGATGATTCTGCTCATTTTTAACTATGGAGAAATTGTTTATAGTGCTGCTCCAAAGTCCACTTTAGCTAGACTGGACCCTCTCTTTCACTTCTTTCTGTCACTTTGCCCTTGAAAAATCCATGCATACACATCACTGTACCTTGTATTCTTCCTGGTCCCTCCCCTCTCTTGATGCCAGGCACCTTACCCACTGTATTTCCTTTATCTCCAAATTTTGGTTTTGTCTTTTTCCCTTCCTTCTCCCCTTTATCCTCTGATACTCAAAGCTTGCTCTCATTCTTTTGCTCTCCCTCAAATGAAATCTGCTGCAGCTAAGCTCCCTTCTCATTCTGTTTTTCTAAACTATGAGGATCTCTTCCCCCTTCTAATCTTTTTCTTTGTTTTTGTTTTTTTTTTAAACCAGGAGAAACACACTAAGCTGAAGCTTGTTTACAGGTGTGACCTGGGAGCATGACCTGGGAGCACAAGGAAGTTAAGTGACTTGCTCAGGGTCACATAGTATGCAAGTGGGGGCTGTGAGATTCAAACCCAGGTCTCCAGGTGTGCAGTTCAGAGCCTTAGACCACTGCACTATACTGCCTCAAAATTCCACTCTTCCACCTATTCGCTCTGCTCCTTCCTTTCCTGCTCTTAAATCTCTCCCCCGTGAGTCCTCTCTTCACTCTTGCAGTTGCTTCTGATATTGGGTTGGACTCCTTTCACCTGTAACTCATCCAGTCATGAGATTTTCAGCACTTCCCCACTTCCCTAGCATCAGTCTTTTCTTTTGTTCCTCTATTTTTGATATGTTGATCACTAATTTAATGTTCTTTTGCCAGTTCCACAATTCACTCAGTGGTAAGTCAGTTTATTCTTAATCATTATTGTCTTGTTTTCTTTGGACATACTTATTTTTGTTCTACGTACTTTATACTTTGCATTCTGTAGCTGTTCTCTTCTACGCTACTCTCTTCCCCTTCCCCAGAACACATCTGGAAATGAGCTGATACCAGCTCAGTATGTCTTTCCTGGTAAAACCTTTGAAATAAATAAATAAATAAAAAACAACTGTCCCTCAATGCCAAAAAAAACAGTTTCCATGACTTTTGGTACTCAACAGAGGCCGACCAGATTCACCTTCCTTCCTTTTTTCTCACAACCTTGATGGTGCTATGATTAAGAATGTATCTTCCTTTAAGTATCTTGGGATCTGGCTGGACCAACATCTGGATTTCTCGGTGCATACTGTTGTTATTCAGTTCACTGTCTTGCCGACTCAGAGGTGTCCCTGACGTCACTGCTGATCAGCTTGTATTTAAATCAATGCTCCTGCGAGCGGGCACTAGTGCTGGACTGACTACAGCCTAGAAGGAGTCACTGCCTGTGAAAGCGTTGTTTTAGACATATATTTTATACCTGAAACTGTGTTGTGTTGTGCATAACTATTTGGCGACTCTCTGGAGAGAGAGGTGGGCTAGTGACCATAACAGATCTCCCAGTAATCATTAGATTTGGCTCAGGCCATACAGATTGTGGAAATTTGGAAACGCATTCAGGGCATCCAAATTTCTGGTACTGGCATTGCGAACAGAACATTAGGTTCTGAAAGACTGATATCATTTACGTTTGTCAGGAGGTAACTAGAGCTCTGCATAGACCTTTATTAAATATACCTACTGTTGTTATTCAGTTCACTGTCTTGCTGACTCAGAGGCATCCCTGACGTCACTGCCAGTCAGCTTGTATTTAAACCAATGCTCCCGTGAGTGGGAGTGGGAGTGGGAGTGAGCGTGAGCGAGAGCGCGTGGCTCTGCGCAGAGATGCGTGCAGAGACAAGCACATCTGAGCTTGTGTCTGCCATGTCCGCTGGGTCAGCAAGGTTACAGGGCTTGTAAGTATTATGGTTCATTGCTTTATATAACATAATAAGTCCTGTAATACTATAAACTACTCAAATGGAGGGTTTTCTGAATGCCAGTGACATAACCCATGGCAACTGTTGCCAGGCATGTTTGATGTATGCACATGGGGAACAGATTCAAGGCTTTGTCTGTGACAAATGTTTATTAATTAACACATTACAAGATGAAATCGCTAGACTCCACAGTAGGGGACAAGCTCACTCTGACATAAGGGAACTAGAGGACTATATTGACTCATTTGCCTCCAATCTTAATGTAACTTTCCCTTCTGGATCAGATACTGGTAATGTTGATGTGTCCTCACCTGAACATTTAACACCTGATAACTCATGAGCTATAGTGCCCAAACATAAGACAAAAAGAAGAGGGGGACAAATTCACAGTGCAACCCCCCTGCACAATACTTATGAAACCCTACATATTGATGAGGATCCTACAACAATTATCGATGCTAATGTAAAAACACCTGTTGTACAAAACTTTAGTGCTGATTTTAAATCTAGGCCTAAAGTATTTCCCAACATTCCAGCATTTAAGCAAAATTTATCTCACTGCATTGCAGCGGAAGCCAACAATACCCCTGATTCCCTAAATACTAAGAATGTTAGGATAACAGACAGTAAACCAAAACCCATTTTTGTTTTAGGTGACTCTATTATTAAATACACTGATCAATTAATTTGAAACCCTGTTAAGTACAATCGTACCTGCTCCAGTTACAGGGGTGCCCGAGTCTCTGATATTTCTAAAATAGCAAACAACCTATTTTCTGGGAAATCAAATAATGCACCCGTTGTTATTCATGCTGGCACAAATGATATAACCAAAACAACTTTATCCAAGCTAAAAAAGGACTGTGTGTCACTAAACAACATCCTCACAGAAAAGGGATGTGATGTCTGTTTTTCAGAGATCCTTCCAGTACCACGTGCAACTTCTTATATAACCAATAAAATCAAGGCACTGAATGACTGGTTGAGAAAATGGTGTCTCAGACAACATATCCCATGCCTTACTCACTGGGAGGATTTCCACAACAGATCATCCCTTTTCTGCTGGGATGGGCTACACCTTAGTAGGAGAGGGAGTACAATTTTGGGAAAAAGTATTGCCTCCTTTACAGCTAGTTCTTTAAACTAACAAAAAAGGGGGAGAATGGACTTAGATCCAAGTCTCTGGCACTAAATCCTTTTAAAAGGGATCTCTGTAATGTTCTGTCCCTTAATGCAAGGTCTCTCAATACTCTCAAAAGCGTTGAGTTAGAAGCTAAATGCCTTCTGCTAAAATTAGATATCATGTCAGTTACTGAAACCTGGTGGAATTCCAACTCAGATTGGCTAAAAAACATTCCAGGGTATAAACTTTACCAAAAGACCGGGTCGATCAGAAGGGGTGGGGGGGGGGTGTCTGTTTGTATGTCAAAAATGACATTGCTTCTCACAAAGCAACCTTTCAGACTGATACAGAGTCTGTTTGGATTAATATCCAACTGAAAGGGCAACCCCAGATTACATTGGGTACTTGCTATCAGCCATCTAATGCAAGTTCTCAGTATAATGATATGCTATTAACTGAAATGAGGAGCATTGCAGATAAAGGTAACATCATATTATTGGGTGATTTTAACCTACCCACTGTGGACTGGGAAACTTTAACAAGTGTATCTACAATAGACAGAAACTTCCTTTCCATGATGATTGATCTTGTACTGGAACAATTAAACAGCAAACCCACTAGAGGGAATAATATTCTGGACCTCATATTTGCATCCCCGGACAATACTATCTCTGACCTCTCTGTATCTAAGCCATTGGGTACCAGTGATCATAAATATTTATGCTTTCACTTAACATATAACCAATGCAGTATCTTTCAGAACACATTATTTAAGAACTATGATAAAGCTGACTTTACAATTATAAATCAGTATCTAAGTAACATCCCTTGGAAAGAAACTTTGTTACCCCTCACTCTTGAGGAACCCTGGACCTACCTAAAAAACATTATCTTAGATCTGGAAACTAAATATGTTCACATAAAGAATAAATATAAAGGGAAGGGAGAAATACCTCCTTGGATGAATAATCATATAACTAAGTTAATTCACCATAGAAAATGTTCTATAAATTAAAAAAATGTCCCCAATATAAGAACAATGAATATTTATTGCATTTTCAGACATCTGTAAAAAGATTGAAAAGTGCAATTAAATTGGCTAAACGTAACTTAGAATTTAAAATTGCACACACCAAAAATGGACACAAATCCTTATATGCCTATCTAAATTCAAAAAAAAGGGAAGCTGTAGGTGAATTGGACCTTTAAAAAAGGCTAATAGTTTAATTACTTCTGACAAGGATACAGCTAATACTTTCAATCAATATTTCTGTTCAGTATTCTCAATGAAAGACCCGCAATGAGCCCAACTATACCTGTCATCAAACAAAATGCACCCCTTGTAACTAATGAACATACTGAGCAGGTGTTAAGATCTCGGAATAGAAAAAGTTGCCAGGACCTGATGGTATTACTTCACGGTTCTTAATTGAAACTTCAGAAATAATTAAAATTCCACTAACTATTATTTTTAATAAATCTTTGGATGAATCCATTGTCCCTTCTGACTGGCTAAAAGCCAATGTGTCACCCAGCTTTAAAAAAGGGAGTAGAACAGACCCAGCAAATTATCTTCCCATTAGTTTAACTTCGGTTCCATGCAAACTTCTAGAAATAATAATTAAAAGAATTTTAGAAACAGAACTTCATATATCAAACTTTAATGATAGTGCCCAACATGGATTTAACCAGGGGTACTCCTGCACATCCAATCTTGTAGCTTTTTACAACAATATTAATCAGGGGCTTGACTGTAATACTGTATACCCATGGATGTAATCCTTTTGGACTACAGTAAGGTGTTTGATCATGTTCCACACAATAAGTTAATTAATAAACTAAAATACCTAGGGCTCCCTAATATTCTTGTGTCTTGGGTTAATAGCTGGTTAACAGATAGGATTCAACAGGTTAAAATCAATGGTGAGCTGTCTGACAGTGGTAGAGTGACAAGTGGAGTGCCTCAGGGTTCGGTTCTGGGGCCAACCCTTTTTAATTTATACATCCCCGATATGCAATTAAATTCTAATAACACTCTCTCCAAATTTGCTGGTGACTCTAAACTGGGTGGTAGGGTGGACTCAGATGCTAACATTAAACAAATGGTTTACGATCTTAACAGTATCAACACATGGGCAACTTTACACAACATGGATTTCAATATAGGCAAATGTACTGTACTTCATTTCAGTAGACATTACCCATTACATTCCTATAAACTTAAAGGAATCACATTAAAAGTCTCTAATAGTGAAAAAGACCTCTCGGTCATTATCAACAATAAGCTAACCTCCACTGATCACTGTGGCAAAATATCAAAATACTTTAATGCTCTATTAAGAAGGATAGACCGAACATTCATCTCAAAAGTTGAGAATGTATAATCCCTCTCTACAGAACATACATCAGGCCATATCTGGATTATGGATCACCCTTTTGGAATCCATATTTAAAAAAGGATATAGCTAGACTAGAACAGATACAGAGAAAAGCCACAAAGATGGTCCCTTACCTGGCACAATTAGATTATCAGAATAGACACCAGAAATTAAATCTGTACCCTTTACATCAAAGGCGCACTCGGGGCCACCTATTATTCCTATACAAATTGTTAAAAACTCCATCACTAATGCAGCAATGGGGCATACATTACCCCGAAAGGAAAGTAGTACCTAAACTGCATACAAAACAACTTGAAGTCCAACAGGTTAAAACAAATCTTAGACTAAATTAATTCTCAGTAAGGGCTCCTAAATTATGGAATAAACTTCCACAGATTTTAGTAAATAGTGAAACCTTTGAAACTTTTAAAAAGGGATTAGACAAATGGCTTAACCACTTACTGAAAGAAATGTTCCACAAACTTGTGGGGGGCATTCTCGATGGTCCACGGCCTACTTATGCCCCATTAACACAGAGTAAACCGAGTAATATTGATGCCATACACCATAAGCTGTACCCCAAGCTTGGTGCACTGTACAGGAACTATGTGAGTATCCTGTTTCCCACCTTCCAAGAGATTGTTTTAAAAATGACTCTCCCTATTTTTGACTATGGTAATATAGTCTATAGTGGAGCTGCCAAATCATCCCTTGCCAGACTGAGCCCCCTTTTTCATTCTTTTTGTCATTTTGCTTTAGATTACCCCCCCCTGTACCCACCACTGCTCATTCTACTCTGCTCTTTCACTCCCCTCTCTTGATGCCAGGTGCTTTTCTCAGTGTGCCTCCCTTATGTCCAAATTCTGGTATGGTTCCCTTCCCTCATACCTTACATCCCTACTATCCTCCCCCCTTCTTCCACCTTCTTCACAGTAACAGTCCCCATTGCCTCTCTACTTTCTTCTAGGAAATCTGTGGCTGGTGAAGTTAGCAATAATACCCTCCAGGGTGGGCAGTATTGTGCTCTGCCAGGCTGTCCAGGAGCGTAATGAGGCCCAACGCTGCAGACGAAGTGCCTGGCAGGTCCAGTATAGTCCAATACTGCCCACTCTGGTGGGTATAACTGAACTTAGAAAATGGGATTTGGGTTGTATTTTAGAACAAAACAGTTTAACAAAATTTAAAGAAATACTGTAAATAGTCCCTTTAATGCTGTCATAGTCATTAGGTGGCACTGTCTTGTTTTGTGTGGAGCTATTGTGGACTATGTCCTGCCCTCCCACCAAGCAGCAGTGTCTACCTTCACCATCACCCCCAGCACTGAACTCCATTACCAACAGCAGTCAAAAGCTAATCCTGCAATTGCCATTTCCTATATAGAGCAGTTTTGATGTGTTTTCTAAATGTGGTTGCCAGAAGCTGACCACGTGGCTTGAAAGTATTGGGGATGGGGGTGCAGAGCAGTGTGCTTACTTGCTAACAGTCTGTTGACTCCCCCCCCCAATGAGTGGCATACCAGTATTGTTTGTTTTTTTCATGGTAGCGGAATCGGGAGATAGTGTACTGTAATGCAGTCGGCAAATGTATCTGGAGTGGAATCCATGATCAGGAGAAATAATAGAGATGACAGTTGTCATGGAGTCGACAATCTGACAGATTTTTTATTTTTTTTTATTTTATTGAAATCTAGGATTACAAATACCTTTGAGCAGGAACTGCTAATTTACAAAGGTTCCACGTCGAAGGAATGGGGGTATACATACATACATACAAAGGTCAAAATAATAATACATAGTTACACAATAAAAGTAGTAAGAGATTGAGGCTTAGGAAATTCCAGTAATTCAAAATGTGCCAAATGTTAGGTAGCATGACATACCAGCCAAGGTCAATCTTAGAAATAAGTGCTGCAGGTGAGAAGGGGGGTATGCAGGCAGGAAAGCCATTGTCGGAGGGTAGAGGGTGAAGGTAAGAGCTCTAAAGGGGAGGGAGGGGAGGGATAAAAGTCAGAAAATGCACAGGGGGGAGGAAAGGGAGAGGGGGCAAGGGGGTAGGCAGGTAGAAGGGGGCAAGGTGGGGAGAGGTAGCTGTCAAGACTGAAGTGGAGGGCAGTGAGCAATGAGCCCCTAATTAGGCGAGGCAGTCACAATGACTAGTTGAAATGAGATGAAGTCGGAGTTGTCTCTTAAAAGGGCCAAGAGCAGCAGCAGTTAGAGTTTCTTTGTTGAGAGTATTGTACCACTGTGGTGCTCTGTTGGCAAAGGTCCTCTGGCCCATGGTAGTTCAGCATCTGGGGACAAGGAAGGTTAGTTGTTGTGAACTTCTAGTTTGCTGGGTGCTGTAGTGGTCAATGAGGACCTTTTCAATACCTGGGGGCATGACCCTGAGGAGGACTTTTTTGGCTAAGAGGCAGGTTTGATACTGTATCCGGCTGATGAGAGGAAGCCATCCCTGCCTCAGTGTACAGGTCACAAGTGTGTGTAAGTCGGTCAGCCCCAGTTAGCAGCCTGCATGCTTTGTTGAGTGCAACTGTAATTCTGCAGAGGGCAGAGGCAGAGCCATAAATTGCTAGCCCATAATCGATGATGGAGGTGACAGAGCTGTTGTAGCCAACCGGAGAGTGTCAGGAGTCATGCAGTGTTTGTGCTTGTAGAGCAGGCCTATACGGATGTTGGTGGCTTTGGCGACAGAATCTTTGTGCTGATGGTAGGAAAGTGAGCTGTCCAATGTGACACCTAGGTATTTAAAATCAGGAACGTGTTCAAGTAAGGTCCCTGTTTGGTTTAGGATGGTGAGGTCACGGGATTTATACTTGCTCCTGGTGTTGTAGAAGGTCATAACCTTTGTTTTGCTGTAGTTCATGACCAGTTTGTGTGACTTGAACCACTCTTCGATGCACATGAATTCAAGCTGTAATTGTTTCTCGAGGAGCTCTGCGTTTTGGTGGTTGGTGAACATGACTCCGTCATTGGCGTAGAGCAGTAATTTCTGGTGGCAGACACTGGGAAGGTCATTGAGGAAGAGGGTGAAGAGTAGTGGCCCCAGGATGGAACCCTGTGGGACCCCTGAAAGGAATGGCTTTTCTTCCGAGGTGACACCGGCAATCCTAACCCGCTGGACCCTCTCCCCAAGGTAGCTTGAAAACCAGAGCAGCGCTTCATTGGAGAGCCCAATGTTTGATAATTGCTTGAGTAGGAGGGTGGTTCACAGTATCAAAGGCTTTGTAAGGTCGATGAATACTGCCCCTACACAGTTTCCTTTGATCAAGCGTGGTATGGATGAAGCCAGTGAATTCTAATAGTGCAGTGGTGGTACTGTGCCCTTTTCAGAAACCATGTTGCTCAGGACACTGGATGTCATATTTTTCCAGGTACTTGACTAGTTGGTCTGAGGCATGCGCCCAGGGCCTTAGACAATGGAGGGAGGATGGAGATAGGTCTGTAGTTGGAGTGCAGTGATTTGTCTCCACTTTTGTGTACCGTGTGATGGTCGCCTGTTTCCAGCGAGATGGGAACTGGGACATCCTTAGTGATAGGTTGAGGACCTTTGTCAGGGGTTCAAGGACTTCTTCAAGGACAAGTGCCAACAACTTCAGGTCAAGGGAGTCACCGCTGTAGCCTGCGTTGTGAATGACCTTCCGAATATAGGCTCTGGCTTTATGCACTGGGATCTCCTTGAAGAAGAATTGTGGGGCAGGGTGTAGGAGAGTAGTTGCAGGAGGGTTACTACCAGAGGGGGCATCAAAGAAATTAGAAGGGAGGACACTATCCAAGTTGGAGAATGCATTGTTAAAGGTGTTGGTGATTGTGTACAGGTCAGATGTTGGTGTTCCATTTATGTTGAGCATGGTGGGTGGTGACTTAGGATCCTTGCCTGTAAGGTCTTTCAGGTTACTCCAAAATTTTTTTCCATCACCCCAGGAGTTGGAGAGAGCTCTTTGAAGTATTTGCATTTGGCACTCCTAACTGCCCGCTGTGCACTCATTTCTGGCAGCTTTATATTTATGAATATCCCCAGGTTTGGATGTTGCACGGCACAGTGCCAGAGATGATCCTTATGTTTGAGTAACGTGATTAGATCGGGGGTTATCTCAAGGGTTAGCTCTGCCCCTGACCTTCAGCTTTTTGAGAGGTGCAAAGATATTGCAGGCCGCAGTGAAGTGGCTGATGAAAAGGTCTAAGGTTTGGTTTACATCAATGGCAGAGTCGACTGGTGTCCAGTCCAGGTGGCTTAGGTGTATCTTTAGTAGCTCAAGGTACCCCTGCTTTAACACTCTTGTGTGGATTATTTTAGGAGGGGGCTTAATGAATTTGTTTGTCCAGGTACATGTGACCGGTGAGTGGTCACTGATCCCATCAGGGAGCACTGAGACTTTAGAGATTCGTTCAGGGAGATTAGTAAGGATCCAGTCCAGAAGTGTGTGAGACCCTGTCCTATAGTTGCATCTGGTGGGGGTGGTAACAAGCTGGGTGAGGTTCTGTGATGTGACAGCATCCTTGTAGTTTCTGGCCTCCAGCGATAGCCAATTTATGTTGAAGTCGCTTAGTACTATGAGTTCAGAGTTATGGTGTAATCCCTGTAGGCTTTCCAATATGGTCATAAATCCATTGGGCTGATCTTTAAGGGGTAGGTACACAGAGGCAATGGTGAGCTCCTTGTTGTGCACCCCGAGTAGAACCTTAATAGCGAGAACCTGCTAGGGTGGTTTAGGGTTTGAGAACGGGAAGACTTGACCCAGATAGGAATTCCTCAGGTAGATGGCACAGCCTCCGCCTCATTTGGAAACCCTGTCCTGCCTGAATATAGAATATCCAGGGATGGTGACTGCAGCGTCTGGTATCTTGGGGTTAAGCCACATTTCGACAACAGAGAGTACATCAGGGCTATGTTGCTGGACCCAGGTTTGCAAGATCTCAAGTTTGTTAAGGAGGCTGCAGACATTGATTGAGGCTAATGTGAGGGACCCCTCCCGCCTTTTTGTGGCATGGGGTGCTAGGCCGGTAGGCCCTGGGTTAGGATGAACATTTCCAGATATCAGAAGTAGCATAAGTAGTATCCTAAGAAGGTACGCTTTAATCATTTTGCAGACTAGTTTTGTTGTAGGGCATCTAGCCCTCTTGGCCTTGCTGGTCTGCGTTTGCCCCGTGATACTGCAGAGCACAATATATAAAGCCATGTTCTCAGAGGTGCCACGTGATTGATGAAAAGTAATCAAATCCAGAGAAAATGGTGAACTACCGGGGACCAGAAAACTGTTATTGTAGCTCAAAGACCCAGAATGTGATGGCTGTGTTTATGCTGAGAGGTAAGCACGCTCTGTGCTACCAATACCACAATGATATAAAAAAACAGTTTTTCTCTGATGTGGTGAAAGACTAGGAAATAATGGGGATGTGGCACAGGCTGTGGCAGTACTCTTGCTGTCTACCTCCCTACAGGACAAACAAAATAGCTGATGTAGTTGGGGGGGGCTGTATATCTCGCTAAGTGAGAAAAAATGGTGGCTACTTGAAGCTGAAAATTCCATGGGCACAGTGATGCTGCAAGGTAATCAGGTGCCAAAGACTGGGACTTGTTATTTCTCAGTCTCTGTTGCCTGATACCAGACTGGCTACTTGGTAGCATTAGCCAATCAGAAATAACAATTCTCCCCACCCATTTTTATGTTTGCTTGCACGCACAGCACACAAGAAACATATTGAGGTTAGTAGAATATTGCAGAGGTGTGGCAGTGTTTGGCCAATCCAGCGAACGCTTCCAGGGGAGTATCCCTCGGCCACCAATCAAGAGGGAAGCTGCTGATGATGGAAGTTTCAGAACAAGCACCAAACTTGAAAGAAATCTGCCACTGCAATCACTGACAGTTTCTTCATTGCAGTGGCAGATCTCTTCCCCCTTCCCCTTCCCGGCAACCAGGCACATTCCAGCCATGCACATTACAGTGCACAGTAATGCATATGGCTGGACTTACGAGCAACTAATTTGCTCAGTGTGCCTTTCCCAGTGAAATATATAATCAGCCCCACTGTAGCTTTGTATAATTGGCGGCTTCTGCCACCCACCACACAGTCCCCCAAAGCCGACATCGGGGAGCCAATCCCCATGTTAGCATGCTCCTTCCAAGCCCAAACATACCTTTTGCCAACAACGGGGTGCCCAATCCCCATGTCAGCATGCCCCCCCCCACTCATTATGGCACACTGGGAGCTCACCCCAGTGTGCCAAAGTAACTATCTTTTTCCAACATTGGGATGCCCACTCCCAGTGTCAGATGTGCCCCACACCCCTTTTTTCAGCCGACCTCGAGGTGCCCAATCCTGGGTCAGCATCGATCCCCCACTAGTCTGAACACTGGGAGCCCACCCCAGTGTGCCGCAATTTATTTTTCATAGTATTTCACCTGTAAAAAGAAAACTGTCCCCAAGGTCTTTTTATAAACCTATAGAAAAGAAAACAGTCCCTCATCATCCACGCTGCCCTCTCCCCATACCGACCATCCCTCTGTGCACCCTCCCTGCACCCCCTCACCCATACTTACCTCCGGAGGCCTGGCACTGTGATCTTCCGTGGATCAGGAACACATCTGCACTTTTCAAAGCCGACCGCAAACTGAAGAAATTGCGTAAGCCAATAATGGAAATCAATGAGGGGTTTCCAACTTAGGTTGTTATCTCAGCCATTTTAGGAGGTTTGGTCACAAATTTTCAACATGGGTTCTTGGGACCCACCACATAAATACAGTATTTGTCATTTATTCTTCAGTCCCAAGGTGATTCTGCACAGTGACCATGTAGAATCACCTTTCGGACTGATTAACGAAACAACAGTGCCACTGTTCATGAAGTGGGGTCCCAAAAAGCCCATGTTGCAAGTTAGGTGAAAAACTCCAAAAAATGACTATGTTATGAGAATGCATTGTGCAGTTTGTACGCACGCTCATAACTTCACTCATTTTTAGTATTTTCACTCCAAATTTCCAACATTGCCATTTTTTCACACCTTCTTATGAACAGTATAGCTGTCATATTTTTGCATCCTGCCCAAAACATGTTTTCGCACCCTTGGCTTAGAATGGCACAGTCTCTGTGTGAAATCAACTTTTGGGCCAGATTAATGAAATCACAGTGCCTCTGTTCATGAGGGGAGGTCTCAAAAAGGCCATGTTGAAAATTTGGTGAAAAAATTCCAAAAAATGACTTCGTTACGAACATGTGTTACACAATTTCTATGCATGCTCATAATTTTGCCACTTTTTCATACTTTCACTCCAGATTTTCAACATTGCCATTTTTTCACACCTCCTCATGAACAGTACAGATGTCATTTTTCACATCCTGCCCAAAATGTCTATTTGCACCTGTTGCAACAAATGGCATATTCGCTGTGCAAAATCACGTTTCGGGATTGAGTAACAAAACGATAGTGCCACTGTTCATGAGGTGGGGTCCCAAAAAGCCTATGTTGTAAATTTGGAGTGAAAATACCAACAAAGCCTGGGGCATTAGGGTTTACAACCATAAAACTGACAGGCATCGGGGGTGGCTTGGGTGCGTTGGCGTGATAACCATTCCACCTCACTCCCAGCCTCATCCACTGACAGGCATCATAGCTTGTGCCTGGGGTCTTTGGCCCTAATGTTCACTCCATTCTCCTATACTGCACCCATTTCAGCTTATTTCCTTATGGAATGGTGTGAGTGTAAGGGCCAAAGACCCCAAGGCATACCGTGACACCTGTCAGTGTCTGCAGGGTGGGGTGAGGTGGAATGATGTGAGCGTTATGGCCGACGACCCAAAGGCACATCCCAACACCTGTCAGTCTCTGCAGGGTGGGGGTTGGGGTTGGTGTTAGTTCAATACTTTATTGCCATTCCTATTAGTCATCTCTATAACTCATGCAGTACCAATGCCAATACCAGCAAGCAAACATTCGGCACTGACAAATGGTTGTCTAATCTGCTTAATCATATAACTTTCCTAAACTTTGGTCTTTCCTTCCCTTATCAATCTGCTCTTCCTCCTCTGCTTTCTCCTTTTAATTTCTTCTTCGTGACTTTTCTACTCCCACCTGCAACTCTTCGTAACCCTCTACCTTTTGACTCACCCCCCCCCCCCACTAGTACAGCCCTGGTTTTGCTCCCCTCATCCCCAGGCTATACATTTTTGAATAGTTTCCCACTGCCTATCAAAACTCAGTTTTATCTACTACATGTATCTGTTGTACTGATTTGCTGTATTTGACTTCTATTTTTGTAATGTTGTTTATACTATTCAGTTTTTCCGCCTCTTGATCAATCTCCACTTCCCCTCACCCCCAGGACGCATCTGGAAATGAGTCTTCAACAGCTCAGTATGTCTTTTCTGGTGAAACTTTAGAAAGAAAGAAATATTGGTATGTTTATGAACGGTCCCCCATAGCAACACCCACATCTCTACATACCCCAGGTTCCCAGTCATGTGGTGAGAAAGTACGTTTGTGTAAGAACTTACCATAACAGTAGATCTTCAAGAGTATCTCTTGCAGCAGGTCCTTACACATGGGATTACAGCTGCAGGCATCATTTCCTCTAGATGACTTCTCAGCAGTCGACCCTGGGACCTCCCCCCCCCCAGCACTACCACGTGGTGTCCACCTGGCAGATATAAAAAGGGGAGGTCCCAACTACTCCTCAGTTCTTTTCCATCCTGGTGATTGAATGTGAAAACATATCTTAGGCCTCCAATGGGAACCGAGAAGGGAATTCAAGGCAGCAGCTGATGGAGACGTAAAAGACAGGAGCATGGAACCCTTCTGAAGTAACAGCAAGAGGGAAGGAGGGCGGTGCTGCATGACCTGCTGCAAGAGATACTCTCGAAGATCTACTGTTATGGTAAGTTCTTACACAACCATACTGTCCTCTTCAAGGCAATCTCTTGCAGCAGGTCATTACACATGGGAAGATTTCCAAGCAGTTATTATACGCAGTGGGAGGAGGAAGCAAATCACTAGGGCTTTAGGACAGGAGATCTTGTAGGATGGCCTGTCCAAAAGTGGTCTGCTTCTTAGCAGCAATGTCTAGACTGTAATGCTTGGTGGAGGTATGTGCAGTACACCATGTGGTGGCTTCACAAATATCTGAGGCAGAAATGCCCAGGAAACATGCTGTAGAGGCAGCCATGCCTCTGGTAGAATTCGTATTTTGCATAGATAAACTTAATGTAGTTGGCCAACCATGTGGAGAAGCACTGCTTTGGAACACTAATGTCCTGATTTCCAGGGGTGAAAGAAACAAAATGTTGCTCAGTTTTTCACAACTGTGAAGGGCAGAGAAGGTAAATGCTCAATGTTCTATGCACATTGAGAGAATGAAGCAGGGCTTTCCCTGGACTCGTAGGCTCTGCAAAGTACAGTGGTAACTGAATGGTCTGATTTAAAGTAAATTCAGAAACAACCTTTGGCAAAAATGATGGGCTTGTGCATAAAGACACCCGGTCATTATGAAATTGCAGGTATGGAGGTTTGCAGATTAGTGCGTGTAACTCTGAGACACGTCTGCCTGACACAATGGCAACTAAAAAACATAGTTTTCCAAGAAAGATAACAGAGGTTGCTGGACTCAGTGGGCTCAAATAGACTCATAGTCATTTTTTCAAGCACAAAATTCAAATCCCACACAGGGACTGGATCCCAGATAGTGGGACACAGGTGCAGAATACCTTTTAAAAAGGTTCAAATCAAAGGTAACTGGGACAAAGGGATGTTGTCCACAGGTAAATGAAATGCAGCAGTGGCCAAAAGGTAGACTTTTACAGAGGAATATTTCAGTCCACCCTCCGACAAGGACAGCAAATAATCAAAGATGCACAGAGGGGAACACTCATAAGGATTTAAGTCCAGTGTGGACACCCAAATAGAGAAGTGTTTCCACTTCATGGAATAGGACGACCAAGTAGATAGCTTCCTAGCAGCCCAGAGAACTTCTGCCACCTTTGGGGACACCCGGAAGCATGAGAGGACTTCGTCCTCAGGAGCCAGGTTTGCAGATTGAAGGATCGAAGATCCAGGTGTAGCAGGGAGTCTTGTGCCTGGGACAGTAAAGCATGGCAAATTGGCAGAGGTATGGGATCCAGTTCCAAGAGCTGTAGAAGCAGAAGGAACCAAATCTGTCTTGGCCAGAATGGTGCTACGAGAATCACAGATCCCTGTCCTGGACCAGTTTGAGTATTACTCTCTGAATGAGTGGAAAGGGTGGGAAGGCATAAAGAAATTTTCCTGTCCAAGAAAAAGATAATGCATCCCACCACACAGTTCCAGGACCTCGCAAGAGAGAGAGAGCAGTAAAGCGGCAGTTTTGTATTTTGCAGAGAGGCACATAGGTCCAACTCCAGTCGGCCCCACAGGTGTAAGATGTCATTTAGAACGTCGTACAAGATTTCCCTTTCGTGGGCCTGGGCAGTGGATCTGCTCAGAGCATCTGCCAGGGTGTTGGACACCCCAGAGATGTGTACTGCCAGAAGATGGATATTTCTCTGGATCACCCAATACCACACCCTCATCAATTCTCTGCAGAGAGGGTAGGAAATGGGTGCTTCTTTGCTTGTTTATGTAGTGAACCACCATAGAACTGTCTGATTGCACTTGAATGCAACCAGGGGGAGGTAAGCCTCAAATGCCTGTAAGGAGTAAAGAACTACCCTCAGCTCCAAGACATTAATGTGGAGGTGGGCCTACACTGGCGTACAAGATCCCTGGGACCTGATGTGCAGGAGATGTGCACCCCACCCTGTCAAGGAGGCGTCTGCAGTCAGAATGAGACTTGGGACAGGAGAACAGAATGGCATGCCTCGCATTTATTTGTCTCTGGACTTCCACCATTGCAGAGCTCAAGGAGCCTGGGCAGACATCAGGACCAGGGCATCGAAATCATCCTCCTTCTGGTCCCATTGGACCTGAGGGACCCTCATATTTAACTTGGCATTGGGGACCATCAATATCATGGTCACCAAATGTCCCAGAAGGCAGAGGCAGTCTCATGCTGAGATGAATCTGCTGGACTCTAATCTACGTGACAAAGCAATCAGTGTGTCCGCTTGAGCAATGGGCAGATACGCCTTCCCCACATAGGTGTCTAACATGGCTCTGATATATTGGAGGCATTGTGTAGGGTCCATTTTGGACTTCGGATAGTTTACCGCTATCCCCACCTGGGCGAACAACTGCGGGGTTCGAGAAAGTGTGAGCAATAGCTGTTGACTGGAGGATGCTTTCATGAGCCAGTCAGCCAAGTAGGTAAAGACATAGAGGCCATCCCTGTGGAGGGCCACTGTGACCTCCACTAGGCATTTTGTAAATACCCTTGGGGCCAAGGAAAGGCCAAAAGGGAGGGCTCTGAACTGGTATTGATGACCCTGAAACATGAAATGGAGAAACCGCTTGTGGGCTGCGTGCATCAAGATATGGAGGTATGCATCCTTCATATCCAGAGAGCAGAACCAATCTCCCATATTCAGCAAAGGGAGAAGTGTCAGAAGAGACACTATCCGGAACTTTTGGTATGTGATTTAAAGGTTAAGGCACCTCAGATCCAAAATGGAGTGTAAATCCCCCGTCCGTTTGGGAACCAGGAAAAAGTGGGAGTAAAATCCTGCACCCTACTGAGGAAGGAGAACTGGTTTGATGGCCTTTTTTGAGAGCAAAGCATTGACTTCTGTCCGTAAGACCAATGTTTGGTCTGGAGGGTAGTGAGAGACCCTGGGTGGTAAAGAAAGCGGTATCTCCAGGAACTCCAGTGTTTGCCCTGTCGTGATCAATTCTCAGGAGCCACTGGTCAGAGGAGATAGTTTGCCACCCTGGCAGGTAAAGGGAAAACCTGCCCCCGACGGCTGTGGGTAGGGTCTCTAGTCCCACGACCGGAGGAAGACCTTCAGGCCAAAGGCTGGCCCTGCTGGGGGGGGCACAGGGATGTAACAGGGTTTCTGAGCATTTCTAGGACCTGGCAATTGTAATTGTGGTTTTCTCTTACTGGCAGGTGGTCTTTGAGCCGTGGGACGGTCTCTGTAGGGGCAGCCCCTCGAGGAGCCCCTGAAGGCTGTTTTGGCTTTAGAACGGTACAGGGTCCATACCGATTGAAGGGTACAACCTAAGTCTTGTAAGTCTTTCAATATGTCTTGGGTCTGTGGACCGAACAGCTGAACCCCTTTAAAAGAAGCATTCAGGATATATTGCTGTATGTCCTGTGAAAATCCTGACACCCTTAGCCAGGCATGTCATCTGATACACACTACTGCAGAGGATGTATGAGCTGTAGTGTCAATGGCATCATAAGTGGCCCTTAGCAGGTGGCAGCATACAGCTGCCACAGTGGACATTTTGACTGTCAGCTCCTCCTGGACAGAACTCACTGGGAGGGACTGGACTGTTGCCTGGGAGGTCTTTAGGATTTCCTCCTGATATTTCAGGAGGTGTCCCATGTAATTAAGTATACATAGAGCCAAGGTGGCCAAGGCAAAAAAAAACTTTTTCCCTTAACATCCAATTTCTTGGACTCTTATCCAGGGGCTGAGCACTCATGTGCTGAGGCCTAGAGGACTTATCATGTGTGGCACTGATCACCACTGAGTCCGCCTGAGGTGGAGACATGAAATAGGGGTGATCCACTGGAGCCTGATTAATCCTATCAACCTTACGAGAGTTGGAGGGAATCTTGAAAGGTTGCTTCAATGCAGCCAATATAGCCTCTTCAAAGGTGTCCACCAAAGTGGGACAACCAGGGTGGGGCATTCTGGCACACCTAAGTACTGAGCCAGTTTCTTCCTAGAAGCATCCTGCTCAGTGCCATGGAAGCCAAACATTTCCTGGAGGTGGATCATAAAGTCCGAAAACGTTGGGCCATCTGGTGGAGAACAAGGGAGCTCAGGGGTAGGTTTCCCATGAATAGAGGAGGTGGCAGAGGAGGAGGACTGAAGAGAATCCTCACGGTCCATGCCATCTTCATCTTCGTCCTCCAGGTCAGCCAGATGCCAGTCCTGCAGGAAAGGGTCCTCCATGTCTATGTCCTGAGGGTACATACCTGGGGAGACAGGGGAAAATCCGGCTGTCTGTTGGGCCGAAGGAGCCTGAGAGGGAGTAGAGACTGGAGCTGACCCCTACCCATGGGAGTGCAGGGTCTGAGTCAGGTCTAGGACAGTATTCACTAGAACGACAGACAGAATTTGCACTTGCACTCCAGAGCCAGGAGCTGAACAGCTGCAGTGAAGTAAAATACTCACAAATTGGATTCAGAACAATATCTTTTATTGCTCGCTCTGAAAATCGCCAAATGTAGGAATACACAGGAGGAGGACTCCATGAGGTCAGGTGCTCCGGCACTTCACCATGTAAGGCTACGTCAGGGGGCCTCCTGACATAGCCTTACATGGCGAAGTGCCACACAACTCCCTATTTGCCATTTTGCATTCAGATCCACTGACACACACCAGTTGGTGAGGTAATACCTCGGGACAATCCTGATCTATTGTGTGACAGTCATGGTTCTCTATCCTATGGCTTTACTAATCTGTCAGGTTACCTATATTTTGGTGACATGTTGCCCAGTCACTGAAGGGAACAGGAGGCATCCACTGCTGGTGGGATAGTTCATTCATGCCTGTACATTTTACATTCCTTGAACACCTTGATGTCAGGTCAGCTATGAGGCTGCTTTTCCTCATGTTGGGGTTCTTCACACATATGACTCAGTATGCCAGGAACAGTACTTGGTTCACAGCTATGCCATACATGGGTCACCTGATCCTGAGACCATCTGCTCTATGCCAGGTCAGTCTCCCCTCTGGAGCCAGGAGGTCATCCTCTTTAGTGGGTGCCTCAAATCACAGCTCTACCTCTCACCAGTGTGCTAGGAAAAGTGCAGCAGCATGTACTTCAGTCTGCTCACTGGAAGTGGCTGGTGACTTCTCCAGCCCATTTGCTAGCAGCAACAGCACCAGTATGCATCCCAGGCTTGGGATCTCCATAACAATAATGTAGGCATATATCCTGCCTTAGTCAGCAGCCTTGTATTTCCCATCAGGTCTCTGTAATTAAAAGTGATCTATATGGACTTCTTGTGATGTCAGTAAATGGAATAGAAACAGCATCTGTCAGCAGAAAAGGACCACTTGGCCCACACAGTATGCCCAGATGGACTCTGCCTAGTCTGACCCTAACTGGTCTCCGGTGACCCTCCCTCCTTATTTAAGCAATAAGGCACAACATGGTGTGGGTTATTGGGGGTTTACCCACGCCTTGTGTGGTGTGTCACGAGGCGCAGTCGAGTGACTTAACCACATAAGAAGTGGGTAAATCCCCAATAACTCACACCTTGGAGTGCCTTATTGTGATTATACAATGGACCCATGTGTAAAATAATTTTAAAATGTGTTTAATTAAGTTTTTTATAAATGCAATTCCTCAGCCGTGGGTAATGCTGGATTTACCCATGGTCACGTAACATGTTTTGACCAATGAGGTTACAAGATTTTTACACACCATTGTATAATTGCTATTATACAATGGCAAGAAAGAATCCTGGTCTCTGATTGGTCAGTTTGGGGCTGGACCTGTGGCGTTATCCCAGCACGACACCAGAGGTCTAGTCTCAGCACTGTGAACCAATATGGATGATGACCAGCATGATAACCAGCATGATGATCTCTTTTTTGCATCTTCTCTTGAGAGACAAAAATAGTTTGCCACACTAACAAAAACATTCTTTAAAATTATTTTTTTGTTTTATATATAACAACAAGCCATTGTATAATAGGAATAATGCACTCTAAGGTGTGTGTCGTTTGGGATAACGCCACGCCTGGGGCAGTGGATGCACGCGGCCTGCGGCCCTGCCTGCCTACCCCAGGCGTGGCATTGTCCCAGCATGGCACACACCCTGTCGTGCATTATTCCTTTAATATTCCCCTATGTCTATCCCATGCATGCTTGAAGCCCCCCCAGTGTTTTTGCTTCCACCACTTCCATTGGCAGTCAGTTCCAGGCATCCACCACTCTTTCAGTAAAGTAGTACCTCCTCACATCTCTCTTACATTTCCCCCCTTCCAGCTTCATCAAATGCCCTCTCTTCCTCATGCTCTCTCTCATTTGAAAAAGACTCCTATCCTGTACCCTGTTAATCCAAGTGAGGTACTTGTAGGTCATTATCATGACCCATCTCGCCTCCTCTCTTTTAGAGTGTACATGTTGAGATCCCTTTTTATCTCCTCATAGGGTTTTTGATGCAACTCCTGCACCATTTTAGTTGCCCTCCTCTGGACTGCTTCCTACATAGAAACATTGAAACAGAATTTGATGGCAGATAAGGACTGCTTGGCCCACCCAGTCTGCCCATTTCCCTACCTAATGGATAAGCTACAGATCCTAGTTAACCAGCAGCCTACTTCTTTCTACCCCCACCCCCTAGAATTGCCTTATGACTGTCCCATGCGTGCTTGAATTCAGCCACTGTTTTTGACTCCTACCTGTTTATACCCTTTCTAAGGCACAGCTTCCAGAGCTGGAAACAATACTCCAGGTGGGGTCTCACCAGTGAGTGATACAGTGACAACACCACCTCCCTCCTCCTGCTGGAGATACCTCTCCCTTTGCGTCTCAGTATCCCACTGGCCCTAGCCACTGGTTTGTGCTTTGCCCTGCCACTAGGCACCCCTATGGCTCCATCATGTCCTAAGGAAAATAGGATTAAAAGTCTTTTTTTAAAATAGATTCACATCAGCAACAGTCTAGAATCATCAGCATATGAATGGCAGGCAAACATGTCACCACGGACAACCCTAAAATTCAGCAGGTGCTCCGATCAGTGGCCCAGGAATAAAGCAACAGCCTCTTCTCTTCCCAAGCAGATAGCTCCCTGGAGAGGTGACTCAAATCAGAAGACAAAGAAGATAACTTTACCATCAAACTTACTTAACATTGAAAAAGCTATTTTTAGAGCTGAGACACTTTGGAAATACTCTTCAGCAGGTGGAAACAGAGCTTTCAGAGGCCAAAAAGACTCTAAACTATTAGAAACATAGAATCTAATGGTAGATAAGGACCGCTTGGCCCACCTAGTCTGCCCATATTGGCATAGAAACACCAAATTTGTCAGCAGAAAAGGCCCACTGGCCCACTCTGTCTGCCCAGATGTTCCCTACGTATTCTGTCAACGCAGACCCTAACTGGTCTCCAGTGTCCCTACCCCTCCCTGCTTATTTACCATTATTCCCCTATGCCTATCCCATGCATGTCTGAACCCCCCCCAACCCCATTTTGGCCCCCACTATCTCTGGTGGCAGTCTGTTCAGGCATCTAGCACTCTTTTAACGAAGCAGTATTTCATTACATCCCTCGTAAACTTCTGCTCTTCTAGCTTTGTTGCAGTCCCTCTTGCTGTGGTGCACTTCCTCATTTGGGACAGGCTCCCCACCTGTACCCTGTTGATCATCATGAGGTACTTGTTGGTCTCTGTTGTGTCTTTTCTCTCCCTCCTCTTGTCTAGGGTGTACATATTGAGATCCCTCAGTCTCTGTTTGTATAGTTTGTTGTGCAACCCCTGCACCATTTTAGTTGCCCTCCTCTGGACTCCCTCTACTCTATGTCCTTTCTGAGATGCAGTCTGCAGAACTAGAGGCAGTACTCCAGGTGTGATCTCACCAATAACCTATACAGTGATAGCACCACCACCCTCCTCTTGCTTGTGATACTTCTCCCTATATATTCCAGCATCCCACTGGCCTTGTCCACTGCCTTGTCACACTACCCTGCAATTTAGAGGTCCACAGATATTATAACCCAAAGGTCCCTTTCCTGCTTAGTGACCGACACCCCCATTTTATACTCAGCTTGTGGATTTCTGTGCCCCAGGTACATTATTTTGCACCTCCCTGAGTAAGCACCCTATTACAGATCTTGGTGTCACCTGCAAAAAGGCATACTTTCTCTACTAGCTCTTCTGTGATGTCACTTATGAAGACATTGAAAAGCACCAGTCCCAGTACTGAGCCCTGCGGCACCCAGATGGTCAATCTCCCCTCATTAGAGTAAGTGTCATTTATCACCACCTTCTGTCACCTATCCATTAACCAGTTTTAACCACTTGGGAAGCTGCCTCTAGACTGTTGTGGCAATGGCATGCCATGTAATAGACCTGGAACAGGATGTAACAGCAACATCGGAGGTCATGGATCGCCATAATGCTGCTCTGCTGCAGCTCTATCAATGAGACAAACAAACGGAGGCAAAGCTTGAGGACTTGGAACTCAGAACTAGACACAATAATGTTTGCGACTATGGTATTATTGAGGGTACCAAAATGGACAACACTGTGACATTCTTTGAGTTTTTCTTAAGGGAGCCACTGGATATCCTGAAAGAGCAATACTTGATATTGAAATGGCCTCAGGAAAAGAATAGCCGCCCTCACTCGTATGTCGTAAAGTATCTTGACTATGAGTCAAAATCATGGTGCTAAGACTGGCCTGGGCTAAAAAACTGGGTATCCTTGTGTGAGACAATTTGCTTTATTTTGGCCAAAACTTCACTTCAGGAGTTATGGTACAAAGAAGGCTTATTCTACTGACTGTCAAAGAACTCTGGGACAAAGGAATTAAAGCCCAGCTAATAGGCCCAGTTCAACTGAAAATAAGTCTGAAGGGTGAGACTAAATTTTTCAGAAATCTGGTGGAAGCTAGACAATTCCCAGTGCAACATAACATTCTCTGCCCTAGAGACACAGACAGTTCTGACCATACCGAGAGAGATTTGCGACAGTACTTTTGGAACTAACAAGGACCAACAGTTGAAACTACACAATCCTCTCACACAGGCGTTGAGAGTCGATAGTCGATATGGAACCACAAGAAAACAGTTGCAGTCAACCCTTAGGCTGTCTCATCCACCACCTGAGACTGCCACACAAGAAGATTGAGAGAGGTATTGACAAACCCACCAAAAAAACTCTTTTATAGACCACGAGCCATCTAATCAAGGCAACAATGGGTATATACTTTTCTTTATTCTCCTTCCGATAGTGATCGGGCCATTAGGACAGGACACACTAAGATACATCTGAATTGTTGGGGAACCACATTAGCTCTCCACACCTCCCCAAACAGACTAATTGCCAAACTGGTCTGAACATTGGGAGTGATGGCTGGAGAAGTAAGACAGAGGGAGATGTTTTTGGATATTAACTTTGCAGTAGACCCCATTTTGGTGGGGTGCAGTTCAGTGTCTTCCAGTTCAGTTCTATATGTAAAACTTCCCAAATTTTTCTTTTACGATTTGGCAGTTTCCCTCTGGATGGCTGTATTTTAAGTGCAGAAAGAAAACATTTTAATACTGATCGAACCTAAAATCTGGCAGTTCAATCAGCAATTGTTAAGACAATGTTATTCAAGTCCTGTGCTGCATAGATTTTGAGTGCTTGCAATGACTCCAGTATTTTTTTTTCTGGTTACAGAAGGGACAAGAGTGGCCCTCTTTTTATTATGTGAAATCTATAGGAGAGTGTATAGCTAGATAAATCCACACTGTTAAATCTTATATATTTTCCTGGTCATATCCAAAGCCCTAAATCTGTGATGGGAAACTGAGTTTCAGTACAGAGTGTTTTAGCTCCCTAATGCAGCGGGGGGAAGGGGGATCAGTAATGGCATGAAAGTGCTCCCAGGAGCTAGAAGATTGTGTCACTTGTTCCTGACCAACCATGAGATTCAATTTACTGTACACGCAAGATCGTAAGGCCTGGGGAGGAGTACAAAATGTCCATGCAGAATGGGAGGATGAAACTGCGCAAAATCAAGGGGCTCCATCTTGAGTGTTGCCAGATCAAGGACATCATATCATGGATGGCTCTGACCAGCAACTGCCTCACAGGCAAACAAATGATTCCTTTAGTGTTGTCCATTCTAGCAACTTGTTAGATGGAAATATTTCATCCATCTGCAGGGCCACAGTGGACAAGCGATTCCCATGCTGTCTGTTGAATTTATTTGGCTTTACTCACCCCCTCCCTTGTCCCTCAGGTATGCACTCAGAAATACCACCCCAACTATACCACAGAGATGCAGGGGATGACTCCTGCAAGTGCAGTAATGATTGACCCTATCCCGGGTCCTACAACCTTGCCCCCTATCAGGGGGAGTGATTTGGGGTAAAAAGTAGACTTGAATTCCAAACAAAGGCACCGACTCAATCAGCTAAGTGGAGGCTTTGGAAGCCACTTTTCAATAATTGACATTTTAAGGAGCATTTCCTTTTACTCATTTTCCCTTTTTGTCTTTTTATTTATTGGCTACTTCGAGATTTCGTTTGAGACCAGGAGGCAGCGTTTAATGTCATCAAGAAGAAGTCACATATATAATATGTAAGCACAGCAGTTTGACATTCTTTTTTATATTCTATTTATCCTCCGTTGGACCAGGGCATCTCTCGGAAGTGCCCACATGACCATCCCCTCTACTGCCCGCTGAGCTCTCCCCCCTCCGGGACCCCCCACCAGGACCTTCCAGCTCCCTGGATCACCCCCTTGGGAGGGCCCACCTCACCTACCTGGTGGCTTTTTCTGAGATTAGAGGGTCCACCCTGGTCGAGGGCCCTGGGGGACTGTTGGAGGGATGGTCCGGTGCTGGGGATTTAGGCTAGGTCTCTGGAGCCCTCGTCACCTCCCTGGTTATCCAGGGTATTTTTTTTGCTTGATGGCTTCCCCTCTGGAGTGTGAATGTGCAATGACGTCCTGGCAAAGAGGTGCCAACATCTGGTGCTGCTCCATCCACAAGTCATGGCACCACATGTTCCTTGTGCTGCCCCTGATCTCCATCAGAGGCCGCTAAGGAGCAGTGCAAGGCCTGGATCCCTCCCCAGGAAGGGAAAACAGTCCTTCAGATGCCCAATCCCTTCCCTCCCCTACCAACCCTCGGCAGCCTGAGTCCATTCCCAAACCCGGGTCACTGGTATGGCATGAGGTGCGGCATCCAGCACCTCAACCCTCAGTGCCACTGGGCCGACCAGTTCGAAGTTCTTTAATCTGTGAGAAGCATGAGCTGTCTACAATGGATAAACCACGCTACTACAATTCAGTCTAAGCACCAAACCACCCTGAAGTCATGGTTCATGTTTTTGCCTACAAAGGAATCAAATGCTGTTCTTGAATATACTTTACTACATGTCATGTTATGTCACACACATACTGATGCTTATAAAGGCATAGGCACCACAAGGGAGCAGGCATCAGTAAGGATAGATGCCACAAAGTGCTAATGTATACATGGGTACAGCCTCCAAAAGGGAGACGGGTTCTTCAAATTAATGTCTGTTGTTAATTTAGGAATGGACCTAAGAGCAGACTCATATAATGTGAAGGGAATGGTCTGCTGGTAAAGTGGGCATGCATATTCCAGGAGCTTAACCACCTAAACACTTTGGTGGCACTTTTACAAGAGACCCACCTTACCTCAGCTGAGCACAAAAACTGAAATGGAGCTGGGTAGGTCAGGTCATCACGTCCACCTGAGACACACCCACACTGTGGGGGGGGCAGCAAAGTTGATTAAGAAGGACATGCCTATTGAAATTCAAGGGTCAGAGGAAGATCCAGAAGGAAGGTACCCGAGGTTGCGTGGCCGCAACAGAGGCATCCCTGTGGTGCTGCTAAACATCTATGCCCCAAATGATGACACCGAAAGAGTTGTTATTTAAACAAATGGTACTGGATACAATCCTGGATCCCACTTGCTTGCACCAGTTAGGGGCAGACTACAATTCTGTGGCCACATCACCAAAGATAGGAGGGGGCAGGGACACCCTCACGTAAGTGCCTGACAAAGCCATCTAAAGAGCTAGACCTTACAAATGCCTGGAGGTATCAGCATCCCAATCAGCACTCTAGGATTGACATATTTCTTATGTCAGATGACTGAGTCCATGCGATTAGAGGCTGTCCCACAAAACCAGTTACAGCATCTGACCGTGCTCCAGTGCTCACACATATTGCACTTGCACCAGTTCCAAAATACTCTGTTTGGAAAATAAACATGCCCTATTAAGCAACCGAGAATTTGTCAAAATGATCAAAGTGCAATTTACAGAATATCTGGTTAATAATAAGGAAGGGGATACTATCCTGGGAGCAAGCTGGGATGGATTAAAAGCAGTACTTCCAGGAAGGATTATACAGCTCGCCTGTCACAAAAAAGGGTAGCTGCAACACAGAGACATGAACTAGAAAGACACATTTTTGATTTAGAATTATATCATAAAATGACATTAGACGAGTCCCTTAAACAGGACCTTATAACTGAAAGTGATGCACTAACAAAAGTGCTAGAGAACTGCCTTGAAGGCAGCCTACACTTTGTCAGACAATTGTACCAACATGGGAACAGGGTTGGCAGAATCTTGGCCTGGCAGATCAGGCAACAAGCAATGAATAGAGCAGTACTTCAAAGCAGCAGTGCAACAAAAAATGATTCCAAAAAGCTAGTTTAATAAAAATATTAGCATACCTGTCAAATATTCTTTGTTAAGTACCTCCTATGTTGTGCATCATGAGTTTTTTTATTTTCTCGATCCTAATACTTGCCAGGTCTACAAAGATATTTCTAAGCCATCATTTTTTCTTGAGAAGAATTTAAATGAAAACATTTATAAAATACTCACATTTTGGTGGCACTAGAACATTTTACCTCCAAATAAAACTGGAAGATGCCTGGAATCTTTTATTTTGAAAAAAGGCAGGGTCAAATTTTTGCCCAATTTTGTTGCACTGCTGCTTTAAAATGTGAGATCCTGGAGGCTCGGGGTGTGTTATATATTAAATTGCAAGACACCACAGCAGCCTTTGCAAATTACTACAGCCATTTGTATACCACTAAATGGTTGAAACAGCATCAGGACAAGATTACAGAATTTCTGGGTGGTCTGACTATCCCATGACTCTCTACAGAGGACCATGAAAAACCAAATGCGCCTACTAGAGAAGATGATATTCTGAGGACTATTGCAACACTGAAAAATGGCAAAGCACCAGGAGTGGATGGTTTTCCCAGGAATTTTACAAGGCCTTCCGGGAAGAACTATCCCCAAAATTTGAAAGAGTTTTTGGTGGGATATTGCAGAAGGATGGGGCACCTTTCTCGGAACAGAGCCCAGATTACTGTTCTCCCCAAGCAGAGAAGAACCCTGAAGACTGCAGTGCCTACCACCTCATTTCCTTGCTCCCATCAGAAGGGAAGACTTGTACCTCCATTTTAGCAAGGAGGCTACAGGTGTGTGTGTTGGGAGGCTGGCTCACCCAGTCAAATGGATTTCATTCAGGGCAAATATCTGCAGAATAACATCTGTAGAGTTTTGAGTATCTTCTGTTTGAAGAGTGCATCTAGGAATTTACAACTGGTGATCTTGATGGATGCAGAAATAGCATTTGATCAGGTAGACTGAACGTTCCTCACACAGCTGCTAGCCACAATGCGGTATGGGGATAGACTTAAAAATAGCTTAGCATTACTCTACACATCCCTAGAGGCGATAATTAAGGTTAATGGGGTTAACTCAGTCAGGTTTCCACCATACAGAGGTACCAGACAGGAATGTCCCATCCCCCCACTCCTCTTTGCACTATGCATTGAGCCCTTGGCCATAGCGGTGCGGGGTAATGCTCATGGCAGGACACATGGAACAAAAAATTCCATTACAGGTGCATGATTCCCTCTCTTTTATCAGTAACCCATCCACTTCTATCTCTACCCTACAGAAGCTATTAAATTACATATGAATAATTAGCAGGGTGCCACATCAACTACTTCGAATCTGAGGCTGTCTGCATTTTGGGATCTTGTTTAAGGAAATGTATTTATTTATTTACTTTTTTATTTAGTTTTTGTTAACTGGGTAGGTGCACTAGCAATGAATTGACTATTTTCAGGCATGACCCGAGGAGCCCTTTCTCTTTAAATGGGCACCAAACAATAGCTTTGCATATCTATGAGTCCGCTTAACCCCTCAGTTTTTGAAAATATTCAACCTTAATTATGGGCATCTTTATGCAGACTGGCAGAAAGATGTGGCAACATGGCAATTACCCCCCCACACACTAAGTGACCACACAGACATCCTTAGAAGGAATGTTTTGCCACACCTGCTATTTTTATTTCAAACCTTGCCTGTCTCCATCCCACAATGCTTCTGCTAGAAATTACACAAATTGGTCCAAAAATATATCGGTGTGTGCAAAAGGGTACACACTAAACATGCCATCCTGGTGCTCCCCAAAACAAGTGAAGGCCTAACGATACTGGACTTTAAAGCTTATTACCTGGCAGTGCAGGCCACATATATTGTCACATGGTGGGTTCGGCAGGACACACAGTCAGGGTGGTATAGCTTGGAAAACAGATCTACACTACCAGTCCCTTCATTCATGTTACCTTTTGTATGTATCACTCCAGCCCATAAAGGACCGATCACAACCTCCCTGACAAGACATACGTTGGGAATCACAGAGCAGCTTCATAATCAGACTCACATGCCCAATAGCATAGTCCCACTGACCGTTGTCATCGGGGACCCTGATTTCCCAAGTGGAATGCAGGACATAGGCTTCCAGACCTGGAATGCTCTTAAATGAGAACTGTGCTGAACCTGTACAGTAAGTCATTTTTCCTTGTAGAAGCTGATTTTTAAATACTGGTTCCAATTTTGTTACTGTTCCATCTCTACAGGCTTTGTAATTATCCTAGTGGGTATTTCTGATTTACACACTGCAGGTAACAACCATTTTAAAACTTTGTGATATAGTTTATGTCCCTTGTTCAGATTTTCCATTGTTGCTACAATACATCCATGTTCTACTATAGAACTCTGTGGTTCAAAGGGACATAAACTACATCATACAGTTCTAAAATGGCATTTAAGACAGAGTTTAGACAAAAAAATATTCACTAGGATAACTAAAAAGCCTTTAGAGATGGAACAATTACATAATTAGAACTAGTATTTAGAAAACAGCTTCTACTGGGCAAAATGACTTACAGGTTCAGTGCAGTTTTCCTTTAAGTTAGCAAGGTAGCACCAACTGATGGGTAGGGGGACGGGAATGCCATTTGACCAACCCAGAAATACTTTCGTCCTCTCACTCAGAGATATGTTCTGATTCTTTTAAGTCCAAAATTACCTACAGAGTGAGGGTAGGAGAGAAAAGTTTGTCAAGGAACACACCAAACTTGAAAACTTCAATTTCTGGACAGTGCACTTTATACAAAGGAGGAGATACATATCTCAAGCATACATCATGCTGCTTAGCCCTCCAGATCTGGTCTCTACAAATCTGAAGGTTAAATGGGAAGAGGAAGCCAATATAGTCATTTCGGATGAACAGTGGACCAAAATTTGGGAAACAGGATGGAAAGCCACAGCTTCTCCCACATGAAGAGAGTATAAATGGCAAATATTCACCTGTTTCTTCCATACGCTTTCACCAGATACTTTAGCCCCAGCAACACAGAGCACTGTTGGAGAGGATGCCAAACTCAGCGAACCCACTTTCATATCTTCTTGATTTGTGATAAGATACAGACATACTGGATACCTATCAGTGAAGAGATGGAGAAGGTATTAGGTACACCATGCCCAGTCACTTTCCAAACCCACCAGACAGCTCCCAGCAGGGATACGGGGGTCCAAAGCCAGAGAACTCTATAGAATAATGAGTCTGGTGGCTCTGAAGGGATCATGTCAACATGGCTATCACCTACATCCCCTACCGTAGATGGGTGACAGGGATGTATGCCACAGCAAACAGGATGGAACTAATCATGGATGACTTCATCTAACAAGGGGAAATTTCATACAACAGTGGAAGGGTTGGAAGGAATACAGAACTCCTCCCATACTGGCAGAAGATTCCAAGGGGTAGATATAAATAATCTATTTGACAACAACCCTAGAGTTCCAGTAATCCAGACACCAATGACATCAAATAGAAGGATAATATAGTAACAAAGACACAGGGGCTAGATTTTCCAAAAAGTGCAGAAGCAGAGTGCAAAGGCTTGCACTGCACTTCTGCCTGCACCTGACCCTGAGGCTGCTATATTAAGTCAGATAGCACACCAGTGCTATCCAACTGAAAATCGGGCCATAACGGCACAGCGCTAAGTCAAGCTGCACTGCTGTGACACGAACATGGGCAGTATACAGCCCACTGGGAATTGTGACCCGGGACTGGATAGTGCCCAAACCCATGGTGGGATTTTCAGCTGAGCCCATTGGGAATGCCCATTATGGGTTCAGTTGCATGGGAAGTGGCAGCCCAGTTGCACCCGTCCTGTGGGCACCCACCACGTCATCCCTCGTAGTGAGCAGCACTCCACCCCCTGAATGCCTGTCCCCTATATGTTAATGTATTCTCTTGTGTTTAGTGGCATCCCCCAACCTCTGATCACCCACCCATATATGTGCTGGGATTCCATGATAAGACCGCTAAAAGAAACACAGCGTGGTGGATAAGAGCGTAGACAAAATGCTGACACAGAAAACCATGATTCAGAAATATGGCACAAAGTACCAATAGCACAAAGCGAATGGGGGCAGCAGAGAAAGTTGGGGGAGGTGATTTGCTATTATCAACTCTAGGGGTAGAAAGTTGGGGGTACAATTTTACATACCAACCCGGGGGGGGGGGAATGTTGGTAAGCGGTGATTTACTATTTCCAGCTCTGGGAGAGAGAATATCATGAGGGATGAATGTTTGGAGTTACACGTTATTATATTGCCACACTCTTCTGTTCATGTTGTCATTTTAACCAACACTATTTCCTCTGTATGCATTTGACTGCATTATTATTCTGACGCAGTGTTGATGGTATACCATGTGCTGGTTATACCTGGTGTGTAGTGGCACCCACAGTCACCCATTCCATATAAGTGCAGGTTGTTCCTTGTGCCCAGTGGTGCCACCCCCACCCTCCGACCACTTGTCCTGTCTATGTAAAGTATTCCCTGACCTCCAGTGGAACCCCCCTGTACACCCATCCTGATGACAAGCAGACTTCCCTGGTGTCTAGTGGCACTCCCCACACCCCCCCATCCCTGTTCTGGTTAAACAACGTATGCCCTGGTGACTAGTGGTACACCAACCCTCTGAGTCCTCATCCTGGTTAAATGGCGTATGCCAAGTGGCACCCCAACACCCTACAATCACCAGTTCTGGAGGTGTATATGGTGTCTGTGGTGTCTAGTTGCACCCCCCAACCTCCAAACACCCAGCCCATTCCCTTACTCTATCCCTGGTGTTTGGTGGTACCCCACCCCCAACTGTTGGTCAACACACTGACCGGTGCATGATGGTGGTCCAGCGGCCCCCCACCCACACCCTGAACACCACCCAATCACCCCCAACCAGCATGCCCAGGGACATGAGGGACATCCCAAGATTCAATTCAATTCAGTTTTATTTATATGGCACCTTTCAAATGCCAAGGTGCTGCACAGATATTAAAACAACAGCATAAAATTACATATATAATAAGTGATAAAAAATAGCAGTAGACAGTCAACAATGTTAAATTAACCCCCGAAAGCTTGGACCCATAAAACAGTTTTAAGGGCCTGTTTAAATCCCCCCACAGTCAGGCACTCACGCAACTGACAGGGTAGAGAATTCCAAAGGGAGGGAGCCACGTGCATAAATGCCCAGGCCCGGAAGATTTTAAACAGACCCTTGGAATCTCTAGCAACCCCTCATCAGTCAAGCAGAGCGATCACCCAGGACAATAGGGGACCAGAAGCTCTTTCAGGTAGTCCGGGCCCTGTCTGTGTAGGGCTTTGTAAGTCAGAAGTCTGACTTTGAAGGTGATTCACCACTGTACCAGCAGCCAGTGCAGTTCTCGCAGCACCGGAGAAATATGACAGGACCGTGGAGTTCCTGTCAATAATTGGGCCGCTGCGTTCTGCACCAGCTGCAAGCGGTGAATATCTACCCCCAGAAGCCCTAGGTAAAGGGCACTGCAATAGTCCAGGCGAGGAGACACAAAGGCGTGGACCAGCGTAGGAAGGTTGATGGACGGAACAAGATGCTTAACTCTGGAGATATTCCTCAGATGGTAAAAAGAGGATTTGATGACAGCCAACACCTGCGAACGAAGTGTCAAACCCTCGTCAAAAATTACCCCCAGGTTTTGCACCCGATCGGAGGTCAGGAGAGGGAGACACCCAAGGAAAAGTCCCGAGGGTGACCCCACCCCAACCCCTCTATCCAGCAACCCGGGTCCACCACCAACACCTCAGTTTTAACCGAGTTCAACCTCAACCAGCTCGAACTCATCCACTCCTGGATTTCTGTGAGGCAGTAATTAAATACTGAGAGAGCTCTATCCTGATCAGGCATAAAAGAAAGGTAGAGTTAGGTATCATTAGCATAGCAGTGAAACCTCAGCCCATACCTTCTTACAATGTCTCCGAGGGGTAGCATGTGCACTGCGAACAGCATGGGGGACAACACCGATCCTTGAGGAACCCCACATGATAATGGAACTGGGTCAGAGGAATAAGTCCCTGATGCCACCCTCTGAGTTCTTCCGGTGAGGAAAGATGAAAACCACCTGAGGACCATACCTGACAGGCCACAGATGAACCTCAAGCGATGGAGCAGGACCCCATGGTCCACAGTGTCAAACACTGAAGAGAGATCAAGAAGGACCAAGATGGAGTGGTTCTTCCAGTCTCTAGCCATCAGGAGATCGTTGAGCACCCGAACCAGCACCGTCTCAGTACTATGCCTCTTTCGAAAACCAGACTGGAGAGGCTCGTAGACATCATGGATGGTCAAATGATTCTCCAGTTATATGGCAACTACTTTCTCGATCACCTTCCCCACAAAGGGAAGGTTCGAGATTGGTCTGTAGTTCGCATGGCAGTCTGGGTCCAAAGAAGCTTTCTTCAGGAGGGGTGTCACCACCGCCTCCTTCAAGGAGCTAGGAATCTCACCTGTTTCCAAGGAGCACCAGACTATCCATGCTAGGACCGGGCCAAGGATATCACTACAACCCAAAATCAGAGTAGTTGGTCCCAGATCCAAACTACAGCAAGTAGGGCTCATACCCTGGACAATCCGCATGAAGTCCACAAACTCCGGCTGGTTGAAGGTACTCCAGGAAGACTGAGGGACAATGACCAAATGTCGGTCTAGAGCAGCGCCCATGGAGTGTGCCAGTTGGAGTTCTGCCCTGATGTCAGCCACCTTAGCTGCAAAGAATCAAGCATGCTCCTCACACTCAATTTGTGAAACCGCTCTTTGGATCTGTAGACAGGCTGGGTTGCACATTCTGTCCACTGTTCGAAAAAGCTGAGCTGGTCAGCTCTGAGTGGCCGCAATCTCCCTGGACAGGAACTCTGCCCTCTTACGGGTGATTGCGGATTCATAGGCTCTATAATGGTCCATCAATCTAAGGTGATCAGCATCAAGGGCAGATCTCCGCTAGCAGTGCTCCAACCTTCATCCTAGTCACCGCATGTCCCTCAAGGACCCATTAAACCAAGGGGACCAAGGGCGAAGGGAAAGAGGATGAACTTGGACAGGAGAAATTACATCCAGGGCCGAGATATGGCCTTATTATAGACCATCACTAGGGCTTCTGGGTCATTGTTTGCCAATGGAAGGATCGATAGATAAGCACCACCACCAGGCCTTCAGAGCTAACATCTCGTAAAGGGCGGTACCTGATCATCTCCACAGGGACAGGCCTACGAAGGGGGGTGCAAAAACTGAAACTCACAGTGTAGTGGTTGGACCATCTGACTGGTTCCATGCCCAAATCTGAGGCTTTGACCCCCAGGAGGAAAACCAAGATAAGAGAGTGACCATGTTTATGGGTAGCAGTGGAAACAATCTGTTTCCAATGAGGTCCAGAGATGACATTAACTGGAGGAAGTGCTGACCGAATTGCGAGAGTTCATCATTGACCCAGGCGTTAAAGTCACCCAGGACCATCAGCCTGGGTGACTCAAATGCCATGTCGATCACAAAGTCCACCAATTCCTGAAGGAAACGCTTCTCATCGCTGGGTGGACGGTAGATGAGGGCGATCCTACAACCTACACCTGCTACCACAGTGCATTCAAATGACTGGGTCTCCTCAACTGGTGCACTCGTGAAACCCAGTTCGGTCTTAAAACAGACTGCAAAACCCCCCTGCGATCCAATCTCGGGCAGTGAATCACTGAGTACCCGGCCGGAGTTGCAGCCTCCAATATGGGGCCAGAGTTCTCATCCAGCCAGGTCTTGGTGATGCAAGCCAGGTCCACTGTACCAATAAGATCTGCTATAATTGCAGTCTTGTTTTTAATGGAACTGGCATTACATAACACCGCACAAGTTGGATGAGCTTCTAGGACCATCCGAACCACCTACCCACCAACATTGGTGGTGCCCTTGGGTATGGAAACCAAACATGGAGGACCACAATCAGGATTCCATTTCATCCCAGGGTGTCTCCTGGATCTCACAACCCCGATGCAGTGGCTCCGCTCATTCACCCTCCACTGTTTGCACCCCCCAGCTCCCCCAACGAGCAATACCCAGTGCTCTACAGTGCTGGTAGATAGTAAACTGCAATGGAGAAAGGTAAAGGGGTGAATGGCGTGAAGAGCGGAGGATGAATAGTGCATGACTGTGGGGGCAGACCTCCTACACATTACAATAACCCAAGTAAAACTGTACAACCTACAAAATAAAAACACAAAACAAAATTGCTAAACAAACTAAAAATCCCTCAGTTCTCACTTCAAGCGGGAAAAGGAAAAGGAAATTAAAAAAAATCTATAATGAGTAAATAACCATAAACTAAAAGAAAATTATCACAGTAACAACATAAGCTTATAAAACGTAAAGTGTCCCAATCATCCAAATCAAGCCTACAGTTTTAAATAGTCACAAATTAGGGCATGAATAGCCGGAGAATTGTCAAACTGTAATCACTGGCTGGGGGATTCAGGAAAACTAGCCCCCAGTGGTCCTCACACCACCAGAGGGGCTCAGTTAATAAAAGAAGACTCAAAGCTCTCCCCAACCTCCTGAATACTCTCACTACAGGGGGGTGGGGGGGTTAAGATGTATCCCAACTTTTAAACCAGACACACTCTCATTGTACCAGGGCAAGGAGAAACAAAGGAACTCTCACTGTCTTAAGCAGACTTCAGTATGAAAAATAAGGGTGAGTCTGACTGTAATCAAGGAGAGAAAGGTCCAAGATGGTCTGCTTCAATGATGGCTGCTCTGGAGCTGGAGAAAGCCCCAAAAAATCCTGTTGGGCAGCGAAAATGCAGGTCCATGGCCACTCCTATCAGTCCCCCACCCAGGCTCACTTTCCAGCAAGCCCCAGGGAGAGACCCAGGTGACATCATTAAACTGGCCATCTGGAATAAGACTAGGCTCCCCGCACGGCCGCACACTGCAGCCTGCCTGCCCCCAGGATCGGGACTCTAACTCCAGGCGCCAAATCACAGCTGATCTTCATGTGCCTGTTACTCCTGGGCTCAAACCAAGCTACCACCAAGGTTAGTCTCCTCTTACAGTTTATCCGAAAGTCCAGGAATCCAGTAGGCAAATTATCCAGAAATTCAGCCGAACAGAATAATCCCTCAGTCTTCACCTCGCGAAATGGAATCCCCTCTCCAGTCTTCCCACTCTTAGTCCAAACAATTTTCCCAGCAACTGCTCCTCAGACACACGCAGAAATTAAAGCAGTACCATCTCCATCAAGTCACCAACAATAAAACGGAGGAACACAACTCCCACAGGAATAATCAGCGTAGAAGGCAGCGGCCCGGTGACTGAAGGTGCGAGGACGGCAATGTGCCAAAGCAGACAGCCACAGTCCACACTACAAAGCGGTCTTAATCACCCCAAAACAGCTCAGGAGTTCAACTTGCTCTTTCTGCAGCACTTCACTGCGAGTCCTTCCGGAGAGCCCAATTACTAGGTGTATACCCCAGCAAGCCGATGAATGGTTAGGCTAGATCCCCAAACAAAAAACAACTTCAAACAGGAATGATAAAAACACTTTAAAAATGCACTAAAAGGTGCACTGAAACACTTGAAAAACACTCAAAAGACGCTCTAAACAACCAGCCGACGACTCGCCCAGCCCGGCAGCCATCTTCAATTTACCAGACAGTCCCTCCTCATCACCTCGGCGGCTGCCATATGAGCTGCAGGGAATGTGTACAGTATACTATATAATTGTTTGCACATTCCTGCAGCTAATATGGCAGCCGGTCAAGGTGGTGGGAGGAGGGCTATGCAGTTGCCATCTTGGGATGTCCCACATATCCCTGGCCTCAACAGTGAGGGGGTGGTTGGGTGGTGTTCAAGGTACAGGTGGGGGTCAACCTGACCAGCACTGTGTGCCAGGCCATGTGTCAACCAGCAGCTGGGGGCGGGGGGTACCACTGGACACCAGGGATAGAGTACGGGACATAGGCTGCGTGTTTGGAGCTTGGGGGGTGCCACTAGACACCAGAGACACCATATACACCTCTGAGACAGCTGATAGGAAGGTGGGGGGTACCACTATACACCAGGGCATACATCGTTTAATAGGGATGGGGACTCGGAGGGCGGGGGGGTGACATTAGACACCATGGCATACATGTGTAACCGGGATGGGGACACGGAGGGTGGGAGGTGCCACCAGACACCAGGGCATATGTTCTTTAACAGGGATCAGGAGTCAGAGGGTGGGAGGTGCTACTACACACCAGGGCATATGTTATTTAACAGGGACCTGGACTCGGAGGATGGGGGGGGCACTAGACACCAGGGCATTACTTTTTTATTGTAAAAATGGAGGAACACATGTATTGTTAAAGAACAATTATTTTTGTTAAAAAACACAAGGTAAATTGCATGCAGCACAAGATATAGAGACTGTAATGAGAACAAATATATACCAGACAGTAATGTTAGCTGTGAAATTTCTCATTGGACTTGTGATGAAGTGTATTGTTAGAGGTGCATGTAGCTTTCAGTAAACTTAGTTTAATCAAATATACCGGTGGTACTAAGAGATATGGATGTGTCATTTTTGCATAGTAAAAGTCACATACACATGTAAAACAATGTACATGCAGATCCATCACAATACAGACACATACATACACACAAGTACACACATACACCTAAAAAAGCATAACCCACACAATACACAACATCAGAACGTTTAAACTGATTAGTTCCTGCACTAGGGCCTCTGGAGTCAACAAGATATTTTGTCAGTTTGAAGTAATGTTTCCCAAGTTGCATTCGAACATCAAAGTCTCACCTTGAAACTTTCAAGCTGTCATCAGTATAGAACTTTAAACCTTGCTGAAACTCAATCACTAACATCAGCAATGACAGCTAACAATTCCTCTCATACTACATAAATTGTAATGAGAAAGAAAAAATATTCTGCCCTGAGGATCAAACCCAGGCCCACTACTGCATCCTAGCCTATAGCGCTAGTACTGTAGTAAGGTTCCTTGACTGAAAGTGCATGCTGTGGCAATGGACATCCAGCAGTGAGTGCAGACCCCCCCCCCAACACCCACACACAGTTGCAGTGAATTTTAGTAATGAACAGTCTGTCAGTTTGAAGTAATATTTCCCAAGCTGCAGTCAAACCACAATGTCTCAGCTAGAACGTTTCAATTTATCAACAATAAAGAACTTCAAATCTTGCTGTAACTCTATCACTATACATCAATACTGACATCTAGCAATTTCACTCATACTATTTGAATTGTAGTGAGAAAGAAAAAAGTGTTCCACCCTGGGGATCAAACACAGCCCTCCAACCCACTACTGCTTGGTAACCATTAGCTTTACCGCTGTACTAAAATTCCTTGACAGGAAATGCATTCTGTGTCAAAGGCCATTCCAGCAGTGAGTGCAGTCCTCCTTCCCCACACACCTGCAGTGGATTTCAGTAATAAACAATCTGTCAGTTAGAAGTAATGTTTCCCAAATTGCATTCAAACCTCAATGTCTCAGCTGGGACTTCAGACCTTGCTGAAACTCAGTCACTAACATCAGCAATGACATCTAACAACTTCTCTCGTACTACATAAATTGTAGTGAGAAAGAAAAAAAGTTCTGCACTGCGGATTGAACCCAGGCTTGTGTAAGTCTGAAACCCTATGCAAAGACCTAAAAGCCCCATCACTGACACTATCAATGACATCATGCAGCCGAATCACTCCCATTGAATGTGCCTTTGAATTTGACTAAATGCAAAGAAGAGTACGAATGGCCACAGTAGGTACTTACAGCTACACTGTTGGTGCCTAATAAAATAAAATGGGATCTATGTTAACTGTAACCCCTCCCCCCAAATGGGGGCTTACCTTACAACCCATTTGTCTCCCATAACTCCCGTTCTGTGGAAAACCTCCCGATGCCTGCCAGGTCCCCCGATCTTGTCCCCACCTCTCTGCCATGGCCAAGGTCAGGAGTATGTGCTCCAAGGTCCCCTCTTATTGCTCCTGTGTCTCTTTAGACCCTCCAGGGCTCACAAAACAGAATCGCGAGCCACCAGCATTTCTGGCAGGCTGGCGGTCTCACTAGAGTGCAGACAAGGTATGCTTTTGATTCGGACTGCAACTACGGTCCACAGATGGCTCCTCTAATGGTCCCGGTCCCCGAAAGTTGCAGGGCAGGGGCCGGTGACTTGGATGGCCCGGAGGGAGCCACTAGATTAATTAAAATAAAGAGTGTCTCGTGTACTAGGCCGGCCTGTCATAATGAATATTAACGAGGGGCCATTAATATTCATGAGTGGGCCATATGCTGGGTGCTGTAGGTTTTGACAGTTGCTGCAAGGATGAGTTGTAAATAAATATAAAATAAAAGCACCAGTTGCCACGAACACTTCATGGACTAATGCATAGAGGGGTCAATGCTGTAAATGATTAAATATACTGGCTGTACCAGAGTTTAAAGCAAAGGGACTAAGATTTGCCTGTCTGCTGCCTAGGGGCACTACATTTTGGCAGCAGCAACAGGCTAAGGAATGAGGGTAATTGTTTAAACTGGGCAGCGATCTACAGGGCACAGCAGTGGCGACAAAATAGTGGGTCAAGCAAACTGACAAATTAAATAGTCTGGCTGCACAAGGACTTTTATGTGGGACTGTTAAATCTGCGAAGGGACTGTGTCTTTAGCAGCCATTTTAGTGTGGCAGCAGCCAACTGGAAAGCCAGGATTTTGGCCAGGACTTGTGGGACTTTGTCCAAAGGATTCTTGGGACATTGCAAAAGGCTGATGGGGAAGTTACAGGGACCTATTTCAGGTGCCAAAACAGGGAGCCTATTGTGCATCGAGTGAGGCTAATGAATATTCATTCTCTGGACTGACAAGCAGGATCAGCCAATTATTGTAGGAGCAGAAAGCAGCTTCAGCCAATCAGGAGCCTCAAAAGGACTCCATAAAAGACAGTGTTTTCCAGGCTGAGTGTGTGTTCAAGTGGGAGCCCTCCACAGGGGTGAGAGCTCAGGCCCTTTGTTCCAGAATGGGCCTAGTGATCCAGTGCAAGCACCTCCACAGGGGAAGGGGCTTCCTTCTGCCAGGGAGACAAAGTGGCTGCAGGCAACAGAAGTTGCTAGTCTGGGGGTTGTCAGAGATTGTCCTCCAGGGCTGGCCAGCACCTTTCCACGTTTTGAGAAAACATGGGTGAACCAGAACCTTCAGCTGTGAGAGAGTTGCATGCACATTCTTTTTTTTTTTTTCAACATTCTCTTTATACTCCCCCTGGCCATCGGTACTCCTCTCTTTAGGAGTTGCTTAGGCCTTGTACATCTCCGCTCTCCTACCTGACCAACCCGAGTGGTCACATCCCCCATGTAGCCTTGGTTTAACCCCCAGGCGGGGTCGAGGTGGGACTCTTACCCCGTTTTAGTCTTGTCTCATCGGGATGCCGGTTCAGTGGCAGGTAGGTGGCATTGGGGATCCGTCCTAGCTCTCTGTCTACCGGCAAAGCCGCAGCCATTTTCCCTGTTTTTCTGTGGACGCTGCATGATCTCTGACGTCAAAGCGCATGTCGCCAATGCCCGCGACGTCCTCCCCTTGCTGCATCTCGGCACATGCTGTGCCCCAGACCTCTGTCTGGGGCAGTCTTGCACCAGGATGTCGACCTCCCTCCCTCCCCGGAGAAACATAGAAACATAGAAGTTAACAGCAGATAAGGACCGCAAGGCCCATCCAGACTGCCCATTTCTTTTTCTACCTTATGAATATGCCATAGGCCTTTGCTCTGTCAATTGCCTATCTATTCATACTCATCTGTATTGCTCCCTTATGCCTATACCATGCCTGTTTGAAGCCCTGCACTGTATTCATATCCACTATTTCCTGAGGTAGGCCGTTCTATACATCCACCACCCTTTCTGTGAAAAAGAACTTCCTCACATTACCCCTTAATCGGCCTCTCTCTAATCTCATGCTGTGTTCTCTTGTCCTGCTATTTTTCTTATATTGAAACATGTTGGACTCTTTCACCTTGTTAATGCCCTTAAGGTGTTTGAATGTTTCAATCATATCACCTCTCTCCCTCCTTTGCTCTAGGGTATACATATTGAGTTCAGTTAATCTGTCCTCGTATGTTTTCTGATGCAGTCCCTGCACCATTTTGGTTGCCCTTCTCTGGACTGCCTCAATTTGGTTAATGTCCTTGTGAAGGTGTGGCCTCCAGTACTGCACGCAGTACTCCAGATGGGGCCTAACCAGTGTCTTGTAAAGAGGATTATTACCGCCTCTTCCGACTTCTGTGATACTCCTATTATACACCCCAACATCCCCTAGCCTTACCTACTGCTTTAGAGGTCTGCTTGGATGATTTCAGGTCATCTGTGATGATGATGCCCAAGTCTCTTTCTTCTCTTGTGACTGCCAGCATCTCCTCCCAGCCTATAGGTGGCTTCAGGTTTCTCTTCCCTATGTGCATTATCTTGCACTTCTGCGTTAAACCCCAGCTGCCACTCTTCCGACCATTTTGCTAGTTTATCCAAATCTCTTCTCATTCTGCCCACACCATCTGGATCATCTACTCTGCTGCAGATCTTGGTGTCATCTGCAAACAGAAAACCTTACCCTCCAGTCCATCTGCAATGTCACTGATGAAGATATTGAAGAGGACTGGCCTCAGACTGATCCTACTTGTGACTTGCATCTCTTCTGACTGTATACCATTTACCACCACCTCTGTTTTCTGCCCGTCAACCAGTTTGCCACCCAGTTGACCAACATCTGACCCACCCCAAGCCTACCCAGCTTATTAATCAATCTTCTGTAGAACAGTATCAAAAGCTTTGCTGAAGTCAAGGTAGGCAACATCAACTGCCCCTTGGTTCACCACTTGGTTACCCAGTCAAAGAAATCTATGAGATTAGTTTGACAGGACCTTCCTTTTGTAAACCCATGCTGTCTTGGATCCTGTGCTCCTATGGATTCCAGGTGTTGCACTATCCTTTCCTTAAGGAGTGTCTCCATAATCTTTCCCACTACTGAGGTAAGACTGACTGGTCTGTAGCTCCCTGCTACCACTGTTGTGGAGCAGGATCACATGAGTCCTTCTCCAGTCTTCTGAGACCTCTCCTGTGCTCAGAGACTCACTAAACAGTTCTGATCATGGCTCTGCTAGTTCTACCCTTAGCTCCTTTAGTACCCTGGGATGTATGCCATCAGGTCCCATTGCCATGTCCACCCTGAGCTTATTGAGCTCTTGTAGGACCCCTTCTTTTGTGAAGGGACTAGTGCACACTTCCCTTCCCCCTGTGTCCATGGTGCAGAGCTGTGGGCCCAGCCCTACCTTCTCTTCAGTAAATACTGAGCAGAAGTATCTATTTAGGATATATGCTTTTACATGGTCCTCCTCCTCCTCACACGTCCCCCCTTATCCCCTTTGATCTTAGCAATATCCTCTCTGGACTGTCTTCTTTCACTAATGTATCTATAGAAAGTCTTGTCACCTTCGTTTACTGTTTGTGCTAGTGTTTCCTCGGTTTGGGCCTTTGCCTGCCTTACTGCCTTCCCTGCTTCTCTTAGGGAAGTTTGGTATGCCTCCCTATCTTCATCCTGCTGCATTCCCTTATATTTCCTGAAGGCCAGCCTTTTGGCTCTGACCTTTTCTGCTACTGTGTTTGAGAACCAAAGTGGTTTCCTTCTTTTTTTGCACTTCCTTTTCACACTAACACAATGGGATGTTGCTTTAAGTATTGCATCTTTAATGCTTGCCCACTTTGCCTGTACCCCCTCGCCTGTATTGCTGGGCTTCTCTGCCCCTTGCAGACTTTCTCAGACTTGTACTTGATGGGTAGTTTCCCCGAGGCCAGGGTAACGCAGACTATCACAGTCCATTTTCATTGACTTTGGAGCATAGAGCTGTCCTTGGGATGCTCAAACCTTCTCCCCCTGCCAGCCCTCCAGTGTCCCGGGCTCGTTTCTGAACCTGGGTCGCTAGCATCACAAATGGAAATCCAACTGGTGCACCAGCGGGCTGGCTCTGCATGCACATTCTGCCTCAGAAGAGAGAGTGCTGAAGAAAGCCTGAAACCTCAGAGAAAAGAAAGTCATTTTCTGCAAGTAATCTGAGTGAGTAAACTGTGTCCATCAAGTACAAGTCTGAGAAAGTCTGCAAGGGGTAGAGAAGCCCTACAAGTTTAGGATGTGACTGTCTGTCTGCACCCTAGTTTAACCAAACCATAGAAAGAGTGGACATCTGCTTAGTGACCATAGAAGGGCCCTGTTCAAGTATATAAATGTGCCTGATTTGAGTAAAGCCACAAGACTGAATGGGGAGTTACCTGACCATGTGGAATTTCTCTGGACAGTGCCTGGTGGGCCAGTAACCATCTGTATGTCCAGCTGGGAGCTGCAAACGCCAGCGAGAGTCACATGGGACTGTGTCTGTGTACTTGTGAGCCTGGGAGAGCTACTAAGAACTGTTTTACTATCAAGTAATGTGTTGTAAGCCTAGAGAGCTACAGAAATCAGTTGCTTCTAAGTAATGTGTTTGAGTCTGAAAGGGACTACAGTTTCAGCTTTGCCAACAAGTAAAGTCTGCTAAAGAGTAGTGAGCCCTGTTTCAAGCTCAGTCAAGTTCAAGTTGTTTCAAATGGTAGTGAGCCGTGCCTCAGACTCAGTCAAGTACAAATGTGTTATAAGTGGTGAGAGAGTCAAGCTGTAGGTGTTGTCTGGCTTTATGCAACAGGTGCAACCTATGCTCCAAAGCTGATGAAAATGGACTGTGATAGTCTGGGTCACCCTGGCCTCAGGTAAACTACCCATGCCAAAAAGACTGTGTCCTGTGATCCGCTTTGGGAGCCATGACCTGGGCTCTGGTTGCACACCCTATGCAGGAGTGTGGGTGCTTGTCCCTAAAATCATTGGGAGTGCCCCATGGTTCTAAAGTTCTAGCCAACTAGAGAAGGGTTTATGTCTGCCACGCTGGGCACACAGAAAAGAGATTGTGACTTCCAGAGGTAACTGCAAGAATGCATAAATATGCTGATATAATAAATGTGCTGAATGCAATGTAACTACTGAGAGTAGGTTTTGGACACTGCCTGGTAGTGTGCCACCTTGGCACTGCCATATGCGTTTTCCCTGGGGGGCATAGCCTAGACGTGGGGTTGATCGTGCCAGCCCGGATCCCAGACTGGTCTATCCAGAGAGTGATTTCAGCCTAGAAAGGGGCACTGCCAGTGAAGCAAAGAGTGCTGTTTCCATCTGCAAATGCCACACCATCTTGCAGTCGGTTTGGGCATCCCAACTGTAGGCCCTTTGCCAGGCTCCTTGTCTCCAGAGTTAGAGTTTCGCCTGCTGTACTCACCTTAATGTTTCCTCTACCAGCTGATTGTGACTAACCAGTGGTGACTTCTGATCTGTGAGTATACAAGGCCCATGCCCTGCATCAAACCTAAAAGGGACATGTACATAGTTAAAGTGTTTAAATAGACTGGGCCATCCAGCCACAGGTACAGTTGCTTTAAGTTTTACAAGTGTATTACATATGTTAATCTGCTTGCTTTCTTTAAGGGTCCCAACTAGCCGGCCAATGTGCAGCTGCACTGGACAACAGGCCTGCACCTTTAAGAACTGTTAATTACTGAGTACCTAGGTTAATGTGGGAGATTGCGGGGTCTTACACAGTTTGGGGATCTGGTATTGGTGTGGGCAAATTGTAAATATGTGGATGTTTTTTCAATGCAGCTGGATAGATAGCCATGGACTGGACTATCTCAGAAGTTGGTGGGTAGCTCAGTGATAATTGCCTGTGGGAAAATGCAAAATGATTATTGTGATGTTATGCCAATCGAAACAAAACCAATCAATCTAATCAATTGTACATAGCATAACCTCTATTCCATTTTACTCCATCCTAGCCCTTCCCCATGTAAATAAATTGTTTTTGCATAATCCTGTTTTGTGAGCATATTATTAGTAGTTAGAAAATGACTAAGTAAATCCCAGCCTTCTGATTGGCTGGGACAGCAGCAGTAGTGGGCGGGTATTTTTCAATAGAGCCCGCAGCAAAACAAGTGCCAATTTGTGGTGCCCCATTACTAAGAGTATCCTTGGGCACCCCGAATTTTCAATCTAACTAGGTGACATGTTTTTTTTATCCGCTTGGTAAGCACACAAATGACAGAGGACGCCCCCCCCTACACTCCACCAGAGATGAATCACATCCCTCACAACCCCGTATAGCCACACCATCAACATAATTAAATTTCCTTTAAATAAAATAAATGCTTTCTAAGCACAGCACAGATTCAGAAACAGGTACAGTTCTTCGCTGCTCCAGTCCCGCCACCAAAACTGGCCACTGTAGTAGTGGGACCTAGCCGGACAACGAGTCTCCTGGACCCAGCAGCCAAATATAACAAAAGTGCTGCCTCCACTCTGCCGTCATCGCACTTATCATGCCGACTCTTTTCATTGGGCTCCTCTGTTCTCACACACACACACAAAAAAAAAAATTTCTCCTCATTATTTTCAATCTCGTAACTGGAATAAGGTTCCTAGTCTCATCTTCAGTGCACTACGTCGACTCCCCCACCTGCTGACATATTTCAGGACTGCACTTTCTTTTCCAGCCAGTAATTGCAATAGCCCCTCATCGTAACAAACGACAAAAAAAAAGTCATCACTCAGAAAGTATGCTTTCCCAACAGTGCTCACACTCTCTTGTTCTCTGTTGCCATAGCAATCGGGACTGTAAGAAGTTTTTTCCTGTCCCGATCACTCCGGCAACAGTTGCCAATTAAAAAAAACAAATTTCACAGTCAGTGTGTGTGTGGGTTGGGTGGTGAAGAAAAAAATCAACAAAAATAAGGAAATATAGAAACAAAAGTGCTGCTTGACCACAGGCTGAAGAAGGTCTGAATCAACAAATATATACAGGCTGCTGTGAAGTGTGTGACTGCATACAACCGGGTTTCAAGCCATCCAGGCGGAGGAACTATTTATTACAAAAATTATACTAAACTACATTTTTCACTAACAATTTTTTGTTTTACTTTTTTTTTTTTTTTTTTAACAGTGCTATTTTCTAAATGCAATAATACCTTCCAGAGCAGGCGGTATTCGGGAATACCGGACCTACCAGGGGCTATAAGTCCCTGGGCAGTCTGGTAGTCCTTAATACCACCCACCCTGTCAGGTATTATTGCTTACTGAGTCTATAATTGCAAATGTTATGACATGTGGGGAAATAGCTATTGGGTCATGTTTGGGGTGGCTTTATGGTATTGTGGGTGGGTACAGCATCCCAGAGGGCTGTAACAGGTGTAAGCTAGCCCATTTAAAAGTATACTGTGGGTGGAGGCACTGCACATTTTATGTTATCCTAGGAAGGAACTAATTTAAAGTTATCTTAGGAACCTAGCCACTCAACCCTGGTGTGGCCAGCTAAGGCAGGAGTAGTGTAGCCTTTCAGATACCTGGCACCAGGGTTACATAAATGCCCACAGATCCCTTTGCTAGCATCTATACTACTCTCTTAGGCCCATCCCTGGAGATTCCCAGGCAAATAAGCATCAAGTCGATTTGGTCTCGTAGGTATGGCTCTAACAATAGCTGGTAGGTGGTCCTTGAGGGCATACTGATACCCTACTTTCTATCACTAAGCCCCTCCCACAGGGCTAAGTTAGAGTCACTACTAGAAAGCAGGCTCTGGGTCTGGCAGTCTGGTAATCAATTCCCACCCACTGCTGGTAGGAAGGGGTTGTTACATACATATAGTGTTTATCTCCCAGATATGTACCTCTGGGTCTGGAGGCAAGGCTAGGATTGAGTGTAGGAGCAGTAAGGATTCTGTGAGCAAGTTAACATGTCAATGCTTTGCCTTGTCACGTGGTCCCAAAAGGGCTTGATTATGGGGCATTCACAAATATATAATAATGGAACAGACTTTGCACACATCCTCTCCAACAAGCAGCGGTGCTTGTCGAATTGAAATGTTTTGATCTAGTTATGGTGATCAAGAGGCTAGTGGCTATTTTCCAGCAAAATGTATGCTAGCTACTGTACTGGAGCAACACACACAAAATAAAAAAGTGGCCCACAAACCAGATTCGGAGCACCTGTTACAGTGGTCTGCTGAATGGAGAAGGCTTTAGTTATGAAATAAAATACCTCTCACCTCCAAATCTGGTGTATGCGGCTTTATTTTACTCCAGTTTGTAACCCAGCTCCACCAATTAAACAGCAACTCCTTCATAGGGTGCAAGAGTAAGCAGTTAATTTCTTTCTCTGTGCTAGTTACTGCACCTGAGGCTGTTGTTTTATGAATATTAACCAAAATTGTGTTCCCTTGTATTTCATTTAACCTTGTATCTGCTTCCCCTTCTCAGACCTCCTGTGTACAAAGTATTCCCTTCCCCTTTTTCAAAGATTCAAAGATAAACAAATTTGAAAATTATTTTTTGGTAACTTTCCCATTTGCACAGCCTCTCACATATTTTATTAGGGTATAATCACTTCCCAAAATTATATCCTTATTTTTTGGCTACTTTAGAAACTTCCTAATCTGCATGCACCTACAAAAACCATTACCTCTGTGCTGTATTCCTTTTAATCTGTTGGAAAGATTTCAGATCCCCTTCCTCATAGAACTGGTGGAAATAAAGGAGTCTCCTCCTGTCCCACCTTTATAAGCAGCATCCACTCTCACTGGGGAAAACTGACCACAATAACTCATCAGGATCCACTCCGACTGCATCTCATCAACTTGTACCTTCTGCTTCTGATTTGCCAACAACTAATGATTTGCTCAAGTAATGTGTCTCAAAATTGTGGGTGTTAAGTTCAGTCAGGGTAGGTTATGTAGTGGGACATCGGGGGGGGTGTCTCCAATTGCACCTAGCCTGTTTGGTGTAAGTCTTTTAGCATTTAAATGGTAGAGATTATTTGAGCAGCTTCATATCTTTGGAAGTGAAGGAGGCCTCTCCCTCCAACCTGTTTCCCTAGCATCAGAATTTTTCATTTTATTCTCAGTTTATTACCATTCCAAATAAACTTACTGATTGCCCTTCTGAGTTCTCACTGGTTAGAAAGAAGAATTAGGATTGGCAGAGATTGGTGAAAGAACAAGAACCGGGGTAGTCCATTAATTTTGATTGCCTGTGTTTTCCTAGAGAAGAAAATAGACAACTCCCTGCCCCAACTTTTAAATTTGGGAAACATTTCTTGCTCCAAAGGTTGACAGTTCAGCTGATACAGATAACTGATATCTTGCGAAACATGTACCTCACCTTATTTTTAGTCCATTCAAATGGGATTATGTTTAGAAGTGTTCGGATAAGAGGTGCCACTGAGAAGAATCACTTCAGTTTTCTCTTGGTTAACTTTAAAACCTGTGATCAAACAAAATCTGGCAACAATTTCTGGAGAGGAGAAAATAATGAGCTGGGATTCCTAGGAAAGTTTAGTGTGTCATATACATACAATGAACCTTTGTTCTCAAAGTCTGTTATCTTGATCTCATCCATCACCTTTATTTCTCTAAGAGCCTCTGCCAGAGGTTCCATGCTTATGGCAAATATTAAAGGCAATATAGAGAACCACTGTCTTGTTTCTGTGGATACAACACGTGTTTGCAACTGTTTTGAATAATTTACATTTATGCTGTCTCCTCAAAATCCACTGCTGTCTGCCATGTACAGTACATTTTATATATATTATTTGCATTTATGTATGATCCAGATATGCACCTGTATGTTAATATGTGCATTATGTTTATCCTATTGTTGTCTTATGTCTTTGCGCTCACTTCCAGGATCCAAAAGTCACAGTCCGGGAGCTGTCTGGAACACACCACCACAGGATGGTGTGGATGAAGATGTAATTAGGAACCAGCTGGATATGTAGCCAACAAAGATATGGGACTTCATGAAAGTGAGAGGATGGGGTAAGTGTTAGAAGGCAGAATAGGTAAACAGAACATAAAGAGAGAGTGGACAATAAATGGGAAGCCTTTGAGATAGGGGCTTGCACACGCTGTGGGACTCTGCACTGGGAAGGTAGGCAGATGGAGGAAAGCAAAACACATTGTGGTTCATGAGGAAAGTAAAAGAGGCAATGAAGGAGGAAAGAAAGGCATTCAAGAGGTATTAAAAAAGAGCCAAAAGGATGTGAACAGCAAAATGTACTTATGGATAACAAGGGAAACCAATAAGATTTTGAAGAAATCTAAGTCTAGGGTAGAATTAAGAACTCTGGAAGGGATGAAGTAGGGTGATAAAGTATTGTTCCATTATATATAGGAGAAGCACAAATCTAAGGAGTGAATTGTGAGGCTGAGGCAAGGAGAGAGGTGGGAGGAAAGAGATACGGGTAAGGCCAATAAAGTGAACCAATATTTTTGTTTCATAGAAGGAGGAGGGTCCACTGCCAGACTGTTCAATCAGGCTGGATATGAGGGAAGTGGGGACCAATGATGCTCTTATATCTGAACAAATGGTGCCAGGGGGTCTGAGAGCATTAAAAGTACACAAATCAATGGGTTTGAATGGGATGCACCCAAGAATACTAACAGAAATGTGCTGATACCTGCAGCACTGCTAGCACACATCTTGAACTGTTGATTAAACTTTAGGATGGTCCCCAGGGAGTGGAGGACAGCCCATGTTGTGCCCTGCACAAAAGTGGCAGTATGGATGATGCAAGAAGTGATAGACCAGTCAGCCTGAAGTCTATAGTGTAGTGGAAAAATTATTGAATGCTATTCTAAGAGAAAGGTTGGTAGACTTCTCCGAAGCAAACAACCTACAGGACAGTAGGCAAGACAGGTTTACAAAGGGGATGTTATGCCAGACAGACCTAACTGAATACTTTGACTAGGTAACAATGGCATCCAACTACGTAGGGGCAGCAGATGTACTGTACCTGGACTTCTGTTAGGTCTTTGAATCAGTCCCCAACAGGAGACTGATCAAGAAACTGAGGGATCTTGGAGTAGAGGAAAGAGTAACAATATGGGTGGGAAACTGGATAAATGGGCAAACACAGAAGGTGGTCATGAATGGGGAACACTTAGAATTTAAAGAGGTGACAAATGTAGTGCCACTGAGGCCCATCCTCTTTAATATCAATTTGCGATATAGGTATAGGAGTGCAGGTGAGGATCTTCATAGATGATACAAATATATGAGGGAGGGTGGACAACGAGGATGAGGTCAGAGCAATGAGGGAGGACCAGGAATGGCTTAAAAGGTGATCCAAGATATGGCAAATGAGACTCTGTTCCATAAAATGTAAGCTAATGCACACTGGGAACAAAAAGACAAAAATGCAGTACCTGGTGGGATCAGTGATAATAGACAGCACCACTGAGGAAAGCAACCTGGGGTGATAGTATTGGGAAGCTTGAAAACTACAGTACAGTGCAAAAGGGTGTTTGATAGTGCAAACAGGATGCTGGGGTGAAAAGGAAAGGGAATTAGTAGAAAAATCAGGGAAGGGATCCTCTGTATAGGTCCCTGGCTCACCCCCACCTGGAGAACTGCATGAGGATTTAGAGCCCACACCGGAGAAAGGACTGTGATAAGGTGAAGGCTGTGCAGAGAAGGATAACCAAAATTATCCAGGGTCTGGGAGGAGGGTAATCATACAAGGACAATTGAGGGACCTTAACATTTATACCCTGGAGATGACCAAAATGGCCCAGGGTCTGGGAGGGGGGTAATCATACAAGGAAAAATTAAGGGACTGTAACCCTGGAGACAAGGAGGGATAGGGAGACATAATACAAATGTACAAACATCTCCATGGGTTTAACAAGGAGAAATACAGTGAATTGTTCACCCTAAGTACAAACACTAGGGGAAATCCATTAAAACTGGCTGGGGGTAGGTTGAGAAGGGATGTCCCACAAGTACTTTTGCACAGAAACAGTGGTGGACAAGTGGAATGGATTGCTGGAGGAGATGGTCTGTACCAAAACAGTGAGTGGATTCTAAACAGAAGTCCATTATTATGGATATGAACAACACAAACCACATATTAGATTTGGAAATTCAAAAGAAATTAGTAATACAGTCAAATATTTAGGTGTTATACTTACAAATCATCAAAATAATACAGTAAAATTAAATTATGAGTATGTAAAAAATAAAATTAGAACCTTATTAGATAATTGGCAGAAGTTATCTCTGTGGTTATGGGGACGCATTGAAGCCATTAAAATGACAACACTGCCCCATTTCATATTCATACTTTAAGTGGTAGTAGGTTCTTCCTTGACTACCTGGTATGCTGAGATAAAGTAAATTTTAACTAAATTTCTGTGGAGGGAAGAGAAACCTCGTATAGCATGGAGACAGTTAGTTACGCCCAGAAATAGTGGAGGGTATAGCTGTCCTGATTTGGAAACATATAATAGGAGCCACCAACTTAAAATATTATGGGAATTAGCATGCCTGCCTAGTAAGGATCACCTCCTAGAGGAAACAATATGGTATTGTAAAAGAAAAATACATTTAAAGGGTGTTACAGAAGATTTATATAGGAAATGAAGAAGAATACTTTCACTATATGATTTGGTTTGGCCAATTAGTCGGTTAGCTTCTAAAAGATTAATTGAGGGAAAAATGTTTTTCCATGGATGTTTTTAAATATTTGGTATTGTGACAGGATACTGAATGAAGGGATTACATGGGTCTTCCTTTGTTTAAGTAAAACTAATACTCAGACTTGGTCCCAATTAATATTTGATGGCCGGCTGTGTATCTATCAAAGATTCGAAGAATTAATCCCATAATTAACTAAAATACATTTTTTAACATATCTCACCATAAAAATAAGTTCACTGCATTGATACAGATTATCTTTAGAGCTACCATCTCTCTAGTACTGAGAAAGTAATAGAAGACCATAAAAGTATAAAAAAACAAGAAAGCGTGAAACTGTTTCAGAAACTTTATAAATATTAATAATGGATGGGAAAAATGGAACAGGGAAGATAAGCTAGAGATGACAAATTAACAAAGGAAAATATCTGTATTAATGCTAATAAATTATATGCTTTCTCAAAAAATAAAGCAATTCAGAAAACGGTAAAGTAATTGATAGAGCTTACTATAAGATCAGTGGTACAAGACAAGATTTATGGTGACATCAATGTGGAAAGATTGCTGATTTTTATAATTGTATTTGGGACTGCCACTAAATTTTGAAATGGTGGAGCCAAATAGCAAAACTCTTGACTACTTTATTGAAGATACACATTCCCCTTGACTTCAGTATTCTTACAAAAACATAGAAGATGTCAGCAGATCAGGACCTCTTGGCCCAATTGGCCTGTCCTATTTCCCCTACGCACAGTGCAACCACAGACCCTATTCAAGCTCCGGTCTCCTCCCCCCCGCCCGGCTTTATTTCTAAAGTCCCCTTGTGTCTATCCTATGCATGCTTGAATCCTGTTACCATTTTAACACCCACTGCCTAAGCTGGGAGGCTGTTCCAGGCATCCACCACCCTTTCTGTGAAGAAGTATTTCCTCACATCTCTTCTGAATCCCCCGCCCACTCCAGCTTCATAGTGTGACCACTTGTCCTCGAGCATCTTTTTCTATGTACAATGCTACCCTCATGTATCTTATAAAGAATAGTGGATGGGCGACTATCCACAACAAGGCTGTGTTTCCCTCGAGGAGTTGATGACATCAGAGACCTCAAGAGTGAAGCTCAAGAGGTCTCGCTAATGTCAATCCAACACTCCCGAGAAACACACCCCTGTATGGTGGTCGCCCATCCTGTTTATAGTATATGGGTGCCTTCTGTTTAGCTTCACATTATTTGTTTATAAAATTACTTGTGGGTGCTGCTCCATTCCCGCTGGTGCTCCTGCTCGCTCCTGTTCCTGATGTTGACACTCATGCTCGGTCCCGCTTCTTACTTTCGGTTCTCCACACCGCTTATTTTTAAAATTAAAAAAAGAAAACATTTTTCTGAGAGGAAGCCATGTATGACTCTAGTCCACGTCTCGATTCCAAACTTAAAAGTCGGTGACTGCACTGCCCAGTGCTCGCTAAATCGCGCCACCATGTTTGTCTTTATTTTGTTCATCGAGCCTAGTCTGAACCAATCGGGTGGCAGGTCAAAGTTGAAAAGTTGTTGTACTATTGATGTGACGTCAGAACAATAGTACAACAACTTTTTTGACCTTTGAACTGCCCTACAACAAGATTTCAGCAGTTGCTGAAATCCATGTACAACAGAAGGCACCCATATACTATATATATTTTGTATCTTTTATTTATAAAAATTTGCAAGACTTACAAACAGTAATCACAGAAGGTTACCAAATTATAGAAATAAAATATATTCTCTTAAAAAGGATGTGTAAGACCCCTTCCCTTGCATTGCACCACAGGGGAAAGTACAAGTTTAAGAGCCAGTTACAAAAAAGTTACTACATAGGCATACGACTCAGAGCGAAGCCAGAGATGAATGAAACAAAATACATTAATACCGTGTCCCGTTTATCATTTAGGTAATATACCGCTAGCATCCCCAATAGGTAGTAGTATTAGTATACAGAATCTAATGAAGTACCCTGGAGAAATCTTAGAATAGCCCAACTTAACCACTGCAAGGATCATGCTCTAAATAGTGGCATATGATGTCTTGCTGAATTATTCACAATGATCCAACAACAGGAGAAAAAAAAGAAAACAAAAACATTTTGCAAACAGCGAGCCCCTTATTGAAACATACCAGGGGAGCCAGCCTCTTGAGTGTTGGCACCTGTGTACATACCAAGTAGCCTCTGTGCATTCTATTAGTAATATAGTGAAATAAAGAGGGGGTAAACAGAAAAGGTTTGCACAGGCATGAGCCGCCATGATGCCCACAGTAGTCAGTAATTCCCAAACAAAACTTACTGACCCACACACACTATTCACAGCATTTACCAAGTGACATTAAAAAAGATTATACCTCCCTATAACCACATACAAACATATCAGTAAATAGGTGACAGCAGCAACTGTAATACAGTACCCCCTATAAAATATAACAGAACTTTGGGAAGTATAAATTCAACCTTGAACATTTAGAGCCCCAGTTATAGTGCATATTTACAATCATTGTTCAGAACAAGTTCAAAATCCACTTAGTCCTCACCAGAGCCCTCCAATGCAGCTTCTTCCCCTGCCACCATCTCCGTCTCAATGTGCGTCACCATTTTAGAGGCATCTGCAGGATCGTTAAAGAGGTAGGTGCGATTATTCCAGAAGGCCTTTAATTTAGCAGGAACTAGCAGTTGGTGTTGAACTTTTAAAGTTTTGAGCACACTTCTAACCCGGTCAAACGCCTTCTGACGAAGGTGGGTACTCTACGAAAGGTCCAGGAAAAGAGAAATGTTGGTTTCTCCATAGCGCAGTCATCTAATCCTTCAGGCCTACTGTAAAGCACGATCCCAATCTGCAACTCCTGTGCACACTATCAGAAAGGTGCATGGGGCTGCAGCATCTCTGGGATCTCTCCGAGGGGTAATCTGAAAACCTTTTTCTATGGAGAACATGATATCTTCTTCAGAGAGATCAAGAAGCTGTGGTAGAAAACATTTGGCAAAGTCCAGAGGCTCATCACCCTTTATTTCCTCCATGAGCCCAATCACTCTAAGGTTTCTCTACTATGCCTGATTCTCTAGATGCTTGAGTTGCTGCTGCAGAAGTAAATTTTTTTTGATTAGCTTGCCGGTAGCGTCTGCAGCCTTACGAGCAGAATCCTCCGACTGTTGTAGCAGTTGCTCCGCACCATCTAAATAGGTTTCGAGGATGGTTACTCGAGGTGTAAGTCCATCCAGTTTTTTTATCAATATCCTGGACTGTATGGATTAAGTGGGCTATGCTGGCATACAACATTTGCAGTGTAACCTCACCCGTGCCAAAATTTATTTATTTATTTATTTAAATTTTGATGACTGGGTAGGCCCACTGAGACCGAAACAGTCCCTTTTTCAGGGGTGACCCGGAATTAATTACATACATTTATAAACGTAACAAAATACAATACATGTCATTTCACAATTAACAGTCAATACAGACATACTGACCCAGTCAAGGATACAGTGGCACGTTAATTACAATCAACATCAACAGGAGAAGAAATACTATTATACACGAGACAGTCACTGTCAGATTGATGTCCCAATAAGGTTAGAATGGAAGTAGGGAGTCGGCTGACTCTCAGCAGTAGCAGGTGCAGAGGCTCAGTTCCAACAGGTGGGCCTTAAGACCCTTCTTGAAGCCCCCAAGGGAGGCACATTCCTGGAGACTGCTAGGGAGACCATTCCAAATGGGAGGGATGAAGGCAATGTAGGACCGGAGTCCTAGGGAAGTCCTTACCCTAGTGACTTGGAGAAGCTGGCGGCCAGAGGATCTTAGTGTTCTCCCATTCTTTTGGGGAGATAATGTGTTAATTAGGCTGGATGGGGCACCATTTTTGTGGAGCTTAAAAACTAGGCACAGTGAGGGATATGATAATCTGCCCTCAAAAGAAGGCCACCTTTGAGATAATAGTACGTTGCAGTGATGCTCCCATGGTGGCGCCCCTGCGGCTAAGCACCCTATCCTGTGATACAATGTTTTTAGCCTTTGCATTTCAGTGCTTCTTACAGAATATAGTAAAGGGGCCCCATATAGCAAGGTTGGAAGGAGTGTACCAGTGGAAATCTTGAGTTTGGATTCATGAGTGAGGAAAGGGCGCAGGCGATATAACAGACCAAACTTTTGGTTGAGCTTCTAGGTCAGATGGTCGATGTGGCCCTTAAAGGAGCAGTCTTGGTTTAAGTATACTCCTAGATATTTGATACAATTGATCACTTTAGTTTTTGAGCCATTGGAAAAAGCTCGGGACAATAAATGTGAAAGGGCTGGGCCCAGGCTTTTAGGGCCAAATAGCATGGCTTTGGTGTTTTTACTATTTACAACTAATTTATTAGTAAGAAACCAATTCTCAAGTAGACCAAGGTCTTGACCAAGAAGGTTGTTTAGTTGGACAGTGTCTCTGGAGGACCTATAAAGCATGGCATCATCTGCATATAAGGTCACTTTGGCCCTTCCATAATGTTGAGGCAAATCATTAATAAATAGGGAAAACAGGAGTGGTCCCAGTATTGAACCCTGCGGTACACCATCCGTGATAGGGCATTTGTCGGACTTAGCTCCATGCCATCTGACAATTTGTGATCTGCCTTCAAACTAGTCCGTGAACCATTGAGTAGACAGATGATCAAGACAAAGAGATGTTACTTTAGCGATAAGTTGCTGATGATTCACCAAGGCAAATGCCTTGGTGAGGTCTATAAAGACAGTGCCAGCTGGAAGGCCATCATCTAGAGCTGTGAAGATATCCCCAGTAAGGCTAATCAGGGCCGTGTTGGTACCATGATTTTTTTCTAAAACCATGTTGTCGTTCAGTTAGTAAACTGTTACATTCAACATATTCCTGGACCTGCTGGTATACAATCCTCTCTAACACTTTACTTAGAGTGCAGAGGATGGATATTGGTCTGCTATTCTCAACAAGTTCAATATCCCCACTTTTAGGGATAGGAGTGAACAAGGCAACTTTCCACACAGTGGGGACTTACCTTCAAGCAGCGATCTGTTTAGGAGCCAAGTGATTGGAGAGGCAATGACATGGGCTGCGAATCTGAGGAGCCTGGGCTCCAGCTTGCCAAACCCAGCAGAGCCAGAGGATTTAATTTTTCTTAGTAATTTCAGGATCTCAGATTTAGTTGTAAGTTTGAAGTGAAGAGTAGGGTAAGGGGTTTGCTCTTGTAAATGATCGTGGGGGAGGAGGGACCCAGAGGGATTATTTTTAAATTTGTCCAGGTCAGTGAGGAATGCGTTTAGTGCATTAACAGCATCTTACGTGTTGGTATAGCGGACACCATTTGCTACTATGTCACTTTTCGCATAGGTGGTGTTCCCTTTTAGAAGAGAGTTAATTTGGGACCAAAATTATTTAGGGTCCGAAAGATTTTTAGTTCGTAGGTTCTGGAGGTATTGTCTTTTAGATGATTTTAGTTCCTTTTTACACTTGTTTCTCAATTTTCTATATTCCACCCAATCTTCAGTTAGATTTGTAGATTTGAATTTTTCCCAGGCTTCATCTCTCACACTCATTTGTTTTTTAAAGTTTCTGGACAGCCACCTTGAGTGTTGTCCCTTGATTCTGATTTGTTCTAGGGGGGTATGCTTATTGGTGGCCAAGAGAAAGTTATTGATGAAGAAATAAAGGGCTGAGTCCAGATTGGGGGCTAGTTTGATTTGAGTCCAATCCACCATTGCTAGGGTTTCAAGAAAGGAGCAGGTGTCGAAATTGGAATGATCCCAAGCCCCAAAAACTTATATTTATATTTTTATATTTGTACAATCGGATTTGCAGCCTTTGAGCCAGAGGCTTGTTTACAAAGGTACCTCATCACAGAGAGGACAATAGTGTGACAATATTACAGTAGGTTGACATACAGATTTACACAGATTTTACACAGTGGTATACAGACAAATTTACCACTTCCCAAGGCTGCCTTGTGCTGCGGAGGCCTAGCATCCCTCTGTTGGCCAGTTTTCAGCTTGAAAAAGTCTGTAGAAGCAGCGGAGTTCTTCTGTTTGCCCATAATTGCCTTTAGTTGATCTCTATGCAGTATAAACTACAAAGAAAGGGCAAGTTGAAATTAAAGAATGGCTTTAAAATTAATAAAAAACTGACTTCTCCCAGGAGCTTATCTAAGAAGCGTCTGCTCTGATCAGTTGCTAAGCCATGTCCCCATGTACCTTATTAATACCTGTGAGGTATTAGAATGTTTCTATCATGCCTCCCCTTCCCATTCTTTCCCCTAGATAGTACATATTTAATTCCTTGAGTCTTTCCTCATAGGGCTTTTCATGCAGGCCCTGCACCATTTTGGCTGCCCTCTTCTGTACCGCCTCCACCCTAGCTGTGTCCATCTGGAGAGAGGGTGCCTCCAGAACTGGACACAGTATTTGAGATAAGGCCTCACCATCGATCTATGCAGGGGTAACACTACTTCCCTCTTTCTGCTGGTGATATCCCTCCCTATGCACCCGAGCATCCTGCTAGCTTTCCCCACTGCCTTGTTACATTGCTTTGCTACCATCAGGTCATCAGAAATGATTACCCCCAGGTTGCTTTCCTGTTTTGGGGTTGCCAATACCTCCCCCTCCAATTGGTACATTGCCCCTGTGTTTTTGTGCCCCAAGTGCATGAATTTGCACGTTTTTGCACTGAAACCCAATTGCCAAACCCTAGACCAGTCTTCCAGCATTTTCAGATAGTCCCTCATTTTTTCCATCCCCCTGGTGTGTCCATCTGCTGCAGATTTTTGTGTCATCCACGAACAGGCATACTTTCCTTTCCAGCCCTCCTGCAATGTCACTAATAAAGACACTGAAGAGGACCAAGCCTAGTACTGACCCCTGTAGCAACCCACTGGTCACCCTGCATTCTTCAGAGTGAACACCATTTACCACCACCCTCTGACTCCTGCAGCTCAGCCAACTTCTGACCCACTTTACTACTTTTGGACCCACTCATAGGTTGCCCAGCTTGCTCAACAGTCTTCTGTGTGGAATGGTGTCCGAAGGCCTTGTTGAAATCCAGGTAGGCCACATCCACCGCTCTGCCCTGATCCACTTCCCTAGTCATCCAGTCAAAGAACTCAATCAGGTTTGTCTAGCAAGATCTCCTCCCTGTGAAACCATGCTACCTCGGATCCTGTAATCCACTTGTCACAAGGTATTTCCAATCCTTTCCTTCAGTAGTGATTCCATTACTTTACCCACAATCAAAATCAGGCTGACAGGCCTGTAATTTCCTGCCTCCTCCCTGTTACCACCTTTGTGAAGTGGGACCACATCTGCCTAGTCCTCCAGTCCCCCGGAACTTCCCCCGTATCTAGTAATTAGTTGAACAGGGCTGTCAGAGGTGCAGCCAGCACCTCCTTGAGCTCCCTTTATATCCTAGAGTGTACCTTGTCAGACCCCATTGTTTTGTCCACTTTTAGTTGTGCTTGTTCCTCTAGGACTCTCTCCCCTGTAAAAGGACTAGTGTCCTCCTCCCTTCCTTTGATGTCCTTGTCGCTTATCTGTGGCCCATCACCTACCCTTTCCTCCGAAATACTGAACAAAAGTATTTGTTCAATATGTCTGAGTTTTTTTGGCCTGCTTCCACACAAAGCCCTCCTTCCCCTTTTAGCCTTACTAACCCTCCTTTGATATTCCTCTTTTTGCTTATAGAACTAAAGAATGTTTTATCCCCCTTTTTTTCGCTGACTTGGTAATCTTCTCCTCTGTTAGCGCCTTTGTGCCCGTAACTGCTTTCCCTGCCTTCATTTGTTTCTCCTGATATCTCTCCTTATCCTCCTCCTCCTCCTCCTCCTCCTTTGTCATGTTGTACCTTCAAAATGCTAACTTTTTTTGCCCTTACTTTTTCTGCAACTTCTTTAGAGGACCACAGCAGTCTCTTTTTTCTCTTGCCCTAGTTAACCTGCCTGACACAGAGGTTTGTTGTCTTCTCAGTGCCTTCCTTTATTTTTGGTCACTGTTCCTCGGCTCCACCCAGTTTCCCTATTCCTGCTAGGATGTTCATTATATCATAATACAGCATCCCCTTTACAATCAATCACTCACGTGACCAAACCATAAAAAAGTGCCTTATAAGGTATGCTAACATGAATTATGACCCCCTATTCATTCTTATGCACCCCGTGACTAAAGATGATACTGAGTTAATATCTAAATTTCCGGTTTCCGTGCTAAATTATAAAAGAAAATGCTCTCTTGCACTCTAAATCTAAAGTGTTATATTATAATATGCTTTTTGTACTTAAATGGCAGACAGTATTGCACATCTGTCTCTGTAATTTTTTGTTTCTTTACAGAAACTGTATGCAATGTTATCACTTTTATGTTTTTATCTATTTAACTATATCTTTTATCATTGTAATGTCCAACATTTTTAATAATATAATAATAAACTTTATTTTTAAAGCACCTTTCTATAACCAAGGCGCTGTACAACTTACAACATATAAAATCCAATAAAACATAGAATCCATACAGCATGTTAGCCAAGTAGATAAATATCTAAAAAATAATAAATCTGGGTAGGCAATGTGCCACAGATGGGTCTTCAAGGCCCTCTTAAAACCCTCCACAGTCGTGCACTCACGTACCTGACGAGGTAGAGAATTCCACAGGGTCGGGGCCGCATACATAAAAGCACAGGCCCCTGATGCTTTAAGACGTACCATGGGAATCTCTAACAACCCGTCAGCTGAGCAGAGTGGTCGTCCAGGGTAGTAAGGCAACAGGAGCTCTTGCAGATAGTCTGGGCCCAGTCCGTGCAGGGCCTTAAAGGTCAGAAGCCTGACCTTGAAGGTGATCCACCACTGAATCGGCAGCCAGTGCAGTTCGCACAGCACCAGTGTGATGTGACTCGAACAAGGAGTCTCCATCAACAACCAAGCCACAGCATTCTGCACTAGCTGCAAGCGGAGGATATCAACCCCTGGTAGCCCTAGGTACAGGGAGTTGCAGTAGTCAAGGTGTGAGGTCACAAAGGCATGGATCAACGTTGGAAGGTCGCTGGATGGAACAAAATGCTTAATCCTGGTGATGTTCCTGAGATGGTAAAATGAGGACTTGACAACTGCCAGCACCTGTCTGTGAACACAGTGTCAGCCCGCCATCAAAAACCACCCCCAGGTCTCACATCCATTCAGAGGAAAGAAGCTGGATGCCCCCGAGACAGAGTCCAGAAGGTTGTCCAGCCACCAATCCCTCTGTCCAGTGACCCAGATCCATCACCAACACCTCAGTCTTTCCAGAGTTCTACTTCAACCAGCTGGATTTCATCCAGTCCTGGGTTTCTGCGAGGCAGTTATTAAAGACCGAGCACGCACTATCCTGGTCGGGTGCAAAAGACACGTAGCTCAGCCCATGTCATCTTACAATGTCTCTGAGAGGCAGCATATACACCACCAACAACATGGGGGACAACACTGATCCCTGAGGGACCCCACATGGCAGAGAGAATGGGTGGGAGGAAAAAATTCCCAACACCACCCTCTGAGTTCCATGTTATGGAAGAACAATAAACCATTACTACTACTACTCCTGTTAGGGTGTCCCTGAGGCATTCTCCCATTTTCTTAAACTCGGCCCTCCTGAAATCCAGGATCCTTGTTTTAGTGTGGTTTGATTCTGGCCCATTTCTTATATTGAACCACACTGTACGATGCTCACTGGTCCCCAGGTGGCTACCCACCATGACATCAGCAACACTGTCCCCGTTTGTCAGTATTGCCCCCTCCATAAGTGGGTTCCTTGACTAGTTGCCAGAGGAACACCCCCTGCAAGGAGTCCAGGATGTCCCTACTTCTAACTGTAGCTGTAGCTGGGAGGCTCCAATCCACATTCGGTAGACTGAAGTCCCCTATCAGTAAAACCTCCCCCTTGCTTGCCATCCTTTGGATTGCTTCCAATATATCCTTATCCACCTCTCCCCCCTGTGCTGGAGGTATGTAGATCACTCCTGTGTGAACAGCGGCCCCCTTCTGTGTCTCCTGGGTGACCCACAGAACCTCTGCTTCTATCTGCTCCCCCTGTATTTCTGTAGCTTTTATGTTTTCCCCCACATAAAGAACCACTCCCCCCCACTTTTCACCTACCCTGTCCTTTCTGAATGGAGCACATCCTGGCATGGCTACATCCCAGTCCTGGTTTTCACTGCACCAGAACTCAGTTTTTGCAATCACATTCAATGATACAACAAAGTTTAAATTAAATAAAGTAGAAAGCAACATTTTGGCTTTAGGTACATTAATTACAAAAAGATTAATTCTGGAAAATTGAAATGCCCAAACCTGGAGAAATTTTGAGAAATGTAAATGGTGGTTTATGTTAAGAGAAACCCTTTACTATGAAAGATTATGGCACACGGAATATGAAAAGTACAGTTATGTAAGAACTTACTGTTACAGTAGATCTTTGAGGATATCTCTTGCATCAGGTCACACCTATGGAACTACAGCTACCAGGCACTAGGACCACATGGAAACTTTTCTAGCTAGTAGTCTTCCAGGGGCTGCCATGACGATGTCAGATGCTGGCAATGTCCCACCCAGATAAACATGGATGGCCCTGCGCCCTTCTCAGTTCTCCTGCCAGAGACCATATATAGAGGACCTCTTGCTGGGAAATCAAGGCAGAGCCAGAAGTTTCAGCCATGAAGGAAGGTGAAACAGAAGGTAGACCATCCTGGAGAAAGAGAGAGAGAGACAGAAACAGAGAAGCCCTTAGGCTAAAGGGATGGGAGTGGGATGGCATGGCCTGATGCAAAAGATTCTCTTGAAGATCTACTGTTTCAGTAAGATTCTTCCATAACTGTACTATCTTCATTGAGGATATCTCTTACATCAGGCCACACCTATGGAGTGAGTCCCAAGCAGCACTGACAGAGAGACATTCTGGGTGGCTGGAGGCTATAGGCCTAAGAGAGGAGGCCTTGAAGCACAGACAGGCTGAAGCCTGCCCTTCTTCTAGAGGCAATCTCCAGACTGTAGTGTTAAATGAAAGTGTGGACAGTACTTCAGGTTGCAGCCGGACAAATTTCTGCTGCTGAAACATTCCTGAAACTGACAACTGAAGGGGCCATGTCTCTGGTTGAAGGGCCCCGAACAACTCCAGGAAGTTCCTTACCATACTTCCAGTAACAAAAAGTAATATAGTTGGCCAACGATTTGAAAAGGCACTGTTTAGAAACTGGAACACCCACTTTCCCAGGTGTGAAAGAAACAAAAATCTGCAAGGACTTCCTGCAGTCTTTTGTATGATGAACATAATATCTGAATATCCTATGTACGTCTAATGTATGGAGCAATGCTTCCCCTGGATTGGCATGCTCTGGAAAATAAACTGGTTGGTGGATAGTTTGATTCAAAGTAAACTCTGGCATTACTTTAGGGAGAAACTTAGGATTTGCATGCAAAGACACCCTGTATTTGTGGAAAATCAGATAAGGAGGCTCACCCATTAGAGCCTGAAGTTTGGAAATCCTCTGAGCAGAAGGAAAGGAAACTTTGTTTATATAGCACCTTTCTTAAAACCAAGGCACTTTACAAGTTAAAACATAAACATATAAATTGATAAGATTGCAAAAATGTAAGTATAAATTAGTTAAAATTAATTAAAATCATCTGGGAAGGCCATCTGAAAGGGATAAGTCTTAAATTCCGACTTAAATCTCTCGATGGTCAGGCATTCTCTCATCCGACGAGGTAGAGAATTCCACAGGATGGGGGCCTCAAAAGAAAAAGCATGTGTACCAGATGTCTTCAAACATACCCTGGGAATCTCTAGCAATCCCTCATTGGTGGATCGGAGGGGGGCGGAGGGGGCAGTAGGGAGTCAAGAGATCTTGCAGGTAACTGGGTCCCAGATCATGTAGGGCATTAAAGGTCAGAAGACCGGCCTTAAAGGTGATCCGCCACTGAACAGGCAGCCAGTGCAGTCCGCGCAGCACAGACGTAATATGGCTGGTCCTAGATGTACCAGTCAACAGCCTGGCTGCCGGATTCTGCACTAGCTGCAAGTGATGGATATCAACCCCAGGAAGCCCTAGGTAGAGGGCATTGCAGTAGTCAAGATGAGTGGTGACAAAGGCGCAGACCAATGTTGGAAAGTCATCTAGGGGAACCAGGTGTTTCACTCGGGCAATGTTCCTCAGATGGTAAAAAGAGGATTTGACAACAGCAGACACCTGAGATTTCAGGCTCAAGCCATCATCAAAAACAACACCCACGTTATGCACCCGGTCAGAGGTAGTGAGCTGGATGCTGTCAAGCCATATGCCCCACACCTGCCCAACCTCCAAACCCACCCCAGGATGACCAGGGTCCACAACCAACACTTCAGTCTTGTCCGGGTTCAGTCTCAGCCAGCTGGTGCTCATCCAGTCCTTGATTGCGGCTAGACAGTTGTTAAACACAGAGACTGCATCCCCCTGTTCAGGTAGAAAGGACAGATACAGTTGAGTATTATCTGCATAGCAGTGAGAACTCAAACTGTATCACCTAATGACATCTTCTAATGGCAGCATATACACTGCAAACAACATGGGCTCCAATATGGAGCCCTGTGGGACCCCCACAGGACAGAGGAGGGGCGTCAGAGGAATAAATTCCAGTGACCACCCTCTGAGACTTGCCTGTGAGGAAAGATCAAAACCATTCTAGGACTCCACAGAGACACCGCAGGCACTCCAAAAGCACACTGTGGTCCACTGTGTTAAATGCTGCAGAGAGATCAAGAAGGATCAAGATGGCACGTGCCTTTCGATCCCTCGCTATTAGGAGTTAATTCAATACCTGAACAAGTGCAGTCTTGGTACTATGTCTCTTCCAAAATCCAGACTGGAGAGTATCATAGACATTGTGGGTCACAAGGTGATCATCCAATTGTGTTGCAACCATCTTCTCAATAACCTTCCCGGCAAAAAGAAGGTTAGAGACAGGCCTGTAGTTAGCTGGGTAGTCTGGGTCCAAGGATGTTTTTTTTTTTTTTAGCAGTGGTCATACGACCACTTCCTTAAGGGGATCTGGAAAGACACCGCTTTCCAGGGATCCCCAGACAATTTTAGCTAGGATTGGGCAGATAACATCTATACAACCCACTAATAGGGGTGTAGGGCCCAGATCCAAACTATAGCTGGTTGGGAGCAGTGTTTGGATGATCTGCACAATGTCCATGAATTCTGGCTGGCTAAAGTCCACCCAATCAAACTGAGTGCTCATCACCTCTCGCCAACCTCCGCAATCCCTCATAGGGATAGTAGGGCCGATGCCAGACCGGATGCCAGCAACCTTATCCGTAAAGAATCGAGCAAGCTCTTTGCGTTTAGCCTGAGAAAATGGTAACCAAAAATAATGCTTTCCATGACAAAAAGCATAGCTCACATGTCGCAGCCAGCTCAAAAGGAGCCAAAACAAGTTTCTCTTAATGCAAAATTTAGGTCCCAAGGCAGGACTGGATTGCAGATGGAAGGCTTCAGATGAAGAGTGCCTCTCAAAAATGTATGGGACACCTTCAGTATGCCACAATACGGCCTTCAACAGGCACGTGGAAGGCTGAAATGGCTGACAGGTGCACCTTAATAAAGGCGTATAGCAGGCCAGAATCTAAGAGGGACAACAAGTACTCCAGAATCTGATTCACTGGACAAAAGAAAGGATCCATATGATGGGAAGCCGCCCACAGAGCAAAGCGCTTCTACTTCATGGAATAAGTGGCCCTGGTAGAGGGCTTCCTAGCAGCCACCAGAACATCAGCCACCTTTTGGGATACCCTAAATCTAGCCATGGCTATGTCTTCAGGAGCCAGGCATAAAGGTGTAAAGACTTGAGGTTCAAATGGACCAGGGTGCCATGATCCTGTGATAGCAAGCCTTTGCACAGGGGCAGGGGCACTGGAGGTTCCACTGCCAGTTGCTGCAGTAAGCAGAACCAGATCTGATGAGGCCAGAAGGGGGCAATGAAGCTCAGAGTGGCCCCTTCCATCTGTAGCTTGAGCAACACCCTCTGGATTAGGGGGAAAGGAGGAAAGACGCAAAGAAACTTCCCTTTCCATGAGAGGGACAATGCATCTCACCAGATAACTCCAGGTCCTGGAGCGAGCGAGCAGAAACACAGCAGTTTTTGTTGAGTGGGGATGCAAAAAGGTCCAACTCTGGATGACCCCACCTGTCAAACAGGTCTTCTACAACCAAGGTCAGCAATTCCCACTCATGCATCCTCGACTGCGATTGGCTTAGCCTGTCCGCCAGGACATTTTGGATGCCTGGAACATGGATGGCTGACAGTTCTAGACCATGTTCTTGGGCCCAGTACCAGACCCTTATCACCTCCCAACACAGACAATATGAATGGGTCCTCCCTTGTTTGTTGATGTAGTGTACTGCACTGATGTTGTCCGCCTGCACCAGCAGATGGCCTGGGGACAGATGGGCCTGGAAGGCTTGTAAAGTATACAGAACGGGCCTCATCTCTAGTATGTTGATGTGGAAGGCAACCTCCACTTTGGTCCACATTCCTTGAGTCTGATGAGGCCCCAGATGAGCCCCCCAGCCTATCCCTGAAGCGTCTGTGGTGAGGGTCTGCTAAGGGGAGGGGATGAGGAAGGGAACCCCTTTTGACAGGTTGCTGGCTTCCATCCACCATAGCAGCACCTTTTTGACTAGGGAGAAACTAGAACTAGCTGTTCTAGGTCGTCAGTGCACTGAACCCTTAATGTCCACTGGGGGATTCTCATGTGTATGTTGGCGAGGAGAACCATGACAATGGTTGCAGCCACCAGGCACAAGAGCCTCAGAAATGTTCTGGTCATGACATACCTGCTGTTGTAAAGCAGCTGGGTCTGAGCCATCAGGCAATCCACCCTGTCCTGTGGCAAGAAAGCAAAGCACTGAGCTGTGTCCAGTACTGCTCCAATGTACTGCAGGCTCTGACAAGCGACCAAGACTGACTTGTACAGATTGACCATGATTCCTAGGGCATGCAACAACTGTCTGGTCCACGCTAGGGTTTGGAGCAGTTGCTTCTTGGACTAGATAGTTGGTGTTGGAGGATGGTGATGGTGTGGAGCTTAGGGTTTTGGCTTCATTGGGGACTGGGGAACCACCTGGAGGGATGCAGACCTATACTGGTGCGATGGTCTGCATCTGTCCAGGGGGAACCAGGATCCTAGGTGAGAGGTTTAAATGCTTCATTGGCAAGCATTTAAACTAGCCAAGGGGGGGGAGGCACTGAAAAGGAGCAGGGAAATCCCAGCCTCTCCCCACAAAACACAGTAATTAGTGAGGTAAACACCAAGGTAGAGAAGTCATTAGGGAGCAGGACAGAGGTAAATGTAAAAAAAGGCAAAGGCAGTAAGGACAGGGATGGGGCTAAAAGGGGTAAGGCCATCAAAAAGTGGAGGGTGATGAGTACCAATGCCCGTAGTCTATGTAACAAGCTCCCTGAGCTAGTGGCCTTGATGGAAGAGGGTTGCCTGGATATTGTGGCAGTCACAGAAACATAGTACACAGAGAACCATGACTGGGATGTCAACATATCAGGATACACAATCTACAGGAGGGACAGGTAAGGTAAAAGAGGAGGAGGAGTAGCTCTCTATGTAAAGGAAGGGATCAAAGCAACAGAACTAAAAACTAAACAGGGAGCAGATGAGGCACTCTGGGTCACCCTGGAGACAGAAATGGCACCACAATCTGCATGGGGGTTGTATACAGACCCCATCTCAGGGAGGAATGGACAAGGAAATGATAGAAGGCATCCTTAGAATGGCAGAAAAGGGATATATTGTTGATGGGGGACCTGAATATGCCAGATGTTAACTGGAGCACCTTTGCTGCAGGCACATCCAAGAGCAAGGTCATTCTTGATGCCCTACAAGGGGCATGACTCAGACAGCTAGTATTGGAACCCACTCAGGAGGGAGCAATCTTAGACCTGGTACTCTCAAATGGGGACGGAGAAAGAATCTCAGATTCAGAAGTGGGTAGCCATCTGGGAACAAATGACCACCAAACAGTGTGGTTCATGATAAACACAGCCATACAATCAAGCCATACAAAAGCAAGAGTATTGGACTTTAGGAGGGCTGACTTTGGGGAAAATGAGAGAGTGCCTCAGAAAAGCACTAACAAACAGGCAAGACGGAGGGGTGGAGGAACAATGGAGAGTAATCAAAACAGCCATCAAAGAGGCAACAAGCCTTTGTGTAAAGCAAATGAACAAAACACAATGAAGGAAAAAAACGCTATGGTTCTCAAAAGTGGTGGCAGGGAAGGTTAAGGAGAAAAGGATAGCATTCAGGAAATATAAGGAAACACAGAATGAGCAGGACAGAGAACTTTATCAGTTAAAGCAGAAAGAGGCAGGGAAGGCAGTCAGAATAGCAAAGGCCCAAACCGAGGAAAGGATAGCCAACTCTGTTAAGAAGGGGGATAAGACCTTTTATAGGTACATTAGGGAGTGAAGAAAGACCAAAGGAGGGATACTGAGGCTTAATAAAGGGGAATGAATGTGGGCAGAGGGTGACAGTGAAAAAGCAGGGATACTGAATGAATATTTCTGCTCAGTATTCACAAAGGAAGAGGAGAGGGAGGTACCTAAACCAAACAAGAGAAACACACTGAAGACAGGGGTCAATAGCAGTCCATTTACAGAAGAAAGGGTTCTGAGAGAACTAATAAAATTGAAGGTGGACAAAGCAATGGGGCCTGATGGGATTCACCCAAGAATTCTAAAAGAACTAAGGGTAGAACTAGTGACGCTGCTGACTACTCTCTTTAACAGATCATGGGAGGATGGGGTGGTACCTGAGGATTGGAGGAGGGCGGATGTGATTCCTCTTCACAAAAGTGGGAGCAGAACAGAGGCAGGAAACTACAGACCAGTTAGTCTGACCTCAGTGGTAGGAAAAAGGATGGAATCACTTCTGAAGGAAAGAATTGTTGAGTACCTAGAGGCCAGTGAGGCACAGGACCCAAGGCAGCATGGCTTCATGATGGGAAGGTCATGTCAGATGAATCTAATAGATTTCTTTGACTGGGTGACCAAAGTATTAGACCAGGGAGGGGCTGTGGATATGGCCTACCTAGATTTTAGCAAGGCATTTGATACAGTCCCACACAAAAGATTAATACACAAGTTAGCCAGCCTTGGAGTGGGTCCCAAGGTGGTAGCCTGGATAAAAAATTGGCCAGACAACAGGACGCAAAGGGTAGTAGTAAACGGAGTCCACAGTGAAGAAAGGAGGGTTACTAGTGGGGTTCTGCAGGGTTCAGTACTGGGACCAGTCCTTTTTAATATCTTTATAAGTGACATTGCAGAGGAACTGGAAGGAAAAGTATGTCTGTTTGCAGACGACACAAAGATCTGCAACAGGGTTGATACACAAGATGGAGCGGAAAGGATGAGAAGGGACTTGGCAAGGTTAGAGGAATGGTCAAATATATGGCAGCTCAGATTCAATGCAAAGAAGTGCAAGGTAATGCACCTGGGAAGCAAAAACCCAGGGAAAGAATACACAATGGGGAGTGAGATACTGACAACAGTAAAAATGGAAAGGGACCTGGGGGTAATTATATCAGATGACTTAAAGGTGGGTAAGCAATGTGAGAAGGCAGTAAGGAAGGTTGGGGGGATACTGGGATGCATAGGGAGAGGCATCAATAGTAGAAAACAGGAAGTTGTTATCTCTCTGTACAAACAGTTGGTGAGACCCCATCTGGAGTACTGTGTGCAGTTCTGGAGACCCCATCTCCACAAAGACATAGACAGAGTGGAAGCTGTGCAGGGGAGGGTAACCAAAATGGTGCAGTGTCTGCACCAGAAGACATACGAAGAAAGACTAAAGGAGCTTAATATGTATACCTTTGAGGAAAGAAGGGAGAGAGAGGGGACATGATAGAAACTTTCAAGTACCTCAAAGGAATCAACAAAGTCCAAGAGGGTAGCATCTTTCAGAAAAAGAGATGTGCAAGAACAAAGGGCACAATTTGAAGATAGAGGGGGACGGCCCAGAGGTAATGTGAGGAAGTATTTTTCATGGAAAGGGTTGTGGATGCATGGAACAGCCTCTCTAAGGAGGTCATGGAGTCAAGAACAGTGGGGGAATTCAAGAATGCATGGGACAGACATATGGCAGTCCTAGTAGGGGGTAGGAGGAAGTAAGCTGTTGGTTAACTAGGATCTGCAGGTTATCTGTTAGGTAGGAAAATAGGCAGACTAGGTGGGCCAAGCGGTCCTTATCTGCCATCATATTCTATGTTTTCTACGTTTACCTGAGGATTGGAGGAGGGCGGATGCGATTCCCCTTCACAAAAGTGGGACCAAGGCAGAGGCAGGAAGCTACAGACCTGTTAGTCTGACCTCGGTGGTAGGGAAAATGAAGGAATCCCTTCTGAAAGAAAGAATTGTTGAATAACTGGAGGCCAGCAGGGCACAGGACCCAAGGCAGCATGGATTCACAGCAGGAAGGTCATGCCAGATGAATCGAATAGATTTCTTTGACTGAGTGACCAAAGTAGTAGACCATGCAGGGGATGTGGACATGGCTTACCTAGACTTTAGGAAGGCATCTGACATAGTCCCAAACAAGAGATTAATAAACAAGTTAGCCAGCCTGGGATTGGACTCGGGGTGGTAGCCTGGATAAAAAATTGGCTGGACAACAGGACACAGAGGGTAATACTAAACGGAGTCCACTCTGAAGAAAGGAGTTACTAGTGGGGTGCTGCAGTGTTCAGTACTGGGACCGGTCCTCTTTCATGTCTTTATAGGTGACATTGTGGAGGTACTGGAAGGAAAAATATGCCTTTTTTGCAGACGACACAAAGATCTACAATAGGGTTGATACACAAGGTGGGGTGGAAAGGATGAGAAGGGACTTGGCAAGGTTGGAGGAATGGCCAAAAGTATGGCAGCTTAGATTCAATGCAAAGAAGTGCAACGTAATGCACCTGGGAAACAAAAACCCAGAGTAAGAGTACACGGGGGGGGGGGTACTAATAACAAACAAAAATGGAAAGGGAACTGGGGGTGGTCATATCAGATGACCTAAAGGTAGGCAAGCAATGTGAGAAGGCAGTAAGGAGGGCTGGAGGGATACTGGTATGCATAGGGAGAGGCATCACCAGTAGAAAACAGGAAGCTGTCACCCCACAAAGGGGGGGGGGTACTAACAACAACAAAAATGGAAAGGGACCTGGGGGTAATCATATCAGATGACCTAAAGGTAAGCAAGCAATGTGAGAAGGCAGTAAGGAGGGCTGGGTGAATACTGGTATGCACAGGGAGAGGCATCACCAGTAGAAAACAGGAAGTTGTTATCCCTCTGTACAGACAGTTGGTGAAACCCCATTTGGAGTACTGCCTGCAGTTCTGGAGACCCCATCTCTGCAAAGACATAGACAGAGTGGAGGCTGTCCAGAGGAGGGTAACCAAAATGGTGCAGTGTCTGCACCAGAAGACATAAGAAGAAAGACTAAAGGAGCTGAATGTGTATACCCTTGAGGAAAGGAGGGAAGGGGGACATGATAGAAACTTTTAAGTGACTCAGAGGAATCAACAAAGTCCAAGAGGGCAGCATCTTTCAGAAAAAGAGATATGCAAGAACAAGGGGTCACAATTTAAGGATAAAGGGGGGATGGCTCAGAGGCAACATGAAGAAGTATTTTTTCATGGAGAGGGTGGTGGACACATGGAATGGCCTTCCTGAGGGGGTCATGGGGTCAAAAACGGTGGGGGAATTCAAGAATGTATGGGACAGATAAGGCAATTCTAGAGGGGGGGGTAGGAGGAAGTAGGCTGTTGGTTAACTAGGATCTGCAACTTATCCATTAGGAAGGGAAATGGGCAGACTAGGTGGGCCAAGCAGTCATTATCTGCCATCAAAGTTTATGTTTCTATGTGCCTTGAGCAGACATCCAAGTATGGGAAGACATATAGTCCTCCTTCCTGAGGGCTGCTGCTACCACAGTCAAGCATTTGGTTAAGACACATGGTGCAGAGGACAAGCCGAAGGGTAATGTTCTGAATTGGTAGTGCTCCCCCTGGAACAGGAACCTGAGGTACTGCCGGTGGGAAGCACATACCTTGCTACGCAGGTACACATCCTGCATGTCAAGGGAGCATATCCAGTCCCCATGGTGCAGGAGAGGCAGCAGGCCTTGTAGTGTCACCATTCTGAACTTCTTGTATTTAATGTAGAAATTCAGGTTTCTCAGGTCTACAGTGGGCCATAAATCCCCTGTGGATTTGGGGACCAAAAAGAAGTGGGAATAGAATCCTCTGTGCCTCTGATCCTTGGGAACTGGTTCTATGGCTCTTTTCTGCAGTGACGTCTGAACTTCCTCCAGAAGCACTGAAATGTGGTCTGGATGGTAGCTTGAATAAACAAGAGATAGTTCAGGAGGCCACTCCAGAAGTTCTAGAGTGTGACCTTGCTCTGTGAGCTGCAGGACCCAAGCATCTGTTGTGATCTCCCTCCACATGTTCAGGTGGAGTGAGAAACTACCCCCTATCACCACCTCCTGCAGTGCTGGAGGACGGGGGTCCGAGAAGGCGTCATACTGAGGTAGCACCTGTGGCCAGGGCTGATCCTCCCCCTTTGGGAGCCTTCCCAGTAGCAGAGGTAGGGGCAGACAGAGCTGTTCCTACTTAGTGCTTGCCTTGAGGTCGGGTGCCCGGCTTGGGTCTATGGGTGGCATGACAAAAGGACACTCCTTTCCACTTTTTGGCTGGGTGTGATATAATGAGTGAACTGACCTCAGAGTTCTGCCCGAGGCCTGTAGGTCAGAAAGGATGTGCTGCAAATCTAACCCAAAGAACTTGTAGCCTCTGAAAGGGGCATTCAGGATGGATTATTGTACATCTGTAGCAAAATCTGACACCCTAAACCAGGAGTGCCTTCTGAGGCAGATGCCAACCACAGTCGCTCTAGCGAAGGTATCAGCGGCATCATAGGCAGACCTCATGAGAGTGCTTGCCCATATCCACCCCAGACTGGACGACATTAAGCAGTTCCTGCCTCTGGGGATCCTCTGTATGGGCTTGAGCTGCTGCTTTGGCTGTTCTCCAGAGAGTGATCTGGAATTTGACTATATGAGCAATGTAATTCATTACCCTACTGGTCAGCGTTGCAGAGGCATGGACCCTTTTGCTCACAAGGTACAGCTTCTCGACTCCTTATCTGGGGGAAGAGAGTGTGGCCTATCATAGGCAACATTTATCATCACTGAATCTGCCTGTGGTTGTGCTGCAAAAAAAGGCTTCCCTGAGGAAGCCTGGTACAATTTGTCTGCTTCTCTGGGCAGAACAGGGATCAAATATGGCCTGTACCAGGCAGCCATAGTGGCATCCACAAATGCAACCAGCAGAGGAGGAATAATCACAAGGGGAGGATCCGGCAGTTCCAGATATTCTGCCAGCTTTCTTCTGGTAACACCCTGCTCCTCAGCATCAAACCCCATAGCAGCTTGTAGCTGCCTCATCACTGAGATGAAAGATAGGTCATCAAGGGGACCTTGGGGTATAGTTGGTGGAGTCCTCACCCCTTGAGGAAACAGTGGAGGTAGAGTGGGAGGGGCTGCCTTCCCCTTCTTACTCCTCCTCCTCATGTGGGAGGAGGTCAGGATGGTATTCATCCTCATCATCTGGATCTGAATAGGGTGCAGACAGCATCAAGGACCTAGGGCGAGCAGGGTGCATTGCCATGGAGGGCATCGGCACAGGAGTAGGCCTAGTAGGCCCCAGGATCGATGGGCCTGGAGGAGGGGAAAGGTGGTGCATGAACTACCAGAAGGAGGATAGCATGGTCTGGATGTCGATAATGATCAGTGGAGTTGGAGCACCTGTGGCATCAATGGTGGAGGCTGAATTCCCAGCATCGGTGGTATGGCCTGAATCATCGGCAGGAGGAACTGAGGCCCCTGTGTTGACATGGTGGCCTGGGGTGTCAATGGAGTAGACTGAACCCCCGATGTTGACATGATGGCCTGGGGTGGCAGCGGGAATGGCTGAAGCCTTGTTGTTGAAGAAAAGGACGAAGGCATTGGCAGGGGAGGCAGGCCCAATGGTGACATTCCAATGCAGGCTGAAGCAGGACTGGCGGAGATCCCTGTCTTGTGTGCCATTGAGAAGAGGGGCCTGAACAGCAGGGACTGGAGTGTTGGGGGGGGTGACAGAAGGCCTGATGCCAGTGAGCCATAATTGGCCAAGGTAAGGCTGGTGGGGTGGCACTGCCAGGGCCAACCCTGTAGATGAGAGGGTGTGGGCAGCAGTGGGGTTCACCACCGGAGCAGATGATGACCCTGTAGTGGCCAGCGCTCAAAGCAGAGACTGCAAGTGAACTGGGGAGGATCTCTCCTTGCTCCTATCCTTCTCATGGTGCTTTTAGTGAATTTTTTCCTTGGCCCCTGTCCTGTGGGGTCCCTCAGGGCTCGGTATTATCCCCCATGTTTTTTGCAGTGTATATGCTGCCATTAGGGGATACCATTAGATGGTATGGGCTGAGTTTTCACTGCTACACAGATGATACTCAGCTCTACATGTCCTTCGCACCTGGGCAGGAAGAAAAGGTCTCGGTCTTTAATAACTGCCTCTCGGAGATCCTGGACTGGATGAGGGCCAACTGGTTGAAGTTAAACCCAGACAAGACTGACGTATTGGTGTCAGAACCTGGTTGCCAGGGTGTGAGGGTGCAAGCTGGTCAGACCTTGGGGCTTTCACTCAGGGACTCCCAGCTGCTCACCTCAGATCGGGTGAGAAATCTGGGTGTTGTGCTTGATAGCAGCTTGACACTAAAATCGCAGGTGTCGACCATTGTGAAAGCCTCATTTTACCATCTGAGAAACATCACCTGGATCAAACACCTGATCTTCCCTGGTGACAAGCCAACTTTGGTTCATGCCTTTGTGACCTCTTGTCTAGATTACTGTAATGCCCTATACCTAGGGCTACTGGTGGCAGATCTTCACTGATTGCAGCTAGTGCAGAATGCAGTGGCCAGGTTGTTGACTGGCTTACCTAGATCTTGCCATGTCACACCTGTGCTCCGCTATCTGCACTGGCTGCCGATAAATTGGCGGATCACCTTCAAGGTTGGTTTGTTGACCTATAAAGCCCTACATAGCCAGGGACCCAGCTGCCTGCAAGACCTTCTATGCCCTTACTGCTCCTCCTGCCCACTCCGCTCCACTGACGAGGGATTGCTAGAAATTCCCAAGGTTAAACTAAAGACATCTGGGGCCCATACATTTGCTTTTGCAGTCCCGACACTGTGGAATTCTCTACCTCATCAGATTAGAGAGTGCCAGAACATTGACAATTTTAAAACTGAACTGAAAACATTTTTTTTTAGCCAAGCCTTCCCTGGTGGGACTTAATTTAAGGATTCTAATATTGTAGTTGCTATTAAAGTGTGTTTTGTTAAATTATTTAAATAGATTTTAAGTGTTAATAATATGTAAAACACTTTGATTCCCCGAAATTTGCACTGTATAAAGCTTTGTTTGATTGTGTTTTCTGGCTGATTTGTCTCGGGCCTTGGAGGAGGGCCCCCAAGGCCAAAGCTGGGGACATGGAGGAGCTTCTCACCTGGAGCTCCTTCTCCATTTGGGTGACCTTCTGTTCTAGCAGGAGGGATTCTAGGGCCTTCTGATGGCATCACAGGGTAGTCTGGTTTAATCCATTTCAGACTTCGGAGGCCTTAACATTGTGGTCCACGTCAAGAAAGCGAATGCAGGCATCGTGATCATCCTTGTCGAAGAGCTTCTTGCTGCACCCTCAGTTTCTGAAGAGTTTCTCAGGGTCGGTCAGCATAAACGAAGGCCAGAAATCACTTTAGAAAAATGAAGTAATGGACAAACTAGGATGAGAAAAGAAATAAAAGTGAAAAGGAAAAATCTGGCAGTCGACTAAAGTGGTGGTGTCTCCGTGGAGTCCGATGTGTGATGGTCAATGGCGGGAAAAGAACTGAGGAGGGCATACGGCCACCTGTGTTTATATGGGAGGGATACTGCCAGCATCTGACTTCATCATGGGTGGCTCCTGGTAGACTGCTTGCTAGAAAAGCGTGTGGCCCTAGTGCCTGGCTGCTATAGTTCCATAGGTTTGGCCCTGCTATAGTCCCATAGGTGTGGCCCTGCTTGCTAGAAAAGTTTCTGTGTGATCCTACTGCCTGGCTGCTTTAGTCCCATAGGTGTGGCCCTGCTGTAGTCCCATAGGTGTGGCCCTGCTTGCTAGAAAAGTTTCTGTGTGATCCTAGTGCCTGGCTGCTATAGTTCCATAGGTATGGCCCTGCTTGCTAGAAAAGTTTCTGTGTGATCCTAGTGCCTGGCTGCTATAGTTCCATAGGTGTGGCCCTGCTTGCTAGAAAAGTTTCTGTGTGATCCTAGTGCCTGGCTGCTATAGTTCCATAGGTTAGTTAGTTAGTTAGTTTATTAGTCTAGGAATTAATACCTTTGAGCCAGGGCTCTTTTACAAAGGTTCCACGTCACAAAGAACATTTAACAAAGCACGATACACATTACAGGTAAAACCCGACAGGAAAGTTACATCATAAATTTGCTATTAACAGTTTAAGGCAGTAACGTTTTTAAGTTTCATAGAAAAACAAGCTATAACAGGTTCAAGCGAGTAGACAATTTCAAGGTTAAGGAAACTTCCAGGGAGAGGGTGATCATTAGGTGCCAAAGGAGGCTAGAGAGGAGGGGAAAGGTGGTGAGCGGAGAGTAAGTGAGAGGACAGGAAAAAAGGGGGTGAGTTTGGGTGGGAGACAGGAAGTAGTAGAGGTACCAGAGGGTTCATTAGTCAGGGGAGGAAGAGGCCTCAGATGTGAGGATGGACATGAGGAGTAGTAGTCTTTATCTAGCGAGTCACAGTTGCTAGTGGTGGTGAGGTGGGCATAGAGCATGGATTTGAAAGCTTCAAGCAAGGTTGAGGATAGAGTAGGTGGACTAAAGCGCATTGAACCATGTCGGGGCCCTGTACGAAAGATCTTTGTCTCTGTGCAGTCCGGCATCTCGGAACCAGGAAAGGTTGTGTTCAGATCTGGTGGAGGGTCGTGAGCCAGGATTCAGTCGGAGTAGGTTTTGAATACATAATGGAGTCAGTCCCAAGATAGATTTTTTGCCATTGTGCAGGTGAGATAAATAAGATGATTTGATAGGTTCAACCAGCCTGATTCATAGTACAGATCACACGTGTGAGTCAGTCTTTGAGCCCGTGAGAGGAGCCGGCAGGCCTTATTTAGTGTGATTGAGATACGCCTTAGAGCAGTGGAGGTAGCTGGGCCATAAATAATAAGGCCATAGTCAATGATTGAGATTATGGAACTCTGTATAGCTATTCTCAATGCCGCTTGATTTAGAAATAGACGGTTACGAATAGTATTCCAAGGCGTGGTTCACTGTTTTCGAGTGTTGTCAATGTGGGTTGCAAAGGTGAGCCCTGGTCAAAAGTGATGCCAAGGTATTTGAAAGTATTTACTTGGTCCAGTGTAATTCCAGAGAGGTTTGTATGGTGAGTGGAGTATGCCTATTTTTGTTTTGGTGATTGGAGAAGAGCATGGCTTTTGTTTTATTGTGGTTTAGCACAAGTTTACTATCCAGGAACCACCCTTCAACACTAGAGAAAGCAAGTTGCAGACTTTTTCGTAGGGAGTTTGGATCCTTGTGGGAAGAGAGAATTACAGCATCATCAGCGATAAGATTATTTTCTCCTGGCAGATATCTGGGAGGAGTTAAGGAACAGGCTAAAGAGGAGCGTCCAAGAATTGATCCCTGTGGTACACCCAGAGAACTGGTTTGAAGTCGGAGAGTTCATTAGAGATTTTACAGCCTGTGACCGATTGGACAGGTAACTTTTACCCAAGCACAAGGACCTTGACCAGGCCTCGGCTAGAAAGTAGGGAGAGTAGTAGGCCATGATGGACTGTGTCGAAAGCTTTTGTAAGATCGATAAAGACTGCACCTGTTTGGCACCCTTTGTCCAGGGCTGAGTGGACTTCTCCAGAGAAATCAAGTAAGGCTGTTGTTGTACTATGTCCTTCCTAAAGCCGTGCTGTTGATTACAGAGTAGATTGTATTTGTCCAGGTAATCAGAGAGTTGGTCTGCCACTATTCGTTCAAGTGCTTTGGAGAGGAGGGAGTATTGATATTGGTCGATAGTTTCCTGTTGAGGTTTTGTCCCCCCTTTGTGCACTGGCGTAACTATATGGCAGATTTCCATTTGTTGGGAAATTGACTTTGGCAAAGTGACAGATTAAGAATTTTTGCAAGGGGTGAATTACTTCATCCAGGGTGAGAGACAGGATTTTTAGATCTAGCGTGTCACTACTTGTTCTGGATTTGGAGCAGGCCTTTCTTATGTACTTGTGTGCTTCGTGCACTTTAATTTTCTTGAAGTAAAATTGTGGTTTGTCACAAGGGGTGTTTTGTGATACTAGGCTAGGCACAGGTAAGTCCGAGAAGAAATCTGGGGGGAGGACCCCACTAAGGTCTGTGAATGTCTTATTAAGTGCATCTGCAATAGACTTTGGGTCAAGAGTGGTGGATCCATCAACTTTCATAATGGTAGGTGACGATTGTGATTGCTTACCCATTATGTTTCGGATGTTGTCCCAAAAAGCTCTTCCATCACCCCAGGTGGATTCAAGGGCATTTTTGAAATAGGTGCTCTTCATTTGCCTAATTTGTGAGGTACATCTATTTCGTGCCTGCTTGTATTTTAGGGTATCATGAGGTGAGCCTGTGTCTCTGGCAACTGCCCTGAGGTGGTCCCGAACCTTGAGCTCGGCAAGTAGTTTGGCAGTAATCCATGGATTTGATAGCGCTTTGATTTTACATTTTTTTACTGGGGCGTATAAGTCGCATGCAGAGTTGAAAGATTTAATGAAGTATTCTAGTGCGGTATTAATATCAGTTGATTCAAGGATTGGCATCCAGTCCTGTTGTAGGAGATGGGTTTTCAACTTGATAAGATTCCCATAAGGCAACCCATAGGTTTGGCCCTGCTTGCTAGAAAAGTTTCTGTGTGATCCCAGTGCCTGGCTGATATAGCTCCATAGGTGTGGCCCTGCTTGCTAGAAAAGTTTCTGTGTGATCCTAGTTCCTGGCTGCTATAGTTCCATAGGTGTGGCCCTGCTTGCTAGAAAAGTTTCTGTGTGATCCTAGTGCCTGGCTGCTATAGTTCCATAGGAGTGGCCCTGCTTGCTATAAAAGTTTCCGTGTGATCCTAGTGCCTGGTTGCTATAGTTCCATAGGAGTGGCACTGCTTGCTAGAAAAGTTTCTGTGTGATCCTAGTGCCTGGCTGCTATAGTTCCATAGGTGTGGCCCTGCTTGCTAGAAAAGTTTCTGTGTGATCCTAGTGCATGGCTGCTATAGTTCCATAGGTGTGGCCTGGTACAAGAGGTATTCTTGATGAAGATCAGAGGATTCTCCAGACCCATCTTGGAATGAGATTGAATCCATCCTACCTCCATTGATTGTTAGCTGACATTCACTAAGTGTTTAGTATAAGTAATTTTATTTAATGCCTTTAAGAGGGTACATTTGCTCTTGTAACTGCCCCCTCAATGATGGTTGTGAAAATATTTTCTTGCTAGAGAGAACAGTCAGATACTTAATTTAAAAATTGTTCATTTGAGTAGATAATAAGAGTGGGTTACCATTTAAACTATAATGCTATGTAATGTGAAAATGTATTAATGTTCCCTATTGTATATGTACTCATGAAGAAATAAACAAAATATTTTTGAAAAAAAAAACAGTGAGTGGATTCAAACATGGGTGGAACAGGCACAAGGGCCCAGAAAGGGTAGGAGAAGGTGTAACGAGGGGGATGAAGATGGTTGCTAGGGTCATCATTCTGCCATCACATTCTGTATGTTTCTATTTTACTTGATACCCACTACTGTTTTGATTATATAGCTTTTGACTTGTACCGCTGGAGTCTTGCTACCTTTCTTACCTAATTACAAAATGATTGCATTATTGCCTTGCACTGTTCCCCTCCCCTCAGCTCCATATGCTTTGCAAAACTTTTGAAAATAAATAAAATTGTGCAGTCACCTTGTTGTTTACCTTAATTCTAGTCAAGTACAGCATGGTAAGCCACTCAGAAAATGTTATGCCAAAACTTAAATGACTTACACTGTTTAAAAGCCTTTTTGGCACCAACCATGGTTGCAATCTGTTGTATGGGAGCATTTGCAGAACTTGAAATTATGTCTAAAAACCTTCTGACGTTATCTTTCATATGTCTACAAGGTATGAAATCCATTTATCTGCATGGACAATATTGCTCACAACGCATTTAAGTGTGCCAGATGATGAAAAATTTCACATCTTGACTGAGGACTGATATCGGACGACAGGAGGCACATGCTCTATGTTTCCCTAGTTTAGGTAAAGCTGCAATACGAACCTTCTGCTATGAGTCCAGCATGCCATACTCTAGGGTGCACGACTGAAAAGTCTTAAGGTGTATTGGAGCCAATTTATGTATAAAGGTTCTATAAAATCTGTATTGAAGCTATCTGGGCTTGCACTTTATTACTTTTAGACCTTGTCACTTGCTCCACTTCTTTTACATTATTGGTCTGTCTAGACTCTCACTGTCTCCTGTCAGTTTATGTCAGATTTAGGTAACTGAGGAATTGTTCCATTTTACATTAAACTCTTATATCAACCTTCTTTTGTATACAGTTTGGTGCTCCACAATGATGGCTCCCAGGGACTCCACAATAGGCAGTCAGGTAAGAGGGGGAACACATGGCATGGCAGTGTAAGCCGTGGTTCTATCCTAGGGGAAAAGGTGGGTACCAGAGCTGTGGATGAGGTAGTCTAGCAGGAACAGCTGGCTAAAGAGGATGCCTTGGTCAGGCAGCAGGCTAGTAGCAAAGGTAGGAGACCTAACTGGTTGAGCCAAGAGGAGGAAAGACCAGGTTAAAACAAGCATTTGTCAATACCAAATGTTTGCTGGTATGTATGTGCTGTGCAGGTGTTTGGTACTGATAGTGTACAGATGCAGATGCCCTGCACCAAGGGAAGACTCCATCCAAGGGCCCTGCACTTCTGTGCAACAACGGATGTGAAGAATTCATGGGACTGTCTGGTGGGCTGCAGAAACGCAAGGCCCTGTGGTCCCTGCGCTTCAATATGGCAACTGATACAGATGCACATGGCAAAGAGTATATAAGCCAATGCACAAGGCACTCTGCCACCCATGGGTGGAGAGATGCAGGGCCCTATGGTAAGAGGATAATTGTTTTCACTATATGGTACCAAGGCAGACAACCTTGCACCTTTCATTCCCTGGCTGGGGGGGGTTGCATAACAGTCCCATTCCCCCACCCTCACCCCATCCAGCTGGGTCACTGAGCTCACCCCTGAACTCAGCTCACTTGCACGGGATCACAAAGCATGGCTCCTGTGGTGAATACTGGCACTACACACACAGATGGTAAACAATTATAATTGCTTTTATTTTGATCCCAACTTTTCAAGAGATTTGTTTTATGATTCACCTTATAAACATGACGTGTACCATTTAGAGTATATTGGCCGAAATGTCATTTTGCACCAAAGGTGAGAAAACATGTCTCATCCAGGATTTTAAAAATGACACATTTCCTTTATGAGGTGGTGTATAAAAATGGCTGTCTTGAAAGTTTGCAGTCAAAATATTGAACATTAGCAAGGTTATGCATGAACATTGAAATACAGTAATGTTCAGTGATAATCTGGGCATTTTACCATACTTTTATACTACATTTTCAACATAATGTTCTTATTACCCCACCTCATGAACCCAGTTGGTGAAAATGTTTAAATCTAGCCGGCCAGGTGGCACTGAGGGTTGAGGCGCTAGACACCACACCTCGCGCTACACCGACGACCCTGGTTCGGGAATGGACTCAGGTTGTTGTGGAGCCGGAATGGGGGGAAGGGTGGGAGCAGTACTGAGCTGCCTAATGGCAGCTCTCCTCTCCCGGGGAGGGGGGGTCACCGTCCCACAGTCCTGCTGCCTCCAGTTGGAGGTCCGGTGGTGGTGCAGACAGGTAATGGGCGACCAGTAGGGTGGGGCATCCCACAGTGTGTGACAAGTGCTTGCCTCTACATGCACACACTCACACCAAGGACATGAGGGTGGGTGAAAATGGGGAAAAATGGCTAAACAAATAATAGAAAAAAAGGAAAAGAAAATGTTCAAATCCCTGCCAAAAGATCATTCCGTGCCACTGAAACATTATTCAGCACCATGGGTGTGAAAAGAAGAAATTTCTTCATACTTACTGTCATTTCCTTTTCTGTTAGCTACTATACTGTAAATGGGATTTATTACTGATGAGTGATGTGCACCCCTACTAGGGGACATGGCACGGCCCAAGGCTGTAATCAGCAAAGACTCCTGGGCACCTGAATTTTCCAGACAGCAGCAACTCTCCAGTCACTTTTGTCCATGCAGTGCCTCTGAACATGGAAAAAATGGTAACGCATCAATAAAACGAGTCATTTTCAGCAACGCTGTTATAGCAACTGCAATAATAGCGATTGCTGCATTACAGCGCAGAACACTTTTAGTGACTCTGGGTTAATAGCCTACCTCCGAGATCCAGGTGCACCTCGGAGGAAGTTATTTTAGAAATAGGTGGGGGTTCGGGGACGCAGCCCCCTGGGGTGCAGGGGGGCATAGCCCCTCCTGCAAGAACATGTAGAATGATTGCCTACCAGTGTGGAAGAAGAGCAGAGGTATTGTTCTGTAAGTATTTTTAAATGTCAGGTGGAGCGAGTAGGACTGGGAGTGAATACCAGCAGACAGATGTGAGTACAGAGAGTGGGAGGTTAAAGTGCTGTAAGAGACGATCTGAAGGGAGATGTACTAAAATGAAGAGCAAGGTATGTTGCAGATCTGACTGTATGTGCCGAATAGGGACTCGCTGATGTTACCGGTCGCCGAAATTGGAAAAAACTCACTGTAATTGCAATCACTGATATTGCTTTGCTGTATTGACATGGAACTGGAAAAAAATATATGCATATAAATCATACCATTCATTTTGTCTTGAAACCACACATATGAGCTGCCTACATAGATAGAACTTTACTCCAGACCTTGAACTGCGAACAGCCCAGGTTAGGAGTGGCGCTGGTCATGGACAGCTAGCCCAAATCAGAACAAAGAATCAAAGAACCCGCACTCAAAAACATGCCACACACACTACTCTTTCTGAATGCTTTAATAGCAAAGGTAAACTGCAGAGTGTGCTCACAGACGCATCCACCGCCGCAATACCATGGCGCTTCGGGTCAGAAACCCTTCATCAGGGGGCATGGTTTGTGAAACAGAGATTGAAACAATTTATGTGACTACCTAATTAATAAACATTACATAAATTAATAGCTATTTGCATACATTCATGCAAAAACATCAAAAAATACATACAAACTAAATGACAGTACATTCCATAGTTACAACAATACTTAATCACATTGGGCTGGATATTCAAACTGCGCCCAAAAAGTGCGCAATAGCAGGAGCAAGCACAAGTCCATTGTGCCAATGTGCAATAGACGCGATATTCAAAAAAGGAGCAAGCCAAATTGCGCCAACAGCTAACATCTGAATAGCACACAACCTGCGCCATAGTGCGACTAGGAAGGGGAAGCTGAGCAGATATGATGCGCTATGGCGCAATAAGGGCTGCCCAGCTGAGCAGCCCAGAGGTGCCATAGCACAAGCAGGGAGCCCCCCAGCAGCAGAGCAATGTAACTGCACAACCAGGGAGATAGGTAGGGGCCCACCACCCATGCCACAGATGGGCACAGGAACACACAGCAGAACTGACAATGCGCCCCCACACCCTAAGCACAGCACAACTGGGGGAGGGCTGGAATATCCACCGGCCCATGGGACAAGCAAACAAAGCACAGCTGGGACCACGGTGCCCCAACATGCCCACCGGCAAGCTGGAGACTGCCACACAAGGAGGGTGGACCACCCATGCCACACCAGCCCCCAGTGCACAGCACCCTGCACCATGACCCCAAGACACTCCCATGAGCAGTGACCAGCACTGCAGGAAACCCCATGCATACCACCACCCCACTGTCACACTGCAACCTCGTGTACCACAGAACCATACAAGCCAGACCCACCATGAGCACCCAGCAGTGGCAGCACACAGCAATGCAACAATGGCAGACACAGTGCCAACATGCACAATCCCCTGAGGCACAGCTGAGAGACCGAACATGTGTCGGCACAAGAGGTACCCCACATGGGAAAGGCGGCCTCTGACACCACCACCACGATACGGCACCCTGCACAGTAGACAAGTGACACATCCCGACCCGCCACATGCCACAGCAGCCAACACAGACACCCACAGTGGTGCGGAAGCATGCAGCACAACCGGATGCAACACAGTGCAGGGGCAAACACACACCCATACCCACGGGGACACTAACACAGGGACGCAGTAGTATGGCAACCAAGCCCCCAGTGTGGGCCCATGAAAACTGTGCACACACAGCCTGCAGTCCTCCATGGCACAGGGATGACACCCAACCTGTGCATGAACTGTGGTCCTGTACGCCACCAGCATATGCCTGGAGCACAAGTCACAGACAGTGGTGCATAGCCCCTGCAACACACACAAGCCACAGCATGGAGGTGGGACAGCAACTGCAGAGGCCACAGTGTCACCTGAGGCAAACATGCACCACACCAGTGACAGGAGGCAACCCAGCATTGTGACAGTCACAGTGGATGACCTGCAGGGACAGCCACCACTGACAAGGCAGCAGACCTCGCAGGCCACAGACAAGCAAGGGTGTCAGCTGCACAGGCCAAGGATGGGTTGACAGGGGCACAATGGACACAGAGCATGCACCATGGACCACTGCACACAGTAATGCAATGCACAGGGAACAACACACAACCCACAGACACCGACTGACAGCCACTCCCACACCAGAGACACTTCCCCACGCACACACACACACACACACACACACACACACACATACCCATGACTGAACCAACCCAGATGCCATGCACACCACTGCAGCTGAGCACCTATAGCCAGCTGCAAATCAGAGACCACCACAGTATTCATATCAAAATATTTGTATTCAAAAACATATAGAAAATAACTATATACAACTACATACAAACGTGGGGGGACAGGAACAAGGTGGGGGTGGGTAAAGGGCAGGGGTGAACATATGGGAGAGGGTAGGTGGGGTGTGAGGGTTGATCAAAGGGGGGTAGTTGCAGGCAGGTCATGCAGATATCAGTGTCCAGCCTGGTCCTCCTCTGCCTGGGCCACCTCCTCCTGACCCCATGCTGCTGTAAGTCCCTCAATATGGACAGGGACTCTTGCCCCACCTGTGGCAGCTCCTGGACAGCCTGCTGGATCCACAGGAGTATCCGCACACCTAGGACGAGGGATCAGAGTCAATAGGTGTGACTGTCCATCCCCCTGCAGCCCACCCATTATGCATGGCATACAGCCATGTGCCACGCTCCTGTGATGGTGTGCGCCCACCCACAGTGACCGTGTCCATAAGACATGCCCAACCAGGCACTAACAGCCATGTGTACCACTGCACACACCCACCGCCCATGTCCAGCACAGCACAACCAAGGCCGTACAGTAACGTGGCTATGCGGTGTGCAGGCAGTGCCACAGCCATGTGCCCAGTGCACGCATGGACCACCATTGACACACTCCCAGACATGCAATGCCACTAGACAGTGCTGACTGTCACATGTCGCGTGCATGGCAGTGGTGTCCATGGATGGTGGCCATGCCCTGCTTCCCACCCTGCCACACAGCATGCAATAGCAATCACGGTGTCATGGCACTCACCCTCATCGGGACATTGATGGCGTTGGGGTTGGTCCCCGACACGCCCCTGTGCAACGTCCTCCTCCCTCTGCTGCCGCTCTACCAACCGCCTCCACTCGGCCATGCCTGTGGGAGACAAAAGGAGAGAAACACATCAGTACAAACCCAAAGCAAATTCCCCCTGCCCCAATGTGTGTGCCCACCCACCCAGCCAGACCCACCCACCCCATACCCTGTAAACACCGCCACAGCCAACCCTAGACTATCCCTCCCCTGTGCTGGACACATAAGACAGTGTTACCCATTTGGACGAAACAAGTGTGTAGACGATCACCCACCTGGATGAGGCACCATGCCCCTCCTGGCACGCCAATCGCGAGACGGGCAAGTTGCTCCTGCTCCCTCCTTCTAAGGTCCCCGTACTGGTGCCTGCACTGTTCTGCCATTCTCCTGTGGCCAGTGGCCACCTCCAGGTTAGTGGCCACCTCTTGCCAAACCTGGGTCCTGGCCCTGTCCAGTGCCTCCTCGCCAAAGAGTGGGTCATAGTGTGGCTCCACAATGGCCACAAGGTTGGCCAGCTCAAGGGCACTCCATTGAGGGGCTCTCCTGCATGCCATCTCTACTGCTATAGTAGGCAATATGGCACTCTGCAGCGCGGCACCCCACGTGGAAGTGCTGCACGGTACAGCGCCACCATTCCCTATCGTGCTGTTACCGAACAGCGCGATAGAGGTGCAGCCATGCCGGACGTCTAGCACCAAGGGGGCAAAGGTCAGGCACAGGGTCATGGGTCTCTGGGGCAAGGCCACACACAGCACCATCGGACATCTATGCATCTAGCATGATTGGTTGCCTGTGTGCCATCGCTACAGCGAACTATTGCGCAGTTGTGCCACAGTGCCATGTAGTGACCCTCACCATAGCACCACTGGCACAACGGTGGCCGTGCCCTGAATTGCCTACCATGCACAGCACGTCATCAGTGCAGCAGATGCCTGCGTCAGCTACCTCGGCATGCGCAGTGCAGTGTGCTATGCATGCCACAGAACTGCGCCATTGGCTCAGCACGTTCAACACAATTGCGCAAAGCACAAAAGCACGATATTCAGCCATCATATGCAAATCATCCAATCAGCCATGCAATGGCGCAGCAGCACAATTTGCATCTCATTAAAGTTGCTCCTCACCTAATTTGCTTGGATTGTGCTATAAAAATGCGACACTGTTCTGCAGTGGCCATATTCGGTTACTGCAGTTTATTGGTGAGTTGCATGCTGTGTGGGGTTCTGGACTGTGGTATCAGGGCCTTGCTTTGTACTGCACAGTCACAGGTAACCACTGTCATCCTTACAGGCTGGATAATGACCGAGCGAGTTCTGGGTGAGGAGGACAATGATGGTGGGTGGAAGAGGAGGCCCAATTTCACCAAGGCAGAGACAGAGGCACTCTTCGAGGCCTACCTCGATCAGGAGCCACTGCTCAGTGAACGGCGGGGCACCCCTCAGGCCCGTGTTGCTGCATGGGAGGGTTTGGCACGTGCCGTCAAACTGCATGGCAGCCACCAGCACTCCATGCAGGAGTGTAAGAAGAAGATGGGTACCGACAGGAGGAGGGTGAAGGAGAAGGTGGCTGCCATCAGGGCGGCACGTGCTGCAAAAGGCGGGGGCCAGCCAGATGTGGTGCAGCTGACACCGGCAGAGGACAGACTTGCTGCAAGCATGCAGCGCAGTGCCATAGAGGGCGTTCCAGGAGGTGGCTTCCAGACAGGTGGTAGACCATCACTGCATGGTAAGTCATGGTCTGTCGGGGGGGGCAGGGTAGATCACATGCACTAACGTGACCTTACTTTCTGTTACAGATCCTTTGCATCTGCAGGGGTCAGTGGTGGAGGGCCTGTCCACTGTGGACAGTCATCTGGAGTTGGAGGAGGGACCATCCACCTCCACAGGTAGCCGTCTAGCATTGCAACAGTGGGTCTGCCTGGCTGTCCACACTGATGTCATTGGGACAGGTGTGGAGGAGGCCCTTCCTGTGTCTCAGCTTTCTGGCATCCAAGGATACCAGCATGCTGTGGCCGTGGCTGTGGCAGAGACCTGCACCAATGATGGGGACACGACCATGATGGGCAGTGACATGTGTGTGCCACGGAATGGACATACAGCAGGCCAGCTCATACCCATGGACCTGGCTGGTTCTGACGTGTGTGCCAGCGTGTCAGCACAGTCCCAGGTTGTGCCTGTCAGCACCAGTGGGGCAGCACTGGTGGCTGGTCAGGACAGTGGGACTGTTGCAGCCACAGCGGCGGAACAACTGATCCCTTGGGCACAGCAGGCAGAGGGGCAGAAGCAGCAGTCACCCACCAGGACTGGGGATTTAGGGTTCAGCGATGGCGTCTGTGCACCACCTGTGGACCTGCCCATACCTGGTCCTGGTGAGCAGCGCCCACCCTCAAGGGGTGCTGGACATCAGACTCTTCCACACCCTGATGGACGGGATGCCGAGGTGTCAGACAACCTCTTTGACGAGCACACCCTCCTACTGCAGGCATCAGTACAGCAGCAGCTGCGGCTTGCAACGTCCGTGGAGGCACTGTGTGTGGCCCTGGAGCGGGTCAAGGAGCGACACAGCAGGGACACCGATAGGATCCTGTCCCGGATTGACCATCTGCGGGAGGATGTGACCGCTGCCATTGACAGGCAAACACAGGCGCTCATCGCTATCATGGTCACAATGGGCACACAGTCAGGTGCCCATGTGTCGCTCACACCGCGCAGTTCGCTATCCACTCCCCATTCCCGGCATCGTGCGACACCTACCCTGTCAACACCGGGTTCAGCTATGGGCATCCCGTGCACTCCTGCTGCAGGTGTGTTCAGTGTGCTGCAGACCCCTGTGCGGGCACGGTCGTGTTCGCGCAGTGGAACCCCTGGTGGACCATCGGTGCCACCCCATGAGGCCCGTGGTCAGCCTGCCAGTGCTGCTGGGTCTCAGTGGGGCTGCCCACACTTCTGAGGCAGACGTGAGAATGTGCCGCAGGACTGACCTGTCTCCCAGTGCGGGCACTGTCTGGTGCTGCCCTGTGTGCACTGTGTGTTTCAGTGGGCAGTGCACGGGTGGGTGCCCGGCCCTGCATGCAGAAACACGGTCCAGCTGCACACCCTCCCGACTGCTGTCCACAGGTACATGTGCATGATGATGATGCCTGCATTGCACTGTACACCAAAGTGCGATGGTGCCCAGCATCTGACACATGCACATAGACAGTCAGTGGACGTGGTGGCCTGTGGACATGTGTGTTGCTAGTATTAGTGTTCTGGCTCTGTTTTGCACCTGACTCCTGTGCACTTTGTGCCTGTTGTGTGTGCGTGTGTGTGTCCGTCCATGTGGCGTGTTACTGTTCACCCCTCCCTGGTTGTAGGTGTGTGCTTCTGTGCCCTGCCACATCCCTTGCCAGCATGCACCCCTGGTGTGTTTCCATGCGTGTCTGTCGGTTGTGCCCTAGCCACTGGTGGTTGCACATGACCCCATGACTTACCTGTGTTGGCTGAAGTGCTCCTCTGTGATGGTATCCCGGTGCAGCTGTGCCAGCCGGATCAGTCGGGGGTCCCATCGCCAAGGGGCTGCCCATCCCCATCATCACCGCATCACCAGCGCCCCATCGCTGTCCCCCTCTTCAACCTGTATGGCTATCCCACAGTCTTTGGCCATGTTGTGCAGGATGCAACAGGCCAGGAATATCGCACAGGCCTTTGAGGGGTATACTGTAGACACCGCCAGAGGTGTCCAGGCAACGAAATGCACCTTCAGCATCCCAAACACCCGCCAATGATGTTGCGTGTGGTGGCATGTGCCTCATTGAAGCGTTGCTGCAATGGGGTCGTGGGCCGCCGGTAGGGTGTGAGCAGCCAGGGACGGAGTGGGTATCCACTGTCACCTGTGTGGAGATGGTGGAGGTTAGTGTCTTGTTCAGGCTCAGACTGCCCCAAGCCCTGTGGGCCACACCCCCCTTGCCCACGATATGTCAGTTCTACATACATACTCACCCACTAGATGACCTATGGGGATGTCCCCACTCTTGAATCGGTGGCACAGTGCCGACTGGTGCCAGATGAAGGAATCATGTGCTCCCCCAAGGTGCGTAGCACAGACATTGATGATGCGCCCACTGGCATCACACACCACCTGGCAGTTGACACTGGCATATCCCTTCTGATTCATGTTGGTGGCCCCATCGGGGCCAGGTGGTGTGCATATGGCCACATGGGTGCAATCTATCGCCCCTTGCACGCCAGGCATACGTGCTACCCTGTGGAACTCCTGTATGTTTGCTGTGCGCTCCGCCGCGGTGCTGGGGAAATGGATGTACTCCACAGCATGTGGCAGCAGTGCGCTGAGGAACTGGGTGAGGATGCGTGACATGGCCGACTGTGTTATGCCTGTGGTATCCCCTGTTGGTCTCTGGAAGGTACCCGTGGTGAGCAAGCACATGCCAGCTGTTACTTTTGTCTCCACTGACAGAGCATGACTCCGTCGTGTGGGTGCCTGCATCACATCACTGCACAGCTCACAGAGCCGCCTCAGTATTGCCCTGTTCAGGTGGTACCAGCCCACTATCTCAACATCTGTGTACAGCTCACAGCTGGTGTGGGCTCAGTACTGCCTGTTGGGGACATACCGCCGATGAGCCCTTCCACGGCCACATCCCCCTGCAGCATGCCTTCTCACCCCCCTCATTATGGCATCCATGTGGAAGGTGGCACTGTCCATGTCCCTGGCTTGCGTTCCCCCAGCTGATGTTGCTTTGTTCCCCCCGCAGTCCTGACTGCTACCTCCCCTGCACCGGGTACACCTACTGGCCTCTGCTCTCTGTGGCCCCACACACCTTCCCTTGCCCCTCTTGTGTGGTGTGGTTTCCCTAGCCTCCTCTTTCTCCGTTTCCCTGTGCCTGTTTCTGCCTCTGTCTGTGTGGCTTGCCTGTGATTCTTGCGCTCTCTTCCTGCTTCTTTTATTCTGGCTCATTTCTGCTATGGCTTAAATCTCCGCTTAAGAGACCATTGATTAAGTCTTTGAACACGACTAAGCCTTTTATGCATGGTTCCACCCCCTTCGGTTGCGCATGCCTTCATTATCATTGCGCTGTTGCTCAGCATGTTTTCAGTGGCGCAACTGCCTCCTGCTGAATATGGCAGAATGGCGCAATTTCAGACTTGTGCATGGCGCAACCCTTTTGAATATCCAGCCCATTACTTTTTGCTCATTGCAAATAAATAACCATAGAAGTTCAAAGTGATAGTACTCATATCAGATGGAAAGGAGGGTCTTAGGCTGTTGCAATCTTGCATGACTACTGTAATCAAGAGGTCCCATTTGCCACCAGGGATGAGAAAAGAGAGAGCAGCATAAGCAGTATGCTGTAATACAGATATAACAAAGTTAGAGTCAATAAACAACCACAATATAGTAAAAAGCAACAGTCAATCATACATTTCAAAAATATTAATTTCAAAAGGTGAACCATCTCAACCCTTCATTTTAACGGTGTTGGTGTGATTAATCTCACAAACCCTAATCATATGGGACTTTTCTATCATGACTGCAATCCACCCTTAAGAAATGTTATTAAAGAGAAATGCTACTACAGGAAATATCAAAAATGAGGGTGACTATCAATGTACCTTAATTAAAAACAAATTGCCCACCCTCCCTACCAAACTGCAGCAAAGATGAAGATTTTTTGCAGCAGGCAGCGAAACTAAAAACAAGATTTCTGGCCAGAGGATATACCAAAAACATTGTTAGAGAATGCAAGACAGAAAGCATTCACACAAGTTAGGAGTGATTTATTTGGGAAGGGTAATACCAGAGTTAAATCCATGCTAGAGAATAATCCTGTGACTTTTGTCACAAAATTTAACAGTTTTGGAAGTGAGGGTGGGCAGTTTCGTGCATAGGAATTGGACAATTTTGATGAGTAACTACACTGTAAACACAGCTGTAGGGGCTAAACCAAGGGTATCATTTAGTAGAGCAACTACATCAGAGATAGACTGGTACATAGCAGACTACATCTAGAAATTGGTACAGATAGACAAACCCAGCTTCCAAAGTGAGCAGAAGGCTTTTTCAAATGCTCACGCTGTTAACATCTGCAGATATGCTTACCTGGCAAAACATTTCAACACCATTTAGAGAGGACATACGAAGTCAAAGTACAACAGTGTATAACATGTGATACACCTTTTGTAGTGTACACTCTGTGGTGCTCCTGCAACTTGCTTTATATAAGACATACCACCAGACCATTAATGCAGAGCATACAGGAACGTGTGAGGTCCATTGAGAGCAGCAGACAAGACACTCCAGTAGGAGTACATGTTTTCTCTTGTCATGATTCAAATGCTGAACATTTAAAATTCATGGGTATTGAACATGTCCCTATTTTAGAGAAAGGGGGCAATAGGACAAATTACCTCTTGGAAAAAGAAAGCTACTAGATATTCACACTCAATAGTGTGAAACCTGTTGGATAAAATGATCAATGAGACATCAAACCATACCTTTTGGATTAGTATATTTTGTAATCAAGCTAAGCAGTTGTGGGGTTCCAATGTCATGTATATGTTCAATATTAATAATTATTTTTTTATCCCCCCACCGACCAGCCCCCATATCACTGCCACTGGGTGTCATGCAGGCCATCGCCCTCGCCAATTGAGGTGCCAGCTTTCCCGGTCACGATTGGGAACTAGCTTCATCTGGCCGGTCAGCTTCTTTTCTCCTCTGGTTTTTGTCCCATCCCCGGGCGTGGAGCCAAGGCGTGCAATGACACCAATGGCCAAGCCATGCATGTTTCCATACATGGCACGCCAGGCATCTAGCTCGGCTCAGCCCCCACCTTGTGTGAGTTCACTGCACCAGCCCCAGCCACCGCTAGGGGCCAGTCAAGCAGTGGACTCCATCCTCACCCCTCCCTGGGAGAGGAGAGTTGTCCTCCAGATGTTCAATCCTCTTTCTCCCCGGTCGCCCCCTGGCGACCCACTCGCACCATGAACACGGGTCGCCAGGGTGGCAGGAGGTAAAGCATCGCTGCCTCAGCCCTCCACATCACTGAGTCGGCTCAATATTAATTATTATTAATTCTTTACTTTGGATCTGAATCTAGCTTAGAACCATTGAAATATTAGCAGCCATATATATTTTTTTTTAATTTTGGCTACACAGCCTTTGTAATGAGGTACATCAATAGCCATCCATATTGGCTGCCTTCGCTATCTCTCTATCTGTCTTAAAATTGTTTATCAATTAAATATTAGCAATATGTATTGAAAGTATTGGCAATTTTTTTTTATATTTTGGCCACACAACCATTGTTTTTAATTAAAGTACATTGATAGTCACCCTCATTTTTGATATTTCCTTTAGTAGCATTTCTCTTTACTAACATTTCTTAAGGGTGGATTGTAGTCATTATAGGAAAAAAAACATATGGTTAGGGTTTGTTAGATTAACCACCCCACAACCATTAAGATGAAGGGTTGTGACAGAGCACCTTTGGAAATCAGTGTTTATGAAATTTATGATTGACTGTTGCTTTTTACTACATTGGGGTTGTTTCTTGACTCATTTTTTATAGTGTATCTGTATTTATACAGGTTATTCTGCTCTCTCTTTTCTCGACCTGATGGTAATTGGGACCCCTTTTTTATATTTACTTTATTTTTCAGTTTGTATACAGTACATATCATGAAGTGTTCAACAGACAGATATGTATATTCAAATGTCTTGCTTGTACTGAACTGTATGTATACATTGTTTGTATGACTAGGGCCCACTCACCTGCTGTACTAGTTTTATTGACCTGTATTCCCTTGTACAACTTTCATTTGCTGTATAACAAATGGCCCCGTTGGCCTGCACTATCATATCGTTTAACCCTTTTGTACCTTTCTATCTAACCCGCTATCCCACCATGTACTGTCTCCAAACGTGTATTTACTGTGTAACTGTCATCCTCATTGTATGCATGGCATGGAACCTTTGCAAAAGAGGCATTGACTCAAAGGTTGTACTCCAAAACATCAAATAAATAAAAACTAAAAATAAGGATATATCAGTTATATCATCCCGAGTGTACCTTGTTGAACAGATACTAAGCGATTCTTCTCTCTTTTTGTTTTATAAAGGCACAGTACATATAGTTCATATATATTCAGAAGAATTACTGATTAGTAATGCATATTCACATTATGCTAGATAAGCAGCTCTCAAATCCAGTTATTAAAACATCAGCAATAACCTAGTGGGGCTAAAAACATACATTTGGCTCTGTATTCTGGGGTGCCACTCAGGAGGGGCACAGCCTCTCTACAAAAAAAAAAATACATACCCAAGCTGTTATTTTCTGATCTCTTTTGTTTTTTTAACTTGAATAAGTTTATTTTAGAGAGAAGAAAGAGGGAGAAAGAAAAGGTACAGGGGCCCAGATATTCAAACTGCGCTCAAAACTGGCGCAACAGCAGGAGCAAGCACAAACCAGTTGCGCAAATACGCAACAGGTGCGATATTCAAACATGGAACAGAGCAAATTGCGCAAGCAACCAACGTCTGAATATCGCACATACTGCGCCATCGCGCAACCAGGAAGGAGAAGCTGAGCTAAAATGCCGCGCTATGGCGCAATCCATGGAAGCTCAGCTGGAGCAGCGCAGAGCTGCCATAGCGCAGCACAGCCCCCCCAGAGCAATGGAACTGCACATCCAGGGAGGCAGGCTGGGGCCCACCGCCAGCCATGCCACACATGGGCACAGGAACTCACTGCAGAACCCACACCACACTGGCACACCCTAGCACAGCATCACTGGGGTGGGACGGCTGATCCACGTGCCCATGGGGACAAGCCAACTAAAGCATAGAAGAGCCATGACGCCCAGCACAACCACTGGCAGGCAGAGTGCCACACCCAGGGGTTGACAACCACAGTGCACATCAGTCCCCCTGTAACGCACAGCACAGCGTGCACTGCGTCCCCAAGACACCGCTCATGTGCAGTGACAGGCACTGCAGGAAACACCATGCACCCCCCGTGCCACACATCAACCCCATGCTGCAGAGAAGCAGACCACCCAGACCCACCCTGTGCACCCAGCAGTGGGTGGCAGCAGATGGCGAGAGCAACAGAAAGGCAATGCTATGCTGGTGATACCTCCCCATGGACACACACACACACACACACACACACACACACACATATATCCAGGACCATAGTAGCCCAGATGGCATGTACACCCCTGCAACAGAGCACCCAGAGCCAGTTGCAAAGCAGACACCAACACAGCAGTTGTACCAAAATAGAATTTTATATTCAAACAAAAAGAGGTAACAAAACAGCTAAAACTATGTACAAGTTGGGGGGGATGGGTAAAAGGCAGGGGTGTGCAAGGGAGGAAAACAACGAGAGGAAGTCAGGGTGAAAGGGATGGGGAAGGGCAAATAAAAGGTGGCTACGGCCCAGCAGGCTCCTGCTCCTCCCCGCTCGGCTCTTCCCCTCCTGTGTCTGTGCCGCCTCTGTTGCTGTAGGGTTTGCAGGAGTTCTCTGTTGTCGCCAGCCAGCTGTGTCAGGCGCGCGACATCTGCGCCATGCGCTGAAGCACACCGAGGCCTAGGAAAATGGGAACACAGTCAATGGCTGAGACTGACCACAACCCTGAACACCACCTAACCTGCAACCCAGCTAACCCAATGTGCTGCACATGATGGCATGCACCCACCCCACAGTGAACATGCACATGGCCATCACAAACAGGCGGCACCAGCCATGCGCACCACCCCACACACACTGCCCACGCCAATCACAGTACAAACTAGGCTGTCATGTGATGTTGCAACGTGGTGCGATGCCAGTCACACAGCTATGTGCCCAGTGCATGCCTGGACCACCTGTGATGCATACACAGACGGTCGTGATGCTGCACTGTGATGCAGGTCACCTGTGTCACGCCTACATACATGGATACATAGACAGTGTGCAGATAGGGGCCTATGGGACACCTAGTCTGGCCATTTGGCCTTGTACGATCACTCTCATGTCCTATAAGTCCATTCCCCTCACCCCTGACCTCCAGAAGTCCCTCATGCGTGCCCACACATACAGATCTCCCGTGACCAAGTCAGCCCCCACCACATCCTCTGGCAGGGTGTTCCACCTGTCCACCACCCATGATGTGAGGAAACACTTGCGATGTTTCCCTTAAACGAGCCCTCCAACTGCATCCCATGCCCTCTACACCTGGAACATCCTCTACGCTGACAAATATTGGTTCCTGCACACTGTTCCCCTGTACAATACTCGTATGACCCATCATATCCCACACCCTCCTCCTCCAGGAGTACATGTTCAGTTCCGTCAACCTGTCTGCATAGGACATGTGATGCAATCCATGCACCATCCATGTCGCCCTCCTGTAACGCTCTCCACCCAGTCCCTGTCCATACGCAGCATGTGTTCCGGAACTGTACACTGTACTCCAGTGTGGGGACTCACTAGTGTTACGATGGTGGAACTACTACCACCCATCTGGTTGTCTCCATTATGGTTGGTGGTCCTGCCCCAGCATGCAATAGCATCCATGACGTAATGATACTCACTCCTCCAGCAGCTCAGTCTGCCGCTGCTGCTGCTGCTGTTGATGCTGCTGCTGCCGCTTGGGCGACGGCCTGTGGGACTGGGGCCCTGGCATGGCCCACATCAGCCGCGTCCGCGCCGCCACCATCCGGCCTGTGGGAGACATATGGTGAGACAAACATCAGTGTGACTCAAAAGCAGAGTGCCCCTGCCCCAGTAAGACTGCCTGCCACACAGCCATAACCATCCATCGCACAGCTGCACACACTGACACACCGATGCACAGCCACCCAGGCACACACACACCCTACAGAGAATATAGGTGAATAGATGGTACACTCACGTGGGTTTCAGGCACAGGCCCCGCCCCGGCACGAACGCAGCCGCTTAACAGCTCCGGGTTCCTCCGCGGATCACTGACCCGTGCCGCACTGCCCGCAGACTGGCCCCGCCAGTGACCCCACCAGGTCAGTGGCCACCTGCTGCCACACATGGGTCCTCGGTCCGGTGAGGGGGGCCTCACCATACAGTTGGTCATAGTGGGGCTCCACTAGGGCCACCAGGTTGGCCACCTCAACTTGGCTCCACAGCACTGCCCTCCTCCTAGCCATGGCACCGACTTTACAGCAGGCAATATGGCACCCCGCTGCGCTGTGACCCCACGTGGAGTTGTTGTGCAATAGACCAGCACAGGCACCTATCGCGCTGTTCGCACAGCGCGCCTCTTTCATGGCGCTGTAGCCAGACAGCAATAGGATGTACACACATGGCATGCACTCAGCGCCAGGAGTCAGAGGGCATACCGCGTCACGGCAATGACGCAAGGCTACGCACAGCGCCATAGGGATGCATAGTATCCTGCGACTCTGGGCACAGCACCAGTGCCACAGGGACTATCGCCGCAGAGGTAGACACAGCCGCTATAGTGCCCAGTGCTGCAGCGCCACTGGCACAATGGTGGCCATGTCCAGAATAGCCTATCGTGCTCAGCAGTTCTGCAGCACGATCGGATCTACGCGTAACCCGTCTGGGCTTGCGCAATGCAGTGTAGCACACAACCACAAACATGCGCCATTGGCTCAGCCGGACCTTCCCTATTGCGCTAAGCGCATTTATGCGATATTCAGCCGACATATGCAAAGCAGGCGATCAGCCATTCAAAGGCGCAGTGGCGCGATTAGCATGTCATTAAAGTTGCGCCGCACCTCATTTGCATGTGTTGCGCTATAAAATACGACACTGGGTTGTGGCGGCCAGATTTGGTTGTTGCAGCTGAGGGGTGAGTTACATGCTGTGTGATGCTCAGGACAATGCACATGGGCAGGGGTGCTGGAGGGTGTCACGGGATGAGGGGGCTAAGCATGATGAGGGCACTTAGAAGGGGTAGAGGGCACCCTTTCTATCAGTATCTGCCAGGCAGCGAGGAAAGGGGGGGGCTTCTGCCCCCCCCGGCCTGCAGCTATGCTCATGGGGAAATGCTGTGGACTGCAGAGTGACAGGTGTCCACTTCCACCCATACAGATCAGCATGACTGACGAGAACCAGGCCGAGGGTGTGGACGGCGGGCATAGGAGGAGGCCAAAATTCACCACAGCAGAGACCGAGGCCTCTTCCAGGCCTACCTTGGAGGATGATGAGCCGCTTTGAGTGGGCGGAGGGCACCCCTCAGCAGCGGGCAGCTGCATGGGAGGGGGTAGCTCTGGCGCCAACCTGCATGAAGCCACCAGCGCCCATGCAGGAGTTCCACAAGAAGATGGGGACTGACCGCAGGAGGCTGAAGGAGAAGGTGGCAGCCTTCAGGGTGGCGATGCTGCCACTGGTGGGGACCACCAGTGGTGTTGCAACTGAGCTGACCAGGTCTGCAGCGCCGGCAGTGCCATTGCGGGTGTTCCTGGCGGAGGATTCCAGACAGGTGGAAGCCCATCACTGCACGGTATGTCGCGGTGATGTTGTGGGGCGGCGTTGTTCACATGCACTCACATGTACTCTTTCTGTTTCAGATCCTGTTCGTCTGCAGGAGACGGTGGTGGTGGGTGCTGACAGTGAGGCAGACCTGCTGGACCTTCCACCTCGCCAGCAGCCTGCACGCACTGCAGCAGCAGGCCGGTGGGCTGACAACTCCGCCCGCAGTGATACGGGTGCAGGGGTGCACAGCCTGTGTCACAGCAGTCTGGCATGCAGGTGTGCCAGCATGCTGTGCCTATGGCAGTGGCACGACCGCACTATTGAGGATGGCAGGCCTGCAATGGCTAGTGAGGTGTGTCCCATGAGGGACACACGGCAGGCCAGCACGTGCCCCGGGCCGTCCAGCTCACACCTGTGTACCAGCATGCTGGCACAGTCACAGACTGGGCCTGTCAGCACCGGTGGGCAGCACCGTGGCTGAGCAGGTGTCTGGCACTGTTGACAGCACAGGGTGGAACAGGTGGACCGGGGGCTCAGCAGTTGGAGGGCAGCAGCAGCAGTTGCACACCAGGCCTGGGGACAGCGTCAGGCAGTGGCACTTGTCCACCGCCTTGGATCAGCCCATACCTGGTCCTGGCGAGCGGCGGCCACCCTCAAGGGGTGCTGTGCACCAGGACCATCCACACCCGGGGGTCACGGTGCTATTGGGGCACAGTACCCTTTGGACGTGCACACCCACCTGCTGCAGGAGTCGGTACAGCTGCAGGGGCGGGTTGCAAGGTCCGTCGGGAGGCACTGACTGTGTCCATGGAGCGGCATAGCAGAGTGTGCTCGACCGGCCGAGATGGTCCATATGCGGATGGATGTGACCGCTGCCATCGACAGGCTGACCCAGGCAGTGGTCTCTGTGGCGACCGCATTGACCACACTGTCTGGTGACCCTGTACCATGCACCCCACACAGTGCGCACTCCACTCCCCGTTCCCGGCGTCGTGCAACACCAGGCCTGTCGACGCCGGGTTCTGCTGTGGGCATCCCGAGCACCCCTGGTGCAAGTTTCTTTCGCGGGATGCAGACCCCTGTGCGGGCAAGGTCGCGGTCACGCACTGGGACCCCTGGTGGTGCAGTAGTGCCACCTGATGTGGCCCCTGCGCAGCCTGCCAGTGCTGCTAGGCCACGGCGGGGCCGCCCACGCATCCGTGGTGGCCGTGGGACAGTGCTCCCTGACTGAGCTGTCTCCCAATGCAGGCCCTGTCTGGTGCTGCCCTGTGTGCAATGTGTGTTGTGGGCAGTGCACTGCTGTGCTCTGCTCACCAAACTGACACACGGACCACCTGCACACTCTCCAACTGCTGTCCACAGGTGCGTGTGGATGATGATGCCTGCATTGCACTGTACACCAAGGTGCAAGGTTGCCCAGGTCCTGACACACGACGTGGACAGTCCAGGTGGTGAGGTGGTTGGTGTGCGTGATAGCGTGTATTTCCGCAGATTCCGTGCTGCTGCCCTGTATGCTGCCTGGTGTGTGTGTGTGTTTATTTGAGTGCTCACCCTCTGCTAATGTGTTGGTATGCGAGACCCTTCAACCCCTGACCTTCATGCACGGTGTTTCCCTGTGTGCCTGTGGTTTATGACAGACAGTGTTGCCTGCACATGTCCCCTTGACTTACCTGTAGTGCGTAGTGCTCTTCTGCAATGGTGTCCCGGTGCAGCTGGGCCTGCCGGGTCAGTCGGGGTCCCTCCGCCCTAGGGGGCGGCTCATCACCCATATCACCTGGGCGCCACTGGCGCGCCCCTATCGCTGTCCCCTCTTGGACCTGTACAGCTATCCCATGGTCTTTGGCCATGTTGTGCAGGATGCAACAGGCCAGGAATATCACACAGGCCTTTTGGGGCTGTACTGTAGGCTCTGCCGAGGTGTCCAGGCATCGGAGCGTGCCTTGAGTATCCCGAACACCCGCTCTATGATGTTCCGTGGTTGCGGCGTAGCCTCATTGAAACCGCGTGGCGCGCTGGGGTCATGGGGTGCCGGTATGGTGTGAGCAGCCAGGGATGGAGTGGGTATCCACAGTCACCTGTGTGGAGATAGTGGAGATCAGTGTTAGGTCAGGTCCATATTGCCCATATCCTTGTGTGCCACTACCATGGCACCTGTGTCATTCCCACCCTTGCACAGAGTTTGCATTCCATACATGTGTACTCACCCACTAGATGACCCGTGGGAATGTTCCCACTCTCGAATCGATGGCACAGTGCAGATTGGTGCCATATGAAGGCATCATGTGCTCCGCCAGGGTGTGTGGCACAGACATTGATGATGCTTCCAGTGGCATCACACACCACCTGGCAGTTGACACCGAGTAGCCCTTTCGGTTCCGAGCATGCTTGTCTGGCCGGGGCCAGGTGGCTGCGAATGGCCACATGGGTGCAGTCTATGGCACCTAGCACGCCAGGCATTTGTGCTACCCTGTGGAACTCCTGCATGTTTGCTGTATGCTCTGCCGTGGTCCTGGGGAAATGGATGTACTCCGCAGCATGAGGCAGCAGTGCGCTGAGGAATTGGGTGAGGATGCGTGATGTGGCTGACTGCGTGATGCCTGTGGTGTCCCCTGTCGGCCTCTGGAAGGTGCCCGTGGCGCAGGCACATGCAGGCTGTCACCTTGGTCTCCACGGACAGAGCGTGACTGCCGTGAGGGTGCCTGCATCACATCACTGCACAGCTCACTGAGCCGCTCTCAGTATTGCCCTGTTCAGCGGTACCGGCCACGATCTCAACATCACTGTACAGCTCGTAGCTGATGCGGCACGATACCGCCTGTCGGGTATACCGCCGACGGGCCCCTCCACGGCCACGTCCCCTGCAGCATGCTGTCTCACCTTCATTACAGCTTCCATGTGGAGCTGACACTGTCCATCTCCCTGGCTTGCCCCCAGCTGCTGTTCCTGTGTTACCCCACTGCCCCACTGCTACTTCCACTGCACCGGCACCCCACTGGCCTCTCTGTCCTCCAGGACCCACTGTCCTCTCTGTCCTTCCTGCTCCTGTCTCCTGTCTCTCTCTCTCTGTCTCTCTCCCCGGTTTGCGGCCTGCTCGAGTTCTTGCGCCGCTCCCTTGAGCCGTTTTATTTTGGCTCAAATCCGGTACTGCGCAACTTCCGGCTGAGCCACTCTTGCGCATTGCGCAAGTGTTCAAATATCGCATTGCGCACTTTATGCATGGACCCGCCCCCTTCGGTTGCGCATGCCTTCATTTCCATTGCGCTGTGGCTCAGCGTGTTTTCGGTGGCGCAACTGGCCCCTTCTCAATATCGCAGAATGGCGCATTTTTGAAGTTGCGCACGCGCAACCCTGTTGCGCATGGCGCAACCCTTTTGAATATCTGGGCCAGAGTATTCATACATGAATTCCATTTTACACCTTTTTTTCAACATACATCAGAAAATAGAATTTATGATACCACAGACTGATCTTTTTTCTGTTTAACTTATACAGGACAAATTCAGTTCAAGGTCAGAAGCTGAGGTTGTCACCTCAAGGTATCCAGAGTTCCAGAAGTTGAACTTTCCATGGTGATCTCACCGATATGGGGATCATTAAAATCAACAGTTGTTATAGATTCATAAGACTCCCAGCTTTTTCAGTGGATTGACCTTAGTATCTTATATAAGCAGAAACCAGATTTGATAGAATAACATAATAAATAAAGTACAAAACACTAAGGTATCTGACCTCATTATTTGAATATCTCCCCTTCTTTCATTCCCCTCCCCCTCCTCCCTCTACTGTAACATAAGGCTTTAAACTTCGCATTCCATCATTATCACATCAAAAACAATCATAATGTGAAATAAAAAAGTAAAGGAAAAACCCAATGAAAATCAACAATGAAAAAAAACAGAATAGAATAGAATTGTGGTACTATTAGCCTAGTCACTTTCTCATGTTAAGTAGGTGTGAGAACTCCGCACCTCTTTACATTTGCTCTTACACTAATGTGACAAACAAAAACTCCCTACCTGAGATGTTTTCTATTCTCTCCACCCCCCAACTATGCCTGTAACATTTGATCCAATACTGGAACACCCTCCCTCTCCTCTATGTGATCAAAAAATGGTAGACACCTTGAATTAAATTCATCTGTGGCTAATCTTAATCGAGCTGTGATAGCCTCCATACATCTGATACTATGGCTGTTGTTGTACCAGTTAGAGGTGGTCAGGGCAGCTGCAGACAACCAATGCTGTGTAATCATTTTAAGGGCTGCACCTATCAGAATATAAAAAAGATATTTCGTTGTTATTGGGGAAAGATCTTTTGGTGGGCAACCCAGGATCAAATTCTCAAAGAGTAAGGGGTGTTCCAGCTGCAAAACGGATTTCATACTAGTTGCCACCTCCTACCAGAATATTTTAATCTTGGGACACTCCCAAAATATGTTAAGGTGGTTGCTCACCATACCACACTGTCTCCAGCATCTCTCTGAGGGGTATGTGGAATAATGTTTGGACAGAACCAGAGTTCTGAAAAATCTAATAGAAACTTTCCATTGGAATTCTCGCCATGCTGGGGAGTTTGTGGTTTTGTGAATGCCCCGCCATATTTTTTGTCATGTTCCCTCCGGCAGTTCCCTGCCCAGTTCCTGATGTCATCTTTCTTCTACTTTCTGCATGGCTATCTTCCCCATCCCCTCCTGTAAGGCTTTGTAAATATGGGAGATATAATTCCTAGTATCTAGTAGCTGACTTTTCCTCCAAGTTAGTGTGATAGAGGCAGGGCGGTCCTGAGAAAGAGCCAAGGCTCCTGGCATTTTATGGATATAGTGATGACACTAAAGATACCAAAAGAAGTCTGTCTTGGGAATATCAAACTCTTGCTACAATTGTATAAAGCTTTTCACTTGGTCTCCCTCTACAAACTGAAGGAGGTATTTTAATCCCCGAACAGCCCAGCACTGAAAACATGGGTGTCTCTCCCCACCCCCCCGACAGTTGGGAATGAGGGTAGGACAGAAAGGGGTATATATTTCCAACTGGGGCCAAGATTTCCCACCACTGTCGGGTGGTCAGCCATATACCTAGAGTGTGCCTTGTCCATCGGTTTGTTAGTGCCTTAAGGTGTGTGGCTAAAGTTATCCAGGGTAGGATGCGCAGTGGGGTCCATGAACAATTTTCTTCTTCTATTGCCATCCAGCCCTCTTTCCTTCCTGGTACTAATGTTTTCATTATTAGTAGTAATTGGCTGCTCTGTAATAGTGTTTAAAATCAGAGAGGCCTAGGCCTCCCTTTTCTTTAGTTTCCGTCAATAGCTCCCAGCATACCCTAGGTTTTTTGCCCACCCAGACAAAGCCCAAGAGTTTTTTCCTTAGGTCTTTCCAGTCCTTACTTGGAATGGGAATAGGTAACGTGGTAAAGAAAAAAGATAACATGGCAAGATATTCATTTTAACCATTTCCAATCCGTTAAAAAAGGGGAGAGGGAGCACCTTCCATCTGTTTAAGTCCACATAAATCTGTTGTCTAAGGGCTGTGTAATTATATTGATATAATTTAGAGAGAAGCACTGGAATTTGGATCCCCAGATAGCGGACTTTATTCTTGACCCATTTAAATGGGATAATTTTGTTTGATTCCAGAGCTTTTGGGCCCCCCTATATGTAGGACTTCGGATTTATTCATGTTAATATGAAACTCCGAAATGTGACCATATTGCTCCAATAGTCTAATGAAGGGAGGGATTGACAATTTTGGGTTTTCCATAAACACCAAAGTGTCATCCATGTAAAGGGAAACCTTGTGGACTGTTTGACCAATCTGCACACCTTGAATATCCTTGGCCTCCCTAAGCAGCTGCACCAGAGGTTCCACACTAACGGCAAAAAGCAGGGGGGACAGGGGGGCAATCCTGTCTCAAACCTCGCTGGATATGCAACGTCTCAGAAATTGTGCCACTGACCCTAACCCTTGCCCTAGGGTTTAGGGTTTTAGTAACGCAGACAAATCTATCGAAGGGAATTTCTCCCCAACCCCATATGTTCCAGAACTGTAAATAGGTAGGACCAATTTAGATGGTCAAAAGCCTTCTCTGCGTCTAGAAATATGGCTAATCGGGAGGCCAGACTGGGGACTTTACAGTTTATTATGTTTAGTAACCTTCTGACATTATCTGTCATATGGTCTGTGCAGAATGAAGCCCGTTTGATACAGGTGGACTATGGATTCTATATGTTGCTGAAGGCGTATTGATAGGATTTTAGTGAGGATTTTTAGGTCTTGATTAAGTAAAGATATAGATTTAAATGTTTCACGCATGTTTTTTTTCCTTTCCAGATTTGGGGAGAACAGTTATCACGGATTCACTCCATGAACCAGGTAGACTCTGCTCCTCTAGGCATGTGTTAAATACCTCCACCAGAATGGGGGACACTGTGGGTCTTAAGGTACACCTCCTCCCCCAATGCCAGAAAATCCCCCCCACCCCTGAACCAGTACCAACAGCAACCACACAGGAGTCAGAGACTGAATTATCAGGAGACAGACAGTTACAGTTTTGTTACAACATCAAGAGGAAGAGGGTATGGAGGGGGGGATGGGGAGAAAGAGGTTATTATCAGGACTATCGACTGAGACAACAAGGCAAGAGGCAATTCCGAGGAGAGAGGAGGAGGTTAGTACCAACGCTGTGAAATCTAATTCAAAAATTATAAAACTTTCAAATCATGCACTGACAACAGCTGAAATTACTTTATTATCAAAAGGACTTAATTTTGTACCTACAGTATCAATAGACAGAGTGCAAACTATGATAGATGTGAATTTTTTGTGTGGGAAATTAAATTTAGCTGCTTTATTTTCAGGCTCTGACCCAGATGATGGCAATAATACAAGTACAGTGAACTTTAGACCGAACTCAACATTTTGTCCTCCACATTGTGATGCTGTTAATATTTTTAAGGGATTAGTCGAAAAAGACTTGAATTAATTTTTTGAGAACTTGCCACAGATTCATTTGATAATATAAGATGGGAAGAGAGGGGGGCTTTGGAAGTTTTGAAAAATGATTTTAATGCTGTTATAAAACAAGCAGATAAGGGGGGAGCGGTAGTTATTTTGAATAAAGAAGACTGCATGAGAGAAGTTTATCGTCAATTAGGGAATGTTATGTTTTATGAAAAACTGAATTACAACCCGATATGGGAGTTTAAAAGTGAGATTGATGAATTAATTAATCAAATGTGCTTGGATGGTCATATTGAAAAACACACAAGAGACTTTCTGATTAGGGAAACACCTGTAATGGTGACCTTTTACTTATTGCCAAAAGTGCGCAAAAGTTTAGTAAATCCTCCAGGCCGCCCGATAGTTAGTGAAACTAGATCCCTAACAGAAGGTCTCTCAGAATTTCTAGACTATTTTTTAAGAACCTATGTTATAAACCTATCTTCTTATTTGAGAGCTACTAAGGATGTTCTAAATGTTTTAATGAACTATCAGAGTGATTCTCCTATTATACTGGTAACATTGGATAAAGAAGCTCCGTATTCAAATATCGTACATGAGGGGGTTTTGGATGCTGCCTCTTTTTATTTAAATCATAATTCTGATCCTGCAGCTCCACCTACGGAATTTCTCCTTAAACTTTTGGAGTTTGTTTTAAAATTTAATGTGTTTACCTTTGATAAAGTGATTTATAAACAAATCAAGGGAACTGCAATGGGGGCCAAATGTGCCCCCTCAGTAGATAACCTTTATGTGAGATGGTGGGAACATCTCTACATCTTTGATGTTTTGGGAAATCCCTTCCACAGGTATATTCCTCTGTAGAGGAGATTTATTGATGATGTACTCCTTTTCTGGACAGATACAGTATTAGAATTGCAGAATGTTGTGGATTTTTTATACACAACGAATGAAAATCTTAAATTTACATATACAGCCAGCAAGGAGAGAGTAGCATTTTTAGACCTTCCGATTATACAAGATGGTAATGGGAATTTGAGCTCAGAGATGTACAGGAAGCAGGTGGATGGAAATACAGTCTTGGTAGCTGCAAGTTTTCACCCCTCCCATACTTTAGCAAGTATACCACAGGCTGAATTTCTACAAATTAAAAGGAATTGCAGCAATGATACTGCTTTCCAAGAAAGTGATGGTATCCTAGAAAAACATTTAACAGCAAGAGGATACGGTAGAGGAAATATCGAACAGGCTAGGTCAAATGTTCAAAAAATGGATAGAAATAAGCTTTTAAGGGATAATGTGAGGGGTAATAAGGGGGAAGGGGGAGAATGAATGTAGTAACAACTTCTGCACATGCATCAGCATTTTCTAAAACTATTTCCAAACATTGGAGTGTCTTAGCAGTTGAGGAAAATCTCCAGCGGGTTGCAGCATGTCCACTGAGATTCTCTTATAAAAAGGTGATGAACCTTAAAGATAATTTGGTACATAGTCATTTTGTTGATAGGAAAGAACAACAAACATGTGTTAAATAGATCTGTGGGGTGCTTCAGATGTCAAAATTGTGTATATTGTAAGTTTGTATCTACTAGTAAAACATTTTCTTCACAAAACAATAAAAAAGTGTTTATGATCAGGAAAATTATGAATTGTAACACACCAGGGGTAATCTATTTGACAACCTGTAGTTGAGGGGTATTCTATGGGGGAAAAACAGAAAAGAGTTTTAAAATCAAAATTGGGGAACATCAAAGGGCTATTATTAATAAAGATTTTACATATGCTACAGCGGCTCATATTGTAGCAATTCAGGATAATAATAGTGAACATAGTTTAAAATGTCAGGCAATTGAGAAAGTATGTCCTAACCCTAGAGGTGGAGACTACAGAAATTTTATCTTACGAAGAGAAACCTTCTGGATTTTAAATTTGAAAGCACATATTAATCCTGGTTTAAATTGGGGCATAGACATAAAACCTTTTTTAATTAAGAGACGCTGAAGCATTTTGAGCTGCTGCTTTCCTCATTAGTGTTGGTAAAAGTGTTTTCTTTTATTAAATCCCCCCCTTCTACTCTCATGTTTTTTGAACTAGCATATTTTGTGTTGGACCATTAGTCAAACCTTATATTGTATGTATGATATTTATTATTATTTAGTTTGGGTAAATGATTTCCCTATTTTTCTCCTCCCATGAAAAGTTTTATTTTATTGAATTGTCAGCAGCTGTTGCTGCTTTTAGTCTGTCTAACTCAAGGCATTTACATATTTAATTGTGGTACTTTTTGGACACTTGTGTCATTCTGTCTCTTTGTCAAAGTGTTTGCTAGTATTGTGATATTGATTAGGTAATGAATTATTTGCCATTGTGATATCATAATGAAAATGTATATTTAGTGGTGTGATTTTAAATGTTATTCAGCCTTTAAGAAAGGGTCATGGTGACCAGAAACGTGTCAGGCTGTTCTTTTTAATCAATGTTCTTATAATACTGCAGCATCAGCTTTATTTCTGGTGGTTGGGTGAGTGCCTGGTTATGGTGTTTTTGCATTTGTGATTTTTACCAAGTGCATCCCCGTTTATCCTGTTGCGAGCCCTTTTGCTGTTTCTACATATGCAGCATTTCAGAAATTGTGCCATTGACCCTAACCCTTGCCCTAGGGTTTAGGGATTTAGTAACACAGAGAAATCCATTGAAGGAAATTTCCCCCCAACCCCATATGTTCCAGAACTGTAAACAAGTAAGACCAATTTAGATGGTCAAAAGTCTTCTCCATGTCTAGAAATATGGCTAATTAGCCAGCCCAGTGGCGCTGAGGGTTGAAGTGCTAGATGCCACACTGGTGACCCGGGTTCAGGAGTGAGCTCAGGGCACTGGGGGCTGGTGGGGGAGGAGAGGAATTGAACATCTGAGGGATGGCTCTTCCTTTCTGGGGAGGGGGGATTCCAACGGTCAGTGTCTGACTGCCCCCTGGTGGAGGCTGGAGGTCAGGGACACACGCCGTACATTGGGGCAGAGTCAGAGGCAGATGCCTGGCTGGAAGCGCACGCTCATGACCGTTGGCGTCATTGCATGCCCTCAAACTCAGGAGAGAAAAATGTTGAAAAAGAGGGGCACCAGTCACGGTGGCATGATGGCTGTCTCCAGTGAGGGACTAGTTTGGCGCCAAGGGTACATGGTATTACTGGATCCTGATTTAGGGGGGGTTGAGCTAGGGGGAGAGCTCCCCTCCACCCTGCTACAGGGGGCAAGCCACGGGGGTAGCCACAGGACCCATACTAGGAGCCGATGAGTCCCTGGAGATGGTGGCCTGAGACCCGAGAAGGAGGATGCTTGACGCGACGAGGGTAAGCCAACTGGTGGCTCAGGAGGTATAACGTATAAAGCAAAAAAAAAGAAATATGGCTAATCGGGAGGCCGGACTGGGGACTTTACAGTTTATTATGTTTAGTAACCTTCTGACATTATCCGTCATATGTTTATGTAGGATGAAGCCAGTTTGATCCTTGTGGACTATGGATTCTATATGTTGCTGAAGGTGTACTGATAGGATTTTAGTGAGGATTTTTAGGTCTTGATTAAGTAAAGATATAGGTCTAAATGCTTCACACATGGTTTTTTACTTTCCGGGTTTGGGGAGAACAGGGTATCTTTGATATAAGAAGGGAGGGTACAGCAAGGGAGCATAACCTGAAATTGGTGGTGGTGGTGGGTGGGTAGACTCAAGAAGGAAATGAGGCAGCACTTTTTCACTAAAAGGGTGGTTAAGGTGTGGAATGAGTTACTGGAGGAAGTGGTGGTAGCAAAGTTGGTGGCCAGTTTCAGGGGGATAGGATAGGGTGATGAAGAGGATTAGGACAGAAGGAAGTGCTATTGGGAAGTGGATAGGAGAGGGGATTGGGATAGTGGGAGAAAACACCATGAGGAGTTGGGGAGGGGGGCAGCTCCGGTGAACTGAGCTGCGCACTCAAGCACTCAATAGACCATAATGGCCTGTTTCTGCTGGCAATTTCATATGTTCAAAGGTGCTATATACAGAAATTATTTCCTCTCAGGCTACTAAGGCAACCAAACTGTTGGGGGCACATGCACAGAAACAAACTAGTTGGCACCTGGTATTATTTCCCCCAGGACAAATTTTTTCTTACGAAGGGAAAGTTCAGCTATTCCTCTTTGATGATGGGAATGTGCACCCTTGGATAAGAGGATAGACCCGGAGGGTTGTCTGGGGGTCTCTCCAGAAACTCTAGCGTGTGTCCCTTCAAAATTAGTTGAAAGACCCATGAGTTTGCAGTAATCACCTCCCACCCTGCCAGATGACCGGCAAATCTTCCACCTACTGGTTCCTCTGACTGTAAAAGAGAAGGAGGGGAGGTGGCCCACGAGTCAAGAGGCAGAGGGAGGATTGGGGAGATTCGCTCCTGAAGCCCCTAGGTTCTTGGCTGGAGGAACAGCTGTGGTTGAGAGGGCCCTGACATTTGGGCTGACATCTGGCCTGATACTGCTATTTCATCTGCCTTCTCTGCTGGTGACAAAAGGGCTGTTTGGGTTTAAAGCCAGCGTGGTACATAGTTTTCACCAAGCATAGCACCTGCCCCCTTCTTTGGAGATTAGTAATGATATCTTGAATGTCGCCTCCAAAGAGGACAGAACCCTGGAAAGGCGCATCCAGGATGGTGGCCTAAACGTCAGGTGACAACCCAGAAATCCTCAACCAAGAGCTCCTTCTTAAACAAACAATGTCCGTGCCCCTGGATGAGGAGTCAACAGTGTCATATGTTGCCCTCAGCGAGTGGCGACAGGCAACCTTAGCTAACCTAATAGTATCCAAAAGAGTTACTTTTTCCTCAGAGTCCAGCATGGCCGCAATGACTGGCTCCAGTTTTCAAAAGAGGGACTATTGGTACACCAACATGTTAGCCACATAATTTAGGGTGTGTATAGCCAGGGTAGATGATGAAAAGAACTTTCACCCAAAATGACTGAGCTGCCTCGACTCTTTATCCAGAGGGGAGGTGCTCATGTGCTTGGGTTTTGCAGATCTAACATGTACTGTGCTAATGACAACAGAGTCTGCTTTAGGGTGGACACTAAGGCGATTCTTGCTCTCTGGGGTGCAACAGACCCTGTCCACCTTCTTGGCCACTGCTGGGATGGATGAAAGCATGGACCAGATAGTGGAGGCTATGTCTGGCTCCAACTAAGGAGGTGTGAGGACAGGAGACAGGTCAGGCATGTCCAAATGCTCAGCCAGTCTTTTGTATTTGGAGTCCTGACCATCAGACTTCCATTCACTGGCCTCCACAATCTTCTTTAAGAAGTCCATGAAAGAGAGGTCTTTTGGAGGAGACTTGGGAGACTCTTTAGTCTTAGGATTGTCCGATGGAGGTGTTTCAAACCCAGAGACCAAGGAAGAGGAGTCAGAGTCTGAGTCAGAGTCCAACAAATGGGTTGGAACCGGGAACATGATCCCTGAGCAAGGAACCTCCTGAATGGGAATAGGAGTTCTGCCCTTGTTGGTGGAAGCTGGGCCTCTCAAAAGGTCTGACACAGAAGGATGGGATTCCACCGGTGAAGGGGACCCATGCGTCAGTGCCGGGCATGCTGGAGTAGAGGCTGCTACCAGATGATGGCAGTCCAGTTCAGAGACTAACTGAGACTCAGTCTCCTTCCAACACAACTGAGGAATAGCTCTAAAGTCCACCTGAGGTTGAGGGGGCAGAGGAGGGGGTGGTGGGGGCTGGTATACTGGCTAGAAACTGGAGCCATAGGCTTTCATCAGGTATCCTGACATTGGATAACCCAACGGATGGTAAGGAGGCACATACCCCAGTGGTGGATACCCTTGCGAAGGAAGGCCTTGTGCCTGATACCCCAATGGAAGGTATTCTGGGGGTATGGTAGTGTGGCATATGGTAGCCGTGCATCAGGGATCCATCGAAGGTCCTGACGGAGGGGTCACAGGACCTGACAGAGGGCCCTAAGGAGGCCTGAAAGGTGGAATGAAAGAACCATTGAAAAGGTCCTGTATCAGCCCGTAGGCACCCTCTGGCAGAGGTGGAGGGGCGAAGGGTCCGGCTGCAAGGGTCGGCAGCGAACAGACCTGATGGATGACTAGAAAGCTTTCAGATAAGCCTGGTTGAGACCCAGAAAGAGTAGCTTCAGGCTGAGTTCCCTCTAGCTCCAGTTCCTGGTGGTCTGACGAGTCTGGAGGGGTAGAAAGGATACCCTGGTGAGGTGAACCCTCCGGGGTGGGCTGAGGTCGAAGTGTCAGTGGACGCAGGAAATCAATGTCGGCATTCCCTTCAGGGCCCAATGGAAGTGCTTGGGTTGAACGGGCATCGGGAGATGAGACATCCAGATTAGCAGCCATGGCTAAGCAGTTGCTGGAATCCTCGATGACCGACATATCAGCCTGGGCTGTGCACTCATCAGGAACCCCAGTGAGTGACTTATCAGCCCCATCAGTCGATTTAGATCCTTTCATCTTGAGGGGCTGAAAGTGACTGGAGCCTCAGACTCAGACTCAGCCAAGGCACCCACCGTCACCATGACCAGTGGCAGCAGGGGAACCAATGGCTGCCCCGAGAGGAGGCAGGCTTGTCCACTGAGGCACTCTTCCCTGAGGAATAGGGCTGCTGGTCATCCACGGTCCCCGGAGAGAGCCATGGGTGAGAAGGGAACCAATTCTGTCCCCAGTGCTTCTCCTTGTCCTTTTTCTTCCAATGACTGTGCTTTGAAGATGGGGAGGAAGAGGCACTCTGCAGCTTCTGCAACTCCTTCTCCATCGATGCCATTTTTTATTTTAAAAGATGGGCCTTGAGAGCTTTCTGCCTGCATTTCTGTGTAGCCTGAGTGAAGCTCAGGCAAGCCTCATGGTCCTCAGTCTTGTGTTCCGGGCCCAGGCAGAAGAGGCAGAGGGAATGATCGTCCTTATGCAGGAGTTACATGCCACAAGATTCGCATTTGTTTTTATGCAACTCGGAAGGCATCGGAGAAGACATACATGACAATTATTTAAGAGTAATATGACAAATAAATGAAATATTTTATGAGGCAAACACTCATCCAAAATGGCAGTTGAACTGTAGCAGTGCTCTCCGCAAGGTCCGACATGCACAGGTCGACAGCGGGAAGGAACTTGAGAGCAGGTTGGGGATCGCCCACTATACAGGGTCACTCTGACATCCATCACGTGATGTTGGTGACCGGTTCTCCACCAGACGCTGTTAGCTAAAGTTTTTCCCTGTGGTCCTGATGCCAGGGGGTGCAGTCCTAATGGTTAATACTTACTGCAAAAGCCCTCTCGAAGTAAGATCTGCTGTTATGGTAAGTTCTTGTGTAACTGAACTATCTTACCTTGAGAAGGCTCTTGCAGTAGCCAACACCATAAGGACTGAGTTGTAAGCAATGCAAGGCAGGCAAAGACTGAACATGGGAGACAGGATAAAGGTCTGCAGTAGGTAAAGAAACTAGGACAAGAGGCCCTGAAGGACAGCCAGTCCAAACCCTACCCTGCATCTAGAGGCAATGTCCAGATTGTAGTGTTTAGTGAAGGTGTAGACAGAGCTCTAAGTAGCTGCTGCGCAAATATCTGTGGCAGATATGTTTCTGAAACAAGCAGTAGATGCAGCCATGCCTCTGGGAGAATGCCCTTTAACTTCCCCCTGAAGGGGCGTTTTGTACTTCTGATGGCAAAACTGGATGCAGTTTGCCAACCATTTGGATAAACACTGTTTTAAAACAGTTGTGCCCTCTCTTTTGGGCACAAAAGAAACAAAAAGTTGATCCGGTTTTCTGGACCGACTTCATCCAGTTCATGTAGTAACGCAAAATTCTGTGCACATCTGAAGTGTGCAGAAATGCCTGCCCTTGGTTAGGGTGCTCAGAGTAATACACTGTCAGGTGCATGGTCTGATTGAAAGTAAACTCAGAAACAACCTTCCGTAAGAACTGAGGATTAGTACGCAGAGCCACCCGGTCTCTGTGAAAAATCAAATAAGGCTCCTAACACATAAGGGCCTTAAGCTCGGAAAGCCTTCAAGTCAAAGTAAGAGCAACTAAAAACAGTGCTTTCCAAGACAGATAGTGCAGGTCGCTGCTCATGGCCAGTTCAAACGGAGGTAAAGTGAGTTTTTTTGAAAATGAAGTTCAGATCCCATTAGGGAACAGAGTTCCTAACTGAGGGTTTCATATGGATGATCCCTTTCAGAAAGTTACAGATCTCCAACTGAGCCAAGGTTTTGCCTGTCACCAGAGTGTGGTAGGCGGATATGGCCACCAAATGGACCTTTAGAGTGGAATAACTGAGTCCCAGTTTGGAGAAATGTAACAGTTACTCCATGACCTGAGGAGCAGGGCAGGAGAAAGGGTCCCATCCCTTGGAGGTGGCCCAGATAAAGCATCTCTTCCACTTCATAGCATAGATGGGGTGTGTGGCAAGCTTTCTGGCCTCTACAAGGACCTCTGCAACTCTGGGAGAGACCCCGAAGTGAGAGGCAGCTATGTCTGAAGGCACCACGCATGAAGGTAAAGGGACTTGAGGTCTGGATGGACCAGCATGCTCTGTTCCTGGGTCAGAAGGTCCTGGCAGAGGGAAGAGGAACCACCGCTAACTGCTGGAGCAGAGAGAACCATATTTGGCGAGGCCAAAATGGAGAGTAGCCCGTGATAATGGCACTGGGGAAAGGGCACCTACAATAATGGTGATCCCTTCCCCAGCACATTACAGGATGGCCATGGTCCAGTAGGGTGGACGGATAGGGGGTGGGTGAACATAGCAACAGGATGTCGCCATATCGCACTCAGCAAGAGTTGGGGGGCACACAGGGAGGGATGTGAGGTGGTGCTGTGGTGGGTTGCCAAGTCAACCCTGTGAGTCGGTGCACGGGTACCAGGTACGGGTGCTAGTGCCTTTTGTTGCACCCGGCCAGAACCTTTTTTTTTTTTTGTTATGTTTTCACCCCCCCACACACACATGCACCTCCCTGGAGTTGAGAATCCTTTAGTAGGGGGGTGCAGTGGGGTTATATGGGGGGGGCCCAGCCCTCCCACAGAAAATATTAGAAACTAAGTCCCGGCGCAGTTGTCCCAGGCACCGTGTCACAGTGCTGAAAAAAAAATTTTGGCGCTGTGACTTCGCGATAATGGCGATCACCTTTAGGCTTTCACTGTTATCACATAGAACCAAATGGAGCAATTAGAATCATTAGAGCACTTTCCAACTGCAGTTTGAGGACCACCCTCTGCAGCAGCAGGAATGGAGGAAAGGCATACAAGAACCTCCCAGTCCAACAAAGAGACAGCGCATCTAGCCAGTAAACTCCAGAACCGGGAATGAGCAAGCAAAAACTGGGTAGTTTTGCATTGCATTGGATACTAAGGCAAACAGGGGCTGACAGAAGCCAGTCATCAAAGTATGGGAACACATAGTGGCCCTAATGATGCAAAGCTGCTGCCACCACCGCTAGGCACTTGGTAAACATTCTGGGTGCCGATGACAGGCCAAAGGGGAAGACTTTGAATTGAAAGTGTTCCCTTGGAAGGTAAACCTGAGGGAGTGGCGGTGGGCAGGGAAGATAGAGATATGCAGGTAAGCATCCCACGTGTCCAGTACACAGAGCCAGTGCCCCTGATGGAGCAGTGGCAAGAGTCCCAGAAAGGTCAGCAATGTGAAACCTCTTGCACTCTATGTACAGGTTGAGCGTGCTGAGGTCCAAGATCAATCAAAGGTCTTCGGTCTTTTTTTGGGATGAGGAAGAAGTGGAAATAATACCCACTTCCTATCTGGCCCTGGGGAACAGGATCTATGGTGGATTTCTGTACCAAAGCCACAACCTCCTCTCTGATGAATGGGATGTGCCCTCGTGGGTAATGAGAGTGACCTGGAGGATTTTCTGGAGGCTGCTCAGTGAACTGTGTGTGTGTGTGTGTGTGTGTGTGTGTGTGTGTATGTGTGACCTTGAAACACTAACTGAAGGACCCAATAGTCTGTCGTTATCACCTCCCAACCAGCCAAGTGGCTGGTGAATCTGCCCCTTACTGGCTCCTCCAGAACTGCAGGTAGAGGAGTGGGGATGCACCATTAGTCAAGAGGCAGAGGGACGGTTGGGGAGTGCTGCCCTGGAAGGTCTGTGTGTCTTGATTGGGGGGGAAGGGTAGGGGTAAAAGACAGTGCCCGACATTTGCCTTGGCGTTTGGTGGGCTGCTGTCTTGTCTGCTGCCTTTGCTGGTGATGAAAAGGCTGTTGAAGCTTAGTGTTGGAGTGATAGAGGAAGTGTACCAAATGAAGGGCTTTCCCATGCTCCTTCAGGTTGCTAATAATGTCCTGGATGTCCCCTCTAAAGATCACCGAGCCCCTGAAGGAGGTGTCCAGAATGGACGCCTAAACATCCTGGGCGAAACCAGACACTCTCAACCAGGCATGCCTGTGAATGCAAACCGCCATCACTGTACTTCTGGCTGAAGCATCGAAAGCGTTGTAAGTCACCTGTAAGGTGTGGTGGCAGGTAATCTCAGCCGTCCGGACCATCTGCTCAGCTTTGGTCTTGGCTTCAGAATCTGGCAGGGCATCAAAATCTGCTTTCAACTGGCCAAGGGTGGCCTAAATAATTTAGAGCCAAGGTGGAAGAGGAATAAATCTTGTGGCCAAATTGGTCTAACTGCCTCGACTCCTTGTCTGGAAGTGAAGTGCTCATGTGCTTAGGCTTCGTTAAGCGATCATGTGCTGCACTGATAACCACTGTGTCAGCTTTGGGGTGGTTGACTAAATAGTCCTTCCCCTCCGGAGTATGATACAATCTGTCTACCCTCTTGGAGTTGGCTGCGACATACGATGGTTGTTGCCATATGGCGTTGGTCAAATCTTCGTGAGGTCCCGTCCAAGGGGGGGTTGAAGAGGGGAGTGAGCTCCTGAAGGTCCAGGCGCTCTGCCAACCTCCAAATTTGGGGACCCTGTTCCTCAGTCCTCCAGCCACTGGCCTCCTGAATTTTTCGGAGGATGTCCATAAAGGAGGGGTCCTCCGGTGGAGACTTAGGAGTCTCTTTGGGCTTAGGGTCCTCTGGCGGAGGGGATTCAGAGCCTGAGGAGAAGGAGGAAGAATCTGACTTGGAGCCTGGAGAAGAGTTCCTGACAGGGCTCTTCGACGGGCTCCCTCTCTCAGAGGATCAGCCACCCCACGCCCCCAGTCCTCCAACGTGGAAGCACCCAACATGCGCCTGGAGTAAGGAGAATGCATCCGAGGAGACAGGGACCTCGGTGTGGGAGTAGTGCATGCTGGCGTAGGAGCTGCACTCAGCTGATGTCGATTCAGCTCCAAGGTTAACTGGTGCCTAGTTCTGTCCCACCAGGAATCAAAAAGTGCCTCGCAGTCCACCGGTGGTTGTGGTGGAGCCAGTAGGGGATATGGGTAGGACAGAGTGTATTACCCCAATGGAGGATAGCCAGTGTTTGGTACCCTGGTGGTGGGTATCGAGGCACTGAATATCCTGGTGCTGGATACCCAGGCGTCAGGTACCCCAGCGCAGGGTAGCCTGGCATAGGGCACCTTGGTGTAGGACAGCCCAGCATGAGGTCGCTTGGCATTTGGTACCCTGGAAAAGGGCCCGATGGTGGAGCCAAGGGACCCAGCTGAGGCTCTGAAGGGTGGCCAGAGGTTCCCAGCTGAGGAAGATACGGTAGTGGACCCACAGGGGGACCCAGCGTTGACCCTGACTGGGCAAGAGGTCCCTCCCAGGTCTGGGTGGAGGCGGAGGCCCAGATGGAGGGAGTGCAGGTGAGGCCACTGGAAGGTCCAGGAGAAGTTCCAGCATAAGTCGTGCTGGAGTTAGGAGATCAACAGGGCCAGTGGGCATCGGATCCTCCTTCTCCGGGTGGGTGAGAGAGTCCAAAGGCCCCACCAGAGGTGGCAAAAGAGTGTCCCGAGAAGAGGATTCCTCTCAGGACAGCTGCAGTCAAGACACCAACAGATGCTGGTCCAAAGGACTGGTGTCAGATCTTGAGTCAGGGTCTAGTGTGAACACCGGGGCTGTGCAGACGTCGGTGGAACCGGTGTTCAACTTGCCACCCAAACCATTCAACATAGTCCCAGGAGGTTTGAAAGGCCTAAGGGTGGGAGGAACCTCTGAATTCCTGGAGCTCCCACCAGAACCAGAACCAGCTTGGATGAGGGTGGGGGGCCAGAGGCTGCTTCGAAGCAGGAAGAGCAGGCTTGGCCGGAGCAGCATCTCCCTTACTGGTAGAGGGCCGCTTAATGGCCACAACCTCCAAAGAGAGCTGCAGCTTGGAGAGAGACAGGTCCTGGTCTCACTTCTTGTCCTTGTCCCGCTTGTGCTTCTTCTTGGAAGAGTAGGAGCCAGAAGAACCCCCAGGAAGAAGTAGTGCTCCTCACCTGCTGCAGTTCCTTTTCCATGGAAGCTAGTTTTTGTTTTAAAAGATGGGCTTCAAGGGCTTGCTGATGGTACTTCCATGTGGCTTGGTTGAAGCTCTGTCAGGTCTCACAGCCCTCGATGTAGTGGTCCAGCCCAATGCAAAGGAGACACGAGGTGTGGCCATCTTTCCCCGGGATCTGCTTGCCGGAGGTGCACTTGTGATTGCAGGATTCGGACAAAGTTGAAGAAGACATACAATCCGATGTTGAAAATTTGATTTGACAAAAGTACAGTTACATAAGAACTTACCATAACAGTAGATCTTCGAGAGAGGCTCTTGCAGTAGGTAATAACCATTAGGACTGTGCCCCTGATGTCAGAACCACATGGAAAACATTAGCTCGCAGTGTCTGGTGGGGACCGCCGACCGACATCAAGTGACAGTCGTAAGTGTGATTCTATATAGTGGGCGGCCCCAGTCTGCCCTCCAGTTCTTCCACCGGAGACCTCAGAACAAGGTGACAGGAGAAAGGAGTAGGCTCCTTGAGCCTAAACAAAGCTAGAAGAAGAAGAAGCGGAAGCTGGGGGAAGGTGGGAGGAAAAGCTACCTACTGCAAGAGCCTCTCTCGAAGATCTACTGTTACGGTAAGTTCTTACGCAACTGTACTATCTTACTTCGAGAGGGCTCTTGCAGTAGGTGATAACCATTAAGACTGAGTCCTAAGCAGTGTAAATCAGACAAGTCTGAAGCATGGGAGGCAGGAAAGATCTGCAGAGGCATGGGGGAAAATTATGAAAGGAGGCCCTGAAGGACAGCTAGTCCAAAGCCAGCCCTGCGCCTAGAGAAAATGTCCAGATGGTAGTGTTTCATGAAAGTGTGGATGGAGTTCCAAGTGGCTGCCACACAAATGTCAGCAGCAGACACATTCTTGAAGCAAGCAGCAGATGCAGCCATGCATCTGGTAGAATGCTCTTTGACTTCCCTTGGCAGGTGTTTGTTGTACTTCTGATAACAGAACAAAATGCAGTTTGCCAACCATTTTGACAAACATTGCTTAGAAACAGCAGTGCCCACCCTCTTGGGAGCAAAGGAAAGGAAAAGCTGATCTGATTTGTGGATGAGCTTCATCCAGTAATGCAAAATCCTGTGAACATCTAGTATGTGCAGGATTGCCTCCACTGATTAGAGTACTCAGGGTAACAGACTGGTAGTTGAACAGCTTGATTCAACGTAAACGCAGAAACAACCTTTGGCAAGAAATTAGGATTTGTATGCAGAGCCACCCGGTCTCTGTGGAAAATTAAATAAGGCTCTTTACACATCAGACCTGAAGCTCAGAAATTCTTCAAGCAGAAATGACAGCAACTAAAAAGAGCGCTTTCCAAGACAGGCAGCACATGTCGCAACTTGCAGCCGGTTAAAAGGGAGGCAAAGTTTCTCTAGATAAAATGTAAATCCCACGGAGGAGCAGGGTTACGCACTGGGGGTTTCAAGTGGAGTATTCCCTTCAAAAACATTTTGGAAACTTCCATCTGAGCAACAGTTTTACCCTCCACTGGAATGTGGTAGGCAGAAATGGCTGAAAGGTGGACCTTCAACGAGGAGTAGCCAAGGCGCAGGTCAGAAAGGTGCAGCAAGTACTCCATGACCTAAAAAACAGGACACGAGAAGGGGTCCCAACCCTTTGAAGTGGCCCAAATGGAAAACCTCTTTCATTTCATAGCATAATTAGCCCTCATGGAAGGCTTCCTGGCCTCCACAAGAACTTGGGCCACCATGGAGGAAACCCCATAGCATGATTCCACTATGTCAGAAAGTGCCACACGTGTAGGTGAAGAGACCCGAGTCCCACATGAACCAGAGCACCCTTCTCCTGGATCAGGAGGTTGTGACAGATGGGCACAGGAACTGGAGGCTCCACTGCCAGCTGTTGCAGAGTGGAAACCAAATCTGGTGTGGCCAAAGTGGGGAGATCAGGATCATATGAGCTCCTTCCACTTGCAACTTGAGCAGCACCTGCTGCAGGATCGGAAAGGGGAGAAAAGCGCACAAGAACCTCCCTGTCCAGTAAAGAGACAGTGTGTCTCGACAGAAAACACCAGGCCTGGGAACGCGAGAGCAGAACTTGGGAAGTTTTTTGTGTTTTTTTAACTTTGATTTTTATTAACATTTTTATGTAACATATCCAAATAACATTACATGTGAGACAGATCTTGTACAATACAAAATCAATCATATATGTCATTGGTACACTTAAAAATATTTCTGCAGGGGTACAAAAGCAGTGAATCCTTTGTTGGGAATCAGTTGATCTAGGCCATATATAAGGAGGTCCTGCCTACCTTTAGGTCTCTCGAGTCCCCAGGTAAGAAATATATCCATTCGAGGGTTATTCACCCCCTGGAGTTGCCCCTCCTGTACAGCCCCACATCTAGAGGGTTGGTTATACAAGTACTTCATGGGATGAAAGTAGGGTCTTGCAGCATGGCATACATAACCCACTTTCACCATTGTAGTTCAAATGAGGTATCAGCTTTAGGTCCCCTGGAGGTAAGTCTCTCTATTGTATAAAGTTCTTTCATAACTTTATGCCAGTCTTGAATAACAGGGGGAGTCTCCCTTCCCCACAAGCATGTGATGGCCTTCTTGGCAGCCAAAATATAGGTGACTACAGTAGGAGAGACCCTCGGGTAATTTGGAGGCCCTCTGGAGGAACTGTCAACAAGACCAATTCAGGGGTAAGAACAGCCTCTTCTCCCACCTCTTGCCAATATCTCCTAAGCCTTGGACATGTCCAAAACACATGAGAGTGACCCGCCATCCCTTCCCCACATCCCCTCCAGCAACGCCCCAAAGGTGCAGTCAAGTATTTGCCCAATTTAGCTGGGGTGTTAAAAAATCTGTTCCTTGTTTTCCAAGAAAATTTCCTCCAGTAGGAAGCATGTGGTGTCTTCAGGGATAATCTCATATATTTACTCCAGTCCTCCTCTGAGACTGGAACATCTAACTCTCTGTTCCATGCTGATAAGATTGACTTAGTAGATTCCCCAGAGAGTTCTTGCAAACCCCTATATACTATCTCAATAAAGTGTGGCCAAATCTGCCCCTTTAAGGAGGTCATAAAAAGGTGCAACAGAAGGGGGAGCGGAGTCGGCAAGGCTGCATCATGTAAGCCTCCCAGTGTTAAAAGCTCCCGAAGTGAGATATATATCTGAAGATCTGCCTGGTCAATCCCATATAATTCCTGTATCTTTTGAAAAGTGAAGAGTCCCCCGTGTCCATAACTTGATGTAAAAATCATAATCCCTTACCATACCATCCTGCAATGGTCTATTTTGCCTGAGGGGGAAGGGACTTCTCCTCTGAGTTAATGGTTCTCAAATAATAGTATATTATCTGTAAATCTTGTGTAGCCCTGAGTCTACCCCAAGCTGTCAAGTTAGAGTGCATGCCCTGTAGGTAGGGATGTGCCCTAATTGTTAGAGTACTGTTAGAGTAAAGAACTTGGAATACGTCCTGAATCCTATTCAGAGCAAGTTCTAGGCTTTTCCAGGGGAGATTATGAATCGGATTACACCAATGCATGACCCTAACCAACACTGTGGCTTGTACATATTTCGGGAGATTAGGGAGGGCTAGCCCCCCCCCCCGTCCTTAGGGAGTTGCAATATGGACCATCTGATTCATGGTGTCTTAGCTCCCCTCCCACATACAAATCTTGCCAGGAGGAAAAATAAGTAGCGGTAGGAAATAAAGGTATGGTCTGGAAAAAATAGAACAATCTAGGGAGTATATTCATTCGAATAAGGTCTTTCTTAGCGTAGAAAGGGAGGAGGAGCTGAGACCATTCTTGAATGTCACTCTCAATCTGCACCGTAAGCGGTTCGTAGTTCAATAACATTATATTCTGGACATTCTGAGGAAGATACACCCCAAGATATTTAAGTTTAGTACTCCACCATCTGAAAGGGATTGTTAGATGGAATATAATGGAAAGAGAGAACTTCCATCTTAGTAGAGTTAATTTTATATCCTGAAACCTGAGCAAAATTTCCCAGAATTTCCCATAATGCAGGGAGAGATCTATCAGGGTCACTTAGAGAGAGCAGAATATCATCTGCGTATAGTGCCAGCCTCCACTCTCTGCCCCCCACTTCAATTCCAGAGAGATCCTGGGAATTCCTTATCACCATTGCCAGTGGCTAAATATATATTGCAAAATGTAGGGGGGAGAGAGGGCAACCCTGTCATGTTCCTCTCTCCAAGGGTATAGAGGTTGAAATCTCTCCATTACATCTGATATAAGCTTGTGGTGAGGTAAAGACTCCCTCTAACCATCGGATGACCTCCCCAGGAAGCCAAAGGAGGCCAAAACCTCCCATAGAAATCTCCAGGAGACCCTGTAAAAGGCTTTGTAGGCATCTAAACTTATCAATAAGGATGGAGAGGGGCCATGAGACATATGTTACATGAGATGTATCGTACGCTGGACATTGTCTGCCATCTGCCTTGCTCTCAGAAACCCCGCCTGGTAGATATGAACCAGGCTAGGAAAGATATTCTCAAGTCATCTGGCCCAAACAGACATACAGAGCTTGTAATCACAGTTCAGAACTGATATGGGTCTGTACGCTTCTGGAGTTAAAGGATCCTTCCCAGGTTTCAAAATTGCAGAGATGACTGCATATGCCCAAGAGGGCAGGGGACGGCTCCTCCCTGTATCTCTACAAAGGCTTGCCTAAGGGACCGCAACAGCTTAGGGGAAAAGGTTTTATACCACTCAGTGGTAAAACCATCCATCCCTGGTGATTTCAATGTCTTAGCTCGGCCTATTGCTGACTGTATTTCATTATTTGTTACAGGGCATAATAAGGAGGCTTGCTGAGTATCGGTCAATTTAGGGAAAGTCTCGGGGGATATGAAGGTTCGGATATTATCTTCCGAATGGAGTTCCTACTCTGCATACAGGGTTTGATAGAAAGTCTGAAAAATGTGCATTATCTCAGGGTGGTGGTAATAAACAGCGCCTGTCTCTACATCCCTTATTTTAGTGACCGCTGCTAAATGTTTAAACCCTTGGACCCGTTTTACCAGATTTCTAGCACTATGGGAGCCACCGTCATAGTGGAAACATTTAATATACAAAAGACCTGTCTGGACATTATAATCCATTATCTCCTGTATTTCAGATTGTACTCTCCTAAACTTGGTTGGGGGCGCCCTCTCATCCCCTGTCCTCCTAGTCTGCATCTCCGCAAAGACAGCCAGAAAAGTTTTGTATCTGGCATCTCTTTGTTTCTTCTTACGAGCAAAGTATGCTATAATTTCCCCTCGTATAACCACCTTTAAGATGTCCCAAATTAGTACAGGGTTAGCATCTGGAGTTCAATTGTCAGCTAGGATCTGAGGGATATGGGCTTCCATTAAGGCTTTAAAGTCCTGATCCCAGAGGAGACAGAGATTCAACCTCCACACGGTAGTCTTTCTAGGGATATCCAGGTTTACCCTGACTAGCAAGGGTGTATGATCAGAAAAAAAGCGAGCTCCAGTGGTAATATCCTGGATTCTATCAATGAATTCGGCAGAAGTAAAATACATTCCAGTCTAGAAAAAGTACGGTGGCGATGGGAGTAGAAGGTGTAACCCTCCACCGAGGGAAAAAAAAGGTGCCAAGTATCCGTCAGTCCTAATCTAGAAAGCTGCACTTGAAGATGTTTTTGCATGGGGGTACTTCTATGGGCCTGGGGGTAGGAAGAATCTTTTTGGGGTGTTAACATAATGTTCAGATCACCTCCTACCAACATGATCCCCCTCTGTATGTCTAATAATTTATTAAGGAACTGCCGTAGGAGCATTGGTGAAGCTCCCAGTGGCAGGTGGACATTTGCTAGTGTGACTACTTGTTCCCCTATCCAGCCCTGAGCTATGACAAAATGCCCATCTGGGCCTACAAATTCCTGTTCTTTTATGAAAGGGGTAGTGTGGGAAATCAATATTGCTACTCCCTTGTGTTTCCCATTTCTACTTGAGGAAGACAAGACAGAATATCTACCACCTGCATCCAGTTTGGCACGTTCTTATTGAGACAAATGAGTCTCCTGTAAATATATCAGATGTGCTACCTGCTGGCACAGATATTGCTGCAGCCACATTCTTTTGATGGGGCTGTTAATGCCATTGATGTTGAGTGATAATTTAACCACTTCTACAGCCATGGAAAAGTATGGTGATGCTGCACGTTACTGTAAATATCCTTAGCTTCACAGTTGAAGTATGCACTACCTCTTATCCGGATAATGCCTAAAATATTATAGAAAGTGCCCCACAGACTACCGCCCTGCACAGCCCCCAGCCTTCTCTTAGTTGAAAACCCCCAATTGCCAACTATGATCTGTAACGTCAGGATTTGCATGCCTCTATTACTATGCATTCTGACAGCAAAGCAGTCCCCTAAATGAAATCTGGTAGGAGTACCTGTCTCAGTCTGTAACAGCAAATAATCAAAACCATAAGAACAAAGCAAAAATTACTCACCTTAGTAATGTTGTTTCTTCTAATGGAGTCTTGCTATATTACAGACATTAGCAGTTTGATCCAGCTCTAGAACTGCCCCGGAGTGAAATGGTTAAAACCATTCCAAAATAGAATTTTGGCACGAGAGATGCTCTATCTGTGTCATTTCAAACTTGAACTGTCAGATCTTTACGAGCCAAACTCACTAAGGTCTGTGTGGAAGCTGTAACCTACATTAGCCAAATGGCTACCTAAATAATAACAACCATTAATGGTCCCAACACCCAAGACTCAAGTCAGGGGACCAGAAATACTAACAACATTCTAATAATATGAAAATGGAACATAAGTATAATAAAACACACACACGCGCATACACATACACACCCCCAAAGTCCCAAAGGGGACAAAATGCTAACAGGACATAAGTAGTGCCCACACCCCACCAAGTAGAGGTTCTGAGAGGGGCAGGTTGAGGGGGAGGTCTATAATATAGCAAGACTCCATTAGAAGAAACATTACTAAGGTGAGTAATTTTTTCTTCAAACAACATGAAGTCTTGCTATATTATAGACATTAGCAGAATACACAGCAGTACCTCCATGGAGGAGGGCAGAACCTACTTAGGAATAGGCTCTGAAGAACAGCTGTGCCAAACCGAGCATCTCTCTGGCCTGGACATCCAGGAGTAATGCTTGGTAAAAGTGTGTACCGTTTTCCAAGTAGCAGCCTGGCAAATCTCTAATAAAGGGATATCTCTGGCAGCAGCTAGAGGCGCAGCTATACCCTGGTAGAATGAGCCCTCAAACTGGGGCTCTGCCCACCTTCTGATAACAAAATTGGATACAAGAGACAATCCACCTGGCTATTGATCTCTTAGTGGCAGGTTTGCCTTTCCAACTTCACCATAGGTAAGGAAAAGTTGGAGGATTGACACTCAGACCTTTGGTACGTATATAATAACTAAGAGCTCTCTTAACATCCAGGTTGTGCAACCTCCTCTCACCCAAGAGGAGTGATCAGTGAAAAATATTGGAAGGAGATAGTTTGATTAAGATGGAAATCTGAAACCACCTTAGGCAAAACTTCCTATTAGTCCTAAGGACTACCTTATCCCTGTGGAAAGAAATAAAGTCAGTCTCCACTGACAAGGCTTGCAATTCACTTATGCTCTGGCAGAAGTGATAGCCACTAGAAAACAGTTTTCCAAGTTAGGTACTTAAGCTCTGCAGAAGACAGAGGTTCAAAAGGGGTTGCATTAACTGGGCAATGCAACATTAAGGTCCCAAGCAGGGCCGGTTCCCAAAAGGAGGATTAGTATGGAGTAATCCCTTAAAAACTTGGAAAACACAGGATGAGAGGAAAGAGGGATGACTTTCCTGCTGACACAAAAGCAGACACAGCTGCCAAATGAACTCTCAGGGTAGCTGGTCTGAGACCCAAGGAATTAAGATGTACCATGTAATCTAACAAAATGGGCAATTCAGCAGATTCTGGGAAATATTTTCCCAGCACACCAAATGGAAAACCTTTTCCATTTAGAACTATAAGTAGCCCTAGTGGAAGGCTTTCTGGAAGCCTTTAGGATCTCAAGAACACCCTGAGAGAGGTGTAAATCAGCAAACTCTAACTCCTCAAGAGCCAGGCCTTGAGGTTGAGGGATTTGAGGTCCAGATACCAAACCCTTCCCTGGGCACAAGTCAACAGATTGTGATCCTGGGAGGCACAGGGGAAGATGGACTGTCAGAGACAGAAGGAGTGGGTACCAGGGCTGCCTGGCCAATCCGGGCAATCAGAATCACCCTGCAAGGCTGAGATCTGATTTTGACTAGTACTTTGAATAGGAGAGGAAAGGGGAAAGCATAGAGGAACTTCCTCCCAATCCAGAAGAAGGGCATCCAGGGAACTGAGCCCAGCACTGGAGGCCTGCAACAGAACAGAGAAGTTTGTGATTGTCTGGGGCTGCAAAAGATCTATCTGAGGGATGCCCCACCTGGCAAAAACTATCCCTCAGCACTTGAGGATCCAGGACCATTCGTGATGGCCCTGGAAATCCTGCTGAGGGCATCCGCTAGGACATTGTCCTTCCCTGGAAGATGAACTGCTATGAGGGAAGTGTTCAGGGAATAGGCCAGAGACCACAACTTCATTGCCTCGATGCACAAGGCCGAAGACCGAGTGCCCCCCCGTTTGTTGATGTACCACATTGTTGTGGTGTTGTCTGTTCTGACTTGTATCACCGTGTCATGGACAGATGCAGAAAAAGCTTGAAGAGCTAAAAAGACAGCTCTGAGTTCCAGCAAATTGATGTGGAGCAGAGATTCCTGCGGGGACTAAACTCCCTGAGTGGAAAGGTCGCCCATGTGGGCCCCCCAACCCAGAAGGGAAGCATCTGTAGTGAGAGTCAAGTCATGAGAAGGGGAAATGAAGGGGACCTCCGCTCTTAAATTGCTCTGATCCTGCACCACTGGAGAGCAAGGATCAAGGTCTAGTCACTGGGACCAACTTGGAAAGGGGTCTCTTCTCTGAGACCAAAAGGTTCTCAAGTGAAACTGAATGTCTCTCATCTGAAATCTGGCTCCCTGCACAACAGCTGTGGATGCAGCCATGTGCCCCAGGAGCTGCAGAAAGTGTCTTGCTGGTCGAGAGACCTGCAGAGTGAAGGAAGAGGCCAGAGCCACTAAATTCCTTACCCTTTCTGGGGGAAGAAAGGCTCTGGCTAGCTTTGTGTCCAATTCTGCCCCTATAAAGGTGAGTACCTGGACTGGTTCCAGAACAGACTTTGTAGGTTTAGCAGAAAACCCAGGGAGGTGAGAAGCTGCTGGGTGACCTGCAGGTGAGATTTTACCTGTTCTGGAGACTGCCCTACAATGAGCCAGTCGTCTAGATAGGGAAAAACAGCAATTCTCTGCCTCCTTAAGTGGGCCACTGCCACTGCTAGACACTTTATGAATACCCTTGGAGCAGAGGTAAGGCCGAAGGGCATTGCTCTGAACTGGTAATGACCTGAGGGCAGTTCGAATCTGAGGTACTTTTGATGGGATCTTCTGATTAGGACATGGAAATAGGCATCCTTGAGGTCCAGGGAGGCTAGCCAGTCCCCTGGCCTTAGGGAAGGTAAAATCATTGCCAGAGTTACCATTTTGAACTTTGGTTTCAAAAGATGCTTGTTCAGATATCTGAGATCTAAAATGGGCCGCCACTCTCCTGTCTTTTTGGGGGTAAGGAAGTATCTGGAATACAGACCCCTGCCCTGATGCAGGGGAGGAACCCTTTCTACTGCTCTGAGAGCTAACAGGGATGAGACCTCTGTTTCCAGAGCGAGGGTCTCTGAAGCACTTGCAGGTAGAAAAAGTCTGCTTCTCAACTTGGGAAACTTTTGAAGCTGAGAACCAGACCCTGGCTTACTACTTCCAGAACCCACTTGTCTGAGGGTTAAAGAAGCCCAATTCTGACTGAAGTAAGCCAGCCTGCCCCCACTGGTACAGGAGAATCAGCCCTGGGCACCCCATCAGGGTGCCTGTTTCTGCAGGAGCTTTAGGCTGGGGGTGAGCAGGTCTGCCCACCCCTGCCTGCCCCTGCCTCTGAAGAAGCCCCTCTGAGCATAGGCAGAGGAGGCCTGAGTCTGGTAGAAAGGCCTGTGAAAAGGCCTACCCTACCCCTGGGGCATGGCTTTGAGGAGTGGCTTGCCGCCTCCTAGCCTGGGCACTCTTGTAAGTAGTCCTATATTCATCCATCTTCTTCATGTAGTTCTCTGTCTGCTCTCCAAACAGAGAATTTCCCACCACAGGAAAATCCATAGCCTTAGTCTGGGTATCCTATGACAAACTAGTACACCTGAGCCAGGCCAACCTCATGAAAGCTACAGATGTGGCCATGACCCTAGAGGAAACATCATTAACATCCACAGCAGCATGAAGCTGAACCTTAGAGGCTTCAATGCCATCAGCAGCCACCTGTTCTAGTTCACTAGCCAGCTGGCCATGGGCCTGCTTGGCCAATTGCATAACAGTATCCCATCTAGATTTCTGATACCTAGCTACATAAGCCATATAATTTGCTTGCCTGAGTCCCAGAGAGGCTGCCATATACTGTTTTTTGCCATGGCATCAATCTTCCTGGAATCCTTGTCAGGAGGATGTGAAGCCAAGGGAATATTAGCTTTATCACAGGCAGCAGCCTGAACTACCCCAACATGACTGCATTGCTGAGAAAGGAATTCTGTATCAGGGCCTGACAATGTATACCTTCTGTCCATCTTTTTATCTACAGGAGGCACAGAATTAGGAGCTTTTAAAATTTTAATTGTTTGTTTCCTAAAAGACTTATGTAAAGGAATAGACAATCTCCTAGACTCTGGAATATCCAACATTTCTACAAAATCAGGCTCCTCTTGCTCATCCACAGCCTCTTCTAAAGGAAGCTGGAGGGTTTCAGCAACTTTTTTATAAAACATAAAATGAGATAGGGACTCAGACAGCATAGGGAGATTCTAAAGTCTGTCTGGGGAGATGTCCGTTCAATGGGCACACCAGACCTTCCCAGCCACATTCATACTGTTCATAATTCTCCTCCCCTCCTCTGGTTCATAAAATTCCTCAATATCATAATCCTGAACCACTGGGACCGGACAGACACGCACCTTTACCAGATAGTGGTGGTGGTTGGGCGGACCCTGAGACAGTGACTGGACAATTTGTATGGCTTTTGCTATCTCTGCAGCAGTGGAGAAGGAATTTTGGACCCAGACCTGCTGATTTTCTTGTTTTCTTTACTGGAGTGGTTCCTCAGAACCAGCTTTTCTTTGCCGAGGAAGTCTGGCCCTGGTCAGAGGGCACTCACTCTGGTTCAGTTGGCACCGAACCGGGCTGGCCATCCGGGTCAGCGGACTTTTTGGCCTCTCGTTCCCTGAGCCTGCCCAATCTTTTTCCAGGGTGGCTGCAGGAAATTCTTACATACCTGGCAGTCTGACTGAGGTGGTCAAACCCAGACAATAAACACATGTGGTGTGTGGGTCAGCCTTGGCAAAGACTTCCCACAAACATCACAGTGTTGAAACCAATGGGCCGGTTTTCTTTTGGGTTTCTCAGACATAATGCCAGCCTAACCAAAAACTTGCTCCTTTAACGGCAGTGCTAAGCAAGACACCCTTATCGGTTCCTAACTGTCATTGGTATTGGAAAACGTAATAAATCCGTTTTTAGAACCGATAAGAACCGGAACCGCCTCTAAAATAGTAACTTTTAGTTTTAAATGAGTTTTAAACCCACTGATCGGTTCAAAACCGAACCGATAATCCACAAGTTCCACACAGACAAAACCTTCATTTACTTACGGTTACCACAGATAGAGCTTGAACCGAACGGTTTTGCGGTTAAAATAAAACTATTCTCGGTTAAATCCAACCGAGAAAACACTTTTTAAACCGAGAAATGAACCGAGCAGAAGGAGAAATCTCCGGAGCGACTGTTCACTGAGGCGGAGTAAAGAATCTGACAGTTCAAGTTTGAAATGACACAGATAGAGCTGCTCTCCTGCCAAAATTCTATTTTGGAATGGTTTTAACCATTTCACTCCGGGGCAGTTCTAGAGCTGGATCAAACTGCTAATGTCTATAATATAGCAAGACTTCATGTTGTTTGAATAACAGGAACCCATAAGGATTCCCTAGTCCAGAATCCTGGAAAATTATGTACAACAGTTTCAAATATCAACCTGTAAGTGACTTCCAACGGTGAGGGGAAGTATGTACTGCTCCCTATGTCCAGCAGGAGAATCGAAAACAGATTAAGGATCCACCTGTTGGCGGAGGTAATCACACCTCACAAGAATATGGGGCCTCCTGGAAACAAAAGATGTGTTCCCAAAATATCCAGAATAAAATAAATATCTGTAAGGTAAAGCCAGCGGAAAAAGAATATTGTGGGAAAAGGTTAGGAATATGCCTCCCATCAGTAAACAGTCACTGCTGTCTGTATCCAAGCCTCTCCAACCGTGGCTTGACGTTCATTATAACATGAAGCTGCACTTAATTAAAATGCTTAAAACAACTTAAATGTACAGAATGGTTATAGCCTCTTAAGTCAGTTTGCTATATTTGTATAGTAAAAAATGTAAACGTTCTCTCCAAGTTTAAAAGTTGCAATGGCCCCTTCATATATATGACCATAATGAAAGAAAAGAAACCCCTACTAGACCATCCGCTTAGGTCTATGGTGACCACAGTCGAGTTAATAGTTTAAATATGAGCACTAAATGGTAGTAATATAATGCAGGGGTGGCAGGGATCTAAGCTTATCTCAGCTCAGTTTGTGGTGGGGGGCCTGCTCCAACCTACCCCTACCTTCGGCCGATAAGCAACCCAAAAACTAGCCTAGCATAGAGGGTCTGTCCCGAGCTTGATGTCTGGCCTCATCAAGAAGGAACCTGTATTAAGCCCCAAAAGGGGAGAACCCCCCCAATCTCCGCCACCCACCTGATGAAAATGGTGTCTTATTCAAAACTTCAAGTTGTGAATGCCTCCATGTCACTTCGGAAGATGGCCAGTGCATTTTTAACAGTTCCCAAGGCTGACTGCTTCTCCTTCTCTTTCTGGTGCATGGGAACAGTCTGCCATTGGTGAGGGCATTGCTCCAGAGCTGGTCTCTTTGATAGCCTCTCTGGAAATCACAGGCCCAATTTGGTGAGTTCGGTACGGGCCGCCAGGACAGTGGCAAATTCTCTTTTCCCCATTGGTAGCTGAACCATCAATCATGCTGGGTATGTGGTGGTGAACTTATATCCAGCCGCTTTCAGAGTTAAGATGCATCGTCTTATGAGCATAGTTATGGTCTAAGTATATACGCTTTTGCCCGTAATACACTTTTTGTCTCCTCCAGGCTGTAAGGAGAACGTGTTCTTTTGTAGAAAAGCTGTTAAATCTGGCAATAATGGACCTCAGGGGCATTCTGTGAGGAGGGTTTTAGAGCAAGCGCTCGGTGGATCCGCTCTAGATGAAGCTCAAAGCCCTGTGGCAACTCAATGGTAGTGTGTAACAGGGCCTCCATGAATTCTTTCACATTAGGCCCCTCCACTTCCTCCGGGATACAGTAAAGTCGAATATTTTTCCGACGTGCATGATTTTCCATGTCCTCCTGGCACACCTCCATTTGTTCTTGCTGCTCTTTTAGCTGTTGGAGGGCAGTTTCTAAGTCATCGACTATTTTCGGTTGCTGTGCCCTGTGTCTTCTGGTCATCCATACGCTGCTCCAACTGCATCACATCGCAGCGTAGCTCCCCGTACATCTTTTTAATTTCTGCACGGAATGTTAACAGCTCCTAATATATCAGGTGTAGTTAAGTTTTTTTGTTCTTTGCTTTTCCGTGTTTCGGCTTTGGCTTAACTGCTGCTCTACGTGCCATCACAGTGCTAGGGTTGCCACGCTCTGTGCCACAGGAGGCCTCCGAGTCAGATCGCTCTAATATCTCTTTCATCCAGTTGTTATTTGGACAGATTGCAGTGAAATCTTATTTTGACTCTCTCCACATACACTTTACCAAAAGAGTTTTAGGCTTTAAGGAGTCCAAAAGCTGATGTGGAGAGAATTGCTCAGTTGGGAAAAGTGCAGACTATTGTTCTATGCTGCCATTATGCGGGGGGCGGAACCAGAAGTCCAGAACTTGGGAAGTCGTGCATTGGATGGGGAGGCGAACAGATTGAGATCTGGATGAACCCACAGGTTGAAGATATTTTTGACCACTGACTGGCTTAGCTCCCACTTGTGAGCATTGGCCTGTATTTGGCTGAGACTGTCTGCCAGGATGTTCTGAACTCCCAGGACATAAATCGTAGCAACGGAGATCTGATGCAGAATCGTCCAGTTGCAGACTCACATCGCCTCTCGACAGACAGGGTAGGAGTGAGTGCCCCCTCCTTTGTTCAGATACCAGTCCACACACATATTGTCCGTTTGGACTAGCAGTAGACTTGGAAGGAGGAGGTGCTGAAAAGCCCGCAGAGCATATAGTACCACCCTCATCTCTAACACACTGATGTACAGAGGCATTTTTGACTAGGACCACAGTCCTTCGGTCCTCTAGATGGGCCCCCCAACCCAGGCCTGAGGCATCTGTGGTCAGGGTCTGCAGGGGAGGAAGGGAGTGAAAAGGAACTCCCTTGCAGAGATTGTTGAGATCATTGAGATCCTGCCACCACAGGAGATCCTGACTCACTGACGTGGAGTCCAAGACCTTGTGGTCGAGGTTGTCCAATCTCTGGTCCCACTGAACCCCGAGCATCCAATGCAAAATTTGCATATGGAACCTAGCCAGAGGAACAGTCAGGATGGCTGCTGTCATAAGGCCTAGAAGGCGCAGCACTGATCTGGCTGAAATCCAATGGCTGGAAGCCACCAGCTGTGCCTGCTTTTGTAAGGTTTCCGCCCGGTCCAAGGGAAGGAAAGCCCGACCCTGGGTCATATCAAGCACTGCCCAAATGAACTGCAGGCACTGAAAGGGGGTAAGGTGAAATGTGGGGTAGTTCAACATAACCACCACCTGACCAAACAAATTTAGGGTAGCCGAAAGGGAGACTTCCAACTGCTCCCTCGATGGGGCCAAAATCAGCCAATCATCGAGGTACAGGAAGATATAGTGGCCCTGGTACCTCAAGGCCACTGCCACTACCACGAGGCACTCAGTAAAAACCCTGGGTGCTGAGGATAGGCCAAAAGGTAGGGCCTTGAACTGGTAGTGTTCTCCCTGAAAGGAGAACCTGAGGTAGCGCCAGTGGGCCTGAAAGACAAGAATGTGCAGGAAGAATCCTGCATATCCAGAGCAGAGAGTCACTGTCTCTCGTGTAGCATGGGCAGCACCCCATGGAAGGGTCAGCATTCAAAATCTCTTGTACTCTATGTACAGATTTACAGTGCTGAGATCTAGTATCGGGCGCAGGTCTCCTGTCTTTTTGGGAACCAGGAAGAAGTGAGAGTAATACCCTCTTCCTATTTGGTTTAGAGAGACTGGCTCAATGGCTATCTTCCACAGAAGATCCTCTCTCTCATCTCTAATGATGGGAATGTGTGCCCTTCGATAAAGGGATGGCCCCAGAGGGTTGTCCGGGGGGGTGGGTTTCCAAAAACGCTGTGTGGCCCTGACAGATTAGTTGAAGGACCACGAGTCCACTGTAATCGCCTCCCAGCTTGCCTGATGACTGGTGAATCTTCCGCCCACCAGCTCCTCCCATTGAGGAAGAAAAGGGGGGCAGGCCATGAGTCATGAGACGGAGGGAGGGTTGCTCCTGAAGTCCTCTGGTTCTTGGCTGGAGGGGAGGACTTTGCTGAGTTGGCCCAACGTTTGGTCTGACGTCTGGCCTGGTGCGGCCATTTCGTCCGCCATCTCTGCTGGTGATGAAAGGGCTTCTTCGCCAGAGAGCCAGAGTGGTACATGGTCTACACCAATTGTAACGCCTGCCCCTTATCCTGGAGGTTTGTGATGATGTCCTGGGCATCTCCTCCAAAGAGGACTGAATCCTGGAAAGGAGCATCTTGGATGGCAGCCTGAACATCAGGTGCCAACCCAGATACTCTCAGTCAAGAATACCTCCGGAGGCAAACAGCAGTAGCCATGCCTCTAGTGAAGGAATCCACAGCATCATAAATCACCCTCAAAGAGTGGCGACATGTAACTTTAGCTGACCTGATGGTGTCAGAAAGGATTTCCTTCGTATTAGACTCTGGCATGGCCTCAATGACTGGCTCTAACTGACAAAAGAGGGATTTCTGGCATACCAACCTGTGCACCACATAACTGAGGACATACATAGCCAGAGTAGAGGACGAATAAAACTTATGCCCAAACTGATCAAGCTGCCTCGACTCCTTGTCGGGAGGAGGGGTGATCATATGTTTAGGTTTTGTAGATCTGTCATGTGCCGCATGAATGACCACCGAGTCCACTTTAGGGTGAATGCTTAGGTGGTCTTGGCCCTCTGGCATACAGCAAGTCCTGTCTGCCTTCTTGGTCATGGCCAGAATGGAGGAAGGCATTTGCCAGATGGTGGAAGCGAGGTCTTCATGAGGCTCCAACCATGGTGGCATGAGGACTGGGGACAGCCATGTTCAACTAACTGTCCATCCTCTTCGCTTGGGATCCTGGTCATCAGCCGTCCACTCCTGGGCCTCCACAATCTTTCTAAGGAGGTCCGAAAAGGAGGGATCCTCTGGAAGAGACTCAAAGCCAGAGACAGAGGATTGAATCGGAGTCTGAGTCAGACGACTGGATTGAACCGGAGACATGTCTTCTGATGGGGAACCAGGCTGGGGGGAGCAGGAGGTCCATCCTGATTAGAGGAACTTGTGCCCTTCATCAGGCCTGATGCCGAGGGCCAGTGCTCCCCTGATGAGGGAGACCGATGCATCAGATCTGGGTGCATTGGTGTAGACGCTGCTACCTGACGATGACTGTCCAATTCCAAGACAAGCTGACACTTGGTCTCAGTCCACCAGGCCTGAAGAATAGCTTGAAAGTCCGCCTGTGGTTGTGGAAGCAGAGGATGGGGCAGAGGGGGTTGGTAAACTGACTGAAAACTGGAGCTATAACCCAACATCAGGTAACCCGACATCTGGTATCCTGATGGTGGGAAGCCCAGTGTAGGATAACCATTTATGTAGTCCAGTGATAGGTACCCTGACGAATGGAGATCCAGTGCCTGGTACCCCGATGGAAGATATCCAGGGGTATAGAAGCACGGCGACTGAAATTCCAGTGCTGGTCCTGGTAAGGGAGCTCTTGGGCCAGACGGAGGACCCCAAGGAGGCCTGAAAGGCAGGACTGAAGACCCAGAGGGGTGAGACTCTAATGTCAGATCACTATGGAGGGAGTCAGACGTCACCCCAGAGGCACCCTCTGATGGAGGTGGAGGTGCCAAAGGCCCTACCAGAAAGACTGGTGGGGGAGGGTCTGAAGAGCCAGCCAGGAAACCCATGGTGTCACCTGGTTGAGACCCAGTAGTGACAATTTCTGGTAGATGTCCTTCTTGTTCTGGCTGCAAGTGAAAAGGGGAAGCCTGAGATGGGAAGGGACCCTGGTCGGGCGAACCCTCTGGGTAAGTTGCGAAGGGAACTGCAGCAGATGCTGAGAGTCAATGTCAGGCTGCTCATCTGGGCCTGAAGGAAGTGCATAGGTTGTGTGCGTGCTGGAAGCAGTCATGGCTGGGTGTGCACCAGAGACCCTGGAGCCCGCCTTATCAGCCCGGGCTGGGTGCTTGTCGGAGGCTCCAATGAGCAACCTATCAGCCCCACCATCAGACTTAGACCCTGGTGTTATTAAAGGCCTAAGCATGGAGGAAGCCTCAGATGCCGCTGAGGCAACTACTGCTACAGGACCGGTGGCAGTGGGGGGACCAAGGGCTGCTCCTGGGAGGACGAAGCCGCTTTGTACACTGAGGTGCTCTTCCTGCAGGAAGAGGGCTGCTGGTCTTCCACGGCCCCCAGAGTGTGCCGTGGGAAGGAAGGAGACCCTTCCTGGCCACAGTGCTTCTTCTTGTCCTTCCTTTTCTTATGATGGTGCAAATCTGATGAGGGAGAGGCATTCCTTAACTTCTGCAACTCATTTTCCATCTAAGCCATCTTTTGCTTCAAGATATGGGCCTCGAGGGCCTTCTGCCAGCGTTTCCATTGAAGCTCAAGCAGGCCCTCACAATCTGCGATCTGGTGTTCCAGGCCCAGGCAGAAGAGGCAGAGCATATGATCATCCTTATGCAGGAGTTGCGTGCCGCAGGACTCGCACTTATTCTTATGCAATTCAGAAGATGTCGGGGAAGACATACTAAAGAATTTACTGTAAGTAAAATCAAAAAATAAATCTAAGAATACTCATTCGGAACGGCGGTAGAACTGTAGCAGCACTCTCCATGAGGTTTGATGTGAACCGGTCGACGGAGGGAAAGAACTGGAGGGCAGACTGGGGACCGCCCACTATATAGGTTCATGCTGATGTCCGCCACGTGACGTCAGTGGGTGATCCCCACCAGACACTGCTAGCTAAAGTTTTCTGTATGATCCTGACGCCAGGGGGCACAGTCCTAGTGGTTATTTATTTATTTATTGAGGTATTCAGAAAGACCTTTGAGTCAGAGACTCATTTACAAAGGTTCCACGTCAGACATATAGAGGAACAGGGATAACACTGACAGAGTTTCAGGACATTACATAACATCATAGTGCAGGAATACATGCAGGTACAGAGAGTGACTTGAAGACAGGGATGACATGCAATACAGTATTATAGCACAGCCACAAAAGAGTCAGTGATACTGTTTGTCAAAGTAGGAAGTTTGACGGAGATAGGTCAGGTGATCAGCAAGAAACTGGTCTTAACAGGTTAGGGGCAGTCACATCAGTTTGTGGTCTGGAGGTGATTACTTAGAGCAGATTTGAAAGGGCCTATTCTTGTTTTGTTGGTGATTAGACTAGGGAGTGCATTTGTCCAGGAGGGGGCTTTGTAGCAGAACGTTCTTTGATATTGGGAAGTCCAGCAGCGGGGTACCCATAGTAGTGGTCTGGCTGAGTTACGGTGGTTCTGGCAGGAGCAGCAGGGAAAATAATTTTGTTTAGGGCGGGGGTGAGGCCAAGAGTAATCTTTTGGTCAAAAGGCAGGTGTGGTACTTGATTCTATTGTCTAAGTTTAGCCAGTTTGTGGTACTGTAGAGTTCGCAGGTGTGGGTTAGGTGGTCACATCCAAGGATGAGCTGGCAGGCCTTGTTTAGAACAAGCCAGAGTCTGTCAAGGGCTGAGGTGGGAGCTGCACTGTAGATGAGAATGCCGTAGTCCAGGAGGGAGAGCACAGTGGAGTTAATGGTAAGACGCAGCGCCTCAGGGGTGAGGCAGTGCTTGTACCTATAGAGTATGCCTAGTCTAGAGTTAAGAGCAGTGGATAGGAGGTGGATATGTTGAGAGAAATTGAGCGCCAGGTCTAGTGTGATACCTAGGTATTTAAAGGTGTCCACTTGTTTGAGGGGGGTTTGATTTATGGTTAGAAATTGGGGGCAGAGGCTCTTAAGAGGGTTTTGAGGGTGGGAGAAAATCATGACTTTGGTCTTGTTATAGTTAATGGTTAGGCACTGGGTGGTGAGCCAGTGTTCAGATTCATGGAGAGCATGTTGGAGTGTTTGGTGTAATTTGAGGGGTCCAGATCAGAAGCGAACAGGACTGCATCGTCCGCACAGAGTAGCAGTCTGCTGGGGCAGACCACCAGGAGGGTGTTAAGGTAGAGGCTGTGACAGAAATGGGAAGGAAAGAGTTAATGGTTTGGATTCTGTAGATGCCTTATTTTTTTAGCAGTGTGGAAAAAATACACTGAGGCTGAAATCCCCTGAACCAGTCCCCCTACAGGGTATCTGAGCATGTTAAGCAGACTGTGAAAGAGGAGCTCAAAGAGATTCTGGAACTGGGGGTAATCCAGGAATCTAGTAGCCCCTGGGCATCACCCGTGGTACTGATCCCCAAAAGGGATGGCACCACACGATTCTGCGTGGACTACCGGAAGCTTAACAGCTGCACGGAGTCTGATGCTTATCCCATGCCCAGAACAGATGAGACCCTGAGCGACTGGGGAGCCAAGTATTTGACCACAATAGACCTAACAAAGGCTATTGGCAGGTACCTCGACCCTGCGCCAGGAAAGATCAGCTTGTTACTCCATTTGGTTTATATGAATTTAAGGTAATGCTATTCGAATGAAGAATGCACCGCAACCTTTCAACGGCTTGTAGATCGATTCTGTCTGGGTAGGTGAGTTTGCATTGGCTTATATGGATGATATAGCCATATATAGCCAGACCTGGGATGAGCACATCAAGAATGTGCGGATGTGTCTCCACAGGTTAAAGAAGGCAGGTCTGACAGTCAAGGCAGAGAAGTGCCAGATAGGTATGGCAGAAGTATCCTACCTTGGGCACCGGGTGGGTAGTGGACACATCCGTCCGGAGCCTGCCAAGTTGATGCCATCCTGGCCTGGCCTACTCCTACTACAAAGAAACAGGTCAGGGCATTTCTAGGGACTGCAGGGTACTACCGAAGGTTTGTTCCCCGCTATAGCGATCTGGCTAAGCCCCTGACAGACCTAACCAAGAAGGGAAAGCCAGATGCAGTGAAGTGGTCAGAAGGTTGTGAGGTTGCTTTTCATGAGCTAAAAAAGGCCTTAAGTGGCCCAGCTGTATTGGCTAGCCCTAATTATAGTTTAAAGTTTATGGTTCATGTGGATGCCTCAGATCATGGGCTGGGGCTGTTGCTGAGCCAAGTTACTCAGCAGGGGAGGAGCACCCAGTTGTGTACCTCAGCCAGGCTTTGCCCAGAGAGGAGGCATACGCCACAATTGAGAAGGAATGCTTGGGAATAGTGTGGGCTCCTCAGAAGCTGCAGCCTTACCTATATGGGAGAGAATTTACTGTGGTCACAGATCATAATCCCCTGATTTGGCTTCATAGGTCCAGTGGACAAAATGGTAAACTACTACGTGGAGTTTGGTACTGCAGGCATACAACATGACCATACAGCATTGCAGTGGCAAACAAAATGCAAACGCGGATGGGCTATCTAGGCAGGGCTAATGGCTGGCTGGATACTTTGAGCACTTCCAGTAATTGCATGAACGGCTGTGTCACTTGGGGTGCCCAAGGGACACGCCTCATATCTGGGGAGATGTGACAGAAATGGGAAGGAAAGAGTTAATGGTTTGATTCTGTAGATGCCTTATTTTTTAGCAGTGTGGAAAAATACACTGAGGCTGAAATCCTCCAGCAGCAACCAGCTTGTGGAATTCTAGCTGCTAGATAAGAGCTGGGTCATAAATCTCAAGTGGACATCTCCAGACACACAGACCTTGCAGACATGGACACAGGGCAGTTTGAATGGATTGGATCATTCAAATATAAACTTAAGGTGAAAAGGGAATATAATTGGTCACCAATAGGTGTTCACTCTGATTGGGACAATTAAATACATACATGTTAGCTGGTTGGTGCATTTAAGGGGAGAATAGGAATGACCTAGTCTCCATAGACTATATAAGCTTCTGTAAGACAGAGAACTCTCTCTCTTGCCTTTGGAAGCTGTGAGGGGAAACATAAGCTTGGAGCCTATCTGGTATGTCCGTGGGAGCTGACAGTTAGAACAGGGTCCAGTGTCTCTTGTAAGGACAGGGAAGGGTAAGTTTAGTGATAGTATATTTCAGTAATAGCCTTCTTCTTTTGCCATCTGTTATTTAAAGACATTTGTTTACTTTTCCTGTGTGAGTGTTATTCTCTGTGTTGTAAATACATTTCCTGTAAATGCTCATTGCACTTTCTGTTAAGTAAAGCTATTTATTTGCTCAACAGTTGTGACTCTGATGTCATTTTTCTAAGGTAAGATTTGGTTTTCCACTGGCTAAGGTAAACTCTGTGTAGCATCCGCCACCTGAAAGAGACACACTACCAGACTTTAACTTGTGCAATTGCACGTGTGATTATTCAAGTTTGTACACTTGAAAGAGGAGCCGGAAGGAAAGTCCGGCTGGTGGCAGCGAATCCCCGAGGACACACACCTCTCTAAAAGCTATTTCAGCCCAGAGGGAGAGGTGGGTTGTCACAGAGGCAAAAAAGGAGAGGGCCAAGAATGGATCCCTGTGGGACACAGGAGAGGATTGGGAGGCTGGGGGACAGGACGGTGCCTATCTTAACTAGTCGAGTTCTGTCAGATAGATAGCTGGTGAACCAGTTTAAGGCATCTTGAGAGAGGCCACTGTAGGCAAGAGTGTTCAGTAAGAGGGCATGGTTGACGGTATCAAATGCCTTCGAGAGGTTCATGAAGATGGCTCCTGAGATGTGTCCAAGGCAGAGTGGACATGAGAGGCAAGTTCAAGGAGGGCCATGGTGGTACTATGACCCTTGCGGAAGCCGTGTTGCTGGCTGCATAGGAGGTTATATTTAGTGAGGTGGTCAGTGAGTTGATCGGCGACTATACGCTCTAATGCTTTGGATAGGGACGGAAGGATGGAGATGGGGCAGTACTTGTTTGTGGAGGTGCGGTCCCCACTCTTATGTATGGGGGTGATAGAGGCCTCTTTCCAACGTGCAGGAAATTTCACCTGGCACAGGGAACGGTTGAGAATATGGGTGAGTGTGGAGAGGACTTCCCGGAGAGTGAGGCGGATTGGTTAAGGGCTTTGGAAAGGTAGGGTTTGGCTGTTTTGGGTGTAAGATGTGTATATAGAAGGGTGGGGCATGGGGTGGGGGTTCCTGGGAAGGAGGTGGGTCAAAGAAGTTGAGGGGAGGACATGGTTGAGATCCGTGAAGGCCGAGTTTAGGGCCGAGGCTATGCTGAGGGGATCCGAGTTGAGGTGACCATTAATTAATATTTGGTCTGGGGGCAGATTAGTTGGCTTGCCACATAGTTCCTTAATATTATTCCAAAATTTTCAGCTGGTGCCCCAGGTGGAGGTTAGAGCAGCTTTGTAGTAGTCTGCTTTGGTGGAGCAAGTGGCCCATTGCACTTGTTTCTGGCCTCCCTGTATCGTAGCCTGTCCTCAGGCCGTTGGGTTTCATTTGCTCAAAACCAGAGGGTGTCCCGATGCTGCAGGAGACCCAGGAGGCAGTTAGAGAACCAGGGGGCATGATTGCCCTTGGACATGCTCTTGGTTAAGGGGGCGAACTTATCACAGGCAGCGTTGAACATGGTGGTAAATAGTTCAAGCGCCTGATCCGGGTCGAGGGTGTTAATTGGGGAGACCAGTCCCAGTCTTTGAGGTAGGCCTTGAGCTGGGCTAGGTTACCAGGCCCCAGTTTGCTTTGAGAGGTAATTTTAGGGGGGGGCTTTGGGGGCAATGCAGGACCAGGTGAACAATACAGGGGAGTGGTCGCTTAGTGCGTCCAGGAGGACCACGGGACTGGTTATTTTGTGGGGACGGTTTGTAAAGACAAGATCTAGGAGGAAGGATGTCCCTGTGCGAGGGTTTACCCGGGTGGGGTTGGTGACTACTTGTGTGAGATCCAGTGCTGTGGCCTCATTAATGAACGGTGCGGCTGTCTTGGCCAGCCAATTTATGTTGAAGTCTCCCATAATTTGTTTTTCATACTGTGTGGGAAAGGTGGAGAGCTGGGACACAATGTCTTGGAAAGCAAGCTTCTGGTCCCTGGGAGGGATGTAGGTGGTAGTGATTAGGAGCGGGGAGGTAAACTTGCCTAGGGTTATTTTAACGGTGAGGGCCTGAGCCTCCGGTGCGAGATGTGGCAGGGGGAGTACTTAGCCTGAGAGCGTGCCTTTTAGGTAGAGAGCACAACCGCCCCCTTGTTTTCTTAGCCTATAGGAGCGAAACAGGAGGTAAACAGGGAGGTTTACCGCTGCATCAGGGACAGTGGGGGACAGCCAGATTTCACTCAGGGCTTTGATGTCCGGGTGGTGTTGGAGTACCCACCATTGAAAGGAGTCCCATTTTTTTTGTAGGCTGCAGATGTTGATAGATGCAATGCGGAGCCCATGGCCTGCTTGAGGGTGGGGCAGGGGAGCATTTTGAGGGCCTGGATTGGGGTGGACATTGCCCGTCAGGAGGAGGAGGAGGAGGAGTGACCTGAGATGCTTGTTACTTGTTCGGGTGTTTAGTCGAAGGCAGGTTCGCTGTGGATACCCCATGGTAGGTATCGGTAGTTTCAGGGTATGGGGGGCTGATAGGAGGAAGTGGGCAAAGGGGGGTAAGCACCTACTGCAATAGCCCTCTCAAAGTAAGATATAAAGAAATTCAAAAGGTATACTTATCCAAAATGGCGGTCAACAGTAGCGGTGTTCTGCGAGGTCTGACATGCGCAGGTTGAAGGCGGGAAAGAACTGAGAAAGGAGTGGGGGACTGCTCACTATATACCATTAGGCCGACGTCAGTCACGCGACATTGGGTGGGTGATCCCCCGCCTGACACTGCTAGCTAAGTTTAATGTGTGGTCCTAGTGCCTGATGGATCAATCCTTATGGTGTTGCTTACTGCGAGAGCCCTCTCGAAATAAGATTCGCTGTATAGTACGGGTAGTAGGGTAGGTGGGAAATTTCTGTAATTTAGTAGTTTGCACAGCAGACTTGGTAGTCCTTACTTATGAAGCAGGTGGGGGCAGGCTCGATGGGCCTAATGCCATTTCCACTCTCCGTTTATTATGTGACAATGTACATCCCTTGGTCCGGATTGTGGCTCAGATAAAGTGGTGAACACAGTAGATCACTGGAGCCTATTCAAGAGCTGCAGTCATACCTTTACCAGCGGCATGAATATAAACTGGCAGGGGAGCATTTCAGGAGGGAATTGAGCAGTATTTCTTCCCAAAAGAGTGGTCGGTAGCTGAAACAGCTTCCTAGGTGGTGGTGGTGGTGAAGGCCAAAACAGTGCCAGGCTTCAAGAAAGCATGCAGTCTATACAGGAACAGTAGAACAGCCCTACACAGGAGCTCTAACAAGTGGCTTCTAGACACATTGCAAATGGGTACACTAGATGGGCCATGGTCTTCTTTTGCCGTAACATTTCTATTTCTCTAGAACATAAGATGGAATTCAGTTCCAGAGCTGACACAGCAGAAACAAAACACAGCTAGTACACGGAACTGAAATAAAGAGAGAAGATACTGGAACAAAGAAGAGGGTTAACAGAACTGGAATTGAAATGGAACAAGCATGGAAGTCAGAACCAATTAATGCAGAAGGATATGCACTGTGTTAGTTCCTTTGAGTGCAAATCACAATGAACAGAGAGGGGTCCGTGGCCCTCAATTCTTTGGCTGTGGAGGGACTTGAATAGTCACAATAGAATTTGGGACCACAGGGTCCTATGGCTTCGGAAAACGCCATCAGAAACAACAGTAAGTACAAACAGTTCACCTGAACTAGCATAGGAAAAAAACAGTAGCTGGAACCAGCGACCGAGGAAAGAAATGGACAGATAGGTACATGGCGGTGTCAGTGGCTCAGCTGACAGCACTCACACCTCTGAGCTAGGAAATCTGGAGGCTCATGGGTTCAGGTCCTGCTCTAGGCACATGGGATAATATATGTTTACATGTGTAGTGTGTGGGGTACCTCTTACGGAAAAAAAACAGTTACTAACCGTAACAGTACATCTTTGATAGAATCTCCTCTATTAGGCCACACCTTTAGAACTGTAAGCCATCAGCAATTGGACCACTCAGAAAATGTTGCAAGCAGGGGCCACACATGATGACATGAAACATCAGTGCCTATTTCAATCATGGACAACCCACTGATCCTCAGTTCCCTGCCAGAGAGAAGTTTGGAGGACCTCTTACCATGAGGGACCAGACTAGTATCAGGAGCACAAAAGGAGGTATGAGACTGGAAATATAATACACATAAGGCACTTATGGACACCTTCAAACAAGACAGTGGAAAACCCTGCCAGCTGATACCTCAGAAAGTGGGAAGGAAGGTGGGTGCACTGTTGCCTAATATAGAAGATTCTCCTGAAGATCTGTTATGGTAAGTAACGGTGACCCACAGTACAGTGAAACCAAAACCGCGAAAGATGAAAAAAGGCTGGCTCCATGGCGCTGAGCGAAGGGGCTCACTCAGCATGCTGGTGACCTGGATTCACGCCCCGAGCCCGGGTGCCAGGAGCAGGGACTGGCAGGGAAGGGATCCAGAGTGTCCACTGGATGCTTCCCTCCTGGGGGTAGGTGGGTAGGGCCTCAGCACCTGAAGGGAGATTGGAAACATGCTAGTGGACATGAAGCCTCGACATGCCCCTGCAAATCCCCGTCCCCATGCAGGCCCAATCAGTGTAGAGTGGGCGGGCCAAGTAAATGGAAAAATCCCTGACCAACCAGATGATGGCCACCAGTCCTCGGCACCATGGGAGCTCAGGATAGCCCCGTGCTGCCCCCCGGGCTAAATAGTTGTACCTACAGGCATTTCTCCTTTGGAGGGGGGGACCCATCCAACAAAGAGTTACATCGGGTCACCTGGGGGAACAACCGGCAGTAGTGGGGGCAGTGGATAGTGACCGCTGGAGGGTGGCTGAGGGTCCTAGGTGGCCCAAAGGAGTGGCCGGTCTAGGGGACAGGGAGGAGGGGAAAAAAAAGACCATTACAGTGACTTCAGTTCACCGACACTGCTTCTCCTGGTGTTGTGCCCCCTTCCCGAAACAACTCGGATCTGGAGCTGATTATATTTAAATGCAGGGGGGGCAGAGACTCCTGCCTGGGAAGGAAAAGGGTCACAGCCCCCTGCAAAAGAACACATTGGTTATTGACAGCACAATACGAAGTGTCGACTGTGTGCTGTCGCTGTACTGGATGTCGGCAGATTTACTGTCGACAAAACGTGGTGCTTCCAGTGAGTAACTGTTCCATCTTCATCAAGGATGTCTCCTCCCATTGGGTTAAACCTATGGAACAATTCCCAAGCAGTAAATAATGTACCCAGGGAGGATGGCAAAGTCTGATATACAATCAGGACAGAAGCCTTGCAATATCACAAGACCAAAGTCAGCATGTTTATGAGAGACCATGTCTAGACTATAGTGCTCAGTAAAAGTATGCAGTGCTCCATGTGGCAGCAGCATATGTCAGCTGCAGAAACAAGTCAGAAGGCAAGTTAACAGAAGTGGCCATACTATGTGGAGAGGATGTTCCATCCCATAACAAAATGCCATACAGTCAGCCAGCCAGTTGGACAGGTACTGGTAAGACACAGTGGTGCCCTCTTTCATGGGATCAAATGAAACAAAAAGCTAAGCAGACTTTCTGCAGTCCTTAGTGAAGTCAAGACAGAAATATAGCATTTTATGTATGTCAAGTGTATGGATCAATGCCTTGCCCTTGTTAGTAGGCTCAGGATAACTTACTGGAAGGTGTATTGTCTGATTCAATGTAAATAAGACACCACTTTAGGTAGAAAACAAGACTTGGACCACAAAGACACCCAGTCCTTGTGGAAAATCACATAAGGAGGCTCATGCATCAGAGCCTAAAGCTCATATATCCTATAAACGAAGTCATGGTGACCAAAAAGGAAAAATTACCATAGTAATGTTGTTTCTTCCAGGGGAAACTCCAATATTCATAACTCTTATGCAGTATGTCTTTAAGCCAGATCTCCCCGGAGATGGAACGTTATGCTAATGATGGAATCACTGGCTCATGCCACTTTTTCAAATGCTGCCATCTATCAACTGCCTATCTTCTAACCCTTAGATTTCATGGACGCCTGACAAGAGGGCCTGAGAGGAATTTAATAATTATCTATGATAATAATAAAACACCCAGAAGCCTCCAACAGGAGGGAACAAATTTAACAAAAGCACCCCCCAATGTCAGAATCACCTGAACAGGGTAAAAGCAATGACAACACAGTTCCAAATATAAAATGCCACAGTGTAGCACAAATACCCCTGGTGATACGGCATGGAGTGCAGAGGCCACTGGTTCTAGCAGGGGAGACGGGGGAGGGGGAGAGTTATGAATACTGGATTATCCCCTGGAAGAAACAAGATTACTATGGTAAGTAATTTTTTTCTTCTCGCCCCTTGGAATACTCTAATATTCCTACCTCTTATGCATACTAAGAAGCAGTATCTTTGGGGGTGGCACAGAACCTACTTTGGAAATAGACTCTGCTGGACAGCTGTGTTAAACCTGGCATCACCCCTAGCCTGTGGGTCCAGGCTGTAATATTTAGTAAAGGTGTGCCCTGTTCTCCAGGTAGCTGCTTTACAGATGTCCACCAAAGGTACATCCCTGGAAGCTGCTATAGTAGCAGCTGTAACCCTTGTGGAATGGGCTCTCAGCCCTGCTGGTGCCTCATTCCCAGCTTTTGAATAGCAAAACTGAATACAAAACTATCCAGCAAGAAATGGACCTCTTAGATGCCGGATGTCCTTTTCCCATATCCCCACAAGTCAGGAACAGTTGTTTCCTGTCCTGCCTATGGGCCTTGGTGACTGTCATGTAGTAGCTAAGAGCTCTCTTGACATCAAAACTGTGCAGTCTATGCTCCCCAGAACTTGAATGCTCAGTAAAGAAGACATGTAAAGTGATGGGCTGGTTCAAATGAAAGTCCAAAACCACCTTTGGAAGAAACTTTGTTTGCAGAACCACTTTGTCCCTGTGGAATGAAATGAGGTCCTGCTCAATGCAGAGAGCCTGGAGCTCACTGATCCTTCTAGCAGAAGTGATTGCCACTAGAAAATTGTTTTCCATGTGACATTTCAAAGGAGTTGAAGACATGGGCTTGAAAAGGGGACCCATGAGCTTGGCAATACAGACATTTAGATCTCATGCTGGCACCTGTTCCCTTGGTGGGGGGGAGGTGAATGCAAATGAGTAAGGTAGTCCAGCACAGCTGGAACCCCTGCCTGAGCTGGCACCAGATCCCTGGTGGAGCACAAGATAGAAAACCTTTTCCATTAAGAGGCGTAGGTTTTCTTGGTGGAGGGTTTCCTGTACCCCCTTAAAACATCCAGAACACTTTCAGAGAGATGCAGGCCTGCATACTCTAGGTCCTCAAGAGCCATGCTTTGAGTCTGAGTGACTTGAGGTTCAGGTACAGAAGTCTCCTCTGACCGGAGGTTAGCAAGTTGTGCCTCCAAGGAAGGTGTATTGGTTCGGCCACAGACATGGAGAGTAGCAGAGAGTACCATGGCTGTCTGGCCCAATCTGGGACTACCAAGATCATTGAGGCTGGCTGAGCCCTGAGCTTGAGTAGCACCCTGTACACCAGAGAGAATGGAGGGAATGCATACAGGTACTTCCTTGACCACTCCAGAATCAGAGCATCCATGGGTACCGTCCCCCCGAGCTGGGGGTCTGCAACAATACTGTGGCAGGTGGTGCCTTTCGTGGGATGCAAAGAGATCTAACTCTGGAGTGCCCCACCTCTTGAAAATCACTTCCACCACCAGTCTGTTCAAGGTCCATTCATGATGGGCCTGGTTTATTCGGCTCAGGGTATCTGCTAGGATATTATCCTTGCCTGGCAGATGAATGACCTGAAGAGAAACTCCCCAATACTAGGCCAGTCTCCAAATTCTCATAGCTTCTGTGCAGAGAATATCCGACCTTGTTCCTCCCTGCTTGTTTACTTAGTACATGGTGGTGGTATTTTCTGTTCTGACCTGTACCACCTTTTCCTGAACTAGTGGTGTAAAGGCTTGGAGTGCCAGGAGTACCGCCCTGAGCTCCAGCAGGTTTTTGTGCTGGAGATTTTCTGTACTGGAGCAAGTGCCTTGAGTAGTATAATACCTATGTGGGCATCCCACCCTAATAGTGATGCATCTGTTATGAGAATCACAGATGGAGGCTTCTTTTGAAAGAGAACCCCTTCTCTGAGGTTGGCTTCCTCTTTCCACCACTGAAGGGCCAGGAGCAATGTTTTTGTTACTGGAACCAGCTTTGAGAGAGAATCCTTTCTTTGACACCAATGAGCTCTTAGTGGGAATTGGATGTCTCTCATCTGGAACCTTAGAACTGTGCCAGTGGTGGCTGCCATGTGGCCCAGTAACTGTAGGAACTGTCTTGCAGTTTTTGGTTTGTTTAAGCTGAAGGAGTCTGCTATCTGTAGGATGCTTTCTACCCTGTCCAGAGGTAGGCAAGCTCTGACCCTCCTGGGTATTTAGTTCTGCTCCTATGAACTGTAGTACTTGTGCAGGAAGAAGGACTGACTTTCTGAAATTTACCAGGAATCCCAGGGACTCCAAGAGTCCTTGAGTTAGCTGAAGATGTTCCTCTACCTGTTGAGGGGATTTTCCCACTACCAGCCAATTATCCAGATAGGAGAACACTGTGATGCCTTGCCTTCGCAGGTGTGCCACAAACACTGCCAGGCACTCTGTAAACACTCTTGGAGATGAAGTGAGACAAAGGCAAGGTTGAAAACTGGTAATGACCTAAAGGGAGTCTGAACCTGAGGTACTTTCTGTGAGACTCCCTTATGGGGATTGGAAATAAGCATCCTTTAGGTCCAGGGATGCCAGCCAATCTCCTTTTTGGAGAGCTGTCAGAATCAGTGACAAGGTTACCATTTTGAACCTTGACCTTAGTAAGTGCCTGTTTAGCACCCTTATGTCTAGAATAGGTAGCTACTCCCCATTATTCTTTGTTGTGAGGAAGTATCTTGAACAAAACCCCTTTCCCTTTTGCTGTAGAGGCACAGGTTTCACTGCTTTTGCCAACAATAGGTTTTGAACCTCCTTTTCCAACAGTTTTCTTTTTGCATTGGAAGCTGGTTTGAACACTCTGGTTCTTAGAAAGGGAAGGGATTTGAAGCTTAGGGACAAACCCTGACTCACTATTTCCAGGGCCCACTTGTCTGTGGTGATCTGTTTCCAAGCCTGGAAAGAGTGAATCAGTCTGCCCCCTACAAGAAGTGGGGAGGCAGTCTGGGAGGACAAGTCAGGAGTCCTGCTTTGCCTGGGACTTAAAGTGGGAACCATGCCTGGACCCCCTTCTGCCCCTGCAGTACCCTTGCTGAGGGTACTGTTGCACTTGGGGTACAGCCATGACCTGATAAAAAGGCCTGGAATTAAATTATCTGCCCCTGCCTCCCCTTCCATATGGTCTTGTGGATGGGCAAGCATTTTCTTTGGCAGAGTTGCTTCTATAAGTGGTCTTGTACTCATCCACTTTTTTCATATAGGCTTCTGTGTGAGTTCCAAAGAGGGAATTACCCTCAACTGGGAAGTCCAGAGCCTTATTCAGAGTGTCTTGGGTAAGGTTTGTGACTTTTAACCAGGCAAACCTTCTCTGGGAAACTGTACTGACCATCCACCTGGCAGCAGTGTCGTTGGCATCTGCTGCCATCTGAAATTGATATCTGGCAGCTTCTAAGCTAAATCTGGCAGTCTCAGCAACATCTGCTGAAAGACTGGAAGGAGCGTTGTCTGCCATAGCCATGACAGACTGCCAGAGGGATTTCTGGTACTGGGCCGCATACGTTTGGAAATTAGCCTGTCATATGGCCAAAGAAGCTGACAAGTAGCCCTTTTTGGCCAAACTATTTTTCTAGAATCATTCTCTGGTGGATGAGAAGCAAGAATTACTTTTGCCTTGTTACAGGCTGCAGCTTGTACTCCCCCGCCGGTGTGGTCAGGGACAGTGGGAGAATAAAAATTCATCCCCTTCCCCATCTAGCTGGTACTTCTTATCCAACATTTTATCCAAAGGAGGGACAGACCCAGGTGTCTGGAGGAGCTTTATCGCACCCCTTTTAAAAAACTTATTTATGGGAAGCAGTAACTTTTTGGTGGGTGTTAACCCCATCATTTCCAAGTACTCTGCCTCCTCCTCCTCATCTATCTCAGTGGCAGAGATATCCAGAGCATCCACCACTTTTCTAACAAAGGAAAAATTGGAAGAATAATCCTTTGTTGACCTGGGAAGAGAGACAAACTCTTGCTCAGGAGAGACTTCAATTTCTATAGGCTCCTCCTCTTCTTCATATTCCCGATAATTTTCCCTGGCCTCATGCAGGGAGGACTGGGTTGACTCAGCATGGGTCTGAACTGTAGACTGCTGTCCAGTAGGCAGCAGACTCTGCAAGGCCTGCAAGACCTTAAATGCCTGTGCAGTCTCCAGTGAAGTAGGCATGTTTACAGCCACAACCGAAGTCCCCAGAGGCTGATCAGCAGGGGGTTCTGTGTGCTTTGTTTCCTTTTGTCTTTTTCACAGGAACCGGAGAGCTAGCCGGTTCAGCAGGCCTTTTTGTGATGGCCTTTGCAGACATATCAGGGGTAGAAACTGTGGTATCTGTGGTTTCACCCACAACCACTGAGAGTGTTGGCTGGTCAGAGCCTGACGGACCCTTAAGTGGAGGCAATTTATTTTTAAGCCTTTCCAAACATTTTTCATGCGTTTTTTCTGGAAAGGTCTTACTGATTTCACAATCAGTTTTCAAATGATTATAGCCAAGGCAGATAACACAAGAAGTGTGTTTATCTGTCTTGACAAAAACTTCTCCCCACACTGTACAATTTTTGAGACTGGATTCACTGGTCTTTTTCTTAGGTTTTTCAGACACTCTTGCAAAAAGAGTCAAAAATCGCAACCGCAAATAAATGTCAACTTTTCAAAATAAAACTATTGGTTGCGGCCAGTTCAGGAACCAAAGGAAAAGGAACCAGGATTAGTGGTTCAGTAACCGATATAAGAGGTTACAAAAAATAATTTTAAATAGACGATTTACTTAAAATAAAAGAGTTTCAATAAGGAAACTCCACTAAGGACTAAAAAGTCCTCCATTCCTCTCTGGTTATCCCGAACAGGGAGAAACTGAGAAAAATAAACTAAAATAAAGCCAACAGTTAACTACAAACAAGAGATAAGGGCAGCAAATGAAAATAACATAATACTCATGTGTTATTTTATAAGTTTCACAGCGAAATGATGAAGAGAGAATCTTTGAGTGTCTCGTCTTGACAAGTGGAGAGAGAAATCTGAGGGTTAGAAGATAGGCAGTTGATAGGGGGCAGCATTTGAAAAAGTGGCATGAGCCAATGATTGCATCATTAGCATAACGTTTCATCTCTGGGCAGATCTGACTTAAAGGCATACTGCATAAGAGTTAGGAATATTGGAGTATTCCAGGGGTGAGAACAGTGTTTTCCATGAATGGAAACTCATCTCAAATGTCACAGCAGGCTGAAACAAAGCCAGTCAATTTCTCAAGTATGAAATTCTGGTTCCAAGGAAGAACAGGTTTACGAATCTGGGAAGGTATGTGCAGAATGCTCTTTAAAAATGTATTGGGACACCTTTAGTTGTGCCACGGTGCACCCATAAATAAGGGTTTGGAATGCCAAAACAACAGCCAAGTGCACGTTAATGGACAAGTACACATAACAGAAGTCAAAGAGCAGCAAAAGGTAGACATGTAAATGGGTCCAATGAACAGGAAAGTACACCATATAGAGAAGTGTATCCATTTCAAATAATGTGTGTCTAGTAGAAGGCTTTCTAGCCACACGTAAGACACCAACCACCTGTCCACTTCTTTAGGAGCCAGGCATGTGGGTGCAGGGACTGCAGGTCCAGATGGAAGAGGGACCCCTCAGCTCGCGACAGCAGGTCCAACAAAGAGGAAGCGGAACAGGAGACTCCACCGTTAGATGCTGCAGAGGCAAAAACTAAATCTGGTGAGTCCAGAAGGAAGCCACTTGTATTAGGTTGGCATGCTCTACCCACAGTTACAGCAGAACCCCCCTGAATAAGAGGGATCACAGGAAAGGCATAAAGGAACCTTCCTTTCCAGGAGAGGGACAACGTATCTCACCACAAAAACTCCATGCTCTGGAACAAAGCAAGCAAAAGGCAAGGGCAAGACAATTTTATTTATAAGGCGCCCAATCCCAGAGGCTCTGGGCGCCGAACATAATAAGAACATACAGCGGATTAATTAAAACAAACAATATAACCGGAAGCACCAAGATATCTCATCAGCGAGAATGCCGACCTCCCCCACAGCGACGGCACAATACAGACGCAGGTATTGTGCCACCTCCTGCTTCGCTGTTTTCTGTGGGGGGCTGTGCCCCCCACACCCCTAATGTGGGGGGCTCTGCCCCCGCACCCCCGGACTCTAGGATTCCAATTCCAGGTTGGAGTTGGTCCGGGGAGGGGGCGGAACACTGGGAGAAGGTGAAACACAAAAAAAGGACCATTACCGCAAATGTCGCCGTAATGTTCTTTTTCTATGTTTCACCGTCGGGGTGTCGAACACAAGGGGCGATATGATAAAACCTCATTAAAACCATAGCAAAGTTGCTATTCAGCAGTATACAAAGGTTTCCAGAGAACAATCTTCCAGGGGCTGGCTAGAACCAAAGATGGCATCAACAGGCAAAAGCCAGGCTGAAGAGGCGGGCCTTTAGCCTCCCCTTAAACATCTCAATCTAGGGAGCCTCCCTGGACTGCAGATGGAAGTGAGTTCCACAGGGTCAGCCCAGAGACACTAAATACACAATCTTCCGAAGTCCTGAGCTGAACCCTGGGACACATTCAGAAGGCCCCTCGAAGAAGAGCTGAGGGAGTGAGCAGAGGACACCGGTGTCAGGAGCTCAGACAGGTAACCAAGACCCAGCCCGAATAGGGCCTTAAAAGTGAGAAGACCCATCTTGAAAAGGACCCTCCACCTGACCAGTAGCCAGTGCAGAGCACTCAGGACCAGAGTCACATGACTGGACCTCGAAAGGCCCGTCAGCAACCAGGCTGCTGCATTCCGCACTAGCTGCAGTCTGTGGAGGGTCCTTCCCATGACCCCAAAGTACAGAGCATTACAGTAATCGAGCTCAGAAGTCACAAAAGCATGAACTAGTGTTGGCAGGTCCTCAGGCAGAATGATGGGCTTAATCCGAGCAATGTTCTGCAAGTGGTAAAAACCACTGTTGACTACAGATGACATCTGATCTTCAAAGGTCAATCTGCAATCAAGGATCATGTCCAGATTTACACCCTCGGAGAAACCAACAGCACAGACCCCAGAATAAGTCCAGAGTCAGCCCCTGGTGGCAACCCATCATGCCCGTGACCAGGCTCGATCACCAGCACCTCAGACTTAGCCGGGTTTAGTTCAGTCATTGATTTTAGCCAGACACCTGTTAAGCATGTCGACAGCTCTTGATGTTCTGGGTGTAAAAGACAAATACAGTTGGCTATCATCTGCACAGCAGTGAAACTCCACAATGTATTGTCGAATGACCTCACCCGGGGCAGCATGTACACTGCAAACAACATCGGTTACAAAATCAAGCCCTGAGGTACTCCACAGGACAGAGGCATTGGAGAGGAGGAGAAATTCCCCATCACCACCCGCTGCACTCTGTCCGAGAGATAGGACTCAAACCATTTGATGAAGGTACCGGCAAGTCCACAAAACTCACACAGCCAATCAAGAAGCATGATGTGATCCAGTGTCAAAAGCTGAGGAGAGATCAAGGAGCACAAGAACAGACCTGATCATTATGCACTCTCACTAGAGCAGTTTCAGTGTTATGTCTGGCCCGAAAACCCGACTGGAAGGGCTCATAGATATCCAAGGGCACCAGGCGATCCTCAAGCTGTTGTGCCACCAATTTCTCAACAACCTTGCTCAAAAAAGGCAGATTGGAGACTGGAAGGTAATTCGCCAGGACGTCTGGGTCGAGGGAAGATTTCTTAAGGAGGGGCTTCACCAATGCTTCTTTCAAATGAACTTGGAAGACCCCCTCTGCCATCGAGCACCCGGCAATTCTGGTGAACACCGGGCTAATGGCATCGACACATCCCATTAAGAAACACGTCGGTGTCAGGTCCAGTTCACAAAAGGTGTGCTTCAGCTCTAAGATCACCTTAGTCACTTCAGACACCTCCACTGGTCTAAACTCCTCCCAGGCACACAGAGTGCCTCTGAAACTCCCGACTCGATCACTGCGAGGCAAAAGTCTCCCTGGCAGAATCCCTGACCGGATGGCTGACAATGTCGGAGAAAAACAGAGCAAACTCTTCACATAAAGTGGTTGAAAAGGCTTTTTTTGGCCAAAGACAGGCAGGATGTAAAAACCTGTTCATGGTCCAAAACAGCTGAGACGGTCTGTTTTACCCTGCAACAATTTCTCTGGACAGGAATTCTACCTTCTTATGGGAAATTGCCCCTGGTACTCAACATAGTGAGAACATAGGGCCAGCCTGTCAGCCTCCAGCCGGGTCTTCCACCAGCAACGCTCCAACTTCCGACCCCTGACCTTCATCATCCTGAGATCAACATCAAACCAAGGGGATTCTCAAGTGAGAGGATCTGGGTCACATAAGGATTGATGCGATGGTATCTAGGGTTTTGGCAATCACCCTATTATAGGTTGCCACCGCCTCACCAGTACCAATTGCACATGCTGCATCAACCCTAGATAGGTTAGCTAATGCCAACAGTCCCTCTGGGTCAACACATCTTAAGGGGTGATAACTGATCTCCACAGGGGAGGGACTTTCAGGGGGGCTCCAAAACTGAACTCCATGGTCAGTGATCAGACCAAATGACCCGATCAATCTTGAGGTTATCAATCTCAAGATGCAGCTAGAACACCAGATCGAGTGTGTGGCCATGTTGGTGGGTAGCAGCAACAACTGCTTGTGACAGGCCCAGTGACTGCATCAACTGGAGGAGGTCATAACTGAAACACAAGGATTAGTCGTTGACCAGGCATTGAAATCCCCCAGGGTTAAACACCTGAGAGACTCCAACACCTGGTCGATGATGAAGTCCACTACCTACTGCAGGAATTCCTCAGGAGAACCCTGCAATCTCCACCTGCACCCCCATGCACGGCAACACACCCAAAAGATCGGGTGCTACCAACTGGGTGCACTGAGAAGCCCAGATTGGAACGAAAAATGATGGCCACTCCCCCACCTCTGCAATCCTTCCTCGGACCATGCACCATAGTAAATCCAGTGGGGATGGTAGCCTCAGAAACTGGGCCTGCGTCGTCACCCAGCCAGGTTTCCGTGATGCAAGCCAGGTCGACAAAAGAAATCAAGTCCACAAAAATAGCAGTCTTGTTCCTCATCGACCTGGCATTGCAAAGCACTACCCGAAGAGGATTAGAGGATGCAGCCAGCCCTCTAGCTACCTGCCCACATGGTCCGGTGGGAACCATGGGTACGGAGACCAAATGCGTCGGGCCTCTCCGTGGGCTTCGTTTATACCCAGGGCATCTCCTGCACTGGACAACCTCAATGCTGCTCATCACCTCCTCCTCCTCAGCTGCCCTTGGCACCCGACAAACCAATCGCTTTCTAGTAATACCAACCTCCCTGCAGTATCAGAAACTCGGACATCGGTGAAGGGGCAAAGGTCAAGGAGCCGAGAGGCAGCATAGGTGAGACGGGGGGAGGCTCCGGCACCAGCACATCTCCCACCTGGCAAGACCAATCCTGAGAAAGCACAAGATGGTCACAGAAGTGCAATAACAAAAGGAAACACTCACCACTCTCACCAACCACACACACAAGTAAACACAAAATGTTCCCACAATCAATCACAATTACTCACTTAGTCAATTAACACTAACCACTCATGTCCCATCAACCGCTCACCCTTTTCAAACCACAAGCTTCCCCCCCTCAACAACTCCCCTCAAACCTAATATACAACAATAAATTACTTAAAAAGAAAGATCAATAAAGTGCAATGTGCTGTAACATGTAATGCCAATCCACTGTAAGGAATGGAACAAACATTTTCAGTCCAAACATGATATAATGTCCAGAGGGCAACGGCCATCAGTCCACGCTAGCTGTTAGTCTTTGGAAAAAAACAGTTCCAGTACTCAGGAGAAAAAGGACAATGATGCTGACACCACCACAGTCCAGACGAGACACAAACTACTGAGACCAGTACATTGTTTAAAGGGCCAGTTTTAAAATGGGCTACAACAAGACACTTCTCTCACCAGTGGAATGTCTTCACCAAGAAGTCAGTATAAGGCACTCACCCTCGCAGAACCAACTGCAAACTATGGTTAGGGAGAAGTTCTGCTCTCACCAGCACTCCATCAGGGGACAAAGTTCCACAGTCAGAAAAAAGCACATATGCCAGGCAAACAGTGGGATCAAAAGTCACAAGGCTCTAAATTATTAACAACCAGTTCACAGAAACGACAGTTCATACAGCCAATCCACAAAGTGCAGCTGCAATGATACCCACCTTCAAACGGTGGGAGAGAAACGGAGGAACGAAATAAAATGGAGAGTCATTCCTATCAGGCCACACTCGATTCTGTGTCAGGCAAAGAGCAACGGGAGACACATGGGGAATTCCCAGGAGACAGCGGAGCTCTCACCTCGCACCACGCCGGTTTTCCCCACTGTTCACCGTCACTCCGCTTGCCAGCAGAACACAGGCCTACTCTCACAAGCTTGTCTGAAGCCTTCACAGGACGACCCAAGCTGTAGTCTTCTTCCAGACCCGACAGAGTCCTCTACACATGGATGCTCCTCTGGATCAACAGAAACATGCCTTCTTCGTCCTGGTCCTTCATAGTGCCCTCACCTCCGTGGACTGCGTTAGGGGAGAACCCAAAATTCAAAACTGGCTCTCAGCTACTAACTTCTTCTGGAATAGTTCTTCTGGTATAGGTTACAGCACAGCATTTGGACCCTTTTTAAAAAGAAAAACTACCACTACTATTCTGACTCACTTCTTCAACCCTGCCTATCGCTCGGTCCCTATACTAAACTAACCGGTAAAACACACAGAACAACCAAAAATGTTAAAATCCAACTCTCCTCAAAACTCTTACAAAGCTCTCCCAAAAATTCTATCAAAGGGAGCATAAATGCTTTAAACAGGCAAACATAGCTGTAATCAGAGCCCATGCAGACTGCAGCCCAGCATGGTCGCCATCTTGCCTGCCAGTATAGCTCAAACATGGCAGTTTTACATCGTTTGGGGATGCAAAAAGGTCCAGCTTTGGACAACCCATTTTCAAAAAAGTTATTTACTAGAAAGGTCAGCAGTTCCCATTCATGTACCAGGGGCTGAGACTAGCTTAGCCTGTCTGCCAAGATGTTTTAGACACCTGGGAGAAACATGGCAGATACCTGAAGGCTAAGACATCACCCAGTACCACACTCTAATTGCTACCCTGCACAATGGATAAGAGCGAGTGTCTCCTTGCTTATGTAGTGTATGACCCCCTTGTTCCCAGGGGTTACTAGAATCCCAGTTAGAATCAGTGGCAGGCAGGGAAGGCAGCTTGTGAAATTCCAGGTAAATGGGTTTCACACTGTCTCACACTGGTTTCAGCCTCAGCTGAACTGAAGTGATAATGTAATCTTAGAACTCTCACAGCAGCATAAGCCACACTCTGGAAAGCAGTTGTCAGCTAAAGTAGAATGCTCAGTAGTCTTAGAGTGTGAAGTCCTGGAGGAAGCTGTAGCTTGCTGTGCAGCTCCTCAGTCAGCTCTGTTATAGAGTTACCTCTTTAGTTTTGGGTAGTTTGTTCTCACCCTAGAAGAAGAACACAGAAGACAGTGTCTGAAGTGGTGGAGACCTTTCTAAGTGGGTTTTCCTTTGTCCCATCCCAGGAAGGATGGGGACGATCTTCAGGGTTCAGGGGCAATACCCTCAATCCATTCTCTCTGGTGAAGCTGCCTTGGACATCTTCATTTGTTGTGAGTACAATTTTAGTTTAGTTTAGTTTATTAGTCTAGGAATTAATACCTTTGAGCCAGGGCTCTTTTACAAAGGTTCCACGTCACAAAGAACATTTAACAAAGCACGATACACATTACAGGTAAAACCAGACCGGAAAGTTACATCATAAATTTGATATTAACAATTTAAGGCAGTAACGTTTTTAAGTTTCATAGAAAAACAAGCTATAACAGGTTCAAGCGAGTAGACAATTTCGAGGTTAAGGAAAACTTCCAGGGAGAGGGTGATCATTAGGCGCCAAAAGGAGGCTAGAGAGGAGGGAAAGGTGGTGAGCGGGAGAGTAAGTGAGAGGGGACAGGAAAAAAGGGGGGGAGTGAGTTTGGGTGGGAGACAGGAAGAAGTAGTAGAGGTACCAGAGGGTTCATTAGTCAGGGAGGAAGAGGCCTCAGATGTGAGGATGGACATGAGGAGTAGTAGTCTTTATCTAGCGCAATCACAGTTGCTAATGGTGGTGAGGTGGGCAAAGAGTATGGATTTGAAAGCTTCAAGCGAGGTTGAAGATAGAGTAGGTGGACTAAGTGCATTGAATCATGTCGGGGCCCTGTATGCGAAAGATCTTTGTCCCTGTGCAGTCCGGCATCTTGGAACCAGGAAAGGTTGGCGTTCAGATCTGGTGGAGTGTCGTGAGCCAGGATTCAGTCAAGATGGGTTTTGAATACATAATGGAGTCAGTCCAAGATAGATTCTTTTGCCATTGTGCAGGTGAGATAAATAAGACGATTTGATAGGTTCAACCAGCCTGATTCATAGTACAGATCACCGCGTGTGAGTCAGTCTTTGAGCCCCGTGAGCCAGCAGGCCTTATTTAGAGTGATTGAGATACCTTAGAGCAGTGGAGGTAGCTGAGCCATAAATAATAAGGCCATAGTCAATGATTGAGATTATGGAACTCTGTATAGCTATTCTCAATGCCGCTTGATTTAGAAATTGACGGTTACGGAATAGTATTCCAAGCGTTAGTTCACTGTTTCGCAGTGTTGTCAATGTGGGTTGCAAAGGTGAGCCCTTGGTCAAAAGTGATGCCAAGGTATTTGAAAGTATTTACTTGGTCCAGTGTAATTCCCTGAGGTTTGTATGGTGAGTGGAGTATGCCTATTTTTGTTTTGGTGATTGGAGAAGAGCATGGCTTTTGTTTTATTGTGGTTTAGCACATGTTTACTATCCAGGAACCACCTTTTAACACTAGAGAAAGCAAGTTGCAGGCTTTTTCGTAGGGAGTTTGGATCCTTGTGGGAAGAGAGAATTACAGCATCATCAGCGTATAAGATTATTTTCTCCTGGCAGATATCTGGGAGGGAGTTAAGGAACAGGCTAAAGAGGAGCGGTCCAAGAATTGATCCCTGTGGTACACCCGAGAGAACTGGTTTGAAGTCGGAGAGTTCATTAGAGATTTTTACAGCCTGTGACCGATTGGACAGGTAACTTTTACCCAAGCACAAGGACCTTTCGCCAGGCCTAGGCTAGACAGTAGGGAGGTAAGAGGCCATGATGGACTGTGTCGAAAGCTTTTGTAAGATCGATAAAGACTGCACCTGTTTGGCACCCTTTGTCCAGGGCTGAGTGGACTTCTCCAGAGAAATCAAGTAAGGCTGTTGTTGTACTATGTCCTTTCCTAAAGCCGTGCTGTTGATTACAGAGTAGATTGTATTTGTCCAGGTAATCAGAGAGTTGGTCTGCCACTATTCGTTCAAGTGCTTTGGAGATGGGAGGGAGTATTGATATTGGTCGATAGTTTCCTGTTGAGGTTTTGTCCCCCCCTTTATGCACTGACGTAACTATGGCATATTTCCATTTGTTGGGAAATTGACTTTGGCAAAGTGACAGATTAAGAATTTTTGCAAGGGGGTGAATTACTTCATCCAGGGTGAGAGACAGGATTTTTAGATCTAGTGTGTCACTACTTGTTCTGGATTTGGAGCAGGCCTTTCTTATGTACTGTGTGCTTCATGCACTTTGATTTTCTTGAAGTAAAATTGTGGTTTTGTCCTAGAGGTGTTTTTGTGATACTAGGCTAGGCACAGGTAAGTCCGAGAAGAAATCTGGGGAGGACCCCACTAAGGTCTGTGAATGTCTTATTAAGCGCATCTGCAATAGACTTTGGGTCAAGAGTGGTGGATCCATCAACTTTCATAATGGTAGGTGACGATTTTGATTGTTTACCCATTATGTTCGATGTTGTCCCAAAAGCTCTTCCATCACCCCAGGTGGATTCAAGGGCATTTTGAAATAGAGCTCTTTATTTGCCTAATTTGTGAGGTACATCTATTTCGTGCCTGCTTGTATTTTAGGGTATCATGAGGTGAGCCTGTGTCTCTGGCAACTGCCCAGAGGTGGTCCCGAACCTTGAGCTCGGCAAGTAGTTTGGCAGTAATCCATGGATTTCATAGCGCTTTGATTTTACATTTTTTTACTGGGGCGTATAAGTCACATGCAGAGTTGAAAGATTTAATGAAGTATTCTAGTGCGGTATTAATATCAGTTGATTCAAGGATTGGCGTCCAGTCCTGTTGTAGGAGATGGGTTTTCAACTTGATAAGATTCCCATAAGGCAATACTCTGCTTGTTATAACTTTGGGGGGGTGGCTTGAGAAATTTATTAGACCAGGTACAGGACACTGGGGAGTGGTCACTGAGGGAGGACTTTAATGTTTTTTATCCGGTCAGGGTGATTTGTGAGAACCCAGTCAATAAGAGTGCTTGTACCAGTTTTGTAATTTTTCCGGGTGGGGGAGGTTACCATCTGAGTCAGGTTTGCTGCTAGGATGTCATCTTTGTAAGAGCCAGTGTCAGAGGCGAGCCAGTTTATGTTGAAATCCCCGAGGAGGAGAGCTCATTTTCAGAGGGCTGCAGACTAACAAAATCAAGTACAGACTTAATACTGGCACAGTGGTCTTTTGGAGGGATATAGACTGCAGCCACTGTGAGAACTTTGTTTTGTGCACCAAGAAGCAGTTTGATAGGGAGGAGTTGCATCTGCGTATTTGTGGGGGTGAAGCTGCCACGTTGACAGGAGAGGTTGTCATTTATGTAGATAGCACAGCCCCCACCTTTCTTGCTTGCCCGGTTGAGTCTGAAAAGATTGTAGCCTTCAAGCGAGACCGCATGATCCGGGGTGCTGGGAGATAGCCAGGTTTCCACAATGGCTAGTATATCAGGGTTTTTGTCCAGCGAGAGTTTGAAGAGATGCCAATTTGGGAAGGAGGCTGCAGATATTTAGAGTGATAATGGAGAGACCACTACCAACTTTCCCTGTTTTGTTGGCTTCAGTGCAACAGGACCAGGGTTTGGGTGTATCCACCAGATATTAAAAGTAGGAGGAGCAGGAGTTTCAGTGATGCCATCGTAGTTCATAATAGGTTGGTGTGAGTTTCTGCTTGTACTTTTTAAGATGCTTGGATTGTCTTCTGGAGTCCCAGTAGAGGTGATCGTTAGTGAGTTATAATGATGTGGCAGTTTCAATTAGGAAATATGGCTCTTGCACCAGGTATTAATTGGGTGATGTTTGTTTAAGACTTCCAGAGTAAAAGCCATGGTACAATGTTTCGGGTAGTAGTATAGAAAGGTGAGAGTAGGTGGAGGGGTAGGGTAGGCGGAGGGGGGGAGTTGGCATAAAGGGAAAAGGAGGGTGAGGGTGAGCAGGAACAGGTGGTGGGGACTAAGCCAAAGCATTTTTTTAGTGAGGCAGGAGACAGCCGAGAAGTAGTGTGGGCTAGGCAGTCAGGGGGTGGTGAGCAATAGGAGGGTGGTGGGGTATGGATTTTAGTGGGCTAAGGTGGATAGCTAAGCACTATGGCGAAGTACAGAGAAAAATGAAAAAAAAAGACTGGGAGGGTTTGGTGCCAGAGGGTTTAAGAGAAGTACTATAGTACTGTTGAGATCCAGGATCACATAATATGTTAAAGTTCCTGAAAGGTGATAAACTGTGGCCTGGGCATATGCAATGTGTAAAATCCTTTTGTCTGTATGTTTCCTTTGATCTTCAAAGTCCTCAGAGACAAGTACAATACCTTTGGAAAAGGTCAGACAAAAATGTTGATTCAGTCACAAAATGTGTTAAAATTCCTTTGTTCTTTAAAGTCCACAAGTGCAGTTGCTTTAAGAGTGGTCAGATGAGAATGTTGAAAATGTTGATTCAGTTGCAGGACCCAGCATCACCATGTTTGTGAGACTAGTTGTAAGGCATATGCTTCCTTGGGGAGGCTTCAAGAAAGTTGATTTAAAATTAAAAAGCTGATACCTGATGATGGCGATTTGCAGAAATTCAGTCGAGGAGACTTTCACCAATGTTGTGTGCAAGAATGGCACAGGTATTCCCAGCAGAAAAACATGAAAATGAACAAAAACTAACCTACAGACACAGACAAGCACAAACAGCCACCCACATAGCCCCAGGAGGAGGAGCTTGAGGATTTCTCTAGTAAGCCCAGGAGGTGCACCTGCAATACCTAGGGATAAATTTCTCTGACTAAGGGACTCTGTCACCTAGACTTTCTGTTTTAAAAATGTCTGCCTATGTTGGAATCCAGGATGTGACTGTCTAAGTACAGAACTTTTGACTTCTGACACCTCTGAGGTGTGTGTGTTAGTATGTTAAGTGTGAAATGCATTTCAAGACAGCATCTACAGTTTTCTACAGTTGTGTGGTGTTTTTAACCAGATGAATGGGCGAGTATAAACTTGGAAGCAAAAGGTGGGAGACCCTCCATCTGGAATGACCCTGTTAGCCTCTCCGGGTTCAGTTTGGGCACAAGTACTTTTTCATTTAGTGCATCTGGCCAATGCCTAATGGAAGTAGTTACCCCTGGATGTGGGTTGTTTTCTCTCAGTTTACCCTAGTATGGTGGGTTCTGAATGTTCCTGAGCCTGGATGTGCTCCTTTGTGGTCGTGTGTACCACCTTCATTCCTCATGAAATATGGAAAAGTGTCCTAGTACTGACCGTGTGTGCCTAGTCGATGGGAAATGTGCCAGTTCTGGCCGTGTATGCCAATCTCCATTTCAAAACAGGGTGTTCGCTGTTTTGCGTTAACATAGAAACATAGATTTTGATGGCAGATAAGGACCGCTTGGCCCACCCAATCTGCCCATTTCCCTACCTAATGGATAAGCTGCAGATCCTAGTTAACCAGCAGCCTACTTCTTCCTACCCCCAACCCCTAGAATTGCCTTATGACTGTCCCATGCATGCTTGAATTCAGCCTATGCTAAATGGGAATGTCAGGAATTTATGTACCCTGGAGAATCTGCATTACCAGTATATGTAGCCCTGTGGGGGTCCATCTTCACATTGTGATTATTCATACTTTGTTACATGAATAAAAGCCACACTCTAGAATCCCAACCTGGTTTCGACAGTATTGTTATTGCTTCCTTGTCTGGATTTATTTGGATGCCCCGTCAAGAATTGCAAACCTAGCATAATGGTGAGCAAACCTTCTCTCTCAGGGACCTGGGTTGCTGGCCATAGTAATTGGTCCCCCTAGGTGTGTGCCATGTAGCCACTCTTGAGTCTGACTGTTCTAGTGTAACAGTCGGGACACCTAGCCTAATGGTGGCCATTTCTGTTTTCCAAATCTGTATTCACTTATGTAAACCCCACACCCCTTTCGTTTGCCCCTAGACGTCTATGGTGAGAGAAGCAGCACTGCTAGTTAAAGAAGGGGGTCCGGTGAGGGGGTTACAAGTTAATGAGATTAACATCACAGTGGAAGATCTTAAGAAAATCGAATCTTGGGTGGTAGCTAACAAAACATTGTTCAATGTGGATAAATGTGTGTTACACTTTGGGAGGTACAATCCATTATACCAATATACAATGTAAAACAAAAAGGTAACCCAAGTTGATAAAGAGCGAGACCTGGGAATAATTATAAACAATCAACTATCAGCTACTGATGATTGCAAAAAAGTTTTTCTCACTGCTAACAGAATATTGAACTGTGTGAAGAGATCATTCACTAATAGAAATGAATAAGTAATTTGACCATTATATAGATCCTATATATGTCCCCAGCTGGATACATGCTCTCCTTTTTGGATCCCGTACTTGAGACAGGATGTGGAATTACTTGAGAAAGTTCAAAGAACTACTACCAAGAGAATCCCCAGGCTCAAAAATCTACCACATAAGGACAGGCTTGTAGAAACAGGGCTGGTTACTCTTGAAGAAAGATGCAAAAGGGGAGATTTGCTACAATTGTACAAAGTATTAAAACACTCAGAATTTAAAAAATCCTGTGGCTTTCAATATCATAATAGATTACCAAACTTGCGAAGTCATGATCAACAATTAAAAATACCTAAGGTTAATACATAAAAAGAGAATTTCTTCACAGTTAGGTCAGTAAAGGAATGGAATAAATTGCCACAGCATGTTATTGATGCTTCATCAAGTGAAATATTCAAAGCCAGATGCAACTCATTTTTAGGATGGAATAAAAAATCTCTAGGTAATTAAATACACCCATGATGTCGTGGGAGACATTCACGATGGGCATAAGCCTCCTTGTGTCTAAACAAACCGAGTAAACTGTCTCAGTCAGCAAGGCACCAGGGCTGAGGTGCTCCTGGAAAGCCTGTTGAACAAGTAGAACAGTCCATATTTCCAGAATACTGATATGGAGATCAGAGTCTAGATTGGTCCAGGCCCCTTGGTCTCGAAGAATCAGAGATAGGGAGCCCAATCCGACTCGAGGCATCTGTTGTGAGGATCTACAGTCAGGGAAAAGAATGGAATGCCTTGTAACAGGTTCAGGCCGGCCATCCACCATACCACAGCACAGCAGAGAGGGGACATGAGGCAAACCATTTGTTCCAGCTCCTCTGTCAGCTGATCCTGAAGACTCAAATGCAGTATGCACATATGCAGATGGGCAAAAAGAACCATAACAATGGCAGCAGCCAGCAGTCTCAGAAGACATAACATCTGAGCAGACATATACAGACTCCTGTACATCAGCTAGGTCTGGACAACAATAAATACAGGTTACTCACCTGTAACAGGAGTTCTAGGAATGGTATATGTTGTTCATCCAAACTTATTGGCAGGTCCCTTGCCGCTTTAAATCTTGCTGGAAGGTCTTCAAGCTGGCTCCTCCCACCCACCCGGGTGGTAAAACTCTCGGCTCCGCCCCATGACACCAGATCTAGCCCGCTGGAAGCCAGGTTGTGCATCGAAGCCGGGGAGGCCGGGTGGGTCGTGTGGATGAACAACATATACCATTCCTAGAACTCCTGTTACAGGTGAGTAACCTGTATTTCTAGGGACATGGATATGTTGTTCATCCACACTTATTGGCAGACTCCTAGCAGTTCTCCGGGAGGAGGGAGGCAAGGCGCACACCCCTATTAGGTAGAAAGACTGGAGAACCGAGGACCCGACCAGCACCCCGACGCGACCCAAGGTCGATGTGGAAGGGGAATGGTAAAGCCTGCTTCCGGGCAGAAGCCCTGTGGATATCCTGGACCGGAGTGTCCTTGGAAGCAGCCACCGATGCAGCAGAAGGATGGGTTAAAAAGAGCGCTTATCCCTCAGGGAGGCTCCATGCCCGCCCACCTAAAGTGGAGACCTTGCAGGGGTGACCCGCCTGCTCGTCTTCCACTGGGCTGCAATCTGCCAGACGCGGCTTCAGCGAAGGTGATGAACAGCTGGCGAACCTCTCCCGAACTTTAGTCTCACGAGGTGAGCGTTAAAACGGTTCCCACGGAACCTGAATACGGCCTCCGAGGTGTGAATGGGGATAAACCCCGGCAGAGGCAATACCCCCGAAGGGAAGACTCTGCCACCGCCTCCGGAGGAACTTCAGGTGGGGCGCAGGACAACCTAGTCCCTGTGGAAGACTGGATAGGGAGGTTAAAGGAGTGCCTGGAACTCTCCCAGCCTTCTGGATGGTGGAGTGGCCCCAAGAAGGTGTTCTTCCACAACAGGTGGGGGAAAACGCACCTGTGCAAAGGTTCGGATGGCTTGCTCATGAGCTAAGCCCATACCAGCAAGGATCCCGCAGAAACCGGGATACTCTCAAAAAAGGGGAGGCGTGATCGAGGCCTAGAAGCGCCAGACCACCTTCTCCGTACCACCAGCTACCCTCCGGCCCGTGCCCGGAAGACAGTGGTGACCGCAGAAGCACCCAGAGGGTCGTCGACCGAAGCCCTGGTCTAAGGATGGACCGCAAATGGTCTGGAATGCTATGCCCAGGGACGGGGAAGGGCACCGCCCTATCCCATCATCGGAAGAAGGAAAACTTCTCCCAAAGGACAAGCATCTTGGCCGACTTCTTAGCAGGACGCCTCGAAGGTCGAGGACCTTGCTGAAAGACCCTAGGCCTGGCCCCTAGCTGCACAGGGGACGGCCAACAGGTGCAGGGATTGAAGGTCCAGATGGATAACCTTCCCCTGAAAAGGAAAGACAGGACCGGTGGACTAGAGACTGTCTCGGAAGCCTGGGGCTGAGACTGAGGAGAGCTGGATACCAGCACTGGCAATCCAGTCTGGGGCTACCAGCATCACCTGCGCCAAATCCCTCCTCGCCTTGCCCGTAGGTCAAGGGAAATGGGGGAGAGGCACGGAGGGGCCCGGGGTCCGTGGCCCCGATGGCATCCCCTACAGCAAGCCTTGCTGAGGGGCGGGCAAAAACAGTCTCGGCCTAGTATTCTCCCCGGAGGGAAAAGGGAGAAGATCCTGTGCTACCCCCGGCAGGGGAGACACTCATGAGGCGCAGCCTATGCCCGGCTCAGGGCCGCAGCCAGGGAATTGGGCTCCTGCCATGAAATGGCTAGGAAGCCTCGACTGCGCAACCGCCCAATGCAGAGAACCTCCTTGCACCGAGACAAGGGGATAGACCGAACCTGGCAGAGTAGGTAGTACATGGTCTTGGAATAGTCCAACTTGGACTTAGACCACTAGACCCCGTACAAGCGGAGTGAGCGGTGCCGGCTAATTGGACCGTCTGTCTCCAGCGAGCAGGAAGGACATCGGGACTCGCAAGAGGACCAGAGGCGACGCACTCTGTATTCCCCAAGATGGGCACCCCATCCATCTGAGAGGCATCGGTCGGAGAAGACCGGCAACTCAGGCTGAACAAGCAGGATAGTCTCCTGCCGGGTTAGAACGTCCTGAGCGGCTCTCAACTCCTGGGCTGTAAGTCACGAACTGGTCCACGGGACACAGCGTTGTGACCTCTGGCTGGCCCCTCCCACTAAGGGAAGGCCGCTCTGAGGCCCAGGAGGAGCAGGAGGTCCTGGCAGGACGTAATTTCCCAGCCAACCCGACCGGCAAAGGAGGAAGAACCTCGCCCTGTTCGCCCGGAGCTGAGCTCGGACTCAAAGTCGAGCTTAGTCCCAAAGAAGCTTCACCGCTAAGATACGAGTTCTCACTTGGCTCCCGAAAACGGGAGACCAGTCTGCCTTCTGGGTGGGGTGACATCCGGACCCTTCCATGCTGCAGAGACTGCTGAGCAAGGAAGTGTTAGGAACTCGTAAGCAGCTCCCCAGCAAGAAGGGGTGGAGCCTCCCCCAAAAACGGACGGAACGAGGAGTAGGTACATCCTGGAGACCAGGAAACAGCTACACGCCACGTTCTGAGGATGGAATGTCTGCAGAAGAGAGACCATCCAGGCGTGCGGGAGGATGGGCGCAAGCCCCCATCCGTAAGAGACCAGGAATACCTGGACGCGAACCCAGGGTTGAATTGGGGGTCCACGGCCTTCCTGATCATCTCTAACTAGAGAGCCAGGCATGTCGGACGACCGACACAGGGGCACTGAACTCAAAATCCCCGTGGGGCAACGGCTCAAAGGGGATCCACTCGCAACTTGCGACAGGATCCACCCTAAATACCTCCAGAACGAAGTGCGGAGCCGTCCCCCCATGGGAAAACCCGGGCTGGGACGACGGAGACGGAGCCGGAGCAATGCCCCTTGGCCAGTCACTGAGCAGGCTTAGAGGGGGAAGGAGCCGAGGAGACCCTCGGTTTTCTGCCTCTCCACTTCCTTTTGGAGGAAGACGCTGGTTTGGCAACAGGCTGCCCAGCGATGCCTGCTGGCCCTCATGCTGGGCCAGGGGGGCCCAGGGCTCCAGGGGCAAAGCGGCAAGCAAAGGCTGATGGCTGCCCCTCCCGTGGCAGAGTGACCGAGTCTGGAGTGGCATCGGACTTCTCGGCCCATGGATGTATCCTCCACCCAGGGACGAAAGGTCAGTCCCCAAGAAGGGGATGTCCGCCAACTCATGCTGGGTTTCCAAGGAGAAGGATGTTAACCTCAGCCACGCCCTGCGGCGCATGGCCACTGCGGCTGCCACCGATCTGGCACAGGAGTCGCCTAGATCCAGAGCCGTCTGGAGCTGCTGCTTCGCCACTGCCCTACCCTGGTCCCGCACCTGTCGAACCGTGGTCCGCAAGTCACCTGGGAGATGAGGGAGAACCTCGTCCAGGGAGCCCAAAAGGGTGTGGGAGAAATGTGCCATCAGTGCAACCAAGCTGGCCTGACGGAGGCCTAGGGAGGACGCAGCGTAAACCTTATGCCCGACATAGTCCATCCTTCTGGACTCCTTGTCGGGGGGTCTGTCCACATCCCCAGCGTTTCCAAGACATTGGAAAACGTCGTCGGTAATTACCCCTTCAGCCGAGGGGTGCTCCGAGAAACCGGGCAGAGAACCGACCGGGATAGGATACCTCCGAGCTACCCTGGCCGAAGGCGCAGGGCAAGAAGTAGGCCGCCGCCATAGCTCCAAGGCTGGGCCCACGATAGCCTCAGCCACTGGGAAGGCCTCCATGGAAGAACCCCTTCGATTCAGAATCTCCAGAAGGGGGTAAGGAGCCCGATCGGAGACGGGCTTAAGCTGCATTCCAGTAAACTCTGAGATGAGCTGAAGTAGACCCTTTGAAGACGATGGGCTGTCATCTACTGGATGTTCCTGGGAAGACCCGGGGTCCTCCCTGTCAGGAAACATGGCAGAGCCTGCTCCAGGCTCCGAAGGGTCTGCAAAAAGCTGCTGCAGGCCCGAGGCACTCTTCGTCCACCAGGGGTGGGCAGGAGTGAGGGGACCGAGTGACCTGAAGGACAGGCCACGGTCCGGCCTGGACTCCGCCGAAGGCAGAGGGGCAGCGAGGGTCGAACGAGCAACCGGTCCTGGAGAAGGCTCCTCGACTGATTCGAACGGCTGCCGACCAAGCAGCGGCTACTTGCTATCCAGAGAATGAATCGGGGTCAATTGAAACCCAGACAACTGCTGTCGCCACATAAGTTCCTCGTAACACCAACGCCAACGGCATCGAAACCGCTCCTCATCCGAGGAGGGGGATGAGGAAGAATGGCAAAGCCACTTAACCCGGTGCCCCAACCGAGAACGCCGAGATCAGCGTGAGCGGCTAGACCCAAATCCTCGGGGTAGCCGAGGCGGGCCTGGGAAGAAACGGGAGCACTCGGCTCCTCCCTCGCTCGAAGAACGGACCGAGGGTCGTCGAAGTGGGAGGACAGAGCTTCGACTTCCGCCGAAGGCGGTGGGAAGACGGCCTCAGCAGACCCCCGAAAGACGGGTCAAGAGACTCGACAATGTCGATGGGGAATTTGGCCGGCTGACCTGACGGGGATACTGTGAGGCCAGAGGTCGAAGCGGAATCCTCGACCGAAGTCGAGCATCGGCCGATGAGGGAGGGGGAATCTTCCCGCTCCCGACGAAGAGACCCCGCTCGCTGCCCTTCATAGGCTGAGAGACAGGGCTCCAGGTTCCCTCTCCCTTGGAGGAGAGGGAATGATGAAGCTCCCTGAACGAAGCTGAATGAAAGGAATCCAAGGAGAGTGGGATAAGCTCCGCAACCGAAGGAGAGGGAAGGGGAAACCCCGTCCCTTCCCCGGCAGGATCAGACTGCAGAGAAACAGTCGAAGCGGGCACCCGCCGGTCCGATGGAATCTCCGGAGTGGAAAAAACTACCGGATGTCCGAGCCCCGAACAGGCCGAGCGGTCCTCCGGAGAGCTGACCGAAAGGGCAGAACAAAAGTTGCAAGCCCGAGGATCATGATCCAAGTCCAGGCAAAAAGAGCACGTGGAGTGCAAGTCCCTCCTGGAGGAACTAACCGTACGTCTCTCGGGGCCGGAAAAAGCCATCGCCGCAGCAAAGAAGAAAAGATCGAAGATTCAAGGATACTTCAACAAATTTGAAGACCGAATTTTTCAGGAACCAGTCAAAAACGCAGAGCGCTAAGGAGGGAACCTGAGCTTCCAAGCAGTAAGGAAGATCTGGCGTCATGGGGCGGAGCCGAGAGTTTTACCACCCGGGTGGGTGGGAGGAGCCAGCTTGAAGACCTTCTGGCAAGATTTATAGCGACAAGGGACCTGCCAATAAGTGTGGATGAACAACATATCCATGTCCCTAGAACCTCTCTGCCCCGTCTGCAATAACAAGAACAGAGGGTGCTGTGGGAACCTCCAAAACCTCCATTAAATGTTTCTTAATGGAATCTTCCTCAGCATCAAACCCAAGAACATTTTGGATTTGTCTGAGTAAAGCTTGAAAAGAGGGATCTTTGGGAAGAGACCTGGGAGTACACACCACAGAATTCTCACTGCATATGGAGAGGGTAAAACTGGAATGCAAACCACCATCATAAGGATCATTACTCCTTTCTTCATACTACAAATTCTCCTTCATACTAAGGAGATCAGGATTATATTCCACCTTGTTGTCTGGAAAGACGACAGGAGCAATCAACAGAAATAGATGGAGGAATGAAAGGTGTGCTTCTGGATCCTGCTGATGATGACGGTGCCAATGAGGGAGGCTGAGTCCATTGGACAGCCATTATCGCTGGAGGGAGCAATGGTAACAGGAACTCAAACAGTTCTGAGAATGATGTCAGCACAACCTGGGAGACGAAGGCACTCTGTAAAGTGCTCGTACTCCATTAAGGGGGTTGAACCCGATGATGGAAGCTTAGTACTGTTCGCAGTAGATACTGCAGTGCCAGAGACAAACCCTGACCTTGGTGTCTCTGTCATTGAAGCACAAGTCAGGAAGCATAGGAAAATCAGGAGCAGTTGTAGAATTCACCAAAAATATTTGTACTAGCAGTAACATAAAAAATAAATTTTTTCAGTATAACTATTTACAAAGGCAAAATAAAATAGATCCATCAGAGTTTTCCTTCAGTCTCTATGTCCAACTTGCACACAATTGCAGCTCTGTCTTATAAGTCTTTCCAACCCCCCATTCTTAACAAGCATCTTCCAAAGTGTCCTTGTATGTTTCAGGCAGGTTCTGTCAGGAACACAGTGTGCCCCCTTTCCAGAGCTCTTCTGCAAGAGACTTAAAAATTGCACTCGGGTAATCTCTTGAGTTTCCAATAGCTTTCTGCAATTATCTCAAACTATAATTATATACATTGCAAATATTAACACTATATAATAATTTCTAAACAAAGGGATCCCAATATCAGTTACATTTCCACATAATGATTTGCATATATTTTTAAACCAGCAGATAACCAGCAGATATGCAAGGGAGGAAAAGACAAACAGCAAGGGAAGACTGAGAGATAGCGAGGGGCAAAGAATTGCGAGACTGCCGGGGTGATCAAATCCTAGGTCTTGCAGGAAATTGTGGTTACACAACCAGACAGACAAGAGAGAGGAAAAGGAGAGAATAGATCCTTGCATTTAAACACTTTCTCCATAACAACTGGGACATGGTCCTGGTCCTATTCTACCTTGTCACATACACCCCCCATCCTTAAGAGGGAACCTGTTTTATCAAACAGGTTTCCAAAACTTTCCATTAATTCTCTAATCATATTAGCTTCTTTCAGAAATTAAGCACACATGCATTATCCTTTTTTCTAACAGTACAGCAAACAGTAAAGTTTAAACTCGAACGTTTGTTTTTCTTTGACAGAAAATCAGCATTACTATTCTCATTACCAGGTTTGTGTATCAGTGTGAATTTAAATGGCTGTAGTGCCAGGTACCACTTTGTGATTCTAGAATTTATATCTTTCATTTGGTTAAGCCAACAGAGAGGACTGTGATCTGTTATGAGCACAAAGTCAGTTCCTAGCATATAAATCTTAGGGACTCCGCGGTCCACTTTGCTGCTAAACATTCTTTTTCAATGGTGGAGTACCTTTTCTCTCTGTCATGCAACTTCCTACTTATGTACAGAATAGAATGCTCTTTCCCATCTATTTGTTAAGTCAGGGCTGCACCTATGCCTACTTCTGATGCATCTGTTTGCAACAAGAATGGTTTCTCAGAGTCTGGACTTCTTAAAACAGGGGCTGAACATAATGCAGCCTTAATGGCTTGAAAAGCTTCATCACACTCTAAGGTCCATTTCACATTATTTGGGAACCATTTCTTCATGCGTTCAGTGAGGGGAGTAGCTAACTCAGCAAAGTTGGGAACAAATCTCCGATAATAACCAGCCAGCCCTAAAAATGACCTGACATGTTTGTTTTAGGGATACAGCTGTTAGCTACAGCTTCTGTTTTAGAAACCTCTGGCTTAACGTCTCCATTTCCCAACACATAGCCCAAATATCTGGTTGCCTGCAAGCCCAATGCATAATTGGTAGGATTAATAGTCCAACCTACATTTTTGATAGCTTGGATAACTGCTCGTAGGTGTTCCAGGTGGCTTTTCCTGTCTGGACTGTACACCGCACCATCATCCAGGTATGCAGCACAATAACCAGTGTGAGCTGATAAAATTACACCCATGTACTGCTGAAATGTAGCTGGCGCACCATGTAAACCAAATGGCATGGTGGTGAACTGACAGAATCCAACAGGAGTGGCAAATACAGTTGTATCTCTGGATTCTTTAGCTAAAAGAATTTGCCAGTAACCCTTGGTGAGATTGAGGGTACTGATATACTTTGCACTCCCCAGTCTGTCCACCAAATCATCTATTCTGCGTACAGAATAACTGTCAAATTCTGATACTTAAGTTTCCTAAAATCAAGGCAGATTCTAACACTTCAATCTGGCAATATGGCAAGGGTGCAATCCCTTCCCGAGAGATCAGCCAAAGGACTATCATGTGCTATCTGTAACAACTCTGTTCTATACGTTTGTGGTACAACCAACTATTCTGTCTGTTTCTGTGTCTGAGGTTTAACCCAAACTCTGCACAGTAACCCATATTTTTAAAACATTGGTCCACCCTTCTTTGGTTTCACCTCAGCTGCTTAAAATAACCATGGAGAGAAACATGGTTAGCTTGCTCTGAAAGAAAATCACAATCAGTTGTCAGCTTAGTTTCAACATTTTCATATTTTAACCCTTCATGTCTATCAGTCATTTGTTGCCACAGTTTCTTCAGGCATCATCTTTCTTTCCTGGATTTCTGTATCTTGGAGCTATGCTCAAACAAGTCCGAATCAAAATCGGTGAAAGGAAAAAAGTGTCCCCACCATCTAAAATTTTCTTTGCCTGAACTCGTCACCACTGCTGCTGAAACTGAAGGGTTCAGTTCCTCTGAGATTATCTCAGTAAATCCTGGAAAGTAATTTAAATTAATCATAGGTACAGGTAACTTGGGTACTACCCCCACTTTCATTTAGTGCAACACACCCTTAATGGTCAGAATCACTTGGGTGGTGGGATAGTATTGAGTGTTCCCGTGGATGCAGATGGCACCAGTACCTGGTCCTTTTGCACAGTGTTTTCCCAGCACTTCAACATGCACTAGGGTCTGTCTGCTTCCTGAATCAATGAGTCTCTTTACAGTCTTATTCCCCCACCTTCACATCTGTTAAGTACTTGCCCCAAATTGCCAAGGACAAATCTGCTCCAGTGCCACTCTCCTTACTATGGCAGTTTCTTGCAATATACTAACATACTAAAATGCCAGCAGAATAGGCTTAACCGTCTTTCAAGTTTGCTCGATTTTCAGCACTCGCACCAAGGGCCGATTTTGGTGTCCTCCCTCCCCCTTAGGTTATACTGTCCCCAGTCCTAGATGTGCCAACTGCATTGGACCTGGTCAGATTTACCCTCCCCCTGTACCTGTCCCATCCCCTCTTAAACCCATCCACAGTCTCCGCCTCTACCAGCTCCCTGGGCAGCGCATTCCATGGCTCCACCACCCTTTCAGTGAAATAACACTTCCTCCTCTCCCTGCTGAGCCTGTCCCCTTCCAGCTTACACCCATTCCCTCTCATTGCCCCCTCTTCCTTCCTTTACAGCACCCTGACTGGGCCCCCCTTATTGATCCCTTTTATGTACTTAAAGACCTCTATCATGTCTCCCCTGTCCCTCCTCTCCTCCAGGGTGTACATGTTGAGCTCTTTGAGCTTCTCCTCATAGGTCCTCTCCCCCAGGCCCTGGATCATTTTGGTTGCCCTCCTTTGAACCCTCTCTAGGAGTGTAATGTCCCTCTTTAAATGTGGTCTCCAAAACTGCACACAATACTCGAGGTATGGCCTAACCAAACAGTTGTACAGGGGTAGGATCACTTCTGCCTTTCTGGAGGTAATCCCCCTGGCGATGCATCCCAGCATCCTATTTGCCCTTGCCACTGCCCTCCTACAGGTCTCTGAGTTGTTCATTTTGACATTTACCACTACCCCATGGTCCCTCTCACCCTCCGTGACTTGAATTTTGTCTCCTCCCAGGGTATACCCCTGGCCTGGATTTCCAACTCTCAGGTGCAGAACCTTGCACTTCCCCACACTGAATTGTAGTTTCCATTTTTCTGACCACATTTCCAGATCCTCCTGTAAGGCCACCCTTCCCTCCTCATCCACCACTGCACCCAGCTTTGAGTCATCTGCAAAGAGATTGATTTCACTTCTGATCCCCTTCCTTATGTCCAAGACATAGGCGTTGAACAGGAGTTTCCCCAGCACTGACCCCTGGGGCACCCCACCTTGGGGATGAGGCTAGCCCCTCAACCACCACCCTCCGAGTACATTCAGAGAGCCAATTTCCTATCCATTTTAACAACTGTCTCCTTACCCCCATTTCCTTCAGTTTAGCCAGCAGGCCATTGTGGGGTACCGAATCGCCTTGCTGAAGTCCAGAAAGAGGACATCCACCAGCCTACCCTGGTCCAGGGCTCTAGTCACCCAGTCATAGAACACCACAAGGTTCGTCTGACACGATCTTCCTGGGACAAAGCATGCTGCCTATCATCCAAAGACCCATTTTGCTCCAGTAACCCACCTAGCCTATCCTTGACAATACCTTCCATCACCTTGCCGACTACCGACATCAGGCTAACGGGCCTGTAACTTTCCACCTCCTCCCTTGACCCCCCCTTGTAGATCGGCATGACATGGGCCACCCTCCAGTCTTGGGGCACCCATCCAGTCCTCAGAGAGATGTTGAAGGGGACTGCCAGGACATCTGCCAGTTCCCTCAGCAACCTGGGATGTATCTCATCTGGCCCATGTGCTTTCTCTGTCTGAAGGGACCCGAGGGCTTCCCTTACTTTCTCTACTGGGATTTCAGCCTCCACTTCCTCCTCCTCCCCCTTTGCACCTTGCACTGTTGGCCCCCACCTGTCTGTGGTGGCCACTCCCTTTCCCCAGACACAACAGGGCCCCTGATCTCTACCGGTCCCATCCCTTCCTCCGGTTTGCCCTCGCAAGACATAGCCTCTCCATCCCCCCCGGTAAAAACTAATGTAAAGTACTCATTTAGGACCTCTGCCTGTTCCCCTGCCTCCTGTGCCCAACCCTTCAATATCCTTATCCTGCTGATCTGCCCCCTTACTTTCCTTTTTTCCCCCAAATGTATCTAAAGAACTCCTTGTCCCCTCTCCGGATCCCCCTGGCCAAGGACTGCTCCTTTTTCACCTTAGCTGCTCTCACCAACCTGGTGACTCTCTTGGCTATCCACTCATACTCCCCCTGATTTCTTTCACTTCTTGAGTGCTTGAAGTGCCTATAGGCCGCCTTTTTGTCCCTCACCACCTCCTGAACCTCCCGGGTCCACCAGCAGGGTTTTCTGGCCTTACCAAACTTGCACCTTTCACTTGCGCAGGATCTGGTAATCTCCCTATTCCCCTCCTAATGATCTCCCACCTGCTATTAGCATCCATATCCGGCGTTATCGTGTCCAAATGATCTTTAAGGATCCTTCCCATCTCCCTTAAGTCTGCACCCCTAAAGTCAGTTACTACCATTCTTGTTCGGCTTTCCTCCCCCCAGCTCCAGGAAGAACTAGACTGTGGTGGAGGCCGGCCCATTGGCGCAGCGGTGGGTTTTCACTTGCGGCCTTGGCGCCCGGGTTAGAATGAACCGGAGTTGTCGGAAAAGGCGGCGGGGAAGGATGAAATCCTATGGACTGTCTCTCCTTCTCTGGGGGAGGCGAGGGAAGCAATCAGAGTGCTGAGGACTCCTGGTGGAGGCCGGGAGATCTCACACTGCCGATGCTCAATCTCTGGGAGGCGGGGCGGATGCTGGCGTCATTGCACGTTCCCGCCTCCATGAGGAAAAGTTAAGAAAACATGAGCGGGCGAGGGCCACCGTCTTAATGAAAGCGCTCCCAGAAGACCTCGAGCAGCCACCATCGCTGCGGGTCCCCCGACTAGATACTGGTTCCGTGGCCACGAAAGAACATGGCCACGGCCCTGCCCTCTGGGGGGGCAAACCGGGGGTGACTGGGGGACCCCGGCAGCCATAGATGGTGGCTGAGGCTTCCAGGGGCCATGACCAGGGCCGATATAGTGATGGGGTCCTGCAAAAAAAAAAAAGAACTAGACTGTGGTGTGATCACTCCCCGCCAATGGGTCCCTCACCTCTAGGCCCTTAATCTGACTACTGTCCGCCAGGACCAGGTCCAGTGTCCGGGCCTCCCTAGTTGGCTCACCCACCTGCTGGGTCAGGAACGCGTCCTGGAAAACATCCAGCAGCCTCTGCTCCCTGGCCACTGGTGACAACAGAGTCCCCCAGTCTGTTCCTGGCATGTTGAGGTCCCCCAATACCATTACCCTTCCCTTTCCCAAACTACAGTGTCCCTTGAGATTTGCCACCAAACTTTTTTCCAGAGCCTTTGCCAGTGCAGGTGGTCTGTATATCACTCCGACCTTTACTTTCTTACCCCCCTGCATCATCAGGGTGACCCAAATAGTCTCCACGTTCCCACCAGCCTCCTCTACCCCTCCAATACCAATGCCATTTCTGACTAACAGTGCTACACCCCCCCTTCCCTTCCCATTTTTTCTTAACATAGTGTAGCCCTCCAGATTTAGGTCCCACTCGTGCACTTGGGCAGCCCAGGTCTCAGTAACTGCTGCCAAATCCACCACCCCCTCAACTAGCATTGCCTGGAGCTCAGGCATCGTTTCCTAAGCTCCTGGCATTTATCAGGACCACCTTCCACCCCTTCTCCTTCCCCCCTTTGAGCTTCCATTTATCAGCTCCTGCACCCTGCCTGTTGATCTATTTCCATATCTCCCTAGTCCCCTAGAGGAGTGGAGACCTTGTCCCTCTTTCATATCTGCTGGCACTGCCCCTTTTTTGATCCCTCCCCCTTCACAAGTTTAAACCCCACCTTTCATTGATGAAACCAGCTAGTCTGAGCTTTAGAATTTCCTTCCTCTCCAAATTTAGGTGGAGCCTGTCCCTAGTGTACAGCCCCCTATCCTCCCAGGTCTCCCCCCGTACCCCACCAGACCATACCCCAATTCCCCACACACCACTCCATAAGCCACTGATTTGTCTCCCTAATCATCTTGTTTCCCCACTAGCCCTTGGCACCAGCAGGATTTCTGAAAAGGAGATCTTACAGCCTATGGAAAGGCTTACCCTGGTCAGCTCCTGGAACCTTGCCTGAATTTCTAATTCACCATTTCCATTTATATCATTCATCCCCAAGTGGACTAATATGTCCGGGGTTCCCCACCCGCATTCCTTTGCCAGTGAATACAACTCATGTTTGGTCTTGTGCACCATCAGACCTGGGTGGCATTTGGTTCTGATCAGACAGGTTTTACCCTCCCTGTGCCCCTCCCACTGGATGCCTCTGATCATGGAGTCCCCCAATAACAGTACTCTAGCCTCTCCCTTGCCTGCATGTTAACTCCCTGGGTTCCCCCTCCTTACATGCCCCTCCTCATCCCTGTCTCTCCCCCAGCCAGCTCCTTGCACCTCCCACAATCTGGGCATCAAAGGTATCCCCTTCCCTGTTGTCCCTGGTCTCCCCCTCTACTCATGTCCTGGCCCTCTTCATCCTCCCCACCCCAGTATCCTTCTCTGTATCTCTATCCCCACTCCTGACTAATCCATCCGCCCTATCCATTTGCCTAGTTTGCTTCCTGCTTTCTATCATCCCATTTACATCCTGCACCTTCCTGCCTGTCATGCCCCGCTGTTCCGTAGCCACAGCCTTCTCCTTGCTCACCTGCCCCCCCACTCCTCTTCCCCCATCCTGTCCAGGTCCCACCCTATTGTTCCCCATCTTCAATCCCCACCTCTTGCCCCTTCACTTTTCCTATCCATCCCTGCCTCAGTTTCACCAGCAACATCATCATTATCAACATCCTCCTCCCGCTCCCCTCTTCTACCAATGGGCGCAGAGGGTTAAAATGATTTGTGAGCCATATCCCATCCCCCAATGGCCTGGCTTATTACAGTTATAGCAAATAACGTCTTTGGGCACAGATGTGTTACCCCCACCACAGTTCTTATCAGACTTGGAGTTTAAATGGGAAAAAGAGTGTCTTACCAGAGCTTGGCTGTGACCTCACTGCTGTGACGTCTGTCTGGCCATTTGGTAGTCCTCAGCCAAAGAAACAGCCTTTTCCCCATTTTCCGGTCAATTTTCCTTTACCCAAAGCTGCACATCTGTAGGCAGGATGTTGAGGAACTGCTCCATTGCAAATGTGTCGATGATCTGTGGGACTGTTTGCCCTCTGGCTGGAGTCATTTTATCAGGAGTTCTCCAAGTCAGGTGAATCTCGAGGATTGTCAGTGGAGTTGTACTTCAGAGATCAAAATCTCTGCCTGTAGGTCTCTCCTGAGATGTCATGCCGCTTCAGGATTTCGCTTTTCATCAGGTCATAGTTTTCTGACTGTGCAGTGTCCATACTGCTGTAGGCAAGTTGGGCTTTCCCTGTCAGGTAGGGTACTAGTCTGATTGTCCATTGCTGCTCTGACCATTGGCAGGCTGTGGCAACTCTTTCAAACGTTGTCAAGTATGCCTATATAGCAGAGGGACACAACTTTGTAAGTTTAATGGCTTTTAAGTTGCTTGTGTTTTGTTGCTCATTTGACTGTGTGCCAGATCCTCTTCCTTGGACAGCTTGCAAGGCATCCAGCCATCGCTGCTCCTGTCGCTGCATCTCTTCTCTGTTGCTTCTGTAACTGCAACTCTTCTCTCCTCCGCTGCTCTTGTCGCTGCATCTCTTTTCTCTGTGCTTCTAAACACTGAAGTGCTTTTTCTCTCTACTTCTCTTTTTGTTGTATAGCCCACCCTTTGAAAAAGTCCATTAGGATTTCAAGTTCTGTCACTGCCTGTTCTTTTTCCATAACTGGTGCTAGCTGTACCTCCTCAGCTTGGACTTCTGTCTCTGCTAGTTTGGCTGCCATTCTCCTGGTAACCACTCCTGGACTTGCTGCTGCAGAATCCATACCTTTCTCTATGCTTCCCCGGTACTAGGTCCAGTACCCACGCACAAAACAGAGGCAGTATAGTGCAGTGGTCTAAGGCTCTGAGCTGCAAATCTGGTGACATCCAGCAGACCAGACCTGGGTTTGAATCCCACAGCTTCCACTTGCATACTGTGTGACCCTGAGCAAGTCACTTAACCTCATTGTGCTCCCAGGTCGCTCCTGTAAAAAAGCTTTCAGCTTAGTGTGCTATACCTGGTTAAACAACTAAAATAAAAAAACTCCTGGCTTATAGTATGCATGGCATAAATCCCACTTAGGCTGACACCATCTGTCATCAAAGCACAGGTCAGAAAGCATAGGAAAACCAGGAGCAGTTACAGAATTCACCAAAAATATTTATTTGTACTAGCAGTAACATAAAAAATAAAAGAGAGGAGATCCATCAAAGCTTTCATTCAGTCTCTGTGTCCAACTTGCAAGCAATTGCAGCTCTGTCTTATAAGTCCTTCCAACCCCCCATTCTTAATAGGCATCTTCCAAAGTGTTCTTGTATGTTTCAGACAGGTACTGGCAGGAACACAGTGTGCCTGAGCTGAGGCCCCTTTTCCACAGCTCGTCTGCAAAAGGCTTAAAAATTGCACTCAGGTAACCTCTTGAGTTTGCAATAGCTTTTTGCAATCATCTCAAAAGTGCAGCTATGTAAGAACTTACCATAACAGTAGATCTTCGAGAGAAGCTCATGCAGCAGATAATTACATGTAGGACTCACGTCACCTGGTGGCACGATCACGGCAAAACTGTTCTAGCAATACTCAGGGGACCATCCTCCTGACGTCGGCTCCACCCCCGACGTTCCATCCGGTATATAGGAAGTGACATGCTCCAGTTTTTGTATGCTGGAAAACAGCAGATCTTGCCTGAGGCTCCAGGAGAGATAAAGAAAAATGGTCCACACTCCCCTCGTCAGACAAAAAGAAATCAGAATGGCCAATGCCATAAGAGCCTAACCCTCGGGGGATGGAGGGAAGGAAAGTTGTACCTGTTGCAAGAGCTTCTCTCAAAGATCCACTGTTACGGTAAACTGTTATGTAACTGTACTATCTTACCTTGAGAGGAAGCTCTTGCAGCAGGTAATTACATGTAGGATTGATTTCCAAGCAGTATAAAACTAAGGACAACTACTTGGGAGGCTGGAAAAGGAGAGGCAAAGGAACAGAAGGCCAGAGAGAGTTCCCTCAAGAAATCAAGCCCTGCAAGACTGCAAGGGCAAAGCCTGCTCCGTGTCTGGAAGCTAAATCCAGACTGTAATGCTTGACGAAGGAATGAGCTGTATGCCAAGTAGCTGCAGTACAAATATCTGCTGCCGATACTCTCGAGAGCAGCGAAGGATGTCGCTACTGTTCTAGCAGACTGTCCCGTGACCGGGCCCGAGAGGGGCTTGCCATGTTTCTGATTGCAGAAGGTGATGCAGTTCACCAGGCAGTGCGAAAGGGTCTGTTTGGAGACTGGGCAGCCTAAGGACCTGGAAGCAAAAGACAGAAATAAGTAGTCAGATTTCCTGACCACCTTGGTACTGGACAAATAAAAGCACAGGGTGCGATGGACATCCAGAGTGTGGAAAAGAGCCTCCCCCTTATTGGAATAATTCAGGTAGTACACAGGAAGTTGTACTGCCTGGTTCAATGTCAACTCAGACACGACCTTAGGTAAGAACTTAGGGTTAGTACGCAAATCTACCCTATCTTTGTGAAAAATCATGTAGGGCTCCTTACACATGACAGCCTGAAGCTCCAAATACTCTGAGCAGAGGTAACTGCAACTAAAAACATTTTCCAAGAGAGAAAATGCAGTTCACAATCCGTGGCTAGCTCGAAAGGAGGGAGTGTAAGCTTCTCCAACACAAAAAGCAGGTCCCAATGAGGAACAGGATCCCGGATAGGGGGGCTCTGATATGTAGAATGCCTTGGAGAAAGGCTTTGGACACCTCCAATTGAGCCACTGATCTGTCCTGGATGGGGGTGTGGTAGGCAGAAAGAGCGGCCAGGTATACCTAGAGGCATAACTAAAACCTGACTCCGATAAGGAAAGCAGGTACTTCAGAATTGTGTTGATTGGACAGACCAATGGATCCAATTGTCTTGCTGTGGGCCACTAACAGAAACACTTCCATTTCATGGCATAAGTAGCTCTTATGAACGGCCTCCTCACCTCCACCAGGACTTTTGCCACCTTATCAGAGGCTCCGAATCTAAGCTTAGCAAGGTCTTGAGGAGCCAGGGATGAAGGAGGAGGGAAAGCAGGTTTGGATGAACCCGGGACCTGTTGTCTGGAGATAGAAGATAGGTAAAAATTGGCAAGAGTACTGGAGGTTCCAAAGTAAGACATCGCAGCAAGGGGAACCATATCTGACGTGGCCACAGCGGTGCAATCAAGATCATAGTAGTCTCTTCTAATTGCACTTTGAGGAGGACTCTCTGTAAGAGCGGAAAGGGGGGGAGGCATAAAGGAAAATCCCTTTCCAAGAGAGGGACAACGCGTCTCACCAAAAAACACCAGGCTCGGAATCTAGCAAGCAAAAACTGGGCAGTTTTGAGTTGGATAGAAACACAAAAAGGTCCAGTTCTGGTGTCCCCAGCCTGGTAAACAGATCATTGCCCATGGTCTGGAGGTGAGACCATTCGTGGGCCTGTGACCTCGACCTGCTGAGAGCATCCGCCAATTCATTCTGCATCCCCGGAACATGAATAGTGGAAATGATCAGATGACGACTGATGGGCTTCTTTTTGGCAGGCGAACGATCTGGGGAATCCCCTCCAGAGGAAGACCCTCACTGCATAGAGGCCAACTGTTGTACAAAGAAAGCTTGGAGTGATTTCTGGTGCCTTATGTGGGTCCTGCTGTTAAGGGTCTGGCAGTGGGAGCAGGTGCCAGTGTTGTGGTCTGGGCCCAAGCAGAACAGGCAGGCCGAGTGACCATCCTTGGAGAGGATTTTATATCCGCAGGAGCACTTGTTCATGTGCCCTGTCGGTGAAGTGGACATGCAGAAGATTAATCGGCGAAAAACATGAAAACTGGAATATTTTAAATAAACTGCGGTAAGTACTGGCGAAGAGCTAGTTGAGAGGCAACTAACGTGTGCAATGGCAGGAAAGAACTGGAGTACATGGGGACAGTCGCCTCCTATATACTGGATGGGACGTTGGGGGTGGAACAGACGTCAGCAGGGTGGTCCCCTGGGTACTGCTATAAGAGGTTTGCCATGATCCTGTCATCAGGTGGAGTCAGTTCTACATGTAATTACCTGGTGCAAGAGCTTCCTCTCGAAGCAAGTTCTAGAATTATATACATGTCAAAAATTTCTAAACAAAGGGATCCAAATATCAGTTACATTTCCACATAATGATCTGCATATACTTTTATACCTGCAACTATGCAAAAGAGGAAAACACAAACAGCAAAGGAAGACAGAGACAGCGAGGGACAAAGAATTGTGAGACTATTGGGGTGATCAAATTCTAGGTCTCACAAGAAATTTTGGTTGCACAACCAGACAAGAGACATGAAAAGGAAAGACCAGATTCTTGCATTTATACACTTTCTCCGTAACAACAGGGACAGGGTCCTATTCTACCCTGTCACAGTCTCATTGACAGTAGTGGAGGTGGGGGGTGCTGTAGTCACCACCAGAACAGACGAAGAGGACTTGCCCTCCTTTAATGGAGACTTCAACCTCATTGGCAAAGCACAAGCTTTATCCTTATGCTTGTGCTGATCACTGAAGAGAACTTCAACAATGACTTTTCCTTGTGTTCATTCTAGAAGACTGTAGTGGAGGTGGACAGAGATAGTGTTGCCAAATGCCAGGGAGTTTCCTTCCAGGGGGAGGTAGAGCAAGATGGAGAAGCTGGCTTGGAGGCCATGGCCCTGGCGGCAGCTGCCATAGCTGTAATAGCACTGAAGGTTTCTAGAGCCTTCTTTTTGCACCTCCTTGTGGACTGGTAGAATCCCTGACAAATATTGCAGACCCAGACATTGTGGGACAGGCCCAAACAGCAGACACAAGTAGTGTGAGCGTCTTCCTTGCAGATCTTGTAGCTGCAGGTATGAAACCTAAATAAAAATTCTTTCAACTGCAGCATAGAAGGACATTGATGAGTTAAAGTACAGTACTAAGAAACAATAAAGTCGAAGAAACAACAGTGTTGTTAATCTTCAGGTCAGATAAGTGGTGAACAGTGGGAGAAAAAACAGAGGAGCAATAGGACCACCCATGATTATAGACGCCGACACTGCACATTGTTGTGGTCAGTTCCGGCTAGCAAAAATTTTTGAGTGGTCCTGATGCTGACAGCTTACAGTTTTAAAGGTGTGGCCCAATGGAGGAGACATCCTCAATGAAGATCTATCATCCTCTCATGCTGTGTGGGCAAGAGGATCCCAAAGCAGAGCAGGCCTGTCAGCCTAAACAACACAAAAGGACATTTTTCAATAAGGTACACACAATACTATATACAAACATTATAAAACACACATTTCCTAGAGTGATTTGTGTTTTATGTTTTTAATTAAAAAATAAAAAAGAATGTACCAATCTTCTCCTACATTGCTTAAGTGGGATCTTCCACTTGAAGAGCCCACTTGAAAAAAGTACAGTTACGTAAGAACTTACCGTAACAGTAGATCTTCGAGAACAGCTCTTGTAGCAGGCTACACCATTAGGACTGAAGCCGGCATGTGCCAGGACCCCACGGAAATTTTCTAGCTAGCAGTCTTCAGCGGGGACCACCTCCCGACGCCGGGTCCCGTGCCTCACGCCGGCTTTTAGTACATAAGAAGGGCTCCCCATAATCCTCAGTTCTCGCCGGAGACTCCTGGCCGCTGGACGACATCAGAAGAGGAAACCGAGGATCCGCCACCAGATGGCAAAGACTGAAGAATAGGAATGTCCCATCCTCTAAGATGGGTGCTTGACTACTACCTACCTCCAAAACAGGGGGATGGTGGGCGGGAAGGTACCTGCTGCAACAGCTGTCCTCGAAGATCTACTGTTACGGTAAGTTCTTACATAACTGTACTATCTTACTTCGAGATACAGCTCTTGCAGCAGGTTACACCATTAGGACTGATTTCCAAGCAATAGTGGCAATCATGCACCACTGGGAGGAGGAAAGGTAGAGACCTCGATATTACTCGAGCCTAGGACAGAAGTCCCTGAAGGACGGCTAGACCGAACCCCGCTCTTCACCTTGATGTAATGTCTAGGCTGTAATGCCTGATAAAGGTATGCACAGAGCTCCAAGTAGCTGCAGCGCAAATAGCTGAGGTGGAGATGTTCTTTAACGCTGCAAATGAAGTAGCCACCCCTCTTGTGGAATGACCCTTGACCGTGCCCGGTAAGGGTTTATTGCACTTGTCATAACAGAAAGTGATGCACTGTATGAGCCACCTAGAAAGTGACTGTTTGGAGACAGGAGCTCCTTTCATCCTGTGAGCAAAGGAGATGAAAAGTTGGTCCGACTTTCGGAGCTGTTTGGTTCTGGTCAGGTAGTATCTGAGGCACCGATGCATATCAAGGGTGTGCAGAAGGGCTTCTCCTCAATTAGTGTACCTTGGGAAGTACACTGGTAGATCAATATTCTGATTTAGTGTGAGTGCTGAAACCACCTTAGGCAAAAACTTTGGGTTTGTCCTTAGGGATACCCTGTCCTGGTGCAAAACCAAATAAGGCTCTTTGCACATAAGAGCATGCAATTCCGAAATCCTTCTAGCCGAAGTAACAGCAACAAAAAATAACATTTTCCAAGAGAGAAAACGTAGCTTGCAATCCACGGCTGGTTCAAAAGGTGGCAGCTTAAGCTGCTCCAGGACAAACAGTAAGTCCCAAGGAGGGATTGGATCCTTGATGGGCGGCCTAAGGTGTAGGACACCCCTCAAGAAGGCACAAGTAGTGTCCAGCTGGGCCACCGTCCGATGGCATACGGGGGCATGGTAAGCAGAGATTGCACAAAGGTGCACTTTAATCGAGGAGTAAGCCTGTCCGGAGTGGAAGAGGGAAAGCAGGTAGTCCAGAACCAGCTTTTCAGGACAGTCTAACAGCGGAAAGCCGCGCGCTTGAGCCCACAAACAGAATCTACACCATTTCATGGCATACGTTGTGTGGGCTGCAGGTTTTCTGGTGGCAGAGAGTACGTCTGCCACTTCTTGCGAGACCCCGTATTGCATCATGGCTATGTCTCTAGGAGCCAAGTGTGCAGGTTCAATGAGCATAAGTCTGGGTGGACCAATGAACCCGCCTCCTGAGACAATAGATGGGAGCTGACTGGCAAGGGAACTGGAGGTTCCCAGGATAGCTGGTGCAGAAGAGGGAACCAAATCTGTCTGGGCCAGAAGGGTGCGATCGAAATGAGCGTCACTTGCTCCCTGCGAAGTTTTAAGAGAACTCTCTGGATCAACAGGAAAGGAGGAAGGCATAGAGGAATCTGCCCGCCCAGGAGAGGGAAAAACGCGTCCTCGCCAGAAAACACCAGGCCCTGGATCTAGCGAAGCAAAATTGGGCAGTTTTATGTTGGATGGGGATGCGAAAAGGTCTAACTCTGGAGTGCCCCATCTGTGAAACAGATCCTCTGCCACCTCCTGCAGAAGCTCCCACTCGTGGACTCTGGTCCGAGAGCGGCTCAGACCGTCTGCGATGGTGTTGTCCACTTCCGGGACATGTACTGCAATTAGGTTTGCGCCGTGTTGCAATACCCACTCCCACACTCTCATGGCCTCCCTGCAAAGCGGGTAGGAGTGACTGCTTCCTTGTTTGTTGAGGTAATGCATCACCGCGGTATTGTCTGTTTGTAGCAGAAATGTACCCGGTGGAATCTCTGACTGGAAGGCTTGTAGAGCGTAAAGGACTGCCCTCATTTCCAAAATGTTGATGTGGAGAAGAGCCTCCTGGGCTGTCCACAGGCCCTGAGACTGAACATCGTCCAGGTGTGCTCCCAACCCGAGCCCTGAGGCGTCTGTGGAGAGGGTCACAGAGGCAGGCTGTGAGGACCCCTGCAGAGGTTCCCTGGATTTAGCCACCATTGCCAATCCCGAGATTACGGCTTTCGTAATCCAGACTGGATGCTGCAGATGGTCTTGCCTTTGGTCCCATTGCACCCGTGGCATCCACAGGGTTACCCGCATGTGGATGTGTGCCAGTGGGACTGTCACAATGGCCGCAGCCATGTGTCCGAGCAAGTGAAGGACCAGTCTGGCTGGGACGGTCTTCTTCGCCGACAAGTCCCTGATGAGGGATCTGATGTGTTCCGCTCTGTCCGAGGGAAGAAAAGCTTTCCCTCTGATGGTGTCCAGAACTGCACCTATAAACTGCAGTTTCTGGGACAGCACCAGGAGCGACTTCTCGTAATTGATGAGAATACCCAGTGATTGAAAAAGGGACTGGGTGCAGTGAATAGCCATCATCAGTGCTTCCCTGGAGGGTGCCATGAGAAGCCAGTCGTCCAGGTATGGGAACACGTAGTGGCCTCGTCTCCTCAGAGATGCCGCTACGACCGCCATGCACTTCGTGAATATGCGAGGTGCTGATGACAGCTCAAAGGGAAGAGCTCGGAACTGATAATGGCGGCTCTGAAACTCGAAGCGCAGGAACCTCCGGTACGCTTGAGCAATCGGAATATGCAGGTAGGTGTCCTGCATGTCCAAAGACACCAGAAAGGCGTCCTGCTTCAGCATGGGAATTAGGCCCGGAAGGGTCACTATGCGGAAGCATTTGTAAATGACCAACAGGTTGAGGTCGCTGAGGTCCAGTATTAGACGGAGGTCCCCTGTTTTCTTTGGAACCAGGAAGACGTGAGAATAGTACCCTAGTCCTCTCTGGTTCTCTGGGACATGCTCCAAGGCCTCCTTTTCCAGAAGCGCGAGCACTTCCTGCTGTATGAGCAGGGCATGCTGACCCAAATATCAGGAGAGCAGGGGAGGTCTTGTAGGTGGACTGCCTACAAATTCTGTATAATGGCCTTTTTTGATCAGCTGCAGAACCCACCTGTCGGTGGTGATCGATTGCCACCCTGGCAAGTGGCGTGTGATTCGACCCCCAACTTTCTTTTCCCGTTGATCCTGAGGAGGTGTGGGGGCCGGGAAGGAGTCATGCTGTGGCAGCGTTTGATCCGGCAGGCTGAGCTGACTTTGCAAATCGTTGGCCTCTGCCTGGGGATGACGTGGCCTGGGCCTTGCGGGTGAAAGTGCCCCTCTGCTGTTGGCTGGATCACGGCTGTTGCCTTTGTAGCTGGCCACGGAAACGGCTCTGGTTCCTACGAAAGGAACTAGGCTGAGACCTGTACATAGCTTGTACAGATCGGACTGCCTTCCCTGCGTCCTGAAGTTTGGTGATTACTCTCTCGGAGGCTTCACCAAATAGGAACTCGCCGTTATAAGGGACGTCTAAGATGTTCTTCTGCACGTCCGGGTTAAAGCCGGAGACACGGAGCCAAGAATGTCTCCAGAGACACACGCCTGAGGCTGCAGCTCTGGCTGAAGAGTCCGCAGAATCATATGCAGCTCTGAGCACTTGCGTCCCCACATCCGAACCCGTGCGGAGGAGGTTCAAGAGCTCCTCCTTGTGGTCACCATCAGGCATCTTCTTGACCAGGTCCTGTCCTTGTTCCCACAGTGCATTATGGAATTGAACCATGTGGGTGAGGTAATTCAGTGACCTGATGGCACAAGTCACGGCCGCGTACGTGCGCCTACCCAGGACATCCAATTGCTTGGATTCCTGGTCCGGTGGCTGTGTGCTCAAATGCTGAGGTCTCCGAGACCGGTCATGCGAAGCAGTGATGACCAGGGAGTCAGCCAGAGGATGGTTCGCCAGATACTGGTCCTCCCTAGGGGCCTTGTATAGGCGGTCAACCTTCTTCGGCACTGCCGGAGTGGAGTGCGGACGTTTCCAGGCAGCATTGGTGATGTCCGCAAAAGGTATCCACCAAGGGCGGCACTACCACAGGCTTCGGTTCTTTCTGCCAAAGGTAGCGAGCAAGGCGTTGTCTCTTGGGGTCGAGCTCTTCAGCATCTCACCCCACATTCCCCTGGATGTGCCTCATGATCTCCGCGAAACAGGGATCATCCGGAGGAGACCTGGGTAGGTCGTGTGGGTCCGGAGAGGGAATGCTGATAGGAGAAGGGATCTGGAGCACCCGAGGTGTCAGATCTGGAATCCTCCCCAGACGGAGTGTACCGGTGTCGTCTGGGTCTCTTGGGACTGGGTGATCCTGAGGGGGGATCTAGAGGAGGTCTTCTCCTTTCTGAAGATCTGTCCCAAAGAGGTGGTGTCTGCTCCTTGGGGGTTGGTGACCGTCCTATGGGCCCCTTGGGTGGAGGAGGGGGCGTAGGCGGTGAAGGACTAGGTGGAGGCAGAGTGGGACTAGGAGGAGGATGTGTGGTGACCACATCTTTTTTGATGGTGTCCCACCAGAAGGTAAAAAGTTCCTTTATCTCTGCCAGAGTCATACCTGATGATGGACCTGTCGCCGGGGTCGGGCGTCGGGTCCCCAGGGGTCTCCTGCTCCGGGGAAGGTTCCAGTGGGAGCCCGGCATCTCCGGTGTTGCCCACCTGATCCTCGGGCTGTGTGGCATCCTCCTTCGAGGAGTCCTTCTGACCGGCGTCCGCCGGCGATGGTGGCGCGGTCCTCTTCTCCCCGGATTAGCAGGCGTCAGTCCCTGGCGGCGCCCTCGGAGGTGAATGCCTGGCCGGCGACAGGTGTCGCCGGCTCCTGGGAGCGCCGGTGATGCATGGTCGACGTCGGGTGGGCCAACGTTGGGTCCGACGTTCATTTGAGGAACGTCAGGTCCTTGGTCTTATGAGGAACTGGACCCAATCCATGCGGAGGCTGGGAAACTGACCTGGCATCGGTGTCCCGCCGGCGGGAAGATTTATGGCGCTCCCCAGACTTCGACGAGGCCTTAGATGGAGTGGAAAAGGCCGACGGCCTGGAAGTCTTCAGGGGCTGTAGAGAAGAGGAGCCGCTGGAGGATCTGACCTGAACCGGGGGAGGTTGCGACCGAGCCCTGGAGGGAGAGTGGTCAGATTTTGAGCTGGAGCTTCGGGAGTCCGAGGCCCTCGCAGGGGACCTTGACCTTTCCTTTTCCTGGTGCTGGTGGGTTTTACCCGATGACTCCCCCCGGGAGGAAGGTTCTTTATCCACAGTTTTAAGTTTCTCCTCCAAGAGAAACGCTTGAAGGGCCTTCTGGCGGCAGATCCTGGTGCAACTGTTGAAGCCCTGGCAGAAGGAGCAGGCCTTGGTGTCGTGTTCTGGGCCTAGCTAGCGCACGCAGGCCGAATGTGGATCCTTGAAGGGGATATGTTTGCCGCAGGCACACTTCGAATGGTGACCCTCTACAGAAGTTGTTGTAGAGGACATGAGTTGATCCAAAGTCGAAAGAAAGACTAAAATCGTCGTAGTTCTAAAGGTCGTCGCACGTAGAAAGAGAGATCAATACTGGCGATGTCGACGGCAGGAAAAGAACTGGGGATTATGGGGGGACCGCCTCCTTAGGTACTACGCCCGACGTCGGGGGTGGGACCAGCATCGGAGGCAGTCCCCGCTGAAGACTGCTAGCTAGAGAATTTCTGTGGGGTCCTGGCGCCTGCCGGCTTCAGTCCTAATGGTGTAACCTGCTGCAAGAGCTGTATCTCGAAGTAAGATTTACCTGTACATAGAATGAGATCCTGTGGTTCTTGCTGACTGGTTAAGATCAAGCGATTTATATCACCAAATACAGACACTGTAGCGCTACAATGAGGGGTGTTGCACTACTAGAGGTGCAGTACTTTGGTGAGGCATTAAAGTGAGGTCCCTTCTGCCCACCTCTGGTAGTTAACTAGGTGAAGTTAAAGCAAGGAAAGTTACTTGCTGTAACTCTAGATCTTTGAGAATATCTTCTCCACAGACCCACACTTGTTGATTTTGGGACTGGAGGCACTAGGATCTTGTGAGAGTTAAAACTTGGGGTCAACATGCACACGGACCTAAGTATGGTACCATATCCCCCCTCCCCACAGTGGTGCCAGATCCCACCATGTCCGTTTCTCCCCCCCCCAAGGGAAGAGAAAGAAAGAAAGGAAAAAACATATTGCGCAAAGAAAACTTTTTTGTTAAATGTTTAAAGAAGTAAAATACATACAGGACTGAGAACGGAACATCTCTGAGTACCCTGTGACCTAAACAAGTAGGACTAGAACAGACTTCCAGTAACATCAGCAATCTAATAGCTGTGTGATTTTACATCCCTGACTGCCTCCCTATCTGAATCAGCGAACATCTGCTTGCAAAATGATGACCTCGCCAGCTAAGAACACTAGATCTAAAGTTCTCACCCTGAGGGACTCAGGGATGCCAGCACAAAAACCTAAGGAGCTCCTAACCCAAGAAAAGCTCAGTTTCTGTCTGGAGATGGCTGACTCTGAAAGCCACATGGCTGCCGCACAGACTGCTAAAGAAGAAAGTGCGAGCCTCATTTCTTCTATTCTACAGACTACCAAAACTGTGGCTAAAATAGACCAGACCCTTACATATCCTACAACTGAACATTGGTAAAACGGAACATAGAAATGATCAAGCTAAACTTTGCCTCAACAATGTTATGGGACAAGTTGATAGGCGGGATCAGCTACTTTTCTACTTACTGGCTCGGGACTGGGAGCTCACACACACCGGCTTGATGATCCTGAGGGCCGGAGCTGTAGCAGAATATTAGGATCTACGGCATTCAGGAAGGAGCAGAGCATGCCACCCCCTCCCCCGAGTGTAATCATATTCCTGCAGTCGCCGATCCATGAATTACTCCATCTACCTGCAAATTTTGATCTAACAATGGACAGGGCTCATCATTCTTTGGGTTCAAAATCGATGAATACCAGAATACGGCTCCGATCATTTGCAGCCAAGCTGACATCATATGCTAGCATGGAGGAGCTGCTGAGAAGAGCCTGGCAGCATGGAGGGATAGAATATAAAAGCAGCCATATCTCCTTTGACAATAACTACACCCCAGCAGTCCGGGAAAGCAGACAAGCCCTCTAGCCGATTTTAAAACAGCTTAAGTCCAGAAACCTTCATGCCCAAATACTACATCCTGCCAGATTGAAAACTGAGACACAGAAAGGCACCTGCATCTTTGCCCACCTCCTTGAAGCCTCACAATACCTGGAAGGGTTGGGGATTGCCGTATCCTCTTTGGCCAAAGAGTGACTGGAAAAAGATCTCCTGCAGTCAGTGTGGTTGGTGTCCAGAAAGGGGCTGACACACAACTCAGGCCCTGGAGAAATAAACCCACAAATCTACAAGCGAACATTGGAGCTATGCTGCGGGCTTATGGGGACCTGACAAGGATCAACAGAAATGCTTATCGTCAGGATTCCACCACAGCTCCTCTAGCCTCTGTGAGCAACTTAGAAACTTCAACAGACACTTAAGCAGAGTTTATGCCTCTGATCTTGCGCCTACTGTTTACTTTGATCAGACAGACTGGGCTGTGGTACTGCCAGCATTTGTGATCCACCTATAGCAACTGCAGGCTCCATCCCCATTTTTTTTTTTTGGAAATTGCCAGCCCAGAGCTTTGGACGCCCACCCATGCCTATCCGGTCAATGTGTAATTACTTTTTCACTTTCACTCTACAGAGGGTCGCTCGTAAATTGCAAAGACCATGGCTAGGGATGTGCGCTCCGAGTTGAGCTCCTAAACCCTTGCGGTGGTGCTGCAGGCCTGCACCCATGCCTTCATAATTTGAAATACAGATTTGTTACTCTTTGGGCTATGGTCCCCCTTAGGGCATTTTGGGCGGCATCTGTGCACCTGTTGCTTGCACTCCATGCTGCCTGAACTTGGAGATACCTTTGATTCCCGACACTCGTGGAATATTCAGTTAGTCCTGCACTGCAATGCTTATCTCAAATGTGATGCGCTTTTCACAATTTTTTTTCTAAGAATTGTTTGAAAAGTTTGAGGGTTTTTGTAAAGTTACTGTACTGACATCTAGAGGAGCACCAGTTGGAGTGCACTTGTCAGTGATGGCTGCTGGGGCCGAGGGTGGTGCCCACTTTTAAGGGAGATGCAGCTAATAATTGCATCAGCTAATTTGATTGGAGCCACAAGTTTGGACTGGCAGATACTCCCAGACGAGGCACTGGGAGTACATCCAGGCCCCATCTCACACTATGGGACACTGTTGGGACAGACAGACCATGGGCGGGATAGTACATGGCCATCTCTATTGCCGGTCACTCCCTGCAGGCTCATGGTGGTGAGTGATTGTGAGCCTCCTCCCTCGTAGCTGCCTCCTTGATGCTTGCTCACCTATAAGTTGGGCCGTCATATGGAACTGAAGGGATGCTTGACGGGGAGACAATAAGCATCTATACAGTGGGAGATGGGAGGACATGGGCAGGGAGGTCCCTATGACCCTTCTGCTGTGTTTTGCAGTCTCTGACTACAATTCTCCACTGTGGATTATGAGGGAAGTCCTGGTCTGTAATTTAAAACTATTCTTTACAAACATGGCCATCGGCAGATCCTCAGCACTGCCTGACTGGGTACAGTGACACAATAACTGTAATGGGACGCAGTCATGTCGAAGAGGAATTTATGGAGTGGGGGGGAGGGTTGGGCCTTCTTGAAGCGAGACTTAAGATATATCTGCCTTCATCACCTAAGACAATGCTGATGTCAGGGCAACCAGCAGGTTCAGGGTTGGCTTACCTGCTCTTGTGATCTAGTCTCATCCTGAGATGGGAAAATTGCACCACAAGAGTGGTGCCTTTAGACTGCTCAGAACATGTCTTTCCATCTTTCGGATGAGACATTAAACCCAGGTCCCACCTGCCTAGATTGGTGGTAGTTCAGGTGGATGTTAAAGATCCCATAGCACTTATCGAAAAAGAGTAGGGGAATTTTCCCGGTGTCCTGGCCAAATTTCCCTCATTCACTAAAAATACCAACAGCTTAATCTGGTTCTAGGTCAGTTGGCATTCATCTGTATCCTCCTCCCCCGGGTCGTACCTGAAAATAGGCAGGATTTGTCTAGTGCACCTACCCGGTCAACAAAAACTAAATAACATCACAGTCTAACCTGGGAAGCCAAAGTCAGGACCAGACAGACAACTGATATACTTGTCTCACGAAACAATCTAAATGTCAACACGTAGGTAGGATTAATAAACCCACCTGATACACTACTGATTCTACGGGATCTGATTCCCTGCATCTCACTGTTACATTTCAAGTTGGTTAAAGGTTATGCTGTTAATGTTATCATGAAATATTGTTGTCTGTTTTACTCTGACATGGGGTACACTTTGCTGTCTACGGTGATAACTTTGTTTTACACTACTTCCAACCTGAATATCCAAGCTAAGCCAGTAGTTGGTAATCTTAATAACAATGGCATGTGTCAGCAATAAAATCATGTCATATAATATCAGTGGCATAAACAATCCAATCAAGAGGAAAACGGTTCTTAAGTATCTTAATTCCCAGAGGTGTGATGTCATCTTGCAGAAAACTTGCCTCTCCCCACAGGGGGTGTTACAACTTAAAACCAGAGCATTTCCTAATCTATACCATACCCCCTTGGAGAGGGGAAGGAAAAGAGGTGTGGTGATTTTGCTCTTGGCCTCCTTCCCCTTTGAGGAGGTGGAGGTCATGGCAGACCCGGGGGGCTAGATATGTCATGCTTATGGGCAGGGTGCAGGAGACTCTGGCGACATTAGTAAATGTGTAAGTACCTCCTGGCTTGCCACTGGGCTTCTATTCTTCTATGATACAGCAAACAGAGGAGAAAGCTAAGGGTTTACTAATAGTATGGGGGACGTGACTGGAAGCTGATCTTGAACAGATCCCTTGACACTACCTCTCAGATCCCAAATCCTGGCACCAGAGGAGCCTGCCTATTTGGGAAATTATTGGTAGATCTGGGCCTAGCAGATGTCTGGCGGGTGAAATACCCCCAGACCAGGGATTATACTTACTACTTGCCTAGGTTCAAGATCTACTCTAGACTGGACACTCTGTCTACACAAAAGATATGTCCTCATTCCCCTGCATGTGGATGGGTACTTCCACACTTCTGACCATCAGTCGATTGTACTTGAGATTAACCTCATGGTACCACAGAAAACCATCCACTGGAGGCTGAATGCCTCGCTATTAAAGGACCAAGAAACAGTTTACTGACATAAAAAATGTGATCCAAGTGAACACTGGAGCACAATGCTAGACCAGGAGTCACCCCTCAAATTCTGTGGGACACTGTTACAACAATGGTCGGAGGGAAACTCGTATCGACTGCCGCATCCAAGAAAAAAGTTAGAAACAATTAGAGGAATTAACACAACATCTGAGGTCTCTACAGCACACATGAACAATGAAAATTATGTACATACAGCAATTCTTGATCTTCTCTTGTATCTTCACCATTCATTACTGCTGGGTGTAAGCTGGAGGTGTGCACCTGTACGGTAGCTTTTTTTGGGGGGGGGAGTTGGCGCCATCCCACGAGGCCGATGCACTGCATGGCACACAAGGGTTGGCCGTTACATGCCGGAGAGGATGAAACAAAGAGGGATAGAGAAAACCAAAGTGAGGCAAGAGAGCCAATGGATAGGAAAAGGATATAAACTAAAAACGGAAAAAGTCAACCAGAGGACAGAGTGGTTGGACTTTTTTACCCTAAGAGGCCATGGGGCCCCAACTCTTTGGGCGGTAGCACAGGAAAGGAAGAAAGGAAGAAAGAGAGAAAGAAGAGAGAGAAAGACATAGGATACATAAGGGAAGTAGGGGGGCCCTCAACCATGTTGAGCTGGAAAACCATTGGCGTTTTGTTTATTATCCTCAAAAACATGAAAGGTATGAAGACAGTGGAGCATGGCTCCTGTCAACTTCAGGGACCACTGGATAGAGGTTCAAAAAAACAGATTACTCACCTGTAACAGTAGTTCTAGGAGTGATATATGTTGTTCATCCATACTGTTGGCATGTCCCTTCCCCTTTAAATCTTGTAGGAAGTTTTGAAGCTGGTTCCTCCCACCCACCCAGGTGGTATAACCCTCGGCTCTGCCCATGACGCCAGATCTTGGCTTGCTGGAAGTCAGGTTTCTGCGCCGCAGCTAGGGAGGTCGGGTGGGTCAGTGTGGGTGAACATATACCACTCCTAGAAAGTTTGTTACGCAAGAACTTACTGTAACAGTAGATCTTTGAGGTACAGTCTCTTGCTGTAGGTTATTACTCTTGGGAGTCCACTAGGTGGAGCTGTCACACGGTAGCTTCTTCCAGCAGTCTTCTATAGGACCACCCCCATACATGACTTTCTCTGGCTGTGTATAAAAGGGGGTTGCCCCAAGTACACACTGTTTACTGCCAGCTGCAGCACGCATAAGGCAGAGGACTGAGGGAAACCGAGGGACCAAGGGAAACACCCAACCCAATGTCTGGAGAAGCAAGGACTCTGAGGAAAAAGAAATAGGCAGGGTGACGGAGGGTGGGAACGGTCCTACTGCAACAGATCATACCTCTAGGATCTATCGTTACGGTAAGGATTTAAATAACAAACTATCTTCTACGGACAGGTCTCTTGCAGTAGGTTATTACTCTTGGGAGAGTACCAAGCAGTTATACTAAAGGCAGAGCAGGAAGTCGGGATATAAGCCGCGGCACCAAGCAACGCCAAAAAAGACATATCCGTGAAAATGGAAAAGAAGCGGCAAACGCGCACCAGGCAGAAGTCATGGAGGAGCTGCAAGACAATCCAAGAGACAGCCGTGTGATCCCAGACAAGGGACGGCGTCACATAAAGTCAAGTCATCCCAATTGCACCCTTACCAGGCGGATAAGCCACGGGTGAGTGAGGAAATGAGTACTCCCCAAAGGGACGGTAGGAATAGGGCCATGCCAATGATGCAACCTGCCGAGCAGCAGGGGTCAAGAGGCCATGGCAAGCAGGAAATCCAGTAGAGCTCCAAAGCGCGGATAGCGTGGGAGGTAGTGGACAGCAGTGGGGCGAGACGCCCATAGATCCCACAGCAAGGGGACAATGAAGGGCTCCAGGAGGGAGAGTAGCAGAGGTCCCCAAGAGATCTGTGAGGAGGAGCAACGAGTCCAGTAACGGAAGCAAGCCTCCATAAAAAAGGGTTGAGAGCTCCCCAGGTTCTTCCAAGGCCTGCAGAAGGAGGCGTGGGAGAAGCCCCAGTGAGCAGTTAAGGCACAGGGGTGAGCCCGGGCCAAGAGGAGGAAAGGCACGGGTCGGAGGGGCCGACAGGGCAGACCCCTGAACTGCCCTACCACGGTCCTGTGCAGCCCCCTGGAACAGGGTCCAGGAACACGACGGACCGCCCAGAGGAGTGGGAGCTGGGGTCTGCGGCAGAGCACGATAGAGGTCCTGTACTGACCTCAGGGTATGCCCCGAGGCTTGGAGGGAATCCAGAATGGCCTGGGCACCAGGGCTAAATAACTGGTCCCCTTAGAAAGGGTCACTGACAACCTACATTTGAATGTTGGGAGCCAAACCAGACACCCGGAGCCAGGCATGGCGGAGTAAGGTGACACCAATGGCGTCAACAGCACCACAGCCCACCCAAAGCAGGTGATGGGAAAGGGTGGACAAGGGGACAGAGGCTGAGCCAACCGGGCTGATTCCGGGAAGGGTAGCAAGGAGGACAGCACGTCAATAGCCAAGGCACCCAGGGTGTGGAGGTACTGGTCCATATGGGCCAGATAATTAAGGATGTGCAGTAGCAAGGTATTGGATGCATAAACCTGCTTGCCAAGGTGATCCAGGCGCGGGGATTCCCGATCTGGTGGCACTGTACTAGTGTGACGGGGCCGAGAGGTTCAGTCATGTGCCGCCGTAATGACCACCGAGTCAGCCGCAGGGGTGGTGGACAAAAAGGGTGGCTTGGCAGGGCACAGTAAAGTCAGTCAGACCCATGGAGGGTGGGCGGAACGGAAGCAGGACAGCACCAAGCCTGAGACACTGCATTGGCATATACAGGAATCAAAGGAGGCACAACCAGGCCAGGCTCCTCGGGTAAGCAAAGGTAGTAGGCAATGGACTGGCGAAGGGTATCCGGCTTCCCAGCGGGGAAGCGGAAGACTTCCTGAATCTGCAACATCAGATACCGGAAAGAGGCATCCGGAGGGGCAGGCGGGATATCATCGAAGAAAGACGAGACGGAAAAGGGGGAACCAGGACCCCCAGAGTCTGGGAAGCCCACCTCGGGGGCGGGGGCCTCGAAGGGATCCTCCACATCCGAATCCCCATAGGTGGAGTCCAGATACACAGGAGGGGACAAGGTGGGAACCACCGGATCCGAGCGAAGGTACTTGGGCGGGGAGGGGGAGGACCGGCACGGCGGAGGACCCAGAGGGAGTCCAATGCCCAACTGTGACCCAGGAACTGAAGGACCTCCAGAACGATGCGGGCAATGCCCAGCACCTGGGAAGAGAGGAAGTCCACAGATGGAGGGCACCCAAGAGTGGTGCTCAGAGGGGGGCGAGGCACCCCTGGGACAGTGGTCCCTGAGGAATGAGGGGTGGTACCCCAGCCCCAGCAGGGTGGTACAGGAGGGGCAAGGAAGTCAGAATAGGAACCTCGGGCAGCAGGGAGGGGGTCACCCGAAAGGCGGACATATGACGACAAAGGAAAAACCCCATCTAACGCAGAAACATGGCACTCATGCCAGGGCGGGCAGGTGGGAGGAACCAGCAGAGGACCCCGGGAATGGGAACGGTCCAGGGGCGGAGGCCCCCTCCGACAACAGGGGAATATGCCCAGACGATGAGGAATGCTGCGGAGGATGTCCCATTGACGGGGAAGCCGCCCCATCAACGAAAAATGTATTCCAGACCTCCCATCGATGGGAGGAAGCATCCCTGTTGACGAGGAATGCAAATCCAGTTATCCCATTGATGGGGGAAGCCGTCCCATCAATGGGGAATGGTCCGTCGATGGAGGAAGAGCTCCAGTTAATGAAGAGAATAGCAGAACAATGTCCTGTCAATGGGAGAAGCCTCCCCAAAGACGAGGGATGAGCCCCCGTTGATGAGAGAAAGGCTTCAGTGTCCCATTGACGGGGGAAGGCCTGTCAACGGTGGAGACAGAAAAACATGGTCCGTTGACAGGGGAAGCCTCCCCATCGACGAGGAACATGCCATCGATGGGGGGACAGTGCGCGTCGATGGGCTATGGCCCGTCGATGATGAGGGGAGCAATGAAGGATCCACTGACGGGGAGCAGCCTCATCGACAATGAACGCCCCATCAACGATGGAGGAGCCACTGTCGACAGAGTAGATCGGAGGGGGTGTGAGGAATGTGAATCTTGCTCCCTCCGATGCTGGGAATGAGAGCCTTGGCCCGGGGTACCCTCAACACGGGCCCCCGAGGTCTGTCCCAGGACAGCTGACTTATCAGCCATGGACAGAGTCCCCAGCTCAGCAAGACAGCATGGGCCAAGGAGCAGCGGGGTGCTGTGAGGGGATCACAGCTCCTCTGACAGAAAGACAGCCAGGGGGGTACTGTGAGTGGATCACAGGCCTGGGTCCTGGAGGCAGAAGATCCAGGGGCTGTGCTGGAGGCACAGGCCCAGAGAACACAGTAGGAAATCAGGTTTAAGTTCATGTCGAAGACTGCAACACAGAAGACTGAGCTAGCTGCCGTGCGTGCTGAAGCCGGAGGGAACATGAACAGTGTATACCTGGGGCCACCCCCTTTTATACAGCCAGAGGAAGTGATGTATGGGGGTGTCCCTATAGAAGACTGCTGGAAGAAGCTACGGTGTGACAGCTCCACCTAGCAGACTCCCAAGAGTAATAACCTACTGCAAGAGACCTGTCCATAGAAGATCTAATGTTACAGGCGAGTAAGCTGTTTTTCTAGGGATGCGGATATGTTGTTTTATTCACACTTGTTGCCAGACTCCTAGCAGTTCTCTGGAAGGAGAGAGGCAAGACGCACACCTCCTACTTTGGGAACAGAAACTGGAGAACGGAGGCCCCAAAACCAGCATCCTGGCATGATTCAAGGTCGATGTGGTAAAGGGTGATGAAGGTGTTTGGTGTCTTCTAGGTAGCAGCCCGGCAGATTTCCTGGATAGGGATGTCCCTGGAAGCAGCCACCAATGCAGCTGTGTGGTGGGTGGAATAAGCTCTTAGCCCTATGGGAAGACTCCCTACCCACCAACCTATAGCACAGATCAATGCATGATGTAATCCATCTGCCAATCATCCGCTTTGCTGTAGGCCTGCCAGGTGCGGCTTCAGCGTAGGTGACAAACAGCTGATGAACCTCTCCCCATAATAGGAGAGAGAGCTCGTCTCAGGTCCAAAGTAGAGAGCCTGTACTCGACATCCGAGGTGTAGTTCGGGTAGAACACAGGCAGAGTCAACACCTGGTTAAGGTGAAACTCTTGACACCACATTCGGGAGGAATTTCGGGTGGGGGGACAGGACAACTTTGTTCCTGTGGAAGACCAGATAAGGGGAGTCCACCGAGAGTGCCTGGAGCTCCCCTGTCCTTCTGACAGATGTAACAGCCACCAGGAAGGCCATCCTCCACAAGTGTGACATCGCACACTTGTGCATCAGTTCAAATGGCTTGCCCATAAGCTTTGCCAAGACCAGCAGTAAATCCCACAGAGGCGGAGGTTCACAAACTGGAGGGGATATGAGATCAAGGCCTTTAAAAAAGTGCCAGACCACCTTCTCCTGTGCCACCTTCTGTTGACCGGCCCGCGTCCAGTAAGCAGAGATGGCTGCCAGGTGCACCTTAAGGGTCGAAGGCCGCCTTTGGACAGAGACCAAATGTAGAATAAAATGCTGGCCACGGGACAGGACAGAGGGTCCAGGCCCTTCCTGACACCAAATGGAAAATCTTTTCCAATTGAAGGCATATCATTTTCTGGTTGACTCCTTCCTGGATGCTTCCACTACTGTGAATACATCCTCAGAGAGACCAAAAGCCTGGAAATCTAGCCGCTCAGGTACCAGGCTGTGAGGTGCAGGGATTGAAGGTCCAGATGGAGGACCTTCCCCAGATAGAAGGATATCAGGTCCAGGCATGCTGGAAGACACCTCGGGGGCCTATTGCTGAGGAGATCTGGATACCATAACTGGCAGAACCAGTCTGGGACTACCAGGATCACCTGCTCCTTGTCCCTCCTCACCTTGAGGAGCACCTTGTGGATCAAGAGAAATGGAGGGAAGGCGTAGAAGAGGCCTGGGGTCCATAGCCTCGAGAAGGCATCCTCCTACAGTGATCCCCACTGAAAGGGGCGGGCACGAAACGGCCTCAGCTTGGTGTTTTCCCTAGAGGCAAACAGGTCCACCAACCGTTTGCCCCAGTGGGAGAACAGACTGTAGGCTACCTCTGGATGAAGAGACCACTCATGCGATATCTCACCTATGTGGCTGAGAGCATCCGCCAGTTGATCAGAGGCTCCTGCCACATGGATGGCTAGGCGATCTGCCTCCAGTCAGCTCACAAGTGTCCAGATGTGGAGCGCTTCCCTGCACAACAGCCAAGAATGCATGCCGCCCTATTTGTTGTGGTAGTACACGGTCGTGGTATTGTCCGCCTGGACCTGAACCACTTGACTCCGAAGCTGAGGAGCGAACACGGACAGTGCCAGTCTAACCGCTCTGAGCTCCAACAGGTTGATGTGGTAATGGGGCTCCTCGGGGGTGCAGAACCCCTTGGCCCCATTGTCCTCCATGTGGGCTCCCCAGCCCATGAGAGAGGCATCGGTCATGAGGACGACCATCTGCTCGGGCTGACAAATGGGATCCCTTCCTGCATCTGGTCTGGGACGGTCCACTATTGGACAGCATCCCACATCTCCTGGGTCACAGTGATCAGCTGATTAAAGTGATCTAGGCGCGGAGTCCACTGGGCGGCCAGCTCCCAGCTGAAGGGGGCGCATATGCCACCGGGCCCACTGGACCATGGTGGTGCAGGCTGCCATGTAACCCAGAAGGCGCAGAAAGTCCTGAGCAGGGCACAATTGCCCAATCAGAAATGACTGGGCAAAGGAGGAGAAAACCTCCACCCTGTCTGCCTGGAGCTGGGCTCTGGCTCAGCGAGAATCAAACTCTGCCCTGATGAAGCACATCACCTAGGAAGGCACGGGCTCTGACTTGGCCTCGTTGATCAGAAGGCCAAGTTGAGAGCAGGTCTGGAGGGCCAGGTCCCTGGACCTCTCCACCTCTTGTTGGGTGGAACCTGCTAAGAGCCAATCATCGAGATAGGGGTATATTCTGAACCCTCAACGCCTGAGGTGGACTGCCACCACTGCAATGCATTTGAAGACCTGTGGGGGCCGATGACAGGCCGAATGGCATGGCTCGGAACTCGTAACGGGTTCCCTCTGCCCTGAAGCGGAAGAACCTCTGGTAAGACGGACAGATCGGGACATGAAAGAACGTGTCCTGAAGATCCACAAAGCAGAACCACACGTTTTGCTCCAGAGATGGTGTGATCTGAGACACAGTTACCATCCGAAAGGTGCATGGCCTGAGATACTGATTCAGGTTGTGAAGATCTAGAATGGGGCACCAGCTCCCCCCCCCCCGTCTGCTTGGGGACCAGGAAGTACCTGGAAACGAACCCTGGATCTACTGGAGGATCTGCCACTCCGAACCACTGCCTCTTTGAGGAGGAGCTGGGCTATGTTGTCTCTCAGAGCCAACTGAGTGTTGACAGATACTCTCTCTTCCCGTGGGGTGCGGGCTCGGCTGGGAGGGTACTGCTCGAATTCCAGAGGCAGACCCTGGCCGACCACTTCTAAAACCTACCTGTCCATGGTAACAGCGGGCTAGGCGGAAAGGAAGTGGCAGAGCCGACCCCCCCAAAGGAGGGCCCAGAGCTGGCGTGATGGGAACAGGGGTGGTTACCCCTATCCCATCACTGGGCAGGCTTGGAGGAAGAGGGTCCAGGGCCTGAATCTCGGCCTCCTTTATGAGCCTGGTGAGGTCTGGGCTTGGGTTGGGGGGTGCCAAGCCTAAGCCTGCTACTGACCTCCATGAAAGGAGGGCTGCTGGACTGCAGGGGAAGAATGCCGAAAAGGCTTTGTCTGCTGCTTCTTAGGCCCAAAAGCACCTTGGGCAGAAGTAGCATCCAAGGTGGCACTGGACTGTTCGATGCGCTGAAGATGACCATCTACACCTGGGCCGAAGAGATCGGTGCCCAGGAAAGGAACATCAGCCAATCTGTGATGAGTATCCACCGTGAAGAAGGAGAGTCTCAGCCAAGCCCTGTGGTGGGAGGAAACTGCGGCTGCCAATGAATGAGCACAGAAATCCCCAATGTCCAGGGCCGTCTGGAGCTGCTGCTGCTTAGCAACTGCGTGGTTTTGGTCCTGGACTTGGTTGACCGTCCACGGGGAGATGTGGGAGGACTTCTTCCAAAGACCCCAATAGGACATGGGAGAAGTGTGCCATGATAACAGCCGAGCTTGCCTGACGGAGGCCTAAGGAAGAGGCTGCACAGACCTTCCGAGCAGAGTGGTCCAATTTCTTGGACTCCTTGTCTGGAGGTCTATCGGTGTTGGCAGAGCTGCCTGTACATCTGAACACAGCGGCGGTCACAAGGCTCTCGGATGAAAGGTGCCCTGTGAACCCCGCAAGGGACCTGTGGGCACTGCGTACTTGCGGGCCATCTGGCTGGACGGAGCTGGGCAGGAGGCAGGGTGCTGCTAAAGTTTGAGGGCCGAGCTAACAATAGCTTCGGCCACCAGAAAGGCTTCCATCAGGGTATCCCCTCTCTTGAGGATATCCATGAGAGGATACTCTGCCTTTTTCTGGATTGGCTCCAGGGGCATATCCGTGGACTCGGATATTAGGCGGAGAATGCCCTGAAAAGACGAAAGGCCTTCCTCCGTTGACAGATCACTGGTCGACTCATCATCCAGTGGATGAGAGTGTAGGCTGGTGTCATCTGAATCCGAAGTATCCAGATACAACGGTTGGCCACCCTCAACTCTCCTGGGGTGATCAGGCGTAAGAGTGAGAGAGTCTTGGAGGAAGCCCAGTGTCCGGCTGAACTTCCTTAGAAGGAGCCCCTCCCACGTGCTGCTTAGGCAGTGGTTCCACCATAACTGGTGGAGACACCGGTCTGGGCCGAACCGGAATGGTTTTAGCCGGCTCTGTGGATGGGGGAACCAATTTTACTGTTTCCAGGGTAGTCTGCTTCGGCCTGGGAAGCAAAAGCCAAGTAATGGCTGGGGTCGGCTTATGTCTGGACAGAATCAGCTGTTGCCACTTGAGGTCCTCGTAGCGTTGACGGAGTTTCCATCAAAACCTCTCCTCAACCAAGGAGGACGACCGATGGTGTCGCCTCTTTTTAGAGCGCTTGTGTGCCTTCCTCGGACTGTTAGTTGAGGGGGTCCAAGACCTTGATCGAGATCGGCAGGCTGACTCAGTTGGTCAAGAGACTCCAGCAGGACCAGGGTCTTCCCGGGATCAGGGACCACCTCCTCAGCGGGTTTCCTAGAGGGCTGGGTCTCCTCATCAGGAAAGAAAAGGACCGAAATCCTAGTGAGGGAGTCGGTGACCGGAGTCAGAGACAATGGATTGATCAGGTCGAGAATAATCTTGACATTGTCGATCGAAACTTCGGTCGACTGGTCTGATGGCAGAGCCGAGAAGCCAGCGGACAAAGAGGCACTCTCGACCGAGGTCGAAATGGACGGCTCCTGGGACCGAGATTGCTCATGATCCCAAGAGCGTCTCCATCGAGACGAAGATGATCCCGGTTCCCTATCCCTTTTACGGGACCGAGAGGAGTAAGTGCCTGCAGGACCCTTGCCATTAGTCGGGAGAGAGTGACACAACTCTTGGAAGGAACCCGAGAAAGTGGAGCCCAGGTCAAGTGGAACGAAGAAACCTTGAGATGAAGATTTCGTGATGCAAGCAGCTTCCTTCTCCAAGGCCTGCATGCGTTTCAATGGTCTGGCGGATCCCGCGGCTGCAGAAACCACCCACCGGGCCTCTTTGGACTTCACCGGCAGGTTCCGTTTTTCGGGCCTGCCCAATTTGAGGCATGCAAGATGGTTGTCGACGTTCGGTTGAAATGCAAGTCAAAACTCGCAGTCTTGGTGCCATGGCCGGCACCAAGACAGTAGATGCACGCGGTATGCAGGTCAGTGCGTGACATCTTCTGGCTGCATGGGCACCAGCGAAATCCCGGGGAAGACTTGTCTGCCATAATTGAGACATAGCAGTCGCTAAATCGCCAATGCTAACAAGATGAATTTTCAAATCAAGGATTAGCAAGCCAGCCTACAAAATGCGACGGCACGTGGGAGGCAACCTGAATCTTCCAGCAGAAAGGAAGATCAGGCATCAAGGGGCGGAGCCGAGGTTTATACTACCCAGATGGGTGGGAGGAGCCACCTTGAAGACCTTCCGGCAAGTTTTAAAAGGGAAGGGACATGCCAAGAAGTGTGGATGAACAACATATCCACGTCCCTAGAACTACAACTATTACCACAGGGTCTATGTCTTAGGTAGAGGGCACAGAAATCCAGAACAAGCAAAACCAGTGCACCTGAGAATTCTATGATCCTCATGAGGCTCTAAGACACAGACTCCAATCTAAATCCCAAGTTCTTGTGTATAACTCCTGGAGTTAGGAAACTGGAACTATGACGTTTAGCATCAGAGACCAAGCCTTTGCTTGGCTCCTACTCTATACCTGCAGAATAAAAATCAGATGTACCAAGTTCACAGAATTGAATTCACAATTTCCTACAATTAAGAAATGTCCTTAAGACTCAAATCAACAATGAAGTCTCATTCCCCCCATTCATATTCTGGATAAACTATGTACAACTAACAATGGTTACAAATCTTTATATAAAATGATTTTAGACTCCAAATCAGACCCGGTTGCAGCATTGCGTAACACATGGCAACAAGAGTTACAGATTCAGATATGTATGCAGAAATGGGAAGAAATTTGGGACATGACCCTAAAAGCTTGCAGAGAAGTGAAGGGTAAGCTTATTCAATATAAAATAGTACATAGATGGCATTACACTCCTTATAAACTAGTCAGACTAGGGCTGTCAACGGACAAGACATGTTGGAGATGTCTAAGAGGCAAAGGTACATTATCACACATGCTTTGGTCCTGTTCAGTGTCACTGACCTTCTGGAACAGCATACTGTCGATCTGTGAAAAGACAACAAAGCATGAAGTTTTATGCACAACAAAGCTGGCAATTTTGGGGATTTGTTCAGAACTTTCGCAACACTCTTACCATCAAAAACGATGGTTGCAGGCAGCATTCATTGCAGCAAATAATATCATTCTGAGACACTGGAAAAACACAGACACACCAACAGTGAAGGAATGGCTACAATACCTTTACAGTAGAGCCAGCTAAGAAAGGGTAGCCTACACCAATATTAATAGACTAGACAAGTTCCTCTCCATTTGGGAACCCATTCTTAAGCAATTTAAATCCTTAAGTTGTATTATTTGTTTTGTTGTTGGCGAGTACAGTGTATTTTCCAAACTCCCTTTACCCTATTTTTTGCATTTCTTGTATCATTCTAAATTCTATGCATTTTTTCCTGTCTCATGCTAGTTTGTAGTAGTGTATAATAGTAATTAATTTATACACATTTCAGTTTTGGTCTCTTTGTAATCACATTCCTGATCTATAGTCTAGTAATTTGTTCTTTCTTAGAGGCAAGTGTTATTGGGCTAAAATGTTTTGAATTGTATTTATATCTCCATTTGCATCATTCCACTGATATGTTATATATTCTTTTCTTAACAAGAAAAACTCAATAAAATTATGAATTACACAAAAAGTGTATCAAGTTCACAGTATGCGCCCTTCCCTGTACCGTAACAACAACATAACACCAGAAAGTGTAGAGGTTGCAAATACCAGTAGCAGAGATTCTGGCTGCCTCAGTTTTGTCAAGGCTGACACCATGTAGCAGGAACTGAAGTAGACGACTCATAATCTGAAGCCTAAGCAGACTTTTCCAGTAGTTTTTTTCTTTTCCTAGAGGTGTGCTTACATTACGGCAGCATTCTTGCATTTCAGCTTTGTGCAGCAATGCCGTTGTTTTAAGCACATCCACATATGAGAGATGTAGATTGGTGGACAGCCTGTTTTTCTCCCTTGACCTTATCCTCATTATCATCCTTTAAATTCCACCTCTTCCCCCTCCCTGTGCTCAATTTATTTATTGATTGATTTATCCATTGAATTTTGTTGATCCTGTATGCCCACTGAGACTAGAAGTCCCTTTTTCAGGGGCGACCAGTGGGAGAGGGGATACAGATGGTAAACAACTAAAATAGAACCAGATTAAGCTGTTGGTGGTATTTTTAGTGAATGGGGGAAATTTGGCCAGGACACCGGAGAAGTGTAAGACTGGGGAGAGGGCCTCCTCCCCGGTCTTGTATACTACTAGAGGCCAGGAGACGGAGAATGAAAATGAGAGCAAAATGGACAAGAAAAAGATCAAGTGGCATGAAAAAATGGAACGGAGAAATGAAGAGACTGAACGGAAAACTTATTCCAAGGAGACGGAGGGAGATGAAGATATTTCTGTGAGTACAAACGTCATTTCTAAAGAATTTCAGCTTAAGAGTAAAATGACAGAGGATTGCAAAAAAAAAAGCCAGAAAATATTGCTGAAAGTAGTAAGGTGACAAGGCTGGATTCCTGTCAGGCTCAGCCGAGTGTGGATGACGTGGTAGCATCAAAGTGAGCCGCTCCCACAGGTTCTGTCAAACAAGCATGCAAACTGTCAGCCCAGAGAGGAAAGGCTAAAATAGGTCAGAAACGGCTTGGCCTAGGAAGGGTGGCAGAAAATAAAGATGCAACTCAAATGGAAACTGAGGAGATTAAGGAGGAAACAGAAAGTAAAAACCTGGAAGAAAATATACAAAATAAAGGCAACTTAGAGGGAAAGCAAGTAACAGAAATGGAAATGGTGGATTCGGAAGTAGAAACTTTTAGAGATTTTGTGGATACTCCTGACTGGGTAACCAAGGCCTTGCTAGATGCAGGATGGAAGAGGAAAGACGACGGGTCAGGGTGGGACCCGAACTGGCCCAGTATGTCAAAAGCTACTGAAATGTTAGAACAAAAAACAAAAGAAATGCCTGAGGGAGATGAGGAGAATGCTGATTTTTTAAAACCAGGAGATGCAACTTCGGAGGAAGACAAAACAAAAAATAATAATATCAAACAGTGATAATAATAACAATGAAACATCTATGGAGCTAGAACAAAAAACAATTTTAACTGAGAATGAAATGCATAATGAGGAAGAAGGCCAGAAGGAAAGGCCTCGGAAAGGAAATACCCTGGAAAAACTGTTCCCCAAAGAAGAGAAAGCACAGGTCAAGAGACGCAATGCAGTACACTTAAAGTTTAGAGGGCCTACAGAAGAAGTACCGGACAGACTGTTTACTGGGAAACAACTATTAATGACAAACATGAAATTCTATCCCTATGAAATATACACCCTTATACATGCTCCTGGCAGCACAGTGTTTGATGTTAGTTTTAAATATGCAGGGGGTTTAGATCGCTTCTGGAAACTGTATCAGTTGAAAAACACAGAAATATGGAGAGAGTTTACGGCTATTCCACTAACAAAACCTAGCTTTAAGATTGTGACTGTACTATTTAGAAATGAGGGCATGAATGTGGTGGATATTAATTTTTGGATAAAGCAGAGGGGAACCATGCATGGGCCACGTGAACCTATTTTGGATGAAAACTGCTTATGGATTTGGGGGGGGGTGGAAATATAAAATAACTCTGAAACAAGTGGATGGAGAAGTAATGCACCTTCCAAATTGCTGTTTTTTGGGACAGAATAGAGAAATCATGTTCTATGAGGGACAACCCTGGGCCTGTTACAGGTGTGGCGAGTGAGGTCACCTTAGTAATGCATGTGGGAAAACAAAGTGTGGTCTGTGAGGGATGGCGGGACACTTTGGGGTCACGTGTAAGAACAAAACCAAATGTAGCCTATGTGAGGAGGAGGGGCACTCCTTCACCAAATGCCCCTGGGCCTCTCACAACAGCCCGGAGACAGGGGAAAGGGCTGAACAGGATGTTTATTTAGTGGTGACCCAAAAAGAAAACAATAAACAAGATAAGGTTGTTCTGGAGGCTTAAGAAGACGAGATAGACGGGAAACAGAATCAGAAAATAAGGAAAAAGAAACAGCCTGTGATGAAGGGACAGAAGCAAAAGGAAATAAAAGGACAAACAAAAAATGCAAAAACTGAAGGAAGTTACACAGTGGTTACTAGATCAAAAAAACAGAAGCAGAATCTCTTTGATCTCTTTGAAACAAACAATTCCTTGTGAAAAAGATTGAGAAGGGGTAGAATTGTCAAGCCAACATACTTTACTTCAAGACAAAGAGTGGTCCATGATGGACAAGGTTTCTGAGGGAACTAATACAGGCCTTTCAGAGGATGAGGAGGAAGATGAAGGAGACACAACAGATACACAAGTACCAAAGAAAAGGAAGAAATCTAAAGATGGTTGATCTATACATAATACAAACAATAACATGGAGAGTCTGAAATGTATTACCCATAACACTATTAAGAATAAGCATAAAAGGAAGACTGTGTTTAACATTTTAAGTGATCTTAAGAAAGATATATATGTGTTCCAAGACACAAGACTGCACACAATTGAAGAAATAAACCAAACTCAAAAAGATTGGACCTGGGGGTCATCATTATGGTCCATTGGTACTGAAAGGTGTACAGGGGTGGGGTGGCTTTTATATCCCAGGAAAGTAAAATTTCAAAGGTTATAGATCTTGTACCTGGTACAGCTTTGCCTGTAGATGGGATTATCAAGAATAATTTTGTCAGATTTATTGTGATATACAATCCTCAAGGGAAAAAAAAGAATGAAATAACATAATGGGTCAAACAGAACCTTTTTTTGCATACATCAAAATTGGTAGTTTGGGTGTGGGGGGGGGATTTTAATTGTGGGTTGTCTAAAAGTGACTGAGGAGGGCTATATCGAAGATTTATTGTGACCCAGTACATCTTAAAACAATATTAGAGAAGGCAGGGATAGTGGATGGGTACAAGATTAAAGGGAAGAAAGGGGAGTATACTGTACCTCTTTTAGGGGCTCACATCCGACAAGAATAGATTTTTGGATGATACAATAAAGAATAGAGATCTGTAATATTAAAAGTATACCAATGGAAACCTCAGATCATACGGCTGTAGAAACTGAAATAAACCTAGAAAATAGAATGAAATGTGGTAAAGGATTTTGGAGAATGAACTCTGCTAAATTACAGGAAGAAAGGTACATACAGGAAATGTTAGAAAATAAGTTAACAGTGGTAGATTTATATGAAAGCATGTCGGAATGGTGGGAAGACACCAAAGGGGAGAGTAAACAATTTTTGATCGAAGAAAGTCAAAAATGTGAGGCAACAGAATATGGGAAATATTTATCTTTAAGGGCCAAACTTTATAAACTGATGAATAGGTAGGCAAGAGAGAAAGTGGATGAGTCTAAACAAATTGAGAGAGTTAAGACACAGCTGAAAGAATATCAGCTGAAGAAAGTTAAAGCGCTAATTATGGCACAAAAGAGTGGCACTCAGGGCACTAAGTACCATACAAATTCCTATGATAGTAGTAAAGAGAGAGAGAGTGGCCAGTAGAGTATCGTATGAATTACAGGATGGAAAGGGAAAAGCTTATTTCAGATATAGGAAATATTAAATGTATTATACAAGAGTTTTTGAGGCAAAAGTATTAACAAGTGGAGGGGTAAGGTGAGGGAGGATTTGTTTACAACTAAAATTCCAAAGCTAGAGGCAGAAGCTAATAAATACAGGTTGCTCACCTGTAACAGGAGTTCTAGGAGCGGTATATGTTGTTCATCCACACTTTGTGGCAGGTTCCTTGCCACTTTAAATCTTGCCGGAAGGTCTACAAGCTGGCTCCTCCCACCCACTCAAGTGGTAAAACCCTCGGCTCCACCCCATGATGCCAGATCTAGCCCGCTGGAAGCCAGGTTGTGCGTCGAAGCCGGGGAGGTTGGGTGAGTCATGTGGATTAACAACATATACCACTCCTAGAACTCCTGTTACAGGTGAGTAACCTGTATTTCTAGGGATGTGGATATGTTGTTCAATCTACACTTTGTGGCAGACTCCTAGCAGTTCTCCGGGAGGAGGGAGGCAAGGCGCGCAACCCCTACTTAGGGAATAAGAATTGGAGAACCAAGGTCCCAAAACCAGCATCCCGGCCTGACTCTAGGTCAATGTGCTAATGGGAAATGAAGGTGTATGCTGACTTCCAGGTAGCAGCCTTGCAGATTTCCTGGATAGGGACGTCCCTAGAAGCAGCGGTATAGCGGGCAGAATGAGCTCTTATCCCTTTGGAAGGCTCCATGCCCGCCAACCTATAGACGAGATCTATGCAGGAGGTGACCCACCTGCCTATCATCCACTTGGCTGCAGGTCTGCCAGGTGCGGCTTCAGCGTAGATGACAAAGAGCTGGCGAACCTCTCCCCGAACTTTAGCCGTTCACTCCTTATAAGAGAGTGCTCTTCTAGGGTTCAAAGTATGAAGCCTATATTCGGCCTCTGAGGTGTGATTGGGCTAGAACACTAGCAGAGTCAACAACTGCTTAAGGTGAAACTCCGACACCACCTTTGGAAGGAATTTCGGGTGGAGGTGAAGGACACCCTTGTCCCTGTGGAAGACCAAACCTGGAGCTCTCCCATCCTTCTGGCAGACATGATAGCCACCAAGAAGGCGGTCTTCCACGACAGGTGAGAGATGTCACACCTGTGCATCGGTTCGAATGGCTTGCCCATGAGCTTAGCCAATACCAGCAGTAGATCCCACAGAGGTGGAGGTTCTCGCACCGAAGGGGATATGTGATCAAGGCCTTCGAAAAAGCGCCCGACCACCTTCTCCTGTGCCACCGACTGCTTGCTGGCCCGTGCTCGGTAAGCAGAGATGGCTGTTAGGTGCTCCTTAAGGGTCATCGACTGAAGCCCTAGCTGAGAAAGGGACCACAGGTAGTCCAGAATGCTAGCCAAGGAACAGAAAGAAGGGTCCAACAACTTGTCCTGACACCAAATGGAGAATCTCTTCTATTTGAAGGCATAGCATTTCCTGGTCGACTCCTCCTTACGGGACGCCTCAACAACGTTGAGGACCTTGTTGGAAAGACCCAAGGCCTGGAACTCTAGCTGCTCAGGATCCAGGCTGTCAGATGCAGGGATTGAAGGTCCGGATGAAGAACCTTCCCCTTGTCGACTGAGAGCAGGTCCGGGCGGGCTGGAAGCCGCTTCGGGAGCCTGGAGATGAGGCTGAGGAGATCTGGGTACCAGAACTGGAGGGGCCAGTCTGAGGCTACCAGAATCACCTGTGCCTTGTCCCTCTTCTCCTTGAGAAGCACCTTGTGGATCAAAGGAAATGGAGGGAAGGCACAGAAGAGGTCCATGGTCCACGGCCTCGAGAAGGCATCCCCCTGCAGCGAGCCCTGCTGGGGGGGGGCGGGCGTGAAACAGCCTTAGCTTAGCATTCTCCCTGGAGGCGAACAAGTCCACCTGAGGGTAGCCCAATGAGAGAACAGATCTTGTACTATCTCCGGCAGGAGAGACCGCTTGTGAGAAGCAGCGCCTATCCGGCTGAGGGAATCGGCCAGACTGTTGGAGGCTCCTGCCACATGGATGGCTAAGAGATCTGCCTCCAGGCTGATCACGAGAGACCAGATGCAGAGAGCCTCCTTGCACACAGGCAAGAAGTGCATCCCGCCCTGACAGTTGAGGTAGTACATGGTCGTGGTGTTGTCCGTCTGGACCTGAACCACCTGACCCCGTACAAATGGAGCGAAGGCGGTGAGGGCTAGTCAAACTGCTTGAAGCTCCAGCAGGTTGATGTGGCATTGAGACTCCTGAGGGGACCAGAGGCCGTGGGCTCTGAGCTCCCCCAGATGGGCACCCCAACCCATCAGAGAGGCATTAGTCGTTACAACTGACTGTCGGCTCGGGGCGTATGAACAGGATACCCTCCTGCAGATGAGCTGGAATGAGCCACCACTGCAGGCTGTCCCACATCTCCTGGGTCACTGCCACCGGCTGGTCTAGAGGACCGGAGCGCTGTGACCACTGGCTGGCCAGCCCCCACTGCAGGGGATGCATATACCAGTGGGCCCAACGGACCATGCTGGTGCAGGCCGCCATGAGGCCCAGGAGGTGCACAAAGCCCCGGGCAGGGCGCAATTGCCCAACCAGAAATGATTGGGCAAAGGAGGAAAGGACCTCGGCCGTGTCCACCGGGAGCCGGGCTCTGGCTCAAAGAGAGTCGAGCTCTGCCCCAAAGAACTGAATCACCTGCGATGGCACGAGTTCCGATTTGGCCTCGATGATGAGGAGGTCAATCTGAGAGCAGATCTGGAGGGCCAGATCCCTGGACCGCTCCACCTACAACCTGGAAGGGGCTGCAATCAGCCAGTCATGCAGGTAAGGGTACATCCGGACCCCTCGGCACTGCAGGAATGCTGTCACCACTGCCATGCATTTGGTGAAGACCCTGGGAGCTGGAGAGGGGCTGAAGGGCATGGCCCGGAACTCATAAAGAGATCCCCTGCTCTGAAGTGGAGGAATCGCTGATGAGATGGATGGATTGGGACTTGAAAGAACGCGTCCTGAAGGTCCAGAGAACAGAACCACATGCCTGGTTCCAAGGATGGAATGATCTGAGCCAGAGTTACCATCCTGAAGGTGCGAGGTCTTAGGAACTTGTTCAGGTCGTGCAGATCGAGAATGGGGCACCAGCCCCCCCATCTGTTTTGGGACCAGGAAGTACCTGGACACAAACCCTGGGTCTGGAGGAGGGTCTGCCACCTCCTTCTGGAGGAGCAAGGCAATGTCGGCTCGACGAGCTGACAGAGAGGCTGTGGAACCCGTAGCCCCCCCATGGGGTGACGGCTCGATAGGGAGGGGACTGCTCGAATTCCAAAGGCAGACTCCTACCGACCACTTCTAACACCCAGCAGTCCGTGTTGATAGTGGACCAGGCGAAACAAAAAGAAGTGGCAGAGTGGTCCCCCCACAGGAGGAACTCGGGGAGGAGTGACGAGGTTGGGGGTCACACCCCTCAACCCACTACTGGGCAGGCTTGGAGGAAGGGCCCGCTGATGGACCTCCTGAACCCTTGCCTCTAGGCTTCCTACTAGAGGAAGTGGCAGACTTGGCCTTAGGGTGCCAAGTGTGAGCCTGCTGGCCCTGATGCTGGTGTTGCTGGGCCGGACGTGCCACAGGAGCGGAAGGGCAAAAGGGCTTATGCTCCTGCGGGCAGCCTTTGTCCTTCTGAGCAGACGTGACAGAGTCCAAGGTGGCACTGGACTTCTCAATCCTCTGGAGATGGCCTTCCACTTTTTGTCCACGTCCTGAGCATTCCCGGAACGCTGGAAAACGCTATCGGTCACTAACCCCTCCGCAGAGGGGTGCTCTGAGAAACCGGAGAGTGAACCGGTGGGGACCATGTACTTTCCAACCATCCTGGCTGAAGGCCCAGGATAAGATATTGGTCGCTCCCACAACTCCAAGGCCGGACCAACAATGGCTTCGGCCACCAGAAAGGCATTCGTAGGAGAATCCCTTCGGACCAGTATCTCCCTAGGGGGATACTTGGCCCATTTTTGAACAGGTTCGAGCTGCATCCCAGCAGACTCTGAGATGAGTTGAAGCACACTCAAAAACGAGGATGGGCTCTCGTCCACCGACTGGCCCCCTGCAGACTCCAGGTCCATCGGCCTGGAGAACAAGGAGTCGTCATCAAACTACGAGACTCTGCGAACAGCTGCCGAGCGCCTGAGCCACCCTCCACCTGCCGAGGTCGATAGGGAGTGAGGGTGACCGACAACCTATGGGGCAAGCCCTGACCCAACCGAGAATCCTTGGTCGGGGCCCCAGTCTTCGGTTGTGGAGGCGGAGGTTCCACCACAATGGGCGGAGCAGCCAGTTTCAGCCGAAAAACCAGCGCCAGGGGTGGCTCCTCAACTACCACGAGGGGTTGTTACAGCTACTCTGGTGACAACCACTTAATGGCCGAAGAAGGGGACCAAGTTGACTTGTTACCGGTCAGTAAAAGTTGCTGCCACATCAAGTCCTCATAGCGCCGTCGCAGCTTGTGCCGGAGCCTATCCTCCGAAGAGGATGAGCGGCAATGCTGCTTTCCATGGTGCTCAGACCGCCGGCGTCGAAGGGACCAGTTGGACCCGGAAGAGGACCGAGACCAAGACCTTCGGGGATTCCAAGGGTTGGTCAAAGAGGGAACGGGGGAAACTGCCCCCTCCTTCAGTGCAGGGATGTTAACCGGGGACTACGGCACAGGAGAGTCCTTGGTAACCACCGGGGGAACCGATGAAGAAGGGTTGTTGGCTTCTCCAGTCGACAAACTGTCCGACAGGTCGAGAAAAATCTCAACCGTGTTGACAGATGTCTCGGCCGGCTGACCTGACGGGGACACTGTGAAGCCAGCGGCTGCAACCTCGACCGAGGTTGAGAGTCGACAGTCCGGTGAAGGGGATCTCTGCAGCTCTCATGAACGTCGATGGTGGGACTTACCTTTAGAGTCCTTCTTTCTGGACCAACTGGAATGTCCCAATGGCCTTCTCCTTTAGTGGAGAGGGATTGACAAAGCTCCTTAAAAGCAGTGTAGGAGGAGCCCAAGGACAGCAGGATAAACACTGCGGCCGAGGAGGAAGAAGCGGCCTGAGCCGCCTCCTCCTGGAGGGCGATCATCTGTTTCAACTGCTCCGCGGAGCTTGCCGCCGCGGACACTGCCCAACGGGCCTCCTTAGACTTGACCGGCGGGTACCATTTTTTGGGGCACCTAAGAAGTAGTCTGGCAGCGTGGTCCTTCAAGACCTGCACAATTTGCAGGCCTGTGAATTGTGGCCAAGCCCCAGGCAGTAAATGCACATGGTGTGTGGATCAGTCCGGGACACCTTCTGCCCACAAGGGCACCAATGGAAGCCGGGAGTCAATTTGTCCATCGCAACCGCGAGGGAAGATGAAGACTTTAGTCTTGTAAATTTTAGAATTAGTTTTGCGAAATCCGAAGAATGTGGATCCAGGCCTAAAATGCAGAGTGCTAAGGAGGGAACCTGAGCTTCCAAGCGGTAAGGAAGATCTAGCCTCATGGGGCGGAGCCGAGGATTTTACCACCCGCGTGGGTGGGAGGAGCCAGCTTGAAGACCTTCCGGCAAGATTTAAAGAGGCAAGGAACCTGCCACAAAGTGTGGCTTGAACAACATATCCACGTCCCTAGAAACAGATTAGAGAAGAAGTGGCAGAAGCAATTAAGACCTTAACAAATAACACAGTGCCAGGAATAGATGGCATTCCTAATATATTTTATAAAAAGTTTGTGGAACAACTAGTCCCCATACTTACAAGAATATTTAATGGGATAATGGAGATACAGTAGCAGATAGCATGAAAGTTAGCATTACCATTTTTTTAAATAAAAAGGGGATAAAGCTAAACTTAAAAACTGGAGACCTATTAGCCTTTTAACATCAGACTACAAGATTTGAGCTAAAATAATAAATTCAAGACTCAGGACATTTGTGGATAATTTAATATTACATACCCAGACATGTGCAATTCCAGGACGGAATATACAACAAAATTTTATATATATATATATATATATGAGAAGTAATAGCAAAGGGACAGGAGGAAGAATTGCAAGGTTATTTATATGCTGCCAGCCCAGTGGCGTAGAGGGTTGAGGCACTGGATGCCACACCTCGCGCCACAACAGCGACTCAGGTTCGGGAATGGATCCGGCTGGCTGGGGCTTAGCGGGGGGAATTGAGCATCCAGAGGACTGATCTCTCTTCCCCGGGGAGGGCTGGGGTAACGATCGCAACAAGCTACCTCTGGCGGAGGCTGGGGTAGCCGAAGACCAAAGTGGCGTATGCCAGGGGTGAAGCCTGCATGTGTTGGCCTTGGCAGCCGGGCCCATGGGGTGGAAAAGACGAGAAAAGCCCCCTCTGCTGATAGGCGAGGCACCCCCTGGCCTGTGATCCACACCTGAAGTCGGACCCAGCCCGGTGGCTCAATACTTGAAGACAGAGCGCCCTGGGTGGGGGGGGGTGACCCTTCCCCAGAGGGCAGACCTGGGGGATGCCCGGTGCTGGAGAGGAGTGGAGGTGCTAATTGGGGTCATGCAAGGAGGCAGAGATGGTGGATAGGAGGTCGCCGGATAGAGTTCGGCAGCTGGGGAGAAAAAGAGAATTAGAAAAAAAAAATGTATATGCTACAGATCAGGAAACCGCGTTTGATGTAGTTAAACATCAGTATGTATGGGAGACCTTGAGTAGATTTAATATTCCTAAACAGTCAACTGATTTAATCAAAACACTATACCAAGATGCACAGATTTGTCCTATGGTTAATGGGTGTCTAGGGACTAAAATGCATATTAGAAATGAGGTAAGGCAGGGGTGCCCATTAAACCCGCTACTTATGTTTTTTGCCTGGATCCCATTTTGAGGAAAATAGAGGAAGAGACAAAGTAAAAGTATGATTTGACAGAATAAAAAAAAAAAATCAACAAAACAAATGCGTATGCAGATGACTGCATAATATTAGTTAAAGATCAGATGTGAGGTAATAAAATGCCAAAACTAGTAGAAAGTTGTAGTGAATACAGTGGGATCAAGATAAATAAGGAAAAAAGTAAAATTTATCCAATAGGTAACGTGGAGAGGGAAAAGAAAGGGGAATTAGATCTAGTAACAGGAGGCATTAAAGCACTGGGGGATTTTCTCTGGAGAGCAAGAAGAGATTCAACTGAACTGGGAAGAAAAATATGATACTGCACATTCAAAAGTACAAAGATGGAGGCAGTGGAGCATGACGAGAGAGAAAAAAGGATTTATTTATTAAAAAACTTCATACTTCCAATATATCTGTTTTTAGCATATATTTTTCCAGTACCAGAACAAATGCAATCTAAAATAATGTGTTTTTTTCTCCCAATTACTGTGTGGGAATAAGTTTAATCCAGTTAAAAGGGGAATAACATATATAACAATTAAATATGGGGGTCTGAATATGATAAACCCTGTGGGTTTTTTTGTTAGTATGTTTGTACATACGAATCTTGTTCCCATTATAAAGGGAGAAGGGAAGGAATGGATATGGTTGACAGAGAAATGGAGTGCATCTTTGATTAAAAATATTGGGAAAAAGGGAAATATAGTACGGGGGTAAAAGTTTGCCTGGTTATATGGAGGTGGGAAGGAAATATTTAAACTAGTGGGAGGTTATGGTAGATGAAAAAATTACTCACCTTAGTAATGTTGTTTCTTCTAATGGAGTCTTGCTATATTATGACAGTAGCAGTTTGATCCAGCTCTAGAACTGCTCCGGAGGTGAAATGGTTAAAACCATTCCAAAATAGAATTTTGGCCACGAGCTCTAAGAAGCAGCTCTATCTGTGTTACTTCAAACCTGAACTGTCAGATCTTTACGAGCCAAAACTCACTAAGGTCTGTGTGGAAGCTGTAACTACACTAGCCAAATGGCTACCTAAATAATAACAACCATTGCTGGTCCCAACACCCAAGACTCAAGTCAGGGGACCAGAAATACTAACACAATTAATAATATGAGAATAAAATATAAGTATAACAGAACACACACACACACCCCCAAAGCCCCAAAAGGGGACAAAAATGCTAACAGGGCATAAAAGGTGCCCACACCAAGTTGCCCGACCCCACCCAAGTAGAGGTTCTGAGAGGGGCAGGTTGGGAGGTTTATAATATAGAAGACTCCATTAGAAGAAACAACATTACTAAGGTGAGTAATTTTTCTTCAAACAACATGAAGTCTTGCTATATTATGACAGTAGCAGAATACACAGCAGTACCTCCATGGAGGAGGGCAGAACCTACTTAGGGAATAGGCTCTGAAGAACAGCTGTGCCAAACCGAGCCTCTCTCCTGGCCTGGACATCCAGGGAGTAATGCTTGGTAAAAGTGTGTACCGCTTTCTCCAAGTAGCAGCCTGGCAAATCTCTAATATAGGATGTCTCTGGCAGCAGCTAGAGACGCAGCTGTACCCTCTGGTAGAATGAGCCCCAAACCAGAGGGGGAACTCTGCCCAGTTTCTGATAGCAAAATTGGATACAAGAGACAATCCACCTGGCAACTGATCTCTTAGTGGCAGGTTTGCTCTTCCCAACTTCACCATAGGTAAGGAAAAGTTGGAGGATTCAACCTGTGACCTTTGGTACACTCTATATAGTAACTAAGAGCTCTCTAACATCCAGGTTGTGCAACCTCCTCTTACCAGACGAGGAGTGATCAGTGAAAATACTGAAGGGAGATAGATTGATTAAGATGGAAATCTGAAACCACCTTAGGCAAAACTTCCTATTAGTCCTAAGGACTACCTTATCCCTGTGGAAAGAAATAAAGTCAGTTTCACTGACAAGGCTTGCAACTCACTTATGCGCTGGAGAAGTGATAGCCACTAGAAAAACAGTTTTCCAAGTTAGGTACTTAAGCTCTGCAGAAAGACAGAGGTTCAAAAGGGGGTTGCATTAACTGGGCAATGCAAACATTCAGGTCCCAAGCAGGGGCCGGTTCCCGAAAGGGTGGATTAGTATGGAGTAATCCCTTAAAAAACTTGGAAAACACAGGATGAGAGGAAAGAGGGGATGACTTTCCTGCTGACACAAAAGCAGATACAGCTGCCAAATGAACTCTCAGGGTAGCTGGTCTGAGACCCAAGGAATTAAGATGTACCATGTAATCTAACACGGCAAATCAGCAGATTCTGGGGAAATATTTTTCCCCGCACACCAAATGGAAAACCTTTTCCATTTAGAACTATAAGTAACCCTAGTGGAAGGCTTTCTAGAAGCCTTTAGGATCTCAAGAACACCCTGAGAGAGGTGTAAATCAGCAAACTCTAACTCCTCAAGAGCCAGGCCTTGAGGTTGAGGGATTTGAGGTCCGGATACCAAACCCATCCCTGGGCACAAGTCAACAGGTTGTGATTCCTGGGAGGCAAAGGGAAGATGGATTGTCAGTGACAAAAGGAGTGGGTACCAGGCTGCCTGGCTCAATCCGGGGCAATCAGAATCACCCTGCAAGGCTGAGATCTGATTTGACTAATACTTTGAATAGGAGAGGGAAGGAGGAAAGCATGAGAAACTTTCCTCCCAATCCAGAAGAAGAGCATCCAGGGAACTGAGCCCAGCACTGGAGGCCTGCAACAGAACAGAGGAAGTTTGTGATTGTCTGGGGCTGCAAAAGATCTATCTGAGGGTGCCCCATCTGGCAAAGACTATCCCCAGCACTTGAGGATCCAGGGACCATTCGTGATGGCCCTGGGAAATCCTGCTGAGAGCATCCGCTAGGACATTGTCCTTCCCTGGAAGATGAACTGCTATGAGGGAAGTGTTCAGGAATAGGCCAGAGACCACAACTTCATTGCCTCGGTGCACAAGGCTGAAGACCGAGTGCCCTGTTTGTTGATGTACCACATTGTTGTGGTGTTGTCTGTTCTGACTTGTATCACCTTGTCGTGGACAGATGCAGAAAATGCTTGAAGAGCTAAAAAGACAGCTCTGAGTTCCAGCAAATTAATGTGGAGCAGAGATTCCTGGGGGGACCACACTCCCTGAGTGGAAAGGTCGCCCATGTGGGCTCCCCAACCCAGAAGGGAAGCACCTGTAGTGAGAGTCATGTCGTGAGTAGGGGAATGAAGGGGACCCCCAATCTTAAATTGCTCTGATCCTGCCACCACTGGAGGGCTAGGATCAAGGTTCGAGTCACTGGGACCAACTTGGAAAGGGGGTCTCTTCTCTGAGACCAATAGGTTCTCAAGTGAAACTGAATGTCTCTCATCTGAAATCTTGCTCCCTGCACAACACCTGTGGATGCAGCCATGTGCCCCAGGAGCTGCAGAAAGTGTCTTGCTGGTCGAGAGACCTGCAGAGTGAAGGAGGAGGCCAGAGCCACTAAATTCCTTACCCTTTCTAAGGGAAGAAAGGCTCTGGCTAGCTTTGTGTCCAATCCTGCCCCTATAGAGGTGAGTACCTGGACTGGTTCCAGAACCGACTTTGGTAGATCTAGCAGAAAGCCCAGGGAGGTGAGAAGCTGCTGGGTGACCTGCAGGTGAGATTTTACCTGTTCTGGGGACTGACCTACAATGAGCCAGTCGTCTAGATAGGGGAAAACAGCAATCCTTTGCCTCCTTAAGTGAGCCACTGCCACTGCTAGACACTTTGTGAATACCCTTGGGGTAGAGGTAAGGCCAAAGGGCATTGCTCTGAACTGGTAATGACCTGAGGGCAGTTCGAATCTGAGGTACTTTCGATGGGAGCTTCTGATTAGGACATGGAAATAGGCATCCTTGAGGTCCAGGGAGGCTAGCCAGTCCCCTGGCTTTAGGGAGGGTAAAATCATTGCCAGAATTACTATTTTGAACTTTGGTTTCAAAAGATGCTTGTTCAGATATCTGAGATCTAATATGGGCCGCCATTCTCCTGTCTTTTTTGGGGTAAGGAAGTATCTGGAATACAGACCCCTGCCCTGGTGCAGGGGAGGAACCCTTTCTACTGCTCTGAGAGCTAACAGGGATGAGACCTCTGCTACCAGAGCAAGGGTCTCTGAAGCACTTGCAGAGAAAGTCTGCTTTCAACTTGGGAAACTTTGAAGCTGAGAACCAGACCCTGGCTTACTATTTCCAGAACCCACTTGTCTGAGGAGGTTAAAGAAGCTCCACTCCTGACTGAAGTAAGCCAGCCTGCCCCTCACCGTACAGGAGACTGGCCCTGGGCACCCCATCAGGGTGCCTGCTTAGCAGGAGCTTTAGGCTGGGGAGTGGGAGCAGGTTTGCCCACCCCTGCCCCTCTGCCTCTGAAGAAGCCCTCTGAGCATAGGCAGAGGAGTGCCTGAGTCTGATAAAGGTGCCTGTGAAAAGGCTCACCCCTACCCCTGGGGGTATGCCTTTGAGGAGTGGCTTGTCGCTTCTAGCCTGGGCACTCTTGTAAGTAGTCCCATATTCATCCATCTTTTTCATGTAGTTCTCTGTCTGCTCCCCAAACAGAGAATTTCCCACCACAGGAAAATCCATAGCCTTAGTCTGGGTATCCTGTGACAGACTAGTACACCTGAGCCAGGCCAACCTACTTAAAAGCTACAGATGTGGCCATGACCCTAGAGGAAACATCATTAACATCCACAGCAGCATGAAACTGAACCTTAGAAGCCTCAATGCCATCAGCAGCCACCTGTTCTAGTTCACTAGCCAGCTGGCCATGGGCTTGTTGGCTAATTGCACAACAGTATCCCATCTAGATTTCTGATACCTAGCTACATAAGCCATATAATTTGCTTGCCTGAGTCCCAGAGAGGCTGCCATATACTGTTTTTTTGCCATGGCATCAATCTTCCTGGAATCCTTGTCAGGAGGATGTGAAGCCAGGGAATACTAGCTTTATCACAGGCTGCAGCCTGAACTACCTCAACATGACTGCATTGCTGAGAAAGGAATTCTGTATCAGGACCTGACAATGTGTACCTTCTGTCCATCTTTTATCTACAGGAGGCACAGAATTAGGAGCTTTTAAAATTTTTATTGTTTGCTTCCTAAAAGACTTATGTAAAGGAATAGACAATCTCCTAGACTCTAGAATATCCATCATTTCTACAAAATCAGGCTCCTCTTGCTCATCCACAGCTTCCTCTAAGGAAGCTGAAGGAGTTCAACAACTTTTTGTAAAACATAAAATGAGATGGGGACTCAGACAGCATAGGGGGAGATTCTAAAGGTAGGTCTGGAGAGATGTCCGGTTCAATGGGCACACCCAGACCTTCCCAGCCACATTCATACTGTTCATAATCATCCTCCCCCTCCTCTGGTTCATAAAATTCCTCAATATCATATTCCTGAACCACTGGGACCAGATGAACCGACCTTTTGCCAGATAGTGGCGGTTCGGACGGACCCTGAGACAGTGACTGGACAATTTGTATGGCTTTTGCTATCTCTGCAGCAGTTGGAGAAGGGGTTTTGGACTCCAAACCTGCTGATTTTCTTGTTTTCTTTACTGGAAGTGGTTCCTCAGAACCAGCTTTTCTTTTGGCCGAGGAAGTCTCGCCCTGGTCAGAGGGCACTCCCTCCGGTTCGGTTGGCATCGAACCGGCTGTCATCGGGTCAGTGGACTTTTGTCTCGCCCCTGAGCCTGCCCAATCTTTTTCCAGGGTGGCTGCAGGAAATTCTTGCATATCTGGCAGTCTGACTGGAGGTGGTCAAACCCCAGACAATAAACATGTGGTGTGTGGGTCAGCCTTGGCAAAGACTTCCCCACAAACATCACAGTGTTGAAACCCAGTGGGCCCGGTTTTTCCTTTGGGTTTCTCAGACATAATGCCAGCCTAACCAGAAAACTTGCCCTTTTAACGGCAGTGCCAGGCAAAACACCCTTATCGGTTCCTAACCGTGTCACGGGTATTGGAAAAAACCGTAATAAATCCGTTTTTTTTAGAACCGATAAGAACCGGGAACCGCACTCTAAAATGTTAATTTTAGTTTTAAATGAGTTTTAAACTCAGCTGATCGGTTCAAAACCGAACCGATAACTTACAAGTTCCACAGACAAAAACCTTTAATTTACTTACGGTTACCACAGACAGAGCTTGAACCGAACGGTTTTGGGTTAAATAAACTATTCTCGGTTGAATCCAACCGAAAACACTTTTTAAACCGAGAAATGAACCGAGCAGTAGGAGAAATTCGAGCGACTGTTCACTGAGGCGGAGTAAAGAATCTGACAGTTCAGGTTGGAAATAACACAGATAGAGCTGCTTTTTAGAGCTCGTGGACAAAATTCTATTTTGGAATGGTTTTAACCATTTCACCTCCGGAGCAGTTCTAGAGCTGGATCAAACTGCTACTGTCATAATATAGCAAGACTTCATGTTGTTTGAAGCATTAATTACTAATAGCAGGAAGCAGACGCTCCCTCCCCCACCAGGATCTGTACAAAGAAACGCAACACCCCCTGGATTACCCCTTCCCTCATCCAGAAACTTAAGAATAGGGACAATCTCCGGCAAATCGCTGTAGATTCAGGCAAACCATCTGACAGACAAGCCTACAACGCAGAGCGCAATAAGTGCACCTGGGCCATCAGATGGGCCGAGGCGGAGCACTACCAGGCCACCCTCACCTCCACCTGGGGCTTGGCCTGGACCTTCTGGGATAGCATGAAAGAACTAAATGGGAAGACCCGCTCCCCTCCACCATCACAGCTCGCCATCAATGGCTCTACCTTCTCTGATCCACTACCTATAGCTGACTGCCTCAACACCACTTTCTCTGATCTAAGCTCTGTCCTCCCCAGCAGCTTTTTTGATCCAGTCTCCTTCTCCTTACTTCCCCCTGCCCTGCATCGCCCCCCTTTCTACCTGCGCACCCTATCCCCCCACAAAGCCAGGCCACACCTGCTAAAAGTCTCTGGTAGTAATAACCCCAGCAGCGACCCCCTCGACTCCAGGATTGTCCGCCTGGTCCTGGACGTTGTCCTAATCCCCGACGGACCTACTCAACCGATCCCTATGCCTTGGACAGTTCCCCAGTGCATGGAAAACTGCTGAAATCACTCCAATACACAAGGGCGGTGATCGATCCACCCCCAGCAACTATCGGCCAATCTCTATCCTCCCACCACTCTCCAAAGCCCTCGAAAAAGTGGTGTCTATTCAACTATCTGGGTACTTGGCTAAGTATGACATTATGTGCCCGGAGCAGCACGGCTTCCGCCCAGGACACAGTACAACCACTGCTCTCCTGGAGTTCTCCTTATATCTGTACTCTGCTCTCGACTCTGGCAACCTGGCCAGTGCAGTGTTCACTGACCTCTCCAAGGCCTCTGACACTGTCTGTCACCCCCTCCTACTCGACTCTCTCCACCAATTCGGTTTCGCTGCTGGTCCCCTTGCCTGGTTTTCCAGCTACCTCTCTGATAGATCCCAGCATGTAAAGATCAACGGCTCCCTCTCCAACACACGACCTGCTAGCTCTGGGGTCCCACAGTGCTCAATCCTGGGTCCCATTCTCTTCAGTCTCTACCTCAACACTCTCCCCAGTTCCTGCAATAGCAAGATGCTCCTCTATGCAGACGATGTGGTTCTCTTTGCCTCACACCCAGATCCCTCCACTCTCCAATCATCCCTTCAACTCGCCTACAACGAAAACAGAAAGGTGGTTTCTTGATCACACACCAGTCATGAACCTTAAGAAACCCAAATCAATACTCTTCTCTCACCACCAAAATAAAGCTAGAAGTGCCCCCCTCCTGATTACCTCCAACTCTCAGCTCTCATTAAAGCAAGTGCCCACATACAAATACCTAGGCATCACTTTCGATACTGCCCTCACCTTCCACACCCACATCAACGGTCTTTCCTCCACCATAAACTCTCAGATTGGCCTACTTTACTGCCATAGGGATTGCCTACCCCTCGCTGCCCTCCGGCTGGCCAACACCTCCTCTGTCCTGTCCCTAGTGGACTACGGCTTGCCCATCTATGCTGCAGCTGATAACACCGCTCTCTCTAAAATCCAGCTCTCCATCAATAAGGCCTGTAAGCTCCTGACCAGAGCCTCCAGCCGCACCCACACCTGCCTGCTCTATTCCTCTGCCAACCTGCTCAACTTCGAGGAACATCTGCAGTATCAGACTAGCCTTCTTGCTAAGAAATCCCTGCTCGGACTCCCGAGCCTCTGCCTCCCTACCACAGTCATCCTCATCTGTTTCCACCCACAGCTCTGTTAAAGCCACCTTCAAAGTGCCCAGAACCAAGACCTCCCTCACCCAGAGGTCCTTCTTTTATCGAGCCCCCACCTGGTTCAACTCCCTCCCTACCTGCATCACCAACACTGCCAAACTTTGTCCCTTCAAAACCGCTCTCCGGAACCATATCTTTAATGTCCACTGCTGTAGGTGCAACTAACCCTGCCCCTCTAATCCTTCTGCAGGACCTTTCCCTGCCTGGCCCCCTAATCTCGACAATGTCCCCTGGACTACCGATCCATCCTTCCCCCTACCCCTTTTTACCTACCCCCTTAGGTTTATACAAGGATGTATTCCACTGCAACTCCAGAGAAATTGCACGTCTTTAATTGTAAACCTGCATTTTATACCAACATGTAACTAAGTGTATTCTGTGTTCAATGTCTGCACCTGTAATGTTGTCCAATGTTGTATCTGCACAATGTTCTATTGTCTTGCCCTCCCTGCAACGAGGTGCCTTTGTAAATGAGTATCTGACTCAAAGGTTGTAAATCCGATTTGTACAAATAAATAAAAATAAACAAATATTGGAGAAAAAGTTTTGGGAAAAGCCTGTGTTTAAGGTTGGCAAAGTGATAAATGTGCAAAGGATTTTAGGAATTAACCTTGGAAAAATGAATACCGAGAAAATGGAGAGACTATATGAATGTGCAGCCATGAGAAATTAGATGTATGAGGAAATCATAGGCATAAAAAAACAGATTTTTGGGGAAAGGGATTGTGGAACACAGGAGGAAAGCATGTTTCATTTATTTTTTGATTATACCTTTATGAAGGCTTTTTGGGAGCTAGGGAATTATTGGGGTATGCAAATTTTTAAGAATATGACCTATGATATTTTGATTTATGGGCTGTTAGCAAAAGAATGGGGGATCTAAATAAAAATACGGTTTATGTTATTCTGGCAGTCTTAAAGGAATTGTGTGAGCTAAGAGATTGGGCTTCATAGCCCACTACTCTGGGGCGGCAACAACCCCTCCGTGTGAAACATTTTTTTTTACTCACTGTATGACGTTTAGGAAGGGATCGTAATTTTGTTCGAACTGGAAGCCAGACGATCCCTTCCCACTTTCGTGTCTGCCTGATCCGCCTTGCACCCCCCCCCCATTTTGTGACGTGTTACCAGGGAGAGTGCGGGGACGTGCCTAATACAGGTCTATGGGGCTAACTTTTGAAACTATTTTATTACACTTGAAAAGTACATTTACATAAGAACTTACCGTAACAGTAGATCTTCGGAGGAGCTCTTGCAGCAGGCTAGAACACTCAGGACAATGCCGCAGGCACTAGGACCCTCCGGAAACATTTTCAGCCAGCAGTATACAGCAAGGACTGCCCCCGACGTCGGCCCTGGTACAAAAGGGGGTGGACCCAGCTCCACCTCAGTTCTCCGCCAAGGCCCGCAAACAAGCCCTGACAAGAGAAGGAGACGAAGCACATAGAGGAGATGTAAATGAAGATGGATCTGCACACTTCGAGTGGGAAGGCAGGTGGGAAAGTAATGCCTGCTGCAAGAGCTCCTCTCGAAGATCTACTGTTATGATAAGTTCTTACGTAACTGTACTATCTTACTTCAAGTGGGAGCTCTTGCAGCAGGCTATAACACTTAGGACTGAATATCAAGCAGTCCCACGCTAAAGAGGTAGACGACCCCGGGAGGTGGAATATGCTGACTCCAGAGGCCTTAGGACAAAAGTCCTTGCAAAACCGCCAGACCGAAGCCGGCTCGGCTTCAGGAGACAATATCCAAGCTGTAATGCTTGACAAAGGTATGCACCGAGTTTCAGGTAGCAGCCGCACATATTTCCCTGATAGAGGCATTTCTCAGGGCGGCGAACGAAGCAGACACTCCTCTGGTGGAGTGATCCCTAACCGGGCCCAGTACAGGCTTACTGTGTTTTTCATAGCAGAAGGAAATGCAGTGGACTATCCACTTCGATATCGTCTGCTTGATCACCGGTTTACCCAAGCACTGTGATGCAAAGGCCACAAAAAGTTGCTCCGATTGACGGCGCGTAGCCATCCGTTTGAGGTAATACCTCAAAGTCCTGTGGACATCCAATGTGTGAAGGAGAGCCTCCCCTCTATTAGATGGGGAAGGAAAATAGACTGGAAGGTCAACCAACTGGTTGAGGGTCAACTCCGAGACCACTTTCGGAAGAAACTTAGGATTTGTTCTAAGGGAAACCCTTTCCCTGTGGAAAATCAAATAAGGCTCTTTACACATCAGAGCCTGAAGCTCGGAAACTCTTCGAGCTGAGGTAATAGCAACCAAAAAACAAACCTTCCAAGAGAGAAAGCACAGCTCACAATCCACTGCCAGCTCAAAGGGAGGGAGGGTGAGCTTCTCCAACACAAAAAGGAGATCCCAGGGTGGGATAGGGTCCCGAATGGGAGGTCTCATGTGCAAAATTCCTCTTAAAAAGGTGCGGGCAACATCCAATTGTGCCAACGCCTTATCTCCAATGAGAGCATGATAGGCAGAGACAGCCCACATATGCACCTTGATAGAGGAGTAACTCACGCCATTTTGGTACAAGGAGAGGAGAGAACTGCAACGCTGAGTTCACTGGACAAGTGATGGAGTCCAAATGCTGTGACGAGGCCCATAAACAAAAACGCTTCCACTTCATAGCATAGGTGGAGCGGGTAGAGGGCTTCCTCGCCGAAACTAGGACTGCCGCCACTTCTGGGGGAAACCCCGTATCTGTGTTGAGCTATGTCTGAAGGAGCCAAGCATGTAGATGTAGGGAACAAAGGTCCGGATGGACCAACGACCCCTGTTCCTGGGACAGCAACTGCGAGCATAAGGGCAGCGGAACTGGAGGCTCTGTGGATAACCGCTGCAGGAGTGGGGACCAAATCTGCCGAGGCCATCTGGGGGCTACAAGAATCATTCGAGCCCCTTCTGCCTGTACCTTTAGTAGGACTCTCTGAATGAGAGGGAAGGGCGAGAAGGCATAGAGAAACCTTCCTGCCCAGCAAAGGGATAATGCATCTGGCCAGAAAACTCCAGGCGTGTGCTCTCGCGAGCAGAACATTGGCAGTTTGGCATTGCGTGGAGATGCAAAGAGGTCCAGCTCTGGATGACCCCAGTTGCCGAAGAGCTGATCTGCCACAGACTGTAGCAGCTCCCACTCGTGTGCTCTGGAATCGAGACCTGCTTAAGCTGTCGGCCAGATCATTCAGGATGCCTGAAACGTGCACTGCGACAGTAGAATGCGCCGCTCCAGCACCCAGTACCAGACTCTTATCGCCTCCCTGCAAAGGGGATATGAATGAGCACTCCCTTGCTTGTTGAAGTAGAAGATGACCGCCATATTGTCTGTTTGAACCAGAAGAGAGCCTGGCACCAGGTCCTCTTGAAAGGCCTGTAAGGTATAGAGAACCGCTCGCATCTCCAGTACATTGATGTGAAGGGATCGTTCCTCGGGTCGCCAAACCCCTTGCGTCTGATGAGCACCCAGGCGCGCCCCCCACCCCAAGTCTGATGCATCTGTCATAAGAGTCTGACCTGGTGGCTCCGGATGAAAGCTGACCCCTTTCTCCAAGCTCTGGGGGTCCATCCACCAAAGCAAAGTTCTCCTGACTAGCTCGGTGATCCTGACCATGAAGTCTAGATCATCGTAACCTTGGTCCCACTGTACCCTGAGCATCCGTTGAGGGATCCGCATGTGGAGGCGGGCCAGGGAAGTGACAGGGATGGCCGACGCCATGTGCCCCAGTAGCCTGAGGAACTTCTGTGCTGGAACTTAAGGAGTTATTGAGATCCCTTCGGCAATCTCTCGGAGGCAATCGCCCCGTCCTGGGGAAGGAAAGCTATGCCCTGGATAGAATCCAGGACCGCTTCAATGAAAATGAGCTTTTGACTGGGCTCTGGGGACGATTTTTGTAGATTCAGGGTGATCCCCAGCTCTCGGAATAGAGTATAGGTGTCTCCGAGGGCATGAAGTAGGCCTGACCTTGACGGGGCTATAAGTAGCCAATCGTCTAGGTATGGGAAAACGTAGTATCCCATGCGCCTTAGAGCCACAGCCACCACTGCCAAGCATTTTGTAAAGACTCGTGGAGCAGAAGAGAGGCCGAACGAAGAACTCGAAACTGGTAGTGCTCCCTTTGGAAGTGGAACCTCAGAAACTTCCTGTGGGGAGGAAAGACCCTGATATGCATATATGCATCCTGCATGTCCAAGGAGCAGAGCCAGTCTCCTTGGTGCAGCAGAGGAAGTAGACCTGGGAGGGTCACCATCCTGAACCTTTTGTACTCTATAAAGAGATTGAGAGAGCTGAGGCCCAGAATGGGACGAAGATCCTGTGTCTTTTTTGGGACTAGGAAGAAATGGGAGTAAAACCCCTTTCCCCGCTGATGCAAGGGGACTACCTCTATTGCCCTTTTCTGCAAGAGGGTCTGAATTTCTCCTTCTATTAGTGGGATGTGAGAAGGAGGATAACAGGAGTACTTTGACGGAGTATTTGGGGGAAACTCCGAGAACTCCAGCATGTGTCCTCTCCTGATGATATATAGGACCCATTGGTCTGCAGTAATCGACTTCCACCCTTCGAGATGAAGGGAGAAGCGGCCCCCGACCATCTCCCGAGTCTTCCTCTGGAAGGGGGGAGGTGGAAGGGAGTTATTGGGCTGAGCCGGGTGTAGGCAGAGAGGCCTGGGAGGACTTGGGCCCACAGGCAGGAGCGCCACCAGGCTGCTGGTTACCGGTTCTCCTATGGAAGCCGCCTCTCTGCCCCTGTTGATTACCACGGGTGTGACCGTGACCACCTGAGGGCTTACGAAATGGCTGCTTTCGCTGCCTTTGCTGGTCACCGCGGTACATCTGACGGACCAACCAGATAGACTTGCCCGACTCTTGGAGACGAGAAATCAAAGCTTCCGTCTCCTGCCCAAATAACACAGTACCCTGGAATGGTAAATCCTTGATACCGGACTGCAGATCCTGGTGAAAGCCCAAAACTCTCAACCAGGCATGGCGGCGGAGGCACACCCCAAAAGCGGCTACTCTAGCTGCCATATCTGCAGTGTCATACGAGGCTCTCAGGACATGGGATCCTACGTCTGAGCCCCATTTCATGATGTCCAGAAGTTCTGTCTTCTGAACAGAATCTGGCATGGCCTTCAATAGCTCTTGTCCCCTCTCCCATAGAGCATTCTGGTAGTGGACCATATGCGTCAAGAAGTTAAGGGACCGTATGGAACAGGTGGAGGCAGAATAAACTTTCTTGGCCACCTGGTCCAAATACCGAGACTCCAGATCGGGAGGCTGTGAGCTAAGGTGTTTCGTTTGCCTGGATTTGTCATGGGCAGCTGTGATCACCGAGGAGTCTGCCTGAGGGTTCTCTGCTAAGAAAGCTTCTGCCCTCGGGGCCTTGTACAGCCTATCCGACTTCTTAGGAACAGCTGTGATGGAAGCTGGACATTTCCAGGTAGTCTGCGTGAGGTCCTGGAAAGTGTCCATTAAAGGAGGGACCACCAGTGGTTTTGGCTCTTTCTGCCTCAGGTATTTCGCAAGTCTCTGGCGTTCCAGATCCAGGTCCTCTGTCTCCCACTCGTTGGAGGCCTGGATATGCCTCATGATGTCCATGAAGGTTGGATCGTCTAGAGGTGAGCGAGGCTGGTCCTTCTCTCCTGGTGACCGCTCTAAGCTGAGAGAGGAAGCTGATGAAGATGAGGAAGAGGGAGATTGACTATAAGATCTAGAATAGTCTGATCTCTCCTTATGACCAGACTCCCTCCGTCGTCGGTAACTGGAGGACCGACATTGGTCTGAAGACCGACTCTGGTCCCGAGACCGGTGACGGAGCAAAGACCGACGATGGGAGCGCTCTCGTCTAGAAGACCGAGAAGGGCTGCGTGTATGGGACCTGGACCGATGACGGTCTCCAGAGTCCATGGAGTGTCAGTGGTGGTCTCCAGACCGGGCGCGGGAATGAGCCCTAGAAGGAAGTGTAAGCGGTTGCTCTGGGGACTTCCACGTGGAAGGCTCACCTCCTGGCTGTGGTTTGCCCGCTGGGTCCGCACTGTATCTGGGCCAGTGACGGGGGAGGTCCGCTTCTGACCTGCCCCCACCAAAGGAAAAACAGCTCCTGCAGCCTCGGTCCTCGGCCGCCCGCCCAGAAAGGGAGTATCCGACATCGGCCCATGAAGGAGAGCCTCCTGGGGCCTGGGGAGGAGGACTTGGGCGACAAAGACATCGGCTCTTCCATGGCCGACCTCACCTTCGCCTTCAACCGCGTCGGTGGTGGTACCAACAGGGTGCTGCCGGGGGCGCTGGTCCAGCTGCGCACCTTTAGCAGGCGGCGCCGGTGACTTGGGAGGTGAGGCCGCAGCTTTCACCTCCAAGGGCTTGGTGGTAACCCTTAGTGGGGTTACCTTTGGCTTGGCCGGCTTCTCAAGGGCCGGGCCTTGGCCTGTGGCGATGACTTAGGACGCCTCCTGAGCCCGGGAAGGGTGGGCCTTCTTGGGAGGAACAAGGAAAGCGACTGGGACCACGATCGACAGGTGCCGACCGACCACGGTCTTTCCCATGTTGCTTGGACTTTTCTTTGCGCTTCCCCTCGGAGGAGTGCAGATCCATCTTCTTCTCTAGAAGAAAAGTCTTCAGGGCCTTCAGATGTCGGATCCGGGTCCGACTAGTAAATGCCTGGCAGGCGGAGCAGGCTGCGGTGTCGTGGTCTGGCCCGAGGCAGAAAACACAACTTCTATGCCCGTCCTTGGCAGGCATCTGCCTCCCACACTCGCACTTGTTCTGATGGGGTTCAGGCGAGGCCGACGACGGCGAAGACATCCGTCGAAGAACTTCAAAAACCGTCGGAAATGGTCTGATGACGGCATACTGAAAAAACGAAAACGGGTAGCAAAAAGCGGGTTTTTTTTTTTTTTTTTAAAGTTTAGCTGTTCCTGGCAAGCTGAACGAGATCTTCTTCTTCATGCGGGATGCGCCAGGAAAGAACTGAGGTGGAGTTGGGTCCGCGACCTTTCGCATTAGGGCCGACATCAGGGACGGTCCCTGCTGTATACTCCTGGCTGAAATAGCCTGGAGGGTCCTAGTGCTCATGCATAGTCCTGAGTGTTATAGCCTGCTGCAAGAGCTCCCACTGGTAGTTTGATCGTGTTGATGGGTGGGTCGAACTACTGCTCAAATCTTAATAGGGTCCTTATTAGTTGAGCAGGGCCTTCATTTTTATCAAACGTTAGTTTCAAGCGTAATAAAATAGTTTTAAAAGTTAGCCCCATAGACATGTATTAGTGATCCCGCGCTTCCTTGCAGCAAGTCACAAACGGGGAGCGAGGGCGGATCAGGCAGATGCGGAAGTGGGAAGGGACTGCGCTGGCCCCAGTTCGAACAAAAATTACGATCCCTCCCAAAAGTCATACAGTGAGTAAAAAATTTTCTTCACACGGAGGGTTTACCGCCGCCGCCCCATAGTAGCGGGCTAGGAAGTCCAAACTGTGATTTTTTAAAATCACACGTTTACTTTAAAGTGGGTCATATGGCAAAATAGATATCTAAGATTTCTACAAAATAAGAATTTAACAGCGCAAGATTTTTTAAGTTTCAGGATGAAATTGATAATATATATCAAGAAGAATGTAAGGTTTTGGGGGAAGAAACAACAAAAGAATTGTGGAAAAATATTACTGGTATATATGAATTTATGTAATATAATGTAAAAAGATTTGAAAACAGTTTGTGTATAATGTTTGTTTTAATAAAATCTTCCCCTATTCTTTTTGAGAAGTGCCACGGGATCTTTAATATCCACCTGAACTACCACCAGAACAGGCCGATGGGACCTCAGTTTAACATCTCAACCCAAAGACGGCACCTCAGCAGTGCCGCATCCCCCCCATGCTGTACTGCAGTGTTAGTATTGGGATATTAACCCAAGTGCCTGGTGTGAGGATAGAACCCATAGCCTTCTGATCTCCCAGCCTCAGAGGCGAGTGTGCTACCTGCTGAGCCACTGACTAATCCTTTCCCTGCAAACCGATCCTGGTAGATTTATTTAAATACAACTCACTCCTGCTGCTGGCTCCCTCCCTCAAACCCAGTTCCAGTGTAGGTTGATTTTTTTTTAAATAAATCCCTCTGCTGGTTCACTCCCCAAACCTTAACACCAGAAATGCTGTGTGTACCACAGAAAGTATCTGCACAGGAACAAAAATTGCTTGCAGACTGGAAGGACCACTGGCCATTTGCCGCCATCACTGTGTTTCTATGTTTTAGGCCCACACTGCGCTGCATCATCTCTAGGCAGGCAAAACAAACTGGCTCTCAACTAGTCCACACCATCAAGTCTACAATACAGGCAGACCAGACATGTCTTTAAGAAAGCTTTTTTTTATACATTTCCATCATGAGACTCATTTTAATTACTGGAGCTCAGAAAAAAGTAAGCAGTCTGAAATATAATAAGTTATGCAGCTTTTATACATCCGTCAAGAATTAAAGGCTGCTTCTATACATGTCTGGCAAAGCTTAAGGGCTGGTGTTTTTCATCTGGAGGAAGAAATAATAGAAACCAAGAAAAATAGTATAAACACATTTAAAGGATTACAAGAGTAACAAAGGCTGTGCCAAATCAAGACAGATGCAAACTCTTTGACCCCCTCCCCCCAAATCTGAAAATACCGTAGGAATATCAATTAATGATCAGTCAGCTGGAGGGAATGACTGACATGCAGGCAGTGGCACAAGAAACATCGGAATTCTGAAGAGCCAGGGTCTGCTCATCTCCAGAAAGTAACTGTTAAGACTGGGAACAGTGGCTAAATCCACATTGTCAAAATGTACACGGAAGTACTGCTAACTGTACGACTCAGCCAAGGATTCCAACTTAAGAATGCACAAAACGGTTATGCATCTGTATTTTCCTGCAAAAAAGTAATGGTTTAGTAACTGGTTTGGATGGACAGTAAATGTTTAATTGATGACGGAAGTGATAGTACTATACAAAACAGCATCGGAATTTTTTTTTGGAAACATTACCTTTGAAAACTGATTGCTGGTTTGGTACATACAGAATAGAAAGTCAATAGTTAATTTTACAAAATGCAAATGATGACGGATATTTGGTTTTATGCTCATGAAGAACAATGAGTGATTCAGAATTACACTGGAGTGGTGTGGCTGTTATATTCATAAACAAGCTGATGATAACCTAGTTGGTAAGTACTGTAGGGATTCATATCTTCCAACCTAATGCTGAAAAATTATACAATATAGATTTTAATTTAAATTGAAATGTTATGTAAAAAGTGTTACAAAACCCACTTTTACAAACGCAATTTTCTTCTTATAATATGGTCATCAGTATATACACAATAAAAATGATGACTATGCAAAAGTAATAAAAATCACCATGCACAAATTATACTGTAGTTTCTTCAGCAGGGACTGGATTCCCTCTAAATATGTTTTTTTTTTTTTTTTTCCTCTTCTTTCTTTTCTTCCTTTTTTGTAACCACGTCTCCTCAAAGGTAAACTCTACACTGAAGGGACATACAGTAAATGCACATTCAAGCATTTGTTCCTAAACCACTCCTCCATAGCCTAGGACTAGTTCAAATAAGCAGCTTTTTGTTGTGTCCATCAATTCTTCATGATCAGGTCTGCAGAAGGCAGGAAACATGAAAGTTGCCTGTCAGACACTCTTACTATTGAAGGTGTTTCGAAGTGTCTCTAGAGATTCCATTAATTACTGAAATACATTAGTTTGCAGTGTGTGGGATCACTGCACTCAGAAAAAGTAGTCAAGTCAATGAAGTATTCTTATCTACAAGGGTCTGCCACGGCTGTGTCCCTCTTGTGTTTCCTTTTCTTGTTGTGGTAAAATTTGCTACCTTGATGTCTGTTCAACGCAGATATACTGTCACTTGGGTTTGGTTGACCCTGGAAGCTTCTACTGGAAGGACGAAACATCCTCGTTCCATGCTGCAAAACATAAAAGTCAGTACTATAGTGTAACGATGTAAGAATGTGCTTATTCTTTAACCAAACTACTAACCATCTATTTCCAAACATATTTTTTATGATGTTTTATAATGCTTTATATTTTGAAAGCTGCAACTCTGTTAGAAACGGCTTTGGTTACTAAAGTGAAGGCTTGGAGTCCGATGGACATACATAGAAGAATCCTAATGATACAGTCTCACGTGTCATACATGTCTATACATGCCAACATGATTTGCTGTTAAAAATACCAACATTTAAAGAAATGTTTCACACATTTTACAGTAAGTTTCTGTATAAATACAGATGGAGGGTGCAGCAATGTCTTATCAACTTTTTTGACTCCATGCTTTTATTTTATAAAATTAAGTTTCAAGCCCTAACAGTTCCAAAACTACCCCATTTTAAAGAAAGTATCTTTTGAAAGATATGTTTTTGTAACTGTTGGAGCTAGAAACATAATTGTTTTTAGATGAAAGACTGGAGTTCAGCAGTTACTATTCTATATGTATCAATTCTATCTGAAATTGCTTTTTGAATATATTATCGATATACGTTTGTAGTTGCGACAGAGCCCAAAAATATACTGAATAACATTACTTAGTTTCAAAAACTTTTGTAGGACTTTTTTATTTTTAAGAATTATGGTACTACTGCACATTATTTAGAAACTGAGTAGTTTGTAACTTTTCATTCATCGTATAGCCTTTTTCATGTTGTAAACACTTCACTCTCCCCACCAGCAACCTCTACTCTTCTTCACAAAAATGTCAGAAGGTAAGAAACCTAGGTATAAATTACTTGAGAATCTGCAATAACGATCCTGAACTGGAACAATCACTGAATTACAGAAAAGAACTCCATGCAGCAGAAATTGGCCATGAAGTCAAAAATGCTCAGATGGGAAATGGATAAAAATAATTCATGCACCTGATCTGCACAGGTTGCATGCTTTTTGTATTTTATTTTTCTCATTCCTACTGCTTGGGTCACGCCCCTTCACCTCTGGTGTTGGAGATGTAGAACATAATTACAGAAGCATTACTTTACTCAGAGGTGGCTGGCCTACAGGAGGAGCTGCATCAATGAGTGTTGTATTTGTAAACTAGATGAGTTCCTGCAGTGGAATAACACTGCAGCACAACTGCTAGGTTAGCCGAGGGATATACTTGATGGACCACTGATCTCCTTCCATCCTATATTGTAATACATCTGTGTACCTATCAAAGGATATAAGTTCTAGGACAGCTGAGGTGCATACTTGAACACTGGTTTCCTTCAATCCCATAATACCTCTGAGTAGCTATCACAGGATACAAAGTCTGTCCATCTGGTGAGGGCAGTCATCCAAAGATATGGTAAGGAAGCTTACGTCCAGAATCTATGCAACAGGGAGTGGTAGGCCTTAAGAAGCAACTCCTGGCACTATTATTCAAACTTACCCTTTTTCTTCTCTCCTTTGGAGACCACACTTTACCACCATGCAGCTACAGCACTGATCATGATGTAGTAACACAGAACCCAGCTGCTGTCTCTCTCTGTTTCTCTGTAGGGAAGGGGTTACTGGTGCAGTGGCACTCCAAACCCTCTTTCATCAGAGCTGTAGCTGGTTGCAGCAGGCCGGAAGACGCTCCCTTGGCCTGAACAGGATTTAGGCCTGGGAACAGAACTAGAGTCTCCTGCATGGCAATACAAGGTGTTACTAGTTGCACCCTGGGCTACCCTATTAACAGAATTCTGACATGTTTGTTAACATTTGGCACAATTAAAAAGTAGATCTAGTTATTAAAATGAAATCCTTTAAGCTATTATTTTTACAACAATTATGTTTAATGTTCATTTTTTCTTTCTACTTTGTCTTCTCATTCAAACACTGTTTTTCATAAGGAGGGTAATACCTTCTAGATAAGTGTAACATTACAAACCTGTGATTTGTTACTGCTGTTGAAGTTGTTGGCCAACTGGCTCCCTTGTGCTTTTACACTTGTCTGTGTGGATCCTGCTGCTGGTTCCTGAGGTACTAGTTTATTGGCACTTGATTGCCGTCTGCTAAGTTGTTTGGATGATTTACATGGTGTTCCATCTGAGTCCTATGGGGAATAAGACATTTACATAATCTGATCGTCTCTTAATGCAGTGATTAAAATGGCTTCAGTCAATCTCTGATAAGCCTAACAATGTACTGTCATATACAGCATTCAGAGATCCTTGATGCAAGACCCCTTAGAAAACAGGCCAAGATGGACCCTGCAAATACTGCTAACTGGACAAACCACGTCACGTTGTGTGCCTGTAAGTACTTATGTATGCACCATGCAGCATTTTCTAAGCCAAATTATTTAATACAAGACCATTTTATTACAGCAGTAACATGCTCAAGGGTGCTGTGTTCATTGTGAGATATCAGCACTCCTACGGCGTATGCAGAGGAACACTTGGCCTATGGGCCCCCTATGTGTCATCTCACACTAGAGGACTGCCTGCATCTCCCATGGAACGCACACCTTGTCATGCGTTATTGCCCACATGTAACACTACTGGCATAGTTTATGTCTGAGCAACAAAAACGGACTCAGTACTGTTGTGCAGTATATATATATATATATATATACACACATACATACACATAAAAAAAATGTGGCTTTTTTCTGTTTAACAAACTCTGGGAGGAGTCAATTTTCTGTTACAGTTAACAAGGATTAAAACCAAACAGTGCAGGGGAGACATTGCCTTTCGTCAAGTAAGCAGCTGCTTATCAAGCATCCTGACATTTTAATTTAGAACCTAAAAGCCTTAAAAATCAATTGTATTTCAGCTTAAATGCTTCACTGCATGACAGAAAGCTAACATGTTAAAAGACTAGACATTTATTATACAACAAACACATCAGCATCCTCACGTACATATTGATTGGATCACTTTTCTGACCCACCTTAAAATGAAATTAGCACAGTTCCATACACATCTGCGTAGTCACTTAATTTTAACAGGACTCAATTCTGCCATTTTTTTTTTAAAGGGATCATCTTTGATTCAGTGAGCGTCTGCCCCACTCAGAACACTTCACCCTCACATAGAAGTATCTCTTTCAGTCTCCCTTTTTCACTTAATTGGGACTTAATGTATTAAATATGATCTCCCTCAACTGACCAGATCATTAGTCCATTAAAAGTTGCATCTATTGCTTCAAACTCCCCCATCCTCAAGCTCCCTGTGATTTTTTTTTTACTGACAGATATAATGTTTCAGTGATCATTTTTTAAGATGTAGCATCACCTAGTCCTAGTGAGTGTGGTCTGGCTCATACTCAGTTTTTAAAAGTTAATAACATTTAAACACAAGGGGTCAAAGGACTTGATCAAGGTCACACAATGAGCCTGTGGCTACTGAAGTTGGTACCACTCTACCTTTCTTTCTGCCTAAAACTACAGTATCTATGACGCAGGCTGACATACCTGGCACACATTTAACCCTTGCAGGGCCACGGACTGATATCCGTCCAAAATTCCTGTACGTTCTAATTCTGTCGGCAGGTTAAGGGTCCAGCATGCTTTCTTGTTCCTTCAGTTTTTTACTTTTGAAGATGAGTACAGATTTTTCCAGTGTACTTTGATAAAGATCATGGATTTAACCTGGTATATATTTAGAGACTGCCCACACAATGATGTGTATGACGATAGAATTTTAGTTTAGTTCCTCTATTTAGAGACAAAAAATATTCTCATTCACAAAATTTATTTGTGAAGAAAATCTCAAGTACCAATTAAAAAAAATATAGTCAAACATTTGGAGGTACTATGGTAACATTTGTGTCAGTGGTAAAAGATGGCCAACAGTCAGTCACGTTTACACAGACTCTCTCTAAACAATTTCACTGCACACTGTTACATGCTGCATATTCATTCCTTAGAGCATCACTGTCATATCAGGAAACTTCAAAAATTAGACTTCATTCAACTTGCATTTCATATACCTTTTGTTATTTAGTTCAAACTTTTGTTTATTTGTTTGGAAATAGTATACTTTATTGAAGGAAAAGAAATATACAGGCAATTGTACATACAAACTACACACAACACAGAATACACAGAGAAAAACATTTTATACTGTATTCAGAAGCTACTACGTACTCAGTGTTAATTCAGATATATAATTATGCAAGTGAGCCTCCCAGCTCTTAGTGGGCTAATAAGGGCAGAAGGTATTGTAGAATCATACAGGGTGTGGCCTCCCTGCCCTCCTAGTGATGGCTACTGTGGGGCTGATGTGTGAGTTAAGGAGAGTCTACACTGTGTGGTACAGGGGGGGCTTTGTGGGGAGGTGGGGTGCTGGATTAATGCAGTTGGGGTGACGAGAAAAAGAAGGTGGATGGTACAGGTCTAGGGTCACATAAGTGGCAGTAGGGCTTCCATCTGTCCCCAATGCTTAACATAGGTTTGTGGAGAGTTTAGAAGGGACAATATAATTTTCTCTGTGTGTAGGGCTTCTAGGATGGCATTATACCACTCTTGGAAGGAGGGGGGTGGAAATGTCCATCCAGTGTTTCAATATAGTCTGCCTGGCTATGACTGAAATCAGTGAGATATGGTACTTCCTGGTTCCTATCAAGCTGTGGACGCCTAAGTTTAATAGACAGATTTGGGGTGTGAAAGCTGAATCTAGTCCCAGCTGAGGGTCCAACGTCTCAATCTCTGACCATAAGGGACTTGCCTTTGGGCAATCCCATAATAAATGCTTCAGGGTTCCTGTTGCTAGGTCGCATCTCGAACAGGATTTAAGAGCTTAGTATTCCCACTCTGTGTAGTTTAGTGGGAGTTAAGTACATGTTGTGCATTGTTTTGTACTGCTTTAATTTAAGTCCATCAAATTTGAGGTATTTGTGTGTGTTTTCCCACATACTGTCCCCTAACATCAGACCTAGTCATGTCTAGGAATTCTTTAGCCCAATAGTGGCATTGTAGGCTCTCTCCTGTTGTGCTGAGGATGAGTAGTTTCTTACAGATTTGAGAGACTGAGTGTCTGCTTTATGGAAAATCTGGCAGTATCCTAGGGTTGGGGCCTAGAGCGAGGTTCAGCATGTGCTGGAGTTGGAGGTATTTGAAGGCGGTGGCTGTGGTGTATGTGTTATTCACTCTAAATTGCGTAAATGGGATTATATTCCCATCCATAATGATCCAGAAGCAAATGATTTGATATCTTCTAATGGACCAACATAGATGCAACAACAAAACAAAGTGCTCTAGCTTTCGGACCAAGTAGTCCTTCTTCAGAAGCGTAATGCAGTTATTTAGAAAAAAACAATACTTTTAACAGCTAGATCATGCAGATAAAAACAGAAAAAATCCCCACTGATTCAAAATACGCATTTAAAAAAAACAGAAGATGATGTCAGTGAAGTTTAACAGTAGCATGTTACCTTAAGCTGGGAGTTTCCCAGGGTCAAATGTGCTTGGTGCAAAGCACATACAAAGAATCCTACTGCATATAAATTTAACTGACATAGGATAACACCGCCCAAGCAGATGACTCTTAAATCAAGCTCCGAGTGTCACAATGTGTACAAGGATGCGATTACTGAAAAACAACCCCCACCCAGATTAAAGACATACTAAGACTGTCTTCGGACTCCAATAAGTTTAAATGTATGTATTACAGACAGGAAATTACCAGTAAAGCTGTCTTAAAAACATCAGCACGCACTGTATGATGTGTAAAACTTAGCTGGACCCATTATCCAGCTATACTCTCTAGCTAGATATAATGCCCCATAAACTTCAAAAACCTCTAGTGTAGTGGGAGGACTTTATAAATGATAATTTAAATATAAATTGACAGTGTTAGTGTCAAACAAAAAACTCTTGTCGAGGACCACTAAGGAATTAAGACCATGCAGCCTGATATGTACACAGTTCGTCTTTCCCTGAATATTACGAGCTCCGCCTTCTCCCTGGTGAACTCCAAGTATCTCGCCCTGGCTGCTTTTAGTAGCACCAATTCTCCCTGTGGGGAGCATTTGGATATACGGTCTTCCATTAGTTTGATTTCCGCTAGTAACTTACTTTCTTCCTCTGTTCTTCTGCATTTCTTAATGGCTGCTAGTCTTATTAGTTCTCCCCCAAGGGTACATTTAAACGCTGCCCATACATGTCCTTGGTTGGCAACTGAATTATGGTTTTCTGTAAAGAAATGTTCTGTGGTTTGTTTAATGATGGATAGGGTTTGAGGATCTTTTAATAAAGAATTATTGACACTCCAGATTTTATCCTTGGGTAGCTGACCTGGTGTGGATATGGAGAGTGAAACTGGGGTGTGGTCAAAGTACTCTGGTCAGTATGTCACACTGACTGGTGGACCCGGGCAGATCCTGTGTGATGAGTGAATAGTCCACTCTTGAAGAGGAGTTGTGTACCAGTGACCAGAAGGTGCAATCTTTGGTACCAGGATGTAAGGTTCTCCATACTTCTAGAAGACTTAATGAGTGCTGAAGTTCCTTAGTCCCTCTGTGGTTGGAGGATAAGCCTACCAGTCTGTTTCCCAACTTGTCTAGTGTGCTATCTATAACCACATTCCAGTCCCTCCCCTATAACTGTGGGTGCCTTTCCCAGAGACACCAGGAATGTGAGGATGTTCGAAAAGAATTTGGGGTCCTCTGTATTCAGGCCCTAAATGGAGGCCAGTATGACCTCAGTTTGGTCTAGGATACCTTTAGCTGTAACAAATCTGCCATGTTCATCTCTTAATACCTCGACTGGGGTGAAGGGAATGTTATGGTGGACCAATATCGTTATCCCCATTCTCTTACTAGTGTTATTCGAGGTGAAGACATGTTCCACCCATTCCCTCCTCCACGAGTTTGCATCAGAAGCATTGGCATGAGTCTACTGTTGCAAGGTAATTTGGGTTCCAATCGTTTTTAGGTCTTGCAGCACCTGGCGTTTTTTGTGGCCCCCCCCCCCCTTTTTTTATATTCCAGGAAATGACTGTGTGAGGTATTAGCCATAGTCTATGGCACACCTGTGTTAAGCTTTGGCCGCAAGCGTCCCGGTGCTGACATCACTGTTGACTCCATAGGGCACTTTAAAGGAAAAGTGGAGCAAGTGTGCTTCTGCACCTGGAGGTCAAGCCCCTAAAGTTCCTCCACGCATCTAGCTGGGAGGCCACCCTCTCATGCTCTAAGTTGGTTGCTCCTGGATAAAATTCAGAAATACTACAATAACATAACCTTAAACAACATGCTAATACCAAACAGCTAGAACTACAAGTAGAATTGCTAAAACATTTCAGCTTAGGTTTCTGGCTACAGATCAAGTATTGCGATAGGCCATTCTGGAGGTCTGCATGGATCCACGGTTGGAGTCCCCTATCTGGGTGCTATCCATCACCGTTGCCAAGCAGATCAGCAGATTGGGTCCATGATATCCCAAGCAGCTACCAGTCTCCTGATTGGTGGCCTAGTGTGGAGTATAGCTTTAATGAACCTCTTAACCAGGGGTAAATGAGCCAGGGACATAGAGTATATAGGCTTGTGTTAGGCTGAAATTGCACAGAGATGGATCTTCATGGTTGAATATTGTAGTCCTGTGATTGACAGGTCTAGCAGATACTCCAGGACTTTGTTAGGTGGGCAAGAAAAGGGGTCCAGTAAGGACTTTGCACACCAGATGGAAAAACGTTTCCACTTTGCCGTATAAGTTTTCCTAGTAGCCAGTTTGCGTGCCGCTAGGAGAATGTCTGAGACTATGTGAGACATCAAATCTACTCACTTCTATCTCCTCAGCAGCCATGCATGGAGCTGAAGAGATATCAGGTTGGGATGGACCACCGGGCCCTGAGTCAGCAGGTCTGACTGAAGTGATGGTTGTCTCGATGGAGTTTCCAACAATCTGTTGATTAACAGAAACTAAACCTGACGAGACCAGAATAGGACAATGAGGATCACCCTGCCCGTGCCTCCGGCTTGAGCAGCACCCTCTGAAGTAAGGGAAGAGGAGTACATGCGTACAGAAAGCATTTTGTCCACTGCGGTCTGAATGCATCCTGACAGAAAGCAACAGGTTCTGCATTTCTGGAACAGACCGAGGCAGTTTTGCGTTGAGTGGAGACACAAAAAGGTCCAGGTCCAGTGTGCCCCACTCTTCGAAGAGCAACAGCACCTTGTTTACGTTGAGAGACCGCTAGTGAGGGTCCGCCTCTGTTCTGCTGAGGCGATCTGCCAGATTGTTCTGGACTCCTGGTAGGTAGACCACTTGGATCAGGGCTTCATGCTCTAGGCACCATTCCCACACTCTCATCGCTTCCCTGCACAGTGGGTAAGAGTATGCCCTGCCCTGCTTGTTGATGTAGTACATCACCACTTTGTTGTCCATCTGAAGAACTGCTTTGTTACAGAGGAAGTTTTTCAGGGCTTGGACAGCGTACAGGACAGCTCTCATTTCCAGGACATTTATGTGGAGCCGAGATGTGTCCTGGTTCCACAGACCCTGGGTGCGGAGAGTTTGACAGTGAGCGCCCCAGACAACTAGAGATGCATCTTTGGTGATGGTGATCTGTGTCTCCAGTGGAGCAAAGGGTAAGCCTTGAAGCAAGTTGTTCTTTTGAGTCCACCAGGTGAGTGACCGCTTTAGAGGTTCCGTCACCTTGATGTGAAAGGACTGTGAGTGTGTGGTCGGGGACCACTGAGTACTGAGCATCCACTGAGTGGTCCTCATGTGAACACGAGTCAAGGGCACCATGAACACCGATGATGCCATGAGACCCAGCATCCGCTGCATCGAGAGAGCTTGGCCCGAAGTCATTCTCCTTGATGAAGCAAGCTGTCTGCAGGATATCATTTCTCCTGTCCTCCGGAAGGAAGGCCCTTGTTCTGGAGGTGTCCAGGAGAGCTCCTATGAAGAGGAACTGTTGGGAGGGCTGGAGCTGCAATTTTTCCAGATTCAACAAAACTCCCCTAGAAGTGAGAAATTTGGAAGCTGTGGTTACAGCTTCCTGCATCCCTTGTTTAGATGAGCTTGCTAGAAGCCAGTCATCCAGATATGAAAACACTTGAATTCAGAGTTTCCTGAGAGCGCTGCGAGTACTGCAAAGCACTTTGTAAAGACTCGAGGTGCTGAGGACAGCCCAAAGGACAGGACTCTGAATTGGTAGTGCTGATCCAAAGCCACAAATTGGAGATGCTTGTGATGGTTTGGGTGCACGGGAACATATTGGTAGGCGTCCTGCAAGTCCAGGGAGGCCAGCCAGTCATTTTTTATTTTTTTTTATTTATTGAGATCTAGGATTACAAATACCTTTGAGCCAAGGCTTTTTTACAAAGGTTCCACGTCAGAAAAATACAGAAAATTGTAGAAAAGTAACATTACAAGGAGACTAGACATTTCACAGAGTAATACATTTTGTAATGGTTATTAGGACCTTAGGTTTTAACAAAAGATGGAGAAACAGTGAAGCAGCCAGAGGCATTTGACAGGCTAGATAAGCCAGTAAGTGCTATTTCCTTAGAGGATGGTGAGAGAGGAAGAGTAAAGAGGGGAGAGTAGGCAATAAATTGAAGGGATTAAAGGAGGAATACAAGATGAGAGACGGGGAGTGGGGAAAGTGCAAGTTGGGTACATGAATGCAGGGTGTGGCTGTTATGATTGGTGTGAGGTGGGGGTGCCACAGTCTGCTCAGATTGTGGTTCTGTAATTTAGGCGAAGCAATGGCGTTTTTGACAGCTGGTTTTGAACATTCCAATGGTACTGGCAGAGGAGATAGAGTGGTTGAGGTCTATAGCCAGAGTGATGCTTTGTAGGCGAAGGAGCGTTGGCCCAGGCTAGTGTGACAGTGGGGTACTTTCAGAATCTGCCACTTAGATCTCCTGGAGCTCCATCAACTGGTGGTTTCAGGCAGTAGGACTAGGATGCCAGGGTGTACCAGGGCCAGACGGATTTTCTTCACCATAGTACAAGTGAGGTATCTGATGCAGTTCAATAGTTGGAGCCAGCCAGTCTGAGAATACAAGTTGCAGGCGTGGGTAAGACGGTGGGAACCAGTAATAAGTTGGCAGGCCTTACTTAAGGCAACTGATATCTGCCTGAGGGTTGTCATCATGGCACAGCTGTAGATGATGAGACCATAGTCGATGTCCGGGAAGACAGAGCTCCGTACTGCTATCTTCAGTGCCTCAGGGGTAAGATGTTGTCTGTGTTTGTAAAGCAGACCAAGACGTATATTAGCAGCTCTGGCGACACTGTCAACGTGTGCCACATATGTGAGGCATGGATCCAGTAAGATCCTGAGATACTTGAAAGACTGGACTTGATCAAGAGTGTTACCATTTGCAGTGGAAATAACCAGCTGGTGCTGCTTATGCAGGTTTTTGGAACTGTGAAAAAACATGGATTTGGTTTTCTTGTGGTTAAGCACCAGCTTGTGTTTTTGGAGCAGGACTCAACGGAGCTGAAGCCATGCTGGAGAGAACGTTGAAGAGATGAGGGGTCTTTGTGAGATGAGAAGACTACTGCATCATCTGCATACAACATAATGGTCTCTGAGCATGACTGTGGTAGTGAGTTCAGAAAGAGGCTGAAAAGGAGGGGTCCCAGAGCGGACGGGCAGGGTGTCGGAGAGAGCAGAGGCAATTTTTACTCTCTGGTTCCCATGACCTAGGTAGCTGTTGAACCACTGTGCAGAGTCAGGTGACGGGCCAGCAGTTAGCAGTTGATCAAGAAGGAACCCATAGTGGACAGTATCAAAGGCCTTGGATAGGTCGATGAAAACAGCCCCAGTGAGCTGTCCACTGTCAAGCGATTTGTGAACTGCTCCAGTGAGCACAAGAAGGGCAGTGGTGGTGCTGTGACCTTTCCAGAAACCATGTTGTTTTGTGGTTAGGATGTTGTATTTCTCCAGATGGTCAGTGAGTTGGTCTGCCACAATCTGCTCAAGGGCCTTAGAGAGTGGAGGAAGAACTGAGATAGAGCAATAAAGTGATTAGTCTTATCCCCACTTTTGTGAACAAGGGGTCACAATCGCAGTTTTTCATCTGTCCGGGAATTTACCACTAGTGAGGGAGAGATTGAGAATGTTTGTTAAGGGAAGAAGAAGATCATCGATGGTGAGGGATAAGAGCTTAAGGTCCAAAGTATCACTACTAATTCTGGATTTTGAGATGGCCATGGCAATGCAGCAACATGCATCATACGGTCTTACCTCTCTGAAGTAAAAGAGGGGTGGGTGAGATTGAGTATGATGGGGGCCGGGGGGAAGAGGGTGATCAAAATAGTCTGGAGGGAGGACTGCACTGAGGTCAGTAAATGCCATATTAAAGGTGTTAGCAATGACATAGGGTTGAGAATAGCAGATCCGTCGACTACAAGCATGGTCGTGGAGGTTTCAGGCTGCTTCCCTGTTATTTCCTTCATATTCTCCCAGAAAGCTCATACGTTACCCCAGGTGTTAGTGAGCGCGTCTTTGTAGTAGGAGGTTTTCGTTAGCCGTATGGCTTTAGTGCAGGCATTTCAGGCTTGTTTATATGATAGAATGTCCGATTGCTTTCTGGTTATTTTAGCTACTGCCCAGAGGTGGTCTCTCTACATTTCAACTGTGCAAGGAGGCCCGCATTGATCCAGGGGTTGCAGATAGTTTTAGCCTTACGCTTTTTAACCGGGGCAAAGAGGTCACACACTGTGTTAAAGGTCAAGATGAAATGGTCAAGAGTCAGGTTAACATCTATTGTATCAAATATGGGTGACCAGTCTTGAAGCATCAGGTACTGTTTAAGACGGTTAAAGTTGACACATGAGAGCATTCTGCTGGAGATTATTTTTTTTTTTTGGCGGGGGGGAGGGCTTTAAAGATTTATTGGTCCATTCACAGATGACTGGTGAGTGGTCACTGAGAGAGTCTGACAGAACCGTAGTGCGAGAGATGCCGGCAGGGTGGTTCGTGAGAACCCAATCAAGTAGGGTATTGGTGCCTGTTTTGTAGTTAGTTCTGGTAGAGGAGGTAACCATCTGCGAGAGGTTGGCAGCAGAGATGGTGTCTTTGTGAGCACCTGCATCTGGTGCCAGCCAGTTGATACTGAAATCTTCAGGTAGAATAAGTTCAGACTCAGGGGGGCAGAGTGTTTATGAAGCTTATAACATCGTGTTGCCCAAGCCTTTGGTTTCTGGGAAGAATGTAGACCATGATGATGATGATGGTGGTGAGGGCTTTATGATTTGGACCTAGTAGAATTTTGATTGGTAGGATCTGGGCCGAGGCAGCAGGTGAGACAGTGTCAAAAGGGTGCCAAGTGAGAGAGTCCTTGATGTAGATGGCACATCCGCCCCCTTTTTTTGCAACCCGATCCAGCCTGTGGATGTTGTAGCCCTGTAAGGCTAAAGCCCGGTCGGGAACTTCAGTTGTCAGACAGGTTTCTATGACAGCAAGAATGTCTGGGTTGTGTTGGCGGATGAAGGCTTGAAGGGCATCAATCTTTGGCAGAAGGCTGCAGATATTTAGAGTAGCCATGGTTAGGGACCCAGAGGATTTTTCAGGGCTTAGGTGAGCAGAGCCAGGGTACGGGTGGACATTACCCGATATAAGTAGGAGGAGGAGTATTAGTTTAAGGGAGCAAAGGCATAGAGCCTTGAGAGATAATTTCAGTCGTTGCTTCCTGGGTGAGTAATAGGCTGTCACCGTTCAGCCATACCAGTGAGATACTATTTGGTACAGTGTGGACAGATGATCACACGTGTGATGTTTTTCAAATCCAAAGGGTATACTGGTGTTACTGAGATGCTGGTCAAACGGGTGGTACAGGGAGTAAAGGAGGGCACCTTGAGGGTAGCAATAAGTACTTCGGAGGATAGTGGGGCTGGGGGAGAGGGGTGAGGGTAAGTGGGGCCAGGAGGAAGAAGAGAGAGAGGGCAACAAAAGAAGGAGCAGAAGCGGAAGGAACAGGTGGGGTAGTGTCGCCATGACTGGCGTAAGTAAAGGAGACAGCTGGTAGGAGTATTCGTACAAGTACAGCCAGTGAGAGGGCTTGGGGAGATGAGCTGACTGAGGATGGCATAGTGGGTGTGAGAGAAACAGAGAGGCCCTAAGAAGGAACGAAGAAGGGGTAGGAAGTAGGCATAAAGGGTAGAGGAGGTGGCTAAAGAGAGAAACCAATGGGGAGAGAGAGGTGGGGTGAGATACAGTGGGTAGGCGGAATTTAGGTGTATTTAATTAGGGTAGGAGAAGGGGGGGGGGCGGGCGAAACATTTTGGCAAAATGCAATGCAAGTGAATGGGACCAGCACCCAGCGAGCAGAGCAAGGCAGGGAGAAACAGAGCCAGCCAATCAGCGGCAGTCCAGGAGACAGAAGTCCAATCAGGCACAAGCTGTTGTTGCTGAGAACCAATGACATCCGCTCACGGCTTTACCGACTGCAGGCAGAGGTTTACCCGTCAGTGCTGGTCCTGAAGGTGGGTTGGTGGTGGTGGCTAGCCGGCAGGCTAGTGGAGCCATGGTCGTGCTCGGCGGGGATCCAAATGGCCCGAAACCGGGGCTGGAACTGGTGGAGGAGGGGGGAGATAGAGGAGAGAGAGATTAAGACCTAGAGAGGAGGAAAGCTATGAGAGGGTGACGCAGAAGTTAAGTCGGTGGGCAGGAAGTCCGGGAAGTTGAGAGCCAGACAGTTAGAAGGGGAAAACAGTGGAGGGGGTTGGGAGGCAGCCAAGGACAAAGACTGAGAATCGATTGAGCTGATCCTGGCGCCATGGAGGCGGGGTACAGAGCGCAGAGTAGACAGGAGTAGTTAGGCAGGGAAGCAGAGGTCAGGGGAGGAGAGTGCAGAGAAATAAAGCACAAAATAAGCAAGAGTAATCAGGCTAAATATGGAGACAATTACATGGGCAGTCTAACATTTGCAATACAGTAAATCCACTCACAATAATTCAGCAGTTTGAAGCAGAGTCAGTGCGGGCAGAAATTTCGGCAAAATGCAATGCAAGTGAATGGGCACAGCGCCCAGCGAGCAGAGCAAGGCAGGGAGAAACAGAGCCAGCCAATCAGCGGCAGTCCAGGAGACAGATGTCCAATCAGGCACAAGCTGTTGTCGCTGAGAACCAATGGCAGCCGCTCACAGCATTACCAACTGCAGGTAGAGATCTTAGCTGTCGGTGCTGGTCCTGGAGGTGGGTTGGTGGTGGTGGCTAAGCGGCAGGCTACTGGAACCGCGGCCACGCTTGGTGGGGATCCGGATGGGCCGAAACCAGGGTTGGATCTGTTGGCGCTGGTCCTGGAGGCGGGTTGGTGGTGGTGCCTAAGCGGCAGGCTAGTGGAGCCGCGGCGACACTCGGCGGGGACCCAAGTGGCCCGAAACTGGGGCTGGATCTGTTGGCGCTGGTCCTGGAGGTGGGTTGGTGGTGGTGGCTAAGTGACAGGCTAGTGGAGCCACGGCTGCGCTCGGCGGGGATCCGAATGGCCCGAAACCGGGGCTGGATCCATTCGGCGCTGGTCCTGGAGGCAGGTTGGTGGTGGTGGCTAAGCGGCAGGCTAGTGGAGCCGTGGCACGCTAGTGGAGCCGTGGCCGTGCTCGGCGGGGATCTGAATGGCCTGAAATCGGGGCTGGATCTGAGAATCAGAGGCAAAAGCGTACCAAGCGATATCATCTTGAACTCCTCCTTGTAAAGGAATCTGCTTAACTTCCGTAGGTCTAGAACAGGGCGCATACCGCCTGTTTTCTTTGGAACTAAGAAGTAATGGGAGTAGAAACCTGTGCTCCTTTGATCCTGCAGAACTATTTCTACTGCCTTGTTGTTCAGAAGGCCTTGAATCTCGGAAGTGAGGAAGTCTGACCGAGTTACAGACAGCCTGGCCTGTCGTTTTGGGTGGAAGATCTAGGGGGTTTCTGAGAAATTCAGCGAGCAGCCCTTGTGGATTATTCTGAGAACCCATTTGTACTCACTTCCACTGCCTGTAAAACTGAGTCAGATGCCCCCTTACTGCCGAAGAAAAGTCCTGCTCGGACAGTTGAGATGGGACTTGGGCAGGAATCTCAGAGGGTGGCACTAGGCGCCTTTGGGCCCTGTGCTTTCTGCAGCATTTTCTTTTGTGGCTGAGGGGCTTGCTTCTTGTTGAAACCCCCCCTCTGTTTATGCCGCGAAAGGACTGGCAGTTATGAAACTAACAGTGTTTCCCGCCCCATTGAGGGGCAGCAGGAGCCTGGTTTCGCAGTCTTAATGGCAGTCCTAGTTTTCTGTGTGGCTTCCAGAGCCTGCTCCATCTGTCGGCCAAACAGATAAACTCCGTCAAATGGTTAATGCATGACTCTTTGCTGAGCATCATTTGTAAACCCCAAGGTCCGTAACCACAAGTGGCATCAGGTGCAAATTCCTGCTGCTGCTGGTCTAGAAGTAGTGTCAAAAGTGTCCATAGCAGCCTTAAGCTGCTGGTTATTGGACTCTATGCCTCTAATAATTGTTTGAAACAGCTCTGAAGTAGCATTGGACTCTGGAAGAGCTTTGACTAAGGTTTTCAGCAAATGCCAGAGGGTATACTCATATTACGAGAAGTAACCCCAGTAGCTAGCAATACTCATCCCTAGGGTAGCAGCCGGAAAGACTCATTTCCCTAGGATGTCAATCCTACGGGATTCCTTATTTACTGGACGAGCTGTAGATTCCTGAGGGAGTACAGCGTTGTCATTTTCTGCCAAGACCACAATGGCATCCGTAAAGGCTTGGGAGGCCAGGAATAGTCGATCCTTAGGGGAAGCGTACTTCCTATCTGTGGACTTAGACACGGAAGGAATAAGTGCCAGATTATCCCACACCATCTATGAGAGAGTCTCAAAAGAAAGCTGTACCAGAGAAGTCAGTTCCACAGGGATCTCTGGAACATGTAGACATTGAAGGCGCAATAGCTTCCCTGGATCCCCCTCCGATGTCTGGAGAGAGAGAGAGGGTGGAATTCATGTTCTTCAGTAGAGATTTAGAGGACAGGTCCTCGACCAAAGGCTCTGCTGAAGTAGAGGGCTTACTTTCCACTCTGGGTCGGTCCTGAAAAAGGTCTTTTTGCCCAATGTCCTTACCCAGTTAACAAATTAAAAATAAAATAAAAAAATAAAATAAAGAATCCTCATCGAAGTCGTTCCGCAATCATAGATCAGGATCAGGCTCAATATTATTTTCTACTAGCCCAGGAGGGATTGTATATAAAGGAAAGGGAGGAAAAAGTGCAGGAGGGGGTGCTCCTCAAATTGGAGTCGAGAAACCTTGCATCTGGGGCAGAGCCGGAAACGGTGCCGAACATGATGGCGCCAAGACTGGAGTCAAAGGCGGCAGCGTAGCCAGTGCCGCACGGGCGCTCTGGGCCCCCAACCCAAACTCTGGGGCACCCAAGGATGAAGTTCTGAAAACCTGAGAAGGAGGAGAAAGAAAAAATTACTCACTTTAGTAATGTTGTTTCTTCTAATGGAGTCTTGCTATATTATAGACATTAGCAGTTTGATCCAGCTCTAGAACTGCCCCGGAGTGAAATGGTTAAAACCATTCCAAAATAGAATTTTGGCACGAGAGCAGCTCTATCTGTGTCATTTCAAACTTGAACTGTCAGATCTTTACGAGCCAAACTCACTAAGGTCTGTGTGGAAGCTGTAACCTACACTAGCCAAATGGCTACCTAAATAATAACAACCATTGATGGTCCCAACACCCAAGACTCAAGTCAGGGGATCAGAAATACTAACACCATTCTAATAATATGAAAATAGAAAATAAGTATAATAAAACACACACACATACGCGTACACATACACATCCCCAAAGTCCCAAAGGGGACAAAATGCTAACAGGGCATAAGTAGTGCCCACATTAAGTTGCCCGCACCCCACCAAGTAGAGGTTCTGAGAGGGGCAGGTGGGGGGGGGGGGGTCTATAATATAGCAAGACTCCATTAGAAGAAACAACATTACTAAGGTGAGTAATTTTCTTCAAACAACATGAAGTCTTGCTATATTATAGACATTAACAGAATACACAGCAGTACCTCCATGGAGGAGGGACAGAACCTACTTAGGGAATAGGCTCTGAAGAACAGCTGTGCCAAACCGAGCATCTATCCTGGCCTGGACATCCAAGGAGTAATGCTTGGTAAAGGTGTGTACCATTTTCCAAGTAGCAGCCTGGCAAATCTCTAATAAAGGGATATCTCTGGCAGCAGCTAGAGACGCAGCCGTACCCCTGGTAGAATGAGCCCTCAAACTGGGGGGGGGGGGCTCTGCCCACTTTCTGATAACAAAATTGGATACAAGAGACAATCCACCTGGCTATTGAGCTCTTAGTGGCAGGTTTGCCTTTCCCAACTTCACCACAGGTGAGGAAAGTTGGAGGATTCGAACCTGTGACCTTTGTGCAGCTCTATATAATAACTAAGAGCTCTCTTAACATCCAGGCTGTGCAACCTCCTCTCACCCAAGAGGAGTGATCAGTGAAAATACTGGAAGGGAGATAGATTGATTAAGATGGAAATCTGAAACCACCTTAGGCAAAACTTCCTATTAGTCCTAAGGACTACCTTATCCCTGTGGAAAGAAATAAAGTCAGTCTCCACTGACAAGGCTTGCAATTCACTTTTGCGTCTGGCAAGTGATAGCCACTAGAAAACAGTTTTCAAGTTAGGAACATAGCTCTCCTGCAGAAAACAGAGGTTCAAAGGGGTTGCATTAACTGAGCAATGCAAACATTAAGGTCCCAAGCAGGGGCCGGTTCTCGAAAGGGAGGATTAGTATGGAGAAATACCTTAAAAAACTTGGAAAACACAGGATGAGAGCAAAGAGGGGATGACTTTCCTGCTGACACAAAGGCAGACACAGCTGCCAAATGAACTCTCAAGGTAGCTGGTCTGAGACCCAAGGAATTAAGATATACCATGTAATCTAACAAAATGGGCAATTCAGCAGATTCTGGGGAAATATTTTTCCCAGCACACCAAATGGAAAACCTTTTCCATTTAGAACTATAAGTAGCCATAGTGGAAGGCTTTCTGGAAGCCTTTAGGTTCTCAAGAACACCCTGAGAGAGGTGTAAATCAGCAAACTAACTCCTCAAGAGCCAGGCCTTGAGGTTGAGGGAATTGAGGTCCGGATACCAAACCCTTCCCCGGGCACAAGTCAACAGATTGTGATTCCTGGGGAGGCACAGGGGAAGATGGACTGTCAGAGACAGAAGGAGTGGGTACCAGGGCTGCCTGGCTCAATCCGGGGCAATCAGAATCACCCTGCAAGGCTGAGATCTGATTTTGACTAGTACTTTGAACAGGAGAGGAAAGGGGGGGAAGCATAGAGGAACTTCCCCTCCCAATCCAGAAGAAGGTCATCCAGGGGAACTGAGCCCAGCACTGGAGGCCTGCAACAGAACAGAGGAAGTTTGTGATTGTCTGGGGCTGCAAAAAGATCTATCTGAGGGATGCCCCACCTGGCAAAAACTACCCCCAGCACGAGGATCCAGGGACCATTCGTGATGGCCCTGGGAAATCCTGCTGAGGGCATCTGCTAGGACATTGTCCTTCCCTGGAAGATGAACTGCTATGAGGGAAGTGTTCAGGAATAGGCCAGAGACCAGAACTTATTGCCTCGGTGCACAAGGCCGAAGACCGAGTGCCCCCGTTTGTTGAGGTACCACATTGTTGTGGTGTTGTCTGTTCTGACTTGTATCACCTTGTCGTGGACAGATGCAGAAAAAGCTTGAAGAGCTAAAAAGACATCTCTGAGTTCCAGCAAACTGATGTGGAGCAGAGATTCCTGGGGGGACCAGACTCCCTGAGTGGAAAGGTCGCCCATGTGGGCTCCCCAACCCAGAAGGGAAGCATCTGTAGTGAGAGTCAAGTCATGAGAAGGGGAAATGAAGGGGAACCCCGCTCTTAAATTGCTCTGGTCCTGCCACCACTGGAGAGCTAGGATCAAGGTTCGAGTCACTGGGACCAACTTGGAAAGGGGTCTCTTCTCTGAGACCAAAAGGTTCTCAAGTGAAATTGAATGTCTCATCTGAAATCTGGCTCCCTGCACAACAGCTGTGGATGCAGCCATGTGCCCCAGGAGCTGCAGAAAGTGTCTTGCTGGTCGAGAGACCTGCAGAGTGAAGGAAGAGGCCAGAGCCACTAAATTCCTTACCCTTTCTGGGGGAAGAAAGGCTCTGGCTAGCTTTGTGTCCAATTCTGCTCCATAAAGGTGAGTACCTGGACTGGTTCCAGAACTGACTTTGGTAGGTTTAGCAGAAAACCCAGGGAGGTGAGAAGCTGCTGGGTGACCTGCAGGTGAGATTTTACCTGTTCTGGGGACTGGCCTACAATAAGCCAGTCGTCTAGATAGGGAAAAACAGCAATCCTCTGCCTCCTTAAGTGGGCCACTGCCACTGCTAGACACTTTGTGAATACCCTTGGAGCAGAGGTAAGGCCGAAGGGCATTGCTCTGAACTGGTAATGACCTGAGGGCAGTTCGAATCTGAGGTACTTTCGATGGGATCTTCTGATTAGGAGATGGAAATAGGCATCCTTGAGGTCCAGGGAGGCTAGCCAGTCCCCTGGCCATAGGGAAGGTAAAATTATTGCCAGAGTTACCATTTTGAACTTTGGTTTCAAAAGATGTGTAACCCCCCTGCAAATGGGGGTTCCCAAAAGACTTCCAGGAGCTTGCTTGAATGCTCCAAGCCTGAATGGTGTTTGGCATTTAAGCCATTTATCAGTGAGTGTTTTTAGAGCCTCTGGTACTGTCTCTTTAAGAGTTGTCTGCTTGCAGACATAATTAGTTTGTATGGGGGGACTGTGTGCTTCTCTGCTTGAGTACCACTCGAGCTGCTGCCAATTCACTCCATTTTTACAGTCACTAGGAGTGCAAAGGGAACCTGTCTGAAAGATGTAATTGTTTGCCAGAAATCATTTAGAGTAATAATGAAAATACAGTTTGTCTAACCTGCTTTCTTTGCAGTCAGAACTGTGTTTGCCTAGTTCCCCATTCTAGTTTTGAACTGCTGAACTGGACCAATCAGTGTGGGTTAAGGTAGCTCTAAAATGGTGCCTTGGACGAATCAGAACTTGGACTCGTAATCTGAGCCAGCCACAAGAGGATTGTATGGGCAGTGACTCTGGGAGATGTAGTTTAGACTTCGGCGCCTTTTTGGACCAACAGGGGCAGTCTATTGTGAGTGACAGCCAATCCAGCCAAGAACTGGGAGGAACTCAAAGGAAGTGCCAGTTTTGTCTGCTGGAGTTTCAGTTGAGCTCTGGCAGTGAAGGGAGGAGCCCTGTGCTTTTTCGATTGTGCAGTTTTAGTCGGAAGCGTGTGTAAGGCCCTGAGTTCCGGTCTGCAGCTTGTAACTGCTTGTTAGGACTGAATCCAGTCCTGTGAAGACAATCAAAGGATATCTGAAGAGTAGAAACCAGGCTCACCCTGTAGAAGACTGGAGAAATTGCTGAATTGCACTCGGTCTGTCAGGAACTGAATCTGCTGTGTGTTCTCCCGGGCATTGTGCAGTAATTGCGATCGGGATAGAGAAGCAGCCTGCCTGGTATAGTACTTTCTTTTTTACCATATAAATGTGTGAGGAGGCTTGTGCAGCTCAAGAGAATCCTGCTGCCATTAAAGGACTTTTGCCTGTGACTGTTTACCATACAAATGTGTGAGGAGTCTCGTGGAGCTCAAGAGTAGCCCTGCTGACGTTGAAGGACCCTATCTTGTTTGGAGGTCGTGAGTACTAATTCAGGGTCGCTCCCTGTTGAATTGCCACATTAAATCCAAATGGAATTACTGTACTGCTGACTGTTTAACTAATTTTTCTTTTCTCTGTGTGAAAAGGCCCCTACCAGCTGCCACGGTTTGGACTAGCCACTAGGGCTTGGGTACCCAGGGACAGTAACTGGTAGGGATAGGCCTGTGCACAGAGCCATAGGTAGATGAGTAAAGTGATAAGCTAATTAACCTGATTTCCCCCTGTCCTTGTTATATCCCCCTAAATAAATCAGAGCTGCTTGTTTCAGCAAAGTTATACTGCCTGAGGTATTTGTCTATGTTAAAGTATTGTACTGTGATTGTTGCACTGTATCTTATTACTTTACAGGGGGTCCCAGTGCCTGAACCAGTCCTGGGGGTAAATGTATACTGTGAAGGTAATTCTGATATACTGTGTGGGCCACTAGTGGGAAGAAAGGGGGGGTTGCAGTGTCCCAGAGGGCTGTGACCAAGTTAATTCAACTGTTGCAAACCCTGACCTCTGGGTGGAGGCACCCGCCATCAGATCCAGGCCCCTCAACCTCTTAGTGGCAAATCAGGCAGGGGTAGTAGCCCCTGGGATAGCGCCATCTAGGGGTTACATCTTAGAGGCTCACCGCTGGGATTGTGTGTTTTCTAGTGGCCATATTTACGAACCACTGTTAAGGAAAAAAAATGGGTACCCCGACAGAAGTGGCTGTGCACTGGCTGGTGGAGTGGTGTACTGGGGAGGAGATCGACCCCCAAAATGCTATGCTTATCCTGGACATCCCCCTGGGTATCAATACGGACACAGTACAGGGAGTACTTTCCAAGGTCGAAGGTTTACAAAACCCTGTGGTGGTGGGTCGGCATGCTAATCTGCTCACCCACACTTTCCTGGCCCTAGTAGAGTTTAAGGATCCCACAGATAGCTCCAAAGTGCCACAGACCATTACCCCAGAGGGAGCCCTCACTGCCTGGAGAGTGATAACTAAGGACAGTAAAGACCCGGGGGGGAATGAGCCCCCACCACTATCTGAAACTTTTGAGGAGAAATTTGCTAAATGGTTGCTGGGGGAAGGGAAAACTGTGGAGAACTTGAAGAAACTATTCTTGCCACCTGGGGGTGTTCCTCCCCAAACACCCTCTCCCGCTCCAGTACCTATAATGGTGGCTGAACCAATGCAGACTCCCATTTCTGCACCTGCCATTAGTCACGACTCTTACAAGGTTGAGGATCTTCTCTGGCACCCTCACACCCCAAGGGGAGAATGACTGGGAGACCTGGATAGACTATAGTTGCCCCCAAGTGCTAGAATGGCAATGCTCGGAAGCAGCGAAAGAGGGTTAGTGAGAGCCTCCGAGGTCCTGCCCTGGCTACCATCCGTGCTAAACGGGCCAGTAACCCTGAAGCGATTGCACAGGCCTATCTTGAGGCCTTGGAGAATGTGTATGGGAGCCCAGATTCTGATGAGGACCTATGGTGGAGAGTAAGAAATGCACAACAGTACCAAGGGGGGGAGTTGTCTGTGTATGTATCTCGGCGGAAAAATTGTTGCAAGAATGCCTCAGAAAGGGTAGTTTGCCAGCGATTGAACTGGACCGAACCAGGCTAGACAGGATCCTTAAGTCTGCCCCTTCTTAGAACTCTTGTTGCTTCAGTTACGCCTAGCAACCGTCGACTGGAATCCCCACCCTCCTATGATGAGTTAATGAGAGAAATTCGAGGAGTTGAGAAAAGGCGACCTCGGGAGGGACCTGCACCAATAGCTGCGGCTACGACCCGAGTGACTGAGGGTGACCCATCAAGTGAAGTTCAGGGGCAGAGGTTGGCAGTCAATGAGTGCTCTGACAAGGAAAAAGATATGCCACAATGGGGCGAACTGTTGAGAGAGATCCGGGAATTCAAAAACAGTCCCTTTATGAAGGCCACGCCTGCAAGTACGGGCCCCGACCTATATCCGACTGCATCTGCTATGAGGGTACCCACCCATGTATCTCCTGCTGATAACAGCTCAAACTCGATTCCTTGACCATGGAAGTGGAGAAACTGACGAGATGTCTCCAAATGCTTATCACATACGACAGAGATGGCACCAAGGTTTCCAGTTAGTAATACCCGCCCTGGCTCCCAGTGTGGCGCCTCAGCCAGCTCAAACTCCAGAAAGTATGTTTTGCTATAATTGTGGGAAGGATGGGCACATGAAAAGGGAATGCCAGTCCCCAAAAGACACTGACAAAGTTGCATATAGGCTACAAGGAGAGCTTCGGAGAACAAATCAGTGGTTAAGAGGTGCACGAAATGATCCCAGTGAGGGCACCAAAAATGCTAATTCACGTCCTTTGTGGCAAGGTCAGTTGCCCAGGCCCCCACTACCGCCTCTCCAGACCGGTCCAGAATAGTGGGTCCCTCCATGGAGACCACTGTAAAGGTGAATGGAGTGTCTACAAGAGCTGTATTAGACAGTAGCTCCCAAGTGACAATTATGTTCCAGGATTGGTATCAGAAGCATTTGTCAGATGTACCCTTACAACCATTAGAAGGACTGCATGTATGGGGGTTAAGTGAGAAGGCCTACCCCTATTCCGGGTATATCCGAATTTGGCTGTCTTTCCCCACCTCCGTGGCTGGAGTGGCCAAACAAGTAGAGACCCTAGCCTTAGTGTGTCCCCCACTGGACTGTATGATGGTGTCCCTTTGTTGATTGGAACAAATGCTCATATGTTAGGAAGGCTGGCACAGTTGTGTTATGAAAAACAGGGGTCAAAGACTAGTAGAGCTTTAAGAGTTCCGGCTTTAATTAAGAAGGCCTATGAGGCACAGAGAGATGCTGAAAAATAGAACCAGAGGAACCGTTGAATTGTATGGAAGAAGGATCCTGAGTCTCTGATCCTGGCGCAAATGCCCAGTGTACCTTACAGGGAGAGGTCCGTATCAGAAAGGATGTTAAGAACAAAATATTAATGTTGGATGCACCAGGCGATAGAAAATTGCCAGAGGACTGCTGGTCAAGCCTAGAATTTTGCGCTACAGCCCATGCTTATGCCAGAAGAGTAATGGTCCAAGTTCATAATGTGTCTGAAAGAGACATTGAGTAAATAGAGGTTGCATCCTGGCTAATGTGCATTGTGCAGACACTGCAGTGCTACCCAGCAGCAAGAGTTCGAGGAAGAATGACAGAGTAACGCCTGACTTGTTTGATTTCGCGACTCCCGTTGCCAGATGAATGGAAAGTGAGGATCAGTGAAACTTGCCCAGAGACCAGGTGTTTTCTTTAAAGGAATGGGATGTAGGATGCGTGCAAGGAGCTGAGCACAATATCTGGCTGCATGACGAAAGACCATTTAGTGAGAGGTCTCGACGCCTGGCACCTGCTGACATAGATGATGTGAGACGCATCTGCAAGAGTGTTAGCTGCTGGTGTAATACAAGAATCCAGAAGCCCTTATACTTCCCCCATTGTGGTAGTGAGGAAAAGAATGGGACAGTAAGGATGTCGTGGATTATCCGCTCTTTAAACCGACGGACTATCCTGATCAGTACACAATGCCCGCATTCAGGATGCTTTGGACTGCCTAAACGGGAGCAAGTGGTTCTTTGTGTTGATCTCCGCAGTGGGTACTACCAGATCCCGATGGCCCCAGAGGACCGTGAGAAGACAGCCTTTATCTGTCCGCTTGGCTTCTATGAATTCAGGAGGATGCCTCAAGGGATTTCAGGTGCCCCAGCCACTTTTCAACGATTGATGGGCGTGCAGGACATGAACTTACTAGAGTGCCTGGTATACCTAGATGATGTTATTGTGTTTGGCAGCTCACTGGAGGAACATGAGAGCAGATTATTTAAGGTATTGGACCGACTGGAGGACTTTGGCCTTAAACTGTCCATTGATAAGTGTCAATTCTTTCAAACATCAGTAAAGTATGTGGGACACATAGTATCCACCGAGGAATAGAGACCGACCCAAGTAAAGTTGAGGCCTTGACCACCTGGCCACAGCCAAAAATCTAAAAGAACTGCAAAGATTCCTGGGATTCTGTGGTTATTATGACGTTTCATCAAGGTATTCAAGAGTGATCCACCTTTACTTAACCTTACTCAAGGTATCCCCAACCCACAAAAATACCAAAAGTCAGCGTCCCTCAAGACTGAAAGAGTGTATTTCATCCGAGTGAAGTATTTGGGGCCGCTGGACTCCTGATTAATGTGAGACTGCTTTTCATGAGATCATATATCAACTTACCCATGCTCCAGTGCTGGCCTATGCCAATCCAAGAAAACCTTATGTCCTGCACACTGGTGCTAGCTTGCAAGGGTTAGGGGCTGTGTTGTACCAAGAGCACGAGAATGGCCTGAGACCAGTGGCCTTTGCCAGTAGAAGCCTGACCCCATCCGAAAAGAACTATCCTGTACATAAGTTAGAGTTCCTAGCTTTGAAGTGGGCTATTGTTGACCAATTCCATGAGTACTTGTATGGGGCTAAAATACTAGTAAAAACTGACAATAATCCTTTGACCTATGTGCAGACCTCAGCCAAGTTGGATGCCACTGGCCATAGGTGGCTTTCTGCATTATCTACATATGACTATGCTCTCGAATACCGAGCAGGTCTGAACCACATAGATGCTGATGCTCTCTCCGAGGCCTGTTCCCAAGAATGATTGGGTCAGATTGGCAGAACCTGACATTGGGCACTCTGCGGAAGTTTGACAGGGAGGAACAAATGTCCACGGACGCAGTGGACTGCATGGTGGATTGCTTGGGAGCCTCTGAGAATACCCTGCTGCTTATTGCCACTTTTCTGCAATAGACATTGGTGCACTGCCTCAGCTGGACAATGACAGTATGGCGGGCTCAATCCGCGATCCCATGATCAAATCAGCTTTAGAAGCCCTCTATGCAGGAAAAGATGTGTCCAAATTACGCTCCACTGATTTGAGAACTGCACTGTTATACAAAGAAGGTCCTAAGTTGAAACTGATCAATAAACTGTTATACAGAGAAACAGTAGACAGAGGGGACAAGTAGACAAACAACAACTAGTGCTGCCCACTGCCTCTGAGACTCAGTACTGAGGTCCTTGCACAACCACATGGGGCACCTTGGTATAGACAGAACACTTGACTTGGTGAGATCCAGATTCTATTGGCCTAAGATGGGGGCTGATGTGGAGCAACACATTCGAACTTGTAGTCGCTGCTACAGAGGAAGCTTTGCCCGAGGGCTGCCCCTTGTTAACATCACCACCAGTGCACCCATGGAGCTGGTCTGTACTGATTTTCTGAGTTTGGAGTCAGATCAAAGAAATATCAGTAATGTGCTGGTGGTCACTGACCATTTCACGAGATATGCCCAAGCTTTCCCACCAAAGACCAGAAAGCATCCACTGTGGCCAAAGTACTTGTAGAAAACTTTTTGTTCACTATGGGGCTCCACAAAGAATCCATTCTGATCAAGGAGAGACTTTGAGAGTCGTCTGATCAAAGAGATGCTTTCTCTTGGGGAGTGAAAGTCCAGAACCACTCCTTACCACCCCAGGGGACCCACAGCCTGAACGTTTCAACCGCACTTTGCTAGATATGCTAGGCACCCTGCACCCAAAGGACAAACCTAGATGGAGCCAACAAATTAGCACCCTGGTACATGCTTATAACTGCACCAAAAGTGATGCCACTGGGTTCTCCCCCTACCGCCTGATATTTGGAAGAGAAGCTCGACTACCGGTAGATGTGTGTTTTGGGGTCTCTCCTGATGGGGTTCAAGCTGACAACTATTTACAGAATGTGCAAAAGTTAAAGGCCCAGCTAACTCATGCGTACCAACTGGCTCAAACCATGGCTGCCAAAAGAAATCTGGCCAACAAAGAAAGGTATGATAAAAAGGTGAAAGCACAGGAACTCCAGGAGGGAGATCGGGTATTGCTAAGAAATCTGGGACTGCATGGCAAACACAAGATTGCTGACAGATGGCACCATCTCCCTCACATTGTAGTGGGCAAACTAGATGATCTGCCAGTGTACAAAGTAAGGCCTGAGAATAATTCAAAAGATGTAAAAACAATGCATAGAAATCATTTACTGCCCATTGGACAAATCTTGATTGAGTCTGAGCCCCCAGAAGATGCCCCCTCTGGACCAGTGACTAGAGCTGCTGCTAAGAAAAGATCAAGAAAGTCTGCACCTACAGAAGCAGAGTTAAAGTGTTCCCCTCCACAAGTCCCAGTTGAGCATGACTGTCAGTCCATATCAGAAGAAAGTGAGAGTGACTTTGAATACTATCCTTCTTACGAACTGAGTCAATTGTTTCGGGGCAATCCCCTAGTCAATACTGGAGACGAAGCTGGGCCTTCTGGACTGTCTAAGCCCCAGCTTCGTTCCTGGAGCCAATGCTCCCAGAAAGTGAAGTGCAAAGCATCAGATCAGATGAAATGGAATCATTGTGCATGGTTGAACTGTTTGAGCTTTCAGGGAGAAAATGATGGATTGGGGCAGACTGGTGATACACCAGAACAAGAAGAGTATTTTGAGTGCCCTGACAGTCCACTGCCAGTGTCTGAAAGCTCTCCATGCAGGCCAAATGTTGTGGACTCAGAAACTGAACTCCTGGAGCTGAAAGTGCCCCAAGTTCTAGCCTCTCTACCCCATGGAGACTCCCCTGACAAGTGAGGACAATGCTGAAAATGAGGCTCAGAGTGCAGAGACTGTAACAGTCTCCCTAGAAATACTGGTCGAGCTGTAAAGCCTGTGGTGCACCTCAGTTATGATTCCCTTGGGAGGCCTGTGGACTTGCTCTCAATGTTGTCCATAAAGAGTGTATGTGTCCCGAGCTCATTGCCCAAACTGAGCGTCAGTGCTAAGTCCAAGTTACTTGTGTTTCCCTCAAGTATGGTGCCCTTGCCCGTCCAGCCCCAAGGTAACTGATAGGAAGGGCCCTCTTCAGGTTTCATGTACAAGAGGTAATAACTTGAGTTATGGTACAATGTGTGTGTAATACTGTGTAAAGAGTGACGCACTGCAATGTTTCAGAAATGTGTTCTTGGTAAAATGATATATTGACTGATGATTACATGTGTAGCCTAATGCAAATGTATATAGTTGCAGTTGAAACTTAGAGTACTTGCTTGGCAGACGTCAAGCTTTCCCAGGCCTGGAAGGGTGTAACCCCCCTGCAAATGGGGGTTCCCAAAAGACTTCCAGGAGCTTGCTTGAATGCTCCAAGCCTGAATGGTGTTTGGCGTTTAAGCCATTTATCAGTGAGTGTTTTTAGAGCCTCTGGTACTGTCTCCTTAAGAGCTGTCTGCTTGCAGACATAATTAGTTTGTATGGGGGGTGACTGTGTGCATCTCTGCTTGAGTACCACTCGAGCTGCTGCCAATTCACTCCATTTTTGCAGTCTCTAGGAGTGCAAAGGGAACCTATCTGAAAGATGTAATTGTTTGCCAGAAATCATTTAGAGTAATAATGAAAATACAATTTGTCTAACCTGCTTTCTTTGCAGTCAGAACTGTGTTTGCCTAGTTCCCCATTCTAGTTCTGAACTGCTGAACTGGACCAATCAGTGTGGGTTAAGGTAGCTCTAAAATGGTGCCTTGGACGAATCAGAACTTGGACTGTAATCTGAGCCAGCCACAAGAGGACTGTATGGGCAGTGACTCTGGGAGATGTAGTTTAGACTTGGCCTTTCTGGACCAACAGGGGCAGTCTATTGTGAGTGACAGCCAATCCAGCCAAGAACTGGGAGGAACTCAAAGGAAGTGCGGTTTGTCTGCTGGAGTTTCAGTTGAGCTCTGGCAGTGAAGAGGAAGGAGCCCTGTGCTTTTCAGTGTGCAGTTTTAGTCGGAAAAGCGTGTAAGGCCCTGAGTTCCGGTCTGCAGCTTGTGTAACTACTTGTTAGGACTGAATCCGTCCTGTGAAGACAATCAAGGATATCTGAAGAGTAGAAACCAGGCTCACCCTGTAGAAGACTGGAGAAATTGCTGAATTGCACTCGGTCTGTCAGGACTACTGAATCTGCTGTGTGTTCTCCGGGCATTGTGCAGTAATTGCGATCGGGATAGAGAAGCAACCTGCCTGGTATAGTACTTTCTTTTTACCATATAAATGTGTGAGGAGGCTTGTGCAGCTCAAGTGAATCCTGCTGCCATTAAAGGACTTTTGCCTGTGACTGTTTACCATATAAATGTGTGAGGAGTCTCGTGGAGCTTAAGAGTAGCCCTGCTGGCGTTGAAGGACCCTATCTTGTTTGGAGGTCGTGAGTACTAATTCAGAGTCGCTCCTGTTGAATTGCCACATTAAATCCAAATGGAATTACTGTACTGCTGACTGTTTAACTAATTTTTCTTTTCTCTGTGTGAAAGGGCCCCTACCAGCTGCCACGGTTTGGACTAGCCACTAGGGCTTGGGTACCCAGGGACAGTAACTGGTAGGGATAGGCCTATGCACAGAGCCATAAATAGATGAGTAAAGTGATAAGCTAATTAACCTGATTTCCCCGTCCTTGTTATATCCCTAAATAAATCAGAGCTGCTGTTTCAGCAAAGTTATACTGCCTGAGGTATTTGTCTATGTTAAAGTATTGTACTGTGATTGTTGCACTGTATCTTATTACTTTACAGGGGTCCCAGTGCCTGAACCAGTCCTGGGGGTAAATGTATACTGTGAAGGTAATTCTGATATACTGTGTGGGCCACTAGTGGGAAGAAAGGGGGGTTGCAGTGTCCCAGAGGGCTGTGACCAAGTTAATTCAACTATTGCAAACCCTGACCTCTGGGTGGAGGCACCCGCCATCGGATCCAGGCCCCTCAACCTGTTAGTGGCAAATCAGGCAGGGGTAGTAGCCCCTGGGATAGCGCCATCTAGGGGTTACAGATGCTTGTTCAGATATCTGAGATCTAAAATGGGCCGCCATTCTCCTGTCTTTTTTGGGGTAAGGAAGTATCTGGAATACAGACCCTGCCCTGATGCAGGGGAGGAACCCTTTCTACTGCTCTGAGAGCTAACAGGGATGAGACCTCTGTTTCCAGAGCGAGGGTCTCTGAAGCACTTGCAGGTAGAAAAAGTCTGCTTCTCAACTTGGGAAACTTTTTGAAACTGAGAACCAGACCCTGGCTTACTACTTCCAGAACCCACTTGTCTGAGTTAAAAGCCCAATTCTGACTGAAGTAAGCCAGCCTGCCCCCACTAGTACAGGAGAATCAGCCCTGGGCACCCCATCAGGGTGCCTGTTCATAGGAGCTTTAGGCTGGGGGTGGGAGCAGGTCTGCCCACCCTCGTCTGCCCTGCCTCTGAAGAAGCCCCTCTGAGCATAGGCAGAGGGCCTGAGTCTGGTGAAAGGCCTGTGAAAGGCCTACCCCTACCCTGGGGCATGCCTTTGAGGAGTGGCTTGCCGCTCCTTAGCCTGGGCACTCTTGTAAGTAGTCCTATATTCATCCATCTTCTTCATGTAATTCTCTGTCTGCTCTCCAAACAGAGAATTTCCCACCAAGGAAAATCCATAGCCTTAGTCTGGGTATCCTGTGACAAACTAGTACACCTGAGCCAGGCCAACCTACGAAAAGCTACAGATGTGGCCATGACCCTAGAGGAAACATCATTAACATCCACAGCAGCATGAAACTGAACCTTAGAGCTTCAATGCCATCAGCAGCCACCTGTTCTAGTTCACTAGCCAGCTGGCCATGGGCCTGCTTAGCCAGTGCATAACAGTATCCCATCTAGATTTCTGATACCTAGCTACATAAGCCATATAATTTGCTTGCCTGAGTCCCAGAGAGGCTGCCATATACTGTTTTTGCCATGGCATCAATCTTCCTGGAATCCTTGTCAGGAGGATGTGAAACCAAGGAATATTAGCTTTATCACAGGCAGCAGCCTGAACTACTAACATGACTGCATTGCTGAGAAAGGAATGCTGTATCAGAGCCTGACAATGTATACCTTCTGTTCATCTTTTTATCTACAGGAGGCACAGAATTAGGAGCTTTTAAAATTTTAATTGTTTCCTAAAAGACTTATGTAAAGGAATAGACAATCTCCTAGACTCTGGAATATCCATCATTTCTACAAAATCAGGCTCCTCTTGCTCATTCACAGCCTATTCTAAAGGAAGCTGGAGGGTTTCAGCAACTTTTTTATAAAACATAAAATGAGATAGGGACTCAGACAGCATAGGGGAGATTCTAAAGGTCTGTCTGGGGAGATGTCCAGTTCAATAGGCACACCAGACCTTCCCAGCCACATTCATACTGTTCATAATCCTCCTCCCCTCCTCTGGTTCATAAAATTCCTCAATATCATAATCCTGAACCACTGGGACGGACGAACCGACCTTTTACCAGATAGTGGTGGTTCGGACGGACCCTGAGACAGTGACTGGACAATTTGTATGGCTTTTGCTATCTCTGCAGCAGTTGGAGAAGGAATTTTGGACTCCAGACCTGCTGATTTTCTTGTTTTCTTTACTGGAATTGGTTCCTCAGAACCAGCTTTTCTTTTGCCCGAGGAAGTCCGGCCCTGGTCAGAGGGCACTCCCTCTGGTTCGGTTGGCACCGAACCGGGCTGGCCATCCGGGTCAGCGGACTTTTTGGCCTCTCGTTCCCTGAGCCTGCCCAATCTTTTTTCCAGGGTGGCTGCGGGGAAATTCTTACATACCTGGCAGTCTGACTGGAGGTGGTCAAACCCCAGACAATAAACACATGTGGTGTGTGGGTCAGCCTTGGCAAAGACTTCCCCACAAACATCACAGTGTTGAAACCCAGTGGGCCCGGTTTTTCTTTTGGGTTTCTCAGACATAACGCCAGCCTAACCAAAACCTTTGTCTTTAACGGTGAAAAGCAGGCAAGACACCCTTATCGGTTCCTAAATCAATAAGGGTATTGGAAAACCGTAATAAATCTGTTTTTTTTAGAACCGATAAGAACCGGGAACCGCACTCTAAAACAGTAACTTTTAGTTTTAAGTGAGTTTTAAACCCACTGATCGGTTCAAAACCGAACCGATAACTTACAAGTTCCACACAGACAAAACCTTCATTTACTTACGGTTACCACAGATAGAGCTTGAACCGAACGGTTTTGCGGTTAAAATAAAACTATTCTCGGTTAAATCCAACCAAGAAAACACTTTTTAAACAGAGAAATGACCGAGCAGAAGGAGAAATCTCCGGAGCGACTGTTCACTGAGGCGGAGTAAAGAATCTGACAGTTCAAGTTTGAAATGACACAGATAGAGCTGCTCTCGTGCCAAAATTCTATTTTGGAATGGTTTTAACCATTTCACTCCGGGGCAGTTCTAGAGCTGGATCAAACTGCTAATGTCTATAATATAGCAAGACTTCAGGTTGTTTGAAGAGATACCTGTGCTGGTCCCTGAGCCGCAGCCATGAGAGTGGGGGAAAGCACAAAAGTGGGCATAGACAGCACTGAAGAAGGTGTTGTGTGACAAGGATGACCCACCCGTGGGTTTGAAGGCCCTGGGACCGATCCCACCGGCTCGGGAAGTCAGGACAACCACCGAACCCACTGCTCCATAAGAGCGGGCCAATGATGAAACTGCTCACTGGAGGACCCCTCGGGGGTGTGGAGGGACTATGGAGTCGAAGATGCAGGTCGTCAAGAACAGAGGCCGCAGGTGACCCTGATGGCGCCTGAGTCGGCCTCCTGTCCCTTGCAACAGACATCTGACGTGCAGACCTACCAGAGGGAGACCTTGAGTGGTACCATTGCTTCTTCGACCAGTGGAACGAAGAAGAACTCAAGGCCGGGCGGTGCTGGGTTCCCGACTAAGATCGGGAATGGGCCCGCTTCTTTTTGTGCTTTCGGGAGGACCCCCCCCCAGCACTGGACTGCCTATAGTCAGACTCTCCCCTTCCTCCATAGAGGATGGTGGATTGGACCTAGTCCTGTTGGAAATACAGTTTTAATGCAAAGTCTCTCTACTGTCACAGGCTCCTTTCATGGTCGACTCCGTCAAAGGCAGGCTGAGGAAAACTTCTCTGTTTTTTTTTTTTTAAATAATAACAAACAATATACTAAAACTTAATCAAAACTGAATGACTAGCTGCTGCTGTACAGATGTGAAGATTTGACTCCCGATGGGAGAATGATGTCACTAAAGTGCACTTGATGATGGGAAAAAAGGAACTGAGGCGGTAGGAGGATCGACATTGAGGCAGCCTATGCGGCGGCACCACTTCCTCGTGGCCCTACCTAGGTGCCGGTCCTCCTGAAGATTTTTGGCTCCCACTCGGTCCTAGTGCCTCCAGTGTAGTCCCATCAATATGAATGAGTGGTGGAGACTTTATGTCCAGAAGAGCTGGGTCTCAGAGAAACTCTTCTTTAATCTACTCAGACAACTGGTTGACAGGGACAAGAAAAATCTCAAACACCTGATCAGCTGAAGTTGAGGTCAACAAGCCCAATGGGTGCTTGCGACTTAGCCCTCGACCAACAACGGCTTGATCTGAGTCGAGCTGTTGCGGGAGTCCAGAGAGAGACCAGGGAGGGAACCATGATCTCTCCTGGTCCCGCAACCAGCGCTGATGATGTATCTCACCAAAGGCCTAGAAGGCCTGACATTTCCCAGAATTCACTAGTGAAGGATGATCTGACGTTGGCCCCAACCAGTAGAAATGCCCAGGCTGATAAGGTGCACAAAGCATCAGCTGCTGCTTCTTCCGTGGCTGTAAGCTGGGCCACAGATTCTGTGGCAGTAGAGGCCTTCCTGTAGTCCTCCAACTGAAGTTTCAGGTCCCAACTGACCACCTGACCGCAAAGAAGCCAGGCCGCATAATCTTCCTGAGAAGGGACCATCGTCTGTCACAGGCTGCAGCCTGAAACATCGTATGCAGCCCCCAAACAGTAGAGGCAAGACAAGTATGAGTCTGTTCTCAACACTCTCTGGCAGTGGCATGTGATGCAGACTTTGAAGCTGAGGCCAGTCTTCGCTTTGTGTTCCACCTTCTGTCAACGAGGCTGAAGCCTAACCAAGGAATGTGAAAACATCAAAGAAACTTAGAAAACTGAGATCGCCAATGGTGCACTTGGTACCCTACAATGTGCAGAGCTGCGAAGGAGGAGACCAGACTCTTCCAGTGGAAAGGATGGTCTAACATCACAGGATGGAGTAAGATGTTATACTGCTGGGTGGTGGGAAGAACTCAGTTTGTAGATGTTCTGACGAATCAGTACTTCCATTGGAACTGCCAGTATGTGGATTGTCAACTATATCCATGCCCCTAGAATCAGTCATTCTAAATTAGAACAGGTACAGAAAACATGAAACAAATTCATTGTCTCCATTATTCTTAAACAGCTGCGCAATGAAATGGTTTAACTGAGTGACTGGCACTTTTTTCATTACATTTGTAATGTAATCAGAAAATTAGCATCTTTTTAAAATCACTAATAGTTCAATACTGAAATTTCATGAATCAAAGAGGGTCATCAACCATGAACCATAAAATGCTCATCTCATGTCTCTGCCCATCTGAAGCTATGGACAAAGGGCACAGGACTACCTGAATGTTGTGTGGTTTAAGGTTGGCAGCCAATGTCTCTTTTGCAAAAAAATTTTTAATTTAACTTTAAACTTTTAACTTTAAGTTTCTTAATACAAGTTTAAAGCTGGTAAACTCATGTAAAAACACATGGCAAAACTAGATTAGAAAGTGACTTTTTTTTCTCTGAACCAAATCACTACGTGGAGTGGACAAGGACCCAGTAGTGATCCAAGTCCTGCACAACAGCTCAGCAGCAGATCGCTGCACCACACATGGGAGATCAGGATTCAGACATCAGCTCAGATCCCATGCTCACTGGGTTGGGGGATGTATGTCAGAGGCGTGAAGCACTCGCTCTCCGGGAAGGGAGGGCTAGAGCCAAGGTGCAACACATTATAGTTTGTGGCTGGCGGTTGGTTGGCTGCTAGCTTTTAAAATCTGGTAGTCAAACCAATCTGGCCACCTGGCTACCTGATTTATCCCACCCTGGCTAGAGCATTTTCCACTGTAGCTCTACCTAGGCAGCTAACTTTCATATGGGTCTCAATGGGCTCTCACACACAGATCCCTGTGCCCCTTGTTGGGTGTGCAACACACTCAAGAGTGTTGCAAGGATGCTGGACAGATGGTAAGGGAGGAAGGCACTGGAAGGACTAAGATGGCATTGTTGTAATGTACACATTTTGGCAGAATGATGATCGTAAGTTTGTCCTTGCTCAACACAATGGTCAAAGCCTTTCATTATGGTTCTTACAGTTTCATACAGCTACATTCATAGATACCAATTAGGGACCACTGCTTAACAAAGTGATAAAAACTGGCAAATGCTAACTGAGAATGCAATACTTACTACATCGCTAGAGCTGGACAGCGTTGAAGAGGATGATGACAGCGCACCAGATGAGGAATTCGATGAGTGTTTGCTAAGTAATTCTGAATTCTTATTTCTAGGCTTCTCTAGGATGCCAGTTCCTTCCGGAAGATTATTGTTGCATTTGTCTAACTGCTGTGGCTCTATTATCAAGGTCACATCGTTTCCTGAAATTTAGCCAAATCGATTATTTTAAAAATCAAATTAAAAAAGAAAGTTTAAAAACATTATTCACGCAAGCTGTGGTACAGTTCAAACATTTTTAGAGAGCTGGTGACATGTTCAGGAGAACTTTAACGAAACCTAATATTTAGGCACAGTCCAGCTTGTATTTCCCACTAGTGCAGTTTTCCTCCTCCCCATTATTTATTAGTGAGGTAATTTGCATGAAAACAGGATATTTGCTCCTGAAGGGTTCATCTGTTCCTGCTGCTTTCTCCCTACCTGAAGTCATAGAGCACTGCCTGTGGCATCACAGTTACTCCCATTGCAACAGACTGTGATGTCACAACAGAGGATTATGGCTTGAAGAAGGGAGTAAGCTACAGAGGCAGATGGACTCTAAAGAAACTAAGGGATAAAGATCATATATCCATGCACATTCCCCTAGTAATAACTAATGGGAAGGAGAAATATATAAATGGAATACAGGCACAATTGTACCTAATTATGTTTTTTAAAGTTTTCTATGAGGCATCAGTTGCTTTTTAAAACAATGCACAAAAGGAATGTTACAAAATTACAGGAACACTTCACACTTATTAAATAGTAGACCCCCCCCTTTTTTTCTTTTTGCTCTTTCCCATGCTCCCGGCCCACCTCTCCTTCCGGCCAGCCATGGACCCCACCGACACCCTCGCCCCAACCCTCTCTACCTCACTTCACATTGCAGCCGTCCCGGGGTGGCACAGTATATCCTTTCACCGGATGGGTCCCTCTCCTTTGAGAGGGAAGGCGCCAGGCAGGGCAACCAGTGCACTCTCAATGCAGTCCCCAGGAGCTGCTGAGGTGGTTCTGGGGCATCAGGGCACTTGTGGCAGCAGGAGTTGGAAGCCATCATCTGGCTGGCTGAGGAGCAGTTCTTCCCCGTTTACTCCCTGGGGGTGTGGTGTGCCACACACGTCAAGGCACTTGGCGATGTCCACCATGTCCCTTGCGTGCAGCAGGGCTCACAAAGGTGTCATGCTCCCAGCCTCTGCTAGGTGGCGGCACTCAGCGAGCTGCATCCCCTCCCTCCCCCAAGGGAAGGCAAGCAGTCATCAGACGCTTGAGTCTTTTCCTCCTGACTGGCCCTCCAGCGACCCGGGTCGCTGGTGCTGACAGCGGAAATCCAACCACTGCACTGACAGGCCACCCAGTAGCCCTTCCTTTAACGATTTCATATACAGAAACAGACACTGTTGGCAGAAAAAGAGCACTGGTCCATCCAGTTTCCCTACCTTACATTGGGACCTAATGTATGGATGGAATTTTCACCCCCCCATCCCTCCCACTGTGTCTACCATACTAATTCCCCTTGGTATAACTATCAGACTGCTTACTCTGTTCTAGCACTGCTTAAACCTATTCACTGTCTTTGCTCACACCACCTCTGCAGGTAGGCTGTTCCATGGCTCAACCACCCTCTTCATAATGTAAACTCTCCTTACTATCCTCCTGAACCTCTCTACCACTTCCATTGGTTCCCCTTTGTGACTGACTCCCAATTCATACTGAACAGTTCCTCCATCAGTGTTCACGTTGTTTATTCCTCTCAGGAACTTGAGTTATCTCCATCAGTTTGCCCCTCTCCCGTCTGGCCACGGGCGAATACATTCTCAGTGCCTCTAGCTGCTATTCAGAGGATATGCGCGGTTAGCCTGGACTTATTCTAATGACTCTCTGCTACACCAATTCCAGTCTATCCCTGTCTTTTTTCAGGTGGGCACTCCGGAACTGGGCATAAGATTCTAGATGGGGCCCTCACCAGTGAGCTATACAGTGGCAATATTTCCTCCTTCCTACTATCAAAAACCCTCCCAGTGAACCCAATATTCCAGTGGTCTTGCCGTATGCTGTACTGCATTGAGTGGTTTCTTTGACAGTCACTTTTGATTCCCAGGTCCTTTTCTTTGGAAGTAGTAGCCAAGCTGAACCCACCTCCCTTCTATCCAGAATACCATCCGAAGGTTCCTCTTCCCTATGTGCATCACCTTGCACTTTTTGGCACTGAATCTCAGCTGCCAAACCTTAGACCACCTTTCTACCCATTCCAGGTCCCTTTCCAATTACTTCACCCCCTCTTCAGTGTCCACCCTACTGCAAAGCGTTGTGTTATCTGAAAAAGAGGCTTATCCTGCTCGTCAAACCTTCCCCATTGTTGGTAATTAACACGTTGAAAAGAACAGGTCCAAGCACTAACCCCTGCGGCACCTCTCTTGTGAAGTTCCTATTCCTGATTCAACCCCGATGACCAGTCTCTGCTGTCTCCCCCCCCCAGCAGATTCCCACCTATTTTACCCATGCGTTTGTTACTCCCATATTCTCCAACTTCTTCAGTAGTCTCCTGTGTCATGCAGAATTTAATACTTTGCTGAAGTCAAAGTAGAATAGTTTTAATGCCTGTCCCTTACACAACACCCTTGTAAACCAGTCAAATTCTATCAGGCTGGTTTGACAAGAACTCCCTGCAACAAATATGTGCTATTTACTATTCTGGAGCCCTCTGCTTTCCACATAGGCTGACAGATTTTCCTTGACTAGTATCTTCATCAGTTCACTTCCAACAGAGGTAAGGCTAACAGGTCTGTAATTTGTCAGATGTTCTCTATCCCCTCCCTCGTAGAAAGGAACCATATCTGCCATTCTCCAACTCCATGGCACCACCCTAGTGCATCGTGGGCTACTGAACTGCCCTACCAGAGGTTCAGCCAGTTCCCTAAGCACTCTTGGGCGTATCCCATCTGGTTCTAGTGCCGTACCAACATTCAAGGCAGAAAGCCTTTTTCTTACGCATTCTAGTGAGATCTCAACCCTCCTCATTTCCTGAAACCCCCCTTGATGCTACATGAATTTCACTTTCTGGTAGAGGTTTGTCATCCTCCATCGTGAATGCTGAGAAGTAGCAGTTGTGCAAAACGGTTGCCATCTGCTCGTCATTTTCTATCACCTTCCCCCCTCCTGCCAGCCTAACTATTGCTCTTGTCTTCTTTTTTACTCTGATGGACCAGAAGAATGCTTTTCTCCCCTTCACTGACGTCCTCTGCAATTTACAGCTCTGTGCTTGCCTTTGTGCCCCCTTACCACCTTCTTGGTCTCCTTCATCTTATACTGATACTGCCTCCAACACTCATCTCCTTGGTGCTTTTAAAAAATTTGTTTTTAAGCTTTCTGTCCTCCTGGTTGCTGCCTATCGCCTGCATCAGGATATTCTGTTACCCCTTTAAACTGCCACTCTCATGCTGTCGCACCAGCAGGATCCACATGAGTCAAGGTCCAAGGGCACAGCTCACTGTTCTTAATCGCCAGCAGGATTTCATCCTCCCACTCCCCAGCTCCTCGACATCAATGCTGCATATGTAACTGGGGGTAATGATTTTTTTTTTTTTTTTTTATAAACACCCAAGGTGTGCGATGATCCATAAAACCTCAAGGCACGAAGTTTGAGGTTTATGCAGTCATTACACACCAAGCATGTATATAAAAACAGTCAGGAGCACACAGTTATATATGTTTTATAACCGGTGCTTAGTGTGCTACAGATCTCTTCAGTGGAGAAACAAATCTGATGTTAGAACCACTTAGGAAGAGTGACCATAGTGCAGAGGTTAAACAGAATTCTAAATTCTATTAGGCATCCAGTTTTATCTCCAGTGCAACACTCTGAATGGAGATGATACAGTTTTGTATTACATAATTAGTGGATTCCTGTTATTAAAAACACTTTATAAGCATACAGTTATATATGTTACATTTTGTATAATAGGTGCTTGGTGTTTAACAGGAAAAAAAAAATGCTACCACCCTCCCTGACTGGCCGATGCCCTCTCCCTCAAGTAGGGAACTTGCAGAATTAAAAAATGAGCTGAACTGAGCTTCTGGCCTAGTTCTCTACTGCAGGGTACTTGGAAACATTTTAAGTTCCTTAATCAGGGAGTGGACACCTGGCTAGGAACTGCGAACTATCTAATTTTAGATAAAAATGCAAACGGACATGGTGTTAGCCATCTGTGCTGCTCCTAAATGATCCCTAGCTTTTGGCAGTTTCTGTGGGGTGTCCAAAGCAGTCTTCATTCCAGATCACAGAAAATATGGTACCATGTGTATGTTAGTGTAGCCGGCCCAGTGGCGTGAAGGGCTAAGGCATCCGTGCCTTACCTCCTGCCACGCCGGCAACCCGTGTTCACTGTGTGAGCGGGCCGCCGGGGAGGGAGAGGATTGAGCGTCCAAAGGACAACTCTCCTCTCCCGGGGAGGGGTGAGGATGGAGTCCACTGCTTGCCTAGCAGCGGCTGTGGGTTGGCACAACGGTCCCACAAACAAAGAGGGTGGATGTGGGGCAGATGCCTGGCATGCCACATGCAGAAGCGTGCATGGTTCAGCTACTGGCATCATTGCACACCACCGCACTTGGGGGACGGGAAGAAAAGCAGAAAATTCCCGACTGGTGAGGTGATGCCGGCCCCTCGTGAAGGCCAGAGGTGAATCCAGTGGATGCCGGGGTGAGGGGACTGGAAGGGTCGGTGGAAGGGGGCTGGTCGGGAGGGGGGCAATTAATAATAATTACAATAATAATTTCTTTATTTATAATGCACCTTTCACAACCAAGGCGCATAACAATAAAACCAATTTAAAACATAAAACAATACAAAATATCAGAACAGTTAAAAATACATACTTGTCAGTCAACACCATCATTAAAAGCTTTATCCCACAAAAACGTTTTTTAAAGCCTGATTGAATCCCCCCCCCAGTCACGCACTCCATAATCCAGTGGGGTAGAGAATTCCAGAGGGTCGGGGCCACGAACATAAATGCCCGGGCTCCCTAGAATTTTAAAGTCACCCTTGGAATCTCTAGCAACCCCTCGTCAGCAGAGTGGAGTGGTCGCTCAGGGAGATAAGGAATCAGAAGCCCTTTCAGGTAGTCAGGGCCCAGTCCGTGAGGGCTTTATATGTCAGTAACCCGACTTTGAAGGAGATCCGCCACTAAACTGGCAGTCAGTGCAGATCCCACAGCACCGGCGAAATACAGGAAGATCTCAAAATCCCCTTCAACAACTGGGCCGCTGAGTTCTGCACCAGCTGCAAGTGACAGATATCAACCCCTGGTAGCCCAAAGTAAAGCGAAGTGCAGTAGTCCAGGTGCGAGGTCACAAGGGTATGGATCAATATAGGCAGGTCTACGGACGGAACAAGGTGCTTAATCCTGGCGATGTTTCTAAGATGGTAAAAAGAAGACTTTACGACGGCCGACATCTGAGCACGAAGAGTCAGCCCCGAGTCTAACAACACCCCCAGGTCTTGCACATGTTCAGAGGCCTGGAGCTCATCATCTCCTAGGAATAATCCTAGGGGACAGCCTGCCCCCAGCCCCCCATCCGACAACCTGGATCCAAAACCATCACCTCCGTCTTCGCTGCGTTCAACTTCAACCAACTGGAACTCATCCATACTTGGATTTCTTCGAAGCAATTATTAAATACCGAGACAGTTCCTTCCTGGTCAGGAGCAAAAGACAGATATAGTTGGGTATCATCGGCATAGCAATGGAACCTCAGCCCATACAATCTTACAATGTCTCCGAGGGGAAGCATATACACCGCAAACAACATGGGGGACAGCACTGAGCCCTGAGGGACCCCACGACAGAGGGATTGAATCAGAGGGAAAAAAAAAAAAAAATGACACTACCCTCTGAGATCTTCCAGTGAGGTACGATGTAAACCATCTGTAGACCAATCCAGAGAGTCCACAGATAAATCTCAGGTGCTCAAGCAGAAGAAGAAGTTAAAAAAAAAAACTTGTGTATGTAGTGCTGTTGCAGAAGGGACCGAAGTTGTTAGAAATTAGAAAAGACATTTGCTTAAATGGCACATGATTTCCCTCAGCTGCGCTTTAGCACAAGTCAGGAAATGCTGTAATAACAGGATGTGATATCACACCCAGTTATTACAGCATCTGAAAACAACAAATTCAGGTTGATAAGGGGATCCAAGTAAGCAGACCAAGAGTGGCTCTGACAGTAGACTCGTAATCGTGAGTATTTTTACAGTGCATATCAGAGAAAACCCCTTCCAAATACCAACTATTACAGGAAACTAGGTGCCACACCTCAACAGCCCGGACTGGTTTCGAGCATGCCCGCTTCCTCACTGTGGAAGAGCACGTTTGAAACTGGGAGGAAGAGTTTATGCTCCAAACGAGTCAGGGCTCTTGAGGTGTGGCACCTTGTTTCCTGTAACACTGGGTATTTGTGTTTTCTCCAGCATTACAGTAAACAAGGTGCCACACCTCAACAGCCCAAGCCAACTTCGAGCATAGGCTCTTCCTCTCTACCAGTTTTGAGCATGCGCTCTTCCTCAAGGAAGAATACTGCATGCTCAAAACCTGTAGGGGCTCTTGAGGTGTGGCACCTAGTTTCCTGTAAGGCTTAGTATCTATAAATATTTTCTCTGATATGCACTATTAAAATCCTCATAATTACAAGTCTGGTGTCCGTGCCAGTCTCTACCTGCTTTCTTGGAGGTTTACTGACTGGGAAGGACATTGAACGGAGCTGCTTTGTTTTGCTGTGACTTGATAGGGGTTGCCAGTTATTATAAGTACATTATAAATTACCCAGTAGTGTCTGAAAAACAGACTGTATATCCAAAAAATATGTTTTTCTGGAAAAAAAAAAAAAAAAAAAAAAAACATTTTTAGTTAATTTCTGCATCAGAATAAGTCATCACAAGAAACTTGAAAAACACTGTTTTAACTTTATTTCAAATATTATTGCTTGAGTCTCAAGAAATATGAAACGGTTTTCAGGAAAATATTCAAACTATAAGATGATTCCTACCATTACATGTAGATTCACTTCTTGACAGCTGTCCCCACTGCTTTGATATCCTCTCTCTGTAATCTATCACTTCTTGAGATACTCTAATTATACGACCCAATATGCTAAAAACAAGAGAAGGGCAGAACTATTCATTTACTGACACACATGCACAAGCAGAACAAAAACAGATAAGGATGAAAGAAAAAGACCTAACAGTTCATCCAGTCTTATCCTATGATTTACTACATGAAATCTCTCTATAGACTTCATTACTCCCTCTTAGCCACCCCACCCCTACCACATCATCTCATCTGATGACTTAAATGCATCCCACTTCCTCTTGAACCATCCTATTGTCTTTGCTTTCACAACCTCATCTTGAAGTTTGTACCAATATCTACCACCCTTCCAGTGAAGTAGTACTTCCTAATGTCCTTTCTGAACCTTCACCCTTTAAGCTTAAGCAATAGGCCCTTGGTGGATACACAGTTTCTCATTTTAAACTGACTTCCCATGCACATTCTGTTGAAACCTTTCATTACCTTGAAAGTTTCTACCATATCCCCTTCCCCTTCTAGTCTCCAGTGAGCACATGTTGAGACCTCACTCTCTCTTTGTATGTCTTGCACTGCAGGCCATGCATCATCTTTGTGACTCTTCGCTGCACTGTCTTTAATCTAGCCCTATTCAGAACTGCACACAATACTCTAGGTACGGCCTTCACCAGTGATCTATACAATGGCAGTAACTTCTCCCTCCTCCTGCTGGTTATCCCACCCCATGCATCAAAACAAACATTCCGTCAACCCTCCCATTATCCTGTTGCACTAAGAAGTCACCTTCCGTAACTGCAAATCAGTAACACCAGGTCTCCCTCCTCAGTACTCTCTCTGCACTGGTGTCCCATCAATATAGTACAATATATACGATATAGTATATGTATAACATAGTAACAGTACAATATATACAATACAGTATATATACAACATAGTAACAGTACAATATAGTATATGTACAACATAGAAACAGTACAATATATACAATATAGCATATGTACAACATAGCAACAGTACAATACAGTATAGTAGAATGAGTTGCTAAACCAAGTAATTCACTAAGCTTTTACCTTTCTGACTCCTTGTCAGTCTTTAACACAGGTAGGCTTAGAGCATTATAAGCATGATCAAAGGCCTGCTTCACCTGCATGGCACCATACGAACTCCTACCAATATCAACCCCTATAAAAATAAGGCAACAAATGTAAGACCGTATGAGCAAATAGAATGGGACCAATATAAAGCAGCAAATGTAAAATTCTGGTATGCACCCAAGGAAGGATTTAAAAAGATTTATTTACTAACAATATTTTTCAGTTGAGCTTGCCCTCGCACTGACTCAGATACAACACTTGAAGTCACAGAGGGAAGGCTCATTTGAGTAGAAAAGCCGACAGTCATTTCTATTCCGCTGGACAAAAACTATATATTTAAAGAGGCACAGATGACTGTAGGCTTAAAAATAGTCATTTACTAATACTAGCTACAACTATGTAGTAAAGTAGCGTCCACTGCCCCTCTAAGGTCAACAAAGTGCAAATGACTTGGCCTAATTTGAGTTTTTTTTTTTGTAATCTCTTTCTCCATGACTACTGGCAGGCAGTCCATTTTTTCATTCTTGTGCTTTGGCAACCTCCCAGCCCTGTACCTATAGGACCACTCTAAGTGGAGGCAGGCCTACCGTCCCTGAGCCTAACAGGCCTCAGCCCTTTCCCCCTTGTTCATCCCATCACCGGACTCCTACAGCAGTGTTGCAGGATGCCACTGTGATCTTTCAGGCATACCGCCATCATCTGCTGCCCCAGGCCTGCCCTAGGGATGCTGTGGTCATGAGAATTTAATGTTTTCCTTTCTGGCTGACAATGTGTTGCCACCAAAAGCACTCAATGATGGTGGCCTCCCACCTGGCCATGTCCAGAGCCCCTCATCAGCACATGGATCTCGAGGGTGAGGATGTCCATGCTAATGTAAATGTGGGAGGAGTCCATGTCGTGGCCTGGTCCAAGATAGAGAGGAATGCCAATCATCAGAACTCATCTTCTTGCCACATGGAAACTCAAAGCCCTAACATACAAGCTGTGAAGTTTCACCTCTCTTACATGGGAGTGAGATTTTGGGGGAAACACAAGCAATGTTACAGACTGATTCATGTGAAATGAGGAGACCACCTTATCCCACCATGAAATTAACTCACTGATCCTTCCAGCAGAAGTACTAGGTACTAAAATTACAGTTTTCTGGGTTATTGTCTATCCTTATCAAGACGGTTTGGCCCTGCAACTGCGAGAAGGACTTCATTAAAAGGAGCACTGTTCAGAATTCTAACAAGATAAAACCAAGAAAGAGACAACAACTGCAGCCCCCACCCGAATGTAGTAGCAGAGAGGGAGAGCACAAGGGGCATAATCTCCCACAGGGCAGGGGCACATGAAGACAGGGGTGGGGGACAAGGCAGAAGACAAGTAGGGTATAAATCAGGAAATCAAGAAGAAAGGAGTAAGGGAGTTAAGTAACAGAGCAGTTAACAAGAGAAGGATCGATGGAGCTTCAGGGAACAGCACAAGCAGGAGTAAGTGAAGCAGGGTAGCAGGCAGGGAAGGAGTAAGGTATGGAGAGCTATGTGCACAATGCAGGGAGTCTTGGAAAAAAATACCAGATGCGGAGGCTAGCCTGTATTTGGTGACCATAACGGAGTCATGGTGTACTGACAGGCACAACTGGGCAATGGCAATACTGGGCTACTCTCCGTTCAAGAGAAAGGGAGGAGGGGTTGTACTATATGTGAGGAAGAGAATTAAAGCCACGGAAACACAGGGGCACCCAAAAGAAAAAGAAGGGTTAGCGGTGCTGTTGGTCATCCTGGAGACAGGTACTGGGGCACCAATCTGTACAGAGGAGAGGCAGAGGGGTAGGATAAGATACTTGGGGAAGCCATCATCAGGATGACAAGTAAGTGGCCAGCCCGACAGCGCACCGGTTGGATTTTGACTTGCGACGCTGCAACCCGGGTCATCGGAGGGCCGGCCAGGGGAGAAGGATCTAGCGTCCTGTGGACTGCTCTCCTTCTCCAGGGGAAAAGTAGAACTTGACCCGGTGCTCGGCGGACCCCTGTCGGGGCAGGCGTACCGCAGCAACAGGCGTCTGATTGTTCTGGGGGCCGGGCAGACGCAGGACTTCACTGCACATCCCCGCCCCCTAAGGGAGAAAATGCTGGTAGCTTGAGATGATGCCGCCCTGGCACCTGGCCTCCACGGCTCTCCACCGACTGAATTACAGTACGCAGCGCCACCGCAAGTCCCAAACCCCGCCCTGGGGGTAAGCCAGGAAGGCAATGTGGCTCTGCGACACCTTTCCCCAATGCTGGCCGGGACAGACCGTGGTACCTTGCACGAAGAAGTAAGCCATGGAGTATCGGTGGGACCGGCAGCCATAGGAGAACGAGGCAGGCACTGGAGTGGGGCTGATGGCTTAGCGTCCGGGGAAAAAGTGTACTAAATATTTAAAAAAAAAAAAGGATGGCAAGTAAGTGGGAGGTGCTACTAGTTGGGGACTTCAATTTGCCAGATGTGATCTGAAGCCTTCCAACTGCAGCTTCAGCAAGGAGTAGGACTATCCTCGAATCTGTAAAAGGCGCTTTCTCAGGCAGCTAGTCAAGGAACCAATAAGGGATGGGGCAGTGCTGGATCTTTTGCTTACAAACCGGGACGGCATTGCAGACATCTCAGTGGGCACCCCCTATGTAACAGGGATCACAGTACAGTGTGGTTTAATATTAAAGAGAGCAACAGAACCAAGCCACTTAAGGATGAGAGTCCTGGAGTTTAGGAGGGCAGATTTTAAAGAAATGGGTGACTGCCTCAGAAACTGCCTCGAGGGGAGGGGGTTTGCAAGAGAGGGGTAGATGCACAGCGGGGAAAAACAAGCAAGGACATACTTAAGGTACCCAACCTCTGCGTGAAGGAAAGTACAGTTACGTAAGACCTTACGGTAACAGTAGATCTTCGAGAACAGCTCTTGCAGCAGGTTACATCATTAGGACTGAAGCCGTCAGGCGCCAGGACCCCACGGAAATTTTCTAGCTAGCAGTCTTCAGCGGGGACCGCCTCAGACATCGGTCCCGCCCCCGACGTCAGGCATAGTACATAAGGAGGCGATCCCCTCCACAATCCTCAGTTCTCCCGCCGGAGACTCCTGGCCTCTGGATGACATCAGAAGAGGAGACCGAGGATCCGCCACCAGATGGCCAAGATAAGAATCAGAACGTCCCATCCCGTAAGATGGATGTTTGGCTACGACCTACCTCCACAAAAGGGGGATGGTGGGCGGGAAGGTACCTGCTGCAAGAGCTGTTCTCGAAGATCTACTGTTACGGTAAGTTCTTACGTAACTGCACTATCTTACTTCGAGATACGGCTCTTGCAGCAGGTTACACCATTAGGACTGATTTTCAAGCAATAGTGGCAATCTTACTCCACAGGGAGGAGGAAAGGTAGAAGTCTCAATACAACTCCAGCCTAGGACAGAAGTCCCTGAAGGACAGCTAGGCCGAACCCTGCTCTTCGCCTCGATGCAATTTCCAGGCTGTAATGCCTGATAAAGGTATGCACAGAGCTCCAAGTGGATGCAGCGCAAATAGCTGAGGTGGAGACGTTCTTTAACGCCGAAAAGGAAGTGACCACCCCTCTCGTGGAATGACCCTTGACCGCGCCCGGCAAGGGTTTATTGCACTTATCATAACAGAAAGTGATGCACTGGATGAGCCACCTCAAGAGAGACTGTTTAGAGACAGGAGCTCCTTTCATTCTGAAAGCAAAGGAGACAAAAAGTTGATCCGCCTTTCGAAACTCTTTGGTTCTGGTCAGATAATATCTGAGACACCGATGCACGTCGAGGGTGTGCAGCAGGACTTCTCCTCGGTTAGTGTACCTTGGGAAATACACTGGTAAATCAATATCCTGGTTAAAGGTGAGGGTGGAAACCACCTTAGGCAGAAACTTTGGGTTTGTCCTCAGGGATACCCTGTCCTGATGGAAAACTAAATAAGACTCTTTGCACATTAGAGCATGCAATTCGGAGATCCTTCTTGCTAAAGTCACCGCAACTAAAAATAACGTTTTCCACGACAGGAAACGTAGCTCGCAATCCACGGCTGGTTCAAAAGGTGGCAGCGTAAGCTGCTCCAGGACGAAGGGTAAGTCCCAAGAAGGAATTGGATCCTTGATGGGCGGCCTAAGGTGGAGGACTCCCCTTAAAACGGCACGAGTAGTGTCCAACTGGGCCACCGTCCGATGGCCTACGGGACCATGGTAAGCAGGAATTGCACAAAGGTGCACTTTAATCGAGGAGTAAGCCAGTCTGGAATGGAAAAGGGATAGCAGGTAGTCCAGAACCAGCTTTTCGGGACATTCTAATGGCGAGAGACCGTACGCTTGAGCCCACAAACAGAACCTACGGCATTTCATGGCGTACGTTGCGTGGGTTGCCGGTTTTCTGGTGGCAGGAAAGCACCTCTGCCACTTCTTATAGACCCTGTATTGCATCATGGCTATGTCTCTAGGAGCCAAGCGTGCAGGTTCAAGGAGCGCAAGTCTGGATGAACCACTGAACCCGCCTCCTGAGACAACATATGGGAGCTGATTGGTAAAGAAACTGGAGGTTCCCAGGACAGCTGATGCAGAAGAGGGAACCAAATTTGCCTGGGCCAGAAAGGCGCAATCAAAATGAGCGTCGCCTGCTCCCTGCGAAGTTTCAAGAGAACTTTCTGGATCAACGGGAAAGGAGGGAGGGCATAGAGGAATCTGCCCGCCCAGGAGAGGGACAACGCGTCTCGCCAGAAAACACCAGGCCCTGGATCTAGCGAGCAAAAATTGGGCAGTTTTGCGTTGAATGGGAACATGAAAAGGTCTTTACTCTGGAGTACCCCATCTGTGAAACAGATCCTCTGCCACCTCCTGCAGAAGTTCCCACTTGTGGACTCTGGCCTGAGAGCGACTCAGGTTGTCTGCGACGGTGTTGTCCACTCCCGAGACGTGTATTGCCACTAGGTTTGCGCCGTGTTGCAATGCCCACTCCCACACTCTCATGGCCTCCCTGCAAAGCGGGTAGGAGTGAGTGCCTCATTGTTTGTTGAGGTAATACATCACCGCGGTACTGTCTGTTTGTAACAGGAGTGTACCCGGTGGAACCTCCGACTGGAAGGCCTGCAGAGCGTAAAGAACTGCCCTTATTTCCAAAATGTTGATGTGGAGATGAGATTCCTGAGCTGTCCAAAGGCCCTGAGACCGCACACCGTCTAGATGTGCTCCCCACCCGAGCCCTGAAGCGTCTGTGGAGAGAGTCACTGTCGGAGACGGCGCTGTGAAGGGGAACCCCGCAGAGAGATTCCCTGGATTTAGCCACCATTGCCAATCCCGAATTACGGCATTCGTGATTCGGATTGGATGCTGCAGATGGTCTTGCCTTTGGTCCCATTGCACCCTTAGCATCCACTGGGTTACCCGCATGTGGAGACGTGTCAGCGGGACTGTTGCAATGGCCGTAGCCATGTGTCCGAGGAGGCGAAGGACCAATCTGGCTGGGACGGTCTTCCTCACCGACAAGTCCCTGATGAGGGATCTGATGTGTTCCGCTCTGTCTGAAGGAAGAAAGGCTTTCCCTCTGACGGTGTCCAGGACTGCTCCTATAAACTGCAGTTCCTGGGACGGTACCAGGAGTGACTTCCTGTAGTTGATGAGGATACCCAGTGATTGAAAAAGGGACTGGGTGTCGTGAATGGCCATCACCAGTGCCTCCCTGGAGGGTGCCATGAGAAGCCAGTCATCCAGGTACGGGAACACGTAGTGGCCTTGTCTCCTCAGAAACGCCACTACGACCGCCATGCACTTCGTAAAAACATGAGGTGCCGATGACAGCCCGAAGGGGACAGCTCGGAACTGATAATGGTGGCTCTGAAACTCAAAGCGCAGGAACCTCCTGTGCACTTGAGCAATTGGGATGTGCAGGTAGGCATCCTGCATGTCCAAAGACGCCAGAAAGGCATCTCGCTTCAACATGGGAATGAGGCCCGGAAGGGTCACCATGCGGAAGCGTTTGTAAATGACCGACAGGTTGAGGTCGCTGAGGTCCAGAATTGGACAGACGTCCCCTGTTTTCTTTGGAACCAGGAAGAAGTGAGAATAATACCCTAGTCCTCTCTGGTTCTCTGGAACGTGCTCTAAGACTTCTTTCTCCAGAAGCGTGAGCACTTCCTGCTGTATAAGCAGGGCGTGCTGACCCGAGCAGCGGGAAAGCAGGGGAGGTCTTGTAGGTGGGCTGCCTACAAATTCTATATAATGGCTTTTTTTGACCAGTTGCAGCACCCACCTGTCGGTGGTGATTGACAGCCACCCCGGCAGGTGACGTGCGATGCGACCCCCGACCTTCATTTCCCGTTGATCCTGAGGAGGGGCGCGGGCCGGGAAGGAGTCATGCTGTGGCAGCATTCGATCCAGCAGGCTGGGCCGACTTTGCGATCGGTTGGCCTCTGCCTGGGATGACTTCGCCTGAGCTTTTGGGTAAAGTGCCCCTCTGCTGTTGGCCAGAACGTGGTTGTTGCCTTTGTATCCGCCTAAGCGGCTCTGGTTCCTACGAAAGGAACTGGGCGAGACCTGTACATGGCCTGAACAGATCTGACTGCCTTCCTGCGTCCTGAAGTTTGGTGATCACCTTCTCAGAGGCTTCACCAAACAGGACCTCATCCAGTTGTAAGGGACGCCTAAGATTTCTTCTGGACGCCCGCAGAAAACCGAGACACTGAGCCAAGAGTGTCTCCGAAGACACACGCCTGAGGCTGCAGCTCTGGCCGAAGAGTCCGCAGAGTCGTATGCAGCTCTGAGCACCTGGGTCCCCACATCCGAACCCGTGTGGAGGAGGTTCAAAAGCTCCTCCTTTTGGTCGCCATCAGGCATCTTCTCTACCGGGTCCTGTCTCTGTTCCCACAGTGCGTTCTGAAACCGAACCATGTGGGTGAGGTAATTCAGTGACCTGATGGCGCAAGTCGCAGCCGCGTACGTGCGCCTACCCAGGACATCCAATTGCCTGGATTCCGGGTCCGGTGGCTGTGTGCTCAAATGCTGAGATCTCTGAGACAGGTCATGCGAGGCAGTGATGACCAGGGAGTCAGCCAGAGGATGGTTCGCCAGATACTGGTCCTCCCTAGGGGCCTTGTATAGGCGGTCAGCCTTCTTCGGCACTGCCGGAGTAGAATGCGGACGTTTCCACGCAGCCTTGGTGATGTCCGCAAAGGTGTCCACCAAGGGTGGCACTACCACAGGCTTTGGGTCCTTCTCCCAAAGGTAGCGGGCAAGGCGCTGTCTCTCAGGGTCGAGCTCTTCAGCATCCCACCCCATATTCTCCTGGATGTGCCTCATGATCTCCATGAAAGAGGGATCATCCGGAGGAGACCTGGGTAGGTGTGGGTCCGGAGAGGGAATGCTGATGGGAGAAGGGGATATGGAGCACCCTGAGGTGTTAGATCTAGAATCCTCTGCAGACGGGGTGTACCGCCGTCGTCTGGGTCTCTTAGGGCTAGGTGACCCTGAAGTGGATCTTGAGGGAGGTCTTCTCCGATCGGAGGATCTGCCCCTAGGAGGTGGTGTTCGCTCCTTGGGGGTTGGTGACCGTCCTACGGGCCCCTTGGGTGGAGGAGGGGGCGTAGGCGGTGAAGGAGTGGGTGGAGGCGGAGCCGGAGTAGGAGGAGGGTGTGTGGCGACATCTTTCCTGATGGTGTCCCACCAGAAGGTAAAGAGCTCCTTTACCTCTGCCAAATTCAAGCCCGACGACGGGCCGGGCGCCGGTGGCCTGTCGCCGGGGTTGGGCGTCAGGTCCCCGGGGGTCTCCCGCTCCGGGGAAGGTTCCCGTGGGAGCCCAGCGTCCTCAGTGTCACCCACCTGGTCCTCGGGCTGAGTGGTATCCTCCTCCGATAAGTCCTTCCGACCGACGTCAGCTGGCGACGGTGGTGCAGTCCTCCTCTCTGAGGTAGCCGTCGGTCCCCTGGCCGACGTCCTCGGAGGCGAACACCTGGCCGGTGACGGATGTTTTGCTGTCGCCGGCTCCTGGGAGCGCCGGTAATGCTTGGCCGACGTCAGGTCTGGCGTCCGTTTTAAGGACATCAGGTCCTTAGTCTTACGGAGGACCGGGTCCGACCCACGCGGAGGCTGGGAAACCAACCTGGCGTCGGGAGTCCCGACGGCGGGAGGAAGACTTGTGGCGCTCCCCAGACTTAGACGAGGCCTTAGATGGAGTGGACGAAGCCGATGGCCTGGGAGTCTTGAGGGGCTGCAGAGAGGAGGAGCCTCTGGAGGATCTGACCTGAACCGGGGGAGGCTGACAATGAGCCCTGGAAGGAGAGCGGTCTGACCACGAGCCGGAGCTTCGGGAGTCCGAGGCCCTCGCCGGGGACCTGGGCCTTTCCTTCTCCCAGTGTTTGTGGGTTTTCCCCGACGACTCTCCCCTGGAGGAAGGTTCCCTATCCATGGTCTTCAGTTTCTCTTCTGAGAGAAACCCTTGAAGGGCCTTCTGGTGGCGGATCCTGGTGCGACTATTGAAGCCCTGGCAGAAGGAGCAGGCCTTGGTGTCGTGTTCCGGGCCTAGACAGCACACGCAGGCTGAGTGGGGATCCTTGAAGGGGATCTGTTTGCCGCAGGCACACTTCGATTGGTGACCTTCCAGAGAGGTGTTTGGAGAGGACATCAGATGAATCCAAATCTGTGAAGAAAAAGGAGAACGTCGTAGTTCTAAGTTCGTTGCATGCTAGAAAGGGACCGAGAGGCCGATGCTTGCGATATCGACGGCAGGAAAAGAACTGAGGATTGTGGGGGGGACCGACATCGGAGGTGGTCCCCGTTGAAAACTGCTAGCTAGAAAATTTCCGTGGGGTCCTGGCGCCTGACGGCTTCAGTCCTAATGATGTAACCCTGCTGCAAGAGCTGTATCTCGAAGTAAGATCTGAGTAAAAGTTGAAGGAAAAAGACCATTATGGTTCTTTAGGGTAGTGGTCAAAGTGGTGAGGGGAAAAAGCATGACATTCAGGAAGTATAAGGAAATGTAGAGGGAGGAAGACAGGGTGGCATACCAAGTAAAACAGAAGGAAGCACGAAAGAAAGTGAGGCAGCAAAGGAAAGGGCAGTGTGACAGGGTGACCTCTGTCACAGTGGACAGCCCTGAGATAAATTAACCCCTTCCCCAAGCAGTTTATATGGTTTGTATAATGCACAACATGCTGGTTGGCTGGTTATAAATTAAGCGTTGAAATGCTTCTAAAGCTTTCGGTGAATATTAACCTAAAAACTAATTAGAAACCAGCAAAAACCCTCGAAGACTACTGAAGTTATATGCTGTTTTCTTCTCTGGTCTTTGGCCATAAAACAAAACTAAGAGGGTAGTTTTAATAGAAGAATAACAAAAACCTGTGCCTGCTTTTTCTACATGTTAGCAGCCCTCTTCTAAGATATATTTTGCAGCAGACAACATGAGGTAATACGACCCTGTAAGAGAGTCTAGGAGAGCACCGAATGTTCTGATCTCAGCTCTGACAATTCCAATATTGTAAACAAGTTCTTCTGTGCTCCAGGTGGCTGCCAAATAACTGTTCTCTATGGAGCAACAGTGGCCCCAGACACTAGTTTTATGTTATGTTTAAGCAATAAGGCACAACAGGGTGTGGGTTATTGGGGGTTTACCCACAACTTGTGTGGTGTGTCACGAGGTGCAGCTGACTGACTTGACCACACAAGAAGTGGGTAAGATCGTCTTATCCCTAGAACTCGCTCCCTCATGGGGGACCGAGCCTTCTCCTCCTTCGCCCCCAAAATCTGGAACTCGCTTCCAGTCCTTACCCGGTCCGCCCCTTCCCATCACTGCTTCAAAACCTCGCTCTGGCACTTCCTTAAATCCTCCTCCGCTTGTCCCTGCACCTCATAGATTACCCTACATACACATGTACTATGAGCTCTCAGGGCCCACTGCACTTACCCCTCTGAACATGTAACCAATCTAGACTGTACATCCTTCACCATCCTCCTCCCTCACTCCTCCTCCCTATATGGCCTCAAACGTTCTCTATCCAGCCCCCAGCACTTACTCTGATAGCACCAATTTCCGCCATATATGTACCCAAATCATTTTGTTTACTCCACAATTTGTGTGCATCCGTGGCCCTCAACTTCAATTCTAACGATACCTTGCTTCCTCTTTCATTCTAGGTAATGACTGTTATTTTCTTGTTTGCTAAATTTGTACTATAATGTCGGCCGCCTAGCCATTTCCTGTAAATCCTGTTTTTCTTGCTCAACTGTATGTAACTGACTCCTGTATGCTACTACCTATGTAATCCTCCCGGGTCGCACCTGAAAATAGGCACTTGGCTGTCTAGTGTGCCCTACCCGGTTAACAAAAACAAATAAATAAAATAAATAAATAATAATAAATCCCCAATAACTCACACCTTGGAGTGCCTTACTGCAATTATACAATGGCACCATGCATAAAATAAAGGTAAAATGTGTTTAATTATGTTTTTTATAAATGCAACTGCTCAGCCGTGGGTAATGCAGATTTACCCATGGTCATGTGACATGTTTTGACCAATGAGGTTACAGGATTTTCACACACCACTGTATAACTGCCGTTAATCAAAAGGCAGTGGAAAATTGTTCCAACTTCTAGTGAGCTTATAAAAAGTCCAACCTCAATGCTGAGAGAGAACAGATAGGGAGGTCAGCTGAATACTGACTGAGGAAGGTGAAAGACCTCCTGGTAGTGTGTGCTTTCACCCTGTTAGGCTGAAGAGAACGCCTTGGAAACTGTTGAAGCTAAGCAGTTGTCTGACTTACCATTTTGCTTTCTGTATCTTTTACTTGATGAAAATAAAATGATAAACGCAACCATGTGTTTATTATGCACCTAACTTGTGGTCTGCCTGAAATTTTGTTATTTTAAGCCCATGCCCGGTAACAGACAGAAAAAGGGGTAGCTATAGGGGAAAAGGCATTCTTCAGATACGTAAGTGAGAAGCGGAAAGCGAGGGGAGGGATAGCAAGGATAAGGAGGGCAGCAGGGTGAGACTGTGCAGAAGAGGACCAAGAAAAAGCAGGACATCCTGAACAGGTAGTTCTGCTCAATTTTCATTTTGGGGGCAGACCACCAGGACTAGCAGAAAATAAAATTACTCACTGTAACAAAGTTGCTTCTTCCAAAAGGATCCTTCACACTAGTTTAACAAACACAATCATTTCCTCTGGAATGAGCAGCCCCACAACTTTTAGAATTTTATGTAAATTATGGAATTTAGAATGAAGTTTAAACTCTGCTGTGTAGTCATGCTTACCACTGCCCTCTAATGGATCTTTGCTTGTACGTTGCTCTCCTTCTGGCAGATGTCATGGCCACCAGGAAAACTGTTTTCCGGGTGACATGCTTCAGTGCAGCAGTGGCTACAGAAAGAGGCATCCATCAGCTGGGCAATGCATACATCTCAATCCCAAGGAGGGACAGGGTCTCTCTCTGGAGAGTACAGGTGAGTAAGGTCCTTGAAAAACTTTCTGAAAATGGATTGTGAGGCACTGACCTGTCTTTGCCAGCTGATGTGTAAGCCGATACTGCTGTCAAAGGGAGCTTCAGGGTTAAAGGCCTTAGGCCCAAGGACTGGAGGTGGACTAGGTAGTCCAGGACCATAGACTGGCCTGCCCGGAGGGGAATGATCTATCTAGGAAAACACCAGAAGGAGAATCTTTTCCACTCTGTAGCATAAAATGTCCTTGCTGCTAGTTTCCTAGAAACCTTCAGCACTACCATTATTTTTTCAGTAAGATTCAGCCTAGAGAATGCTAGCTGTTCAAGAATCATGCTCAGACGCCGGCCCGGAGGCGCTGAGGGTTGAGGTGCTGGATGTCACACCTCATGCCACGCCAGCGAACTGGGTTCAGGAATAGACTCGGGCTGGCAGGGGAGAAGGATTGAGCATCCCACGACTGCTCTCCTTCCTCTGGAGTGGGCGAGGGACATGCACTGCACTGCAGCGGCATCTAGCAGAGGCTAAGTGCACTGCCAGCTGCGTGCATAATGGGGGGGGGGGCGCGGTGGGCGTCTGCACGTAGGTGCATCTGACGCCACTGCACATCTGGCTCCCACAGGGGTTATAATGGCGAAAACTGCGGGGTGACTGCGGTGGCTAATGGTCGAGCCTTGCAACCTCGGTCATGAGAGGCGTGGTCACCAGGTCCGGCACAGATCCCGGGAGGGGTCCAGCTTGATGGGCGGCCTGTGCAGATCAGGCGTATAAATTCACATGCCAGATCTGGTCCAGGGGGTGCGGGTGCCGGCAGTTGCTGGTACCGTTCTGCACGGAGGAGGGAAAAATGTGATATTAAAAAAAAAAAAAAATCATGCTCAGATGTAGAGTTCTCAGATCTGGGAATGTCATCTTGCCCCAGGACAGTGTCAGATTGCATCTCGGGGCAGGATGATTGGAGGTCTGTTGGAGAGGGACAGAGCATGGAATACCAGGTCTGCCTGGCCCAATCTGGAGATGTGAGTATCACTGTTGCCATCTCCCTTTTCCATTTTATCAGAACCCTTGTAAAGGTGGGAATGAAGGGAAGGCATAGAGAAAAGTAGTTACATAAGAACTTACCGTAACAGTAGATCTTTGAGAGGAGCTCTTGCAGCAAGTAACACCGTTGGGACTAAGCTGCCAGGCACTAGGACCCCAAGCAAAACTTTTACACTAGCAGTCTATAGCAGGGAACCGCCCCCTGACGTCAGCCTTCCACCCCCCCATCACGTATGGTATAAAAAGGGCGGTCCCCTAGCCCATCCTCAGTTCTCCCACCGGAGACGCTGGCACGAAGAGAAAAAATATGGAGAACAGAGGAGGTTCCTCATAGAAGAGGAAAGGTCTCCATGATGGAGAATCAGCTACCAGGGGGAAGGCTGGAGGGCAAAAAGTACTTGCTGCAAGAGCTCACCTAGAAGATCTACTGTTACGGTAAGTTCTTATGTAACTGTACTATCTTACTTCAAGGGGGCCCCTGCAGCAAGTAAAACCATTAGGACCGAGTCCCAAGCACTAAAGGAGAGACCCTGGTTGACTGGGCGAGAGGGTAGCAGAAACTCCTTATGAATCGTAATAGAGGAGGCCTTGTAGGACTGCCAGTCTGAAGCCTGTTCTGTGTTTTGATACAATGTCCAAACCACAGTGTTTCCAAAAGGGTGGCCAGAACTCCAAGTGGCAGCTACGCAAATGTCAGCAGCTGAAATGTTCCTCAAGAGAGGCAAAGGAGGCAGCAATGTCCCTGCCAGAGTGGTCTTTGACTTAGCCTGGTAAAGGCTTGTCACACATCTTGTAGCAGGAAACAATGCAGTTCTTCCATTCTGGGGCGAAACACACAAACAATTGGTCAGACTATGTCAAGAACACGGGTGCTTTCCAAATGGTAATGAAGCATCCTATGAATATCCAGAGTATGAAGGAATGCCTCCGCTCCATTTCAGTACTCTGGGTAGTAGACAGGTAGGTGGATGTCTTGATTCAGTATAAGCTCTGACACCACCTGTGGAAGAAACTTAGGATCAGTCCGCAAGGATACCCGGTCCATGTAGGAAACCAAACATGGCTTTTTACCCATCAGAGTCCGAAGCTCAGAAATCCTTCTAGTAGAAGTAATGGCAATCAAACGGAACGCTTTCGGTGATAGAAAGTGCAGCTCACAACTGGCGGCAGGTTCTGAGGGAGGCAACACGAGCTTTTCCAACGGCAATAACAGATCTCATACTGGGACTAGATCCCTAATGGGAGGTATCAAATGCAAAATGCCCCGCAGGATCATGTGGGGAAGGTCAGTCTGGGCAAGAGTCTTGCCCTCTATAGGTGCATGGTAGGCAGGGATGACAGACAGATGTACCTTTAAGGAGGAGTAACTCAGACCTGAGACCAACAAGGAGAGGAGGAACTCCAGTACAGAATTCATCAGGCAGGTGAAAAGATCCAGATGCCGAGTGGTGGCCCAAATGCAGAACCATTTCCATTTTACAGCATAAGTGGCCCTGGATGAAGGTTTCCTGGTGGCCACTAAGACATCCACTACTGTAGAGGAAACCCTTAATCGGGAGACAGCTAGGTCTGCAGGAGCCACGCATGGAGATGCAGAGATTGGAGATCTGAATGGACCAGGGTGCCCTGCTCCTGGGAGAGCAAATCTAAGTGCAAGGGCAGAGAAATCGAAGAGTCCACTGCTAGATGCTGAAAGAGTGGAAACCACATCTAACTTCGCCAAAAAGTTGCCACTAGAATCATCTCTGCTCCCTCCGACTGCTGCCGGAGAAGAACCCTCTGCAGTAAGGAAAAGGGAAGGAAAGCGTAAAAGAACCTCCCCGTACAAGAGGGGGACAATGCAACTTGCCAGAAAACACAAGGCCTTGGATCTAGTAAGCAAAAAACTGGACAGTTTTGCACTGGATGGGGAGGCAAATAGGTTCAATTCAGGATGTCCCCATCTGTCTAGGAGAACTTTGACCACTGAAGGAAGAAGTTCCCATTCGAGAGCCCTGGAGTGAGACTGACTTAGGTTGTCTGCCAGGGTGTTTTGAACACCTGGAACGTGAACTGCTGTCAGGTCCAGGTGATGATCCACAGTCCATGACTAGACTCTTATGGTCTCCCTGCAGAGGGGATAAGAATGAGTCCCCTCCTGCTTGTCTACGTAGAAGACCATGGACGTGTTTGTCCGTCTAGACCAAGAGACGGAAGGGCAGCAAGACTGTCTGGAAGGCCTGAAGAGCATAAAAAATTGCCTGCATCTCCAGGACATTGATGTGGAGATGGTTTATGTGCTGGGACCAAGGCCCCCTGAGCCTGACGGTCTTCCAAGTAGGCTCCCCTGCCTTGGCCTGATGAGTCTGTGGTCAGAATCTGACTGGGAGAGTCCCTCCGAAAGTAACTCACTTGGAAAGGTTGGTGGGATTCAGCCACCATGCTAAGGCCTGTTGTATAGGGTTCGATACAGAGACAGGCAGTTCTAGAACACCTGAACTTTGGTCCCACTAGATCACCCTCATACAGAGAGCCAAGCCAAGGGGACTGTGGCACTGGCCGCTTCCATGTGTCCAAGGAGTCTTCGGACAGACGTGGTGATAGCTGAAGACTTCCCGAGCATGCGTTTGAAGATGTTCTGCTCTGTCTGAAGGGAGAAGGGCTTTGCCCTGCGGCATGTCCAGGATCACCCTTATATACTGTGGCCTCTGCCTTGGCCAAGGAGAGGATTTGGACAGGTTTAAGGTAATCCCTAGGTCCTGAAACATGGTGATGGTGGCCTACATGATTTGAAGAAGCCAGTCCCTGGCGGGAGCGATCAACAGCCAGTTGTCTAAGTAAGGGCAAACATAATGGACCCATCTCCTTAAGGCTACAGCCACTACTGCAAGGCATATGGTGAACATCCTGGGGGCCGAGGACAGGTCGAAAGTGACTGTGGTTCCTTAGGAAGCGGAAGCACAAGAAACCCCTGTGAGAATGAAAAACCCAGAACTTGGAGGAATGCATCCTTGCAGGGTGAGCATAATCACTCACTTGACGGAGGAGAGGAAGACCACCAAAGCACAGTGACATCCTGAATTGATTGTACCCTATGTACTGATCCAGGTGGCCAAGATAGAAAATATGCTGGAGGTTCCTGAGTTTCTTTGGCACTAGGAAGTGGGAATGGAACCCTTCCCTTGTTGTGTCTGAGGGACTGGCTCTGTGGTCTGCTTGCGCAGTACAGCCTGGGTCTCCTCTTCGATGCAATCAGGCACCAGTATTCTATGTACAAGGGAAAAATGACCCCCCACCTCCTCCCCCAAAGTCTCTGCCTGGGGAAGGGGTCAGGCAAAGAGTCAGGCTGAAGTACTGGGGAGGGACAGCAAGGCTGGAGAGGTTCTAGGAGCCTGGGGGGGGCAAAACCTCCAGAGGTAGGGGTGGAAGCTGTGCGCTTGAATCCTGCTCTGCTGCTGCTGTCTCCTAGGCTACTGTCTGGCATTCCACCGACAGGACTGGCTAGTATACTGTTTAGACTGATACATGTACAAGAAGTGTATGGATCTGACAGCCCTTCCAGATTCCTGCTGGTAAGTAATGATATTCTGTGAATCTTCGCCAAACTTGACAGGACCCCTGAAAGGGGCGTCAGCCATCCTGGACTGTACGCTCAGCAAGAAGTTGGACATCCTGAGCCATAAATATCAACAGATACATGCTGTGGAGGCTGCAGCTCTTCCAGTGGAGTGCACCACATTACAGGAGGCTCAGAGGACGTGGTTGCAACGTTCCATCCTGATTTTAGGATGGCTATCGGTTCTGCCCTATTTGATCAATCCGGCATGGCCTGAGCCACTTCCACAGCCTTATCCCACAGGGCATTTTAATACAGGACCATGTGGGTGAGGAAATTCTGAGGCTATACAGCACCTGTGGCAGAGGACTAAACCATTTTAGCCAGCTGGTCAACTGCTCGGAGTCCTTGTTGGGAGGCTGAGCCCTCAGTTGCCAAGGACGCTTGAAGCGATTATAGGCAGCATTAATGACCATGGAGTCTGCCTCCGGGTGTTCCCCATAAAAGGTATCATCCTAGGGAGCACAGTACGGCTGGTCTACCTACTTGGAGACTGCAGGCATTATGAAGAGATGCTTCCAGGCTGCCCTGTTGCCATCCTTATAAGACTCAACGAGTGAAGGTACTACCACAGGTAGAGAGTCCTTCTTCCTGAGAAAGGTGGGTATCCAATGTCCCTCCAGATTCCGCTTCTCCATGTCCCAGCCCTTCAGCTACCAGATGTGCTGCATGACAACTGCAAAAGTGGGGTCATCAGAATGAGAACGAGGGATGTCCCTAATGGGAGGTCAGGGTCATTGCGACCTAAGAAAGGGATTATTCATCCAAATCCCTGAAACCTGGGGAAGCGGCTTGCCTTTGGGTTGGTGGGTGGCGGCACCATCCAGCATCAGGGTAGCCCCCTTGGCAAAGGAGCAGGCCTTGAAGCAGGATCACCAGGCTGCGAAAACCTCATTTAACGCCTGTTGAGGAATAGGCAGTGGGGCTGGTGTGTCTGACATTGGGGGTTTTGGCTTAGAAAGCCCTGGCATCTGGCCATCAGGCTGAGGTAACCCGGGGTCAGTGGGGGTTGGTCTGGGGTACCCGGCATCGGTCCCTACGGGACGGAGCCATCTGGCATCCGGTCAATGTCAGGTGTCAGCTGAGGGCAGGCGTCAAGCCCAGCTGGCGATTTAGGAGGGTAGGGTGGCGCAGGGCGCACTGTCCCTTTAGCTAGCACTGGAGAAGCCACTGTCAGAGGCTCAGGCATAGGCTGGTGCCGGACTGGTGGCTCAGCCAGCATCTGCCAAAGACGGAGAAAGCCTGTAGGGGAGCTGGCTCCCGAGTGAGGTAAGGAAGTCACTCTCATGGGGGAAGTGAGTGTATGCCCTAGGCTGCGCCTGGAGAAGTTGAACCCTGAGGTCGGGGAGGGGGTGGGATTCGGTAGACACCCTGGCCGGGATGGCGATGGGCCACACCACATGGCTTAGGACCCGCTAGGACAAAGAGCCTAAGCTCCAGCGGCAGAGAGGTAGGGAATGAAGTCCCGAGCCCCTAGGAACCTCCTCCCTAGATGCTTGGAAGCAGAGAGGGGAGGTTCGGCCACCAGGATCCCAGAGACCACGGTGGAAAGGGCCGACCTCCCACGGGAGGAAGGCCCAGAAACGGTCACCGGCATCACCGGGGAGCAAGAAGCTGACCGGGGATTCTCCCTGTTCTCCTGGTGCTTATGCTTGCCAATCAATTTCTCTCTGGTAAAGCTCCTTCTCCATCTCAGGCAGTACTGTTCAGCAGGAGGGCCTCGAGGGTCTTCTGGTGGCAGAGCAGTGTGTGCTGGTGAAGTCAAGTCCTGGCATTGCTGGCAGGCCTCTGGGTCGCTTTATGGGCCTAGGCCAAACTAGCTGTCCGAATGGCTGTCCCTCCAGCACACTTTGATAGCCACTGCTCAATAGAGGAGGATGGAGAAGAAGACCTGCAATAATCGCTGAAAAGGGAGAAAAGGAAGTTACATTTTATTTTTTTTTTACGTAAAAATAAGAGGAAACATGGCAAACGTGAGAAAAGACAGTTGACTGAAGCAGAAGGCATCCATGGAGCCAATGTGCATGGGTCGACAGCGGGAAATAACTGAGGATGGGCTGGGGGACTGCCCCTTTTATACCATATGTGACATCGGGGTGGGCAGACATCAGGGGGCGGTCATCCGCTATAAACTGCTAGTCAGAAGTTTTCCGTGGAGTTCTAGCACCTGGCAGCTTAGTCCTAATGGTGTTCCCTGCTGCAAGAGCCCCCATTCGAAGTAAGATCTTCCCTTTCCAGCTGTGGACTAGTGCATTATCTGGCACTCTATCCACAGCTGGGGGGGTTTGCAACAAAATAGTGGGAGCCAATTGTTCTCTCAGGAGGCAAATGGCTATTTCTGGAGTACTCCGCCAGCCGAACACTTAAGCCAGCACCTGCTGGTTCGGGGTCTACTAGTAATTGCCCTGGCTGATCCTGCTCAAAGGAGTCTGCCAGCACATTGTCTTTCCCCAGCAGGTGTACTGTGGAAAGCAGAACTTCCAGGGAGTAGGCTGGATTCCAGAGCTTCATGGCTTCTGTGCACAATTCTGAAGATCTTATTCCTCCCCGATTTTGTAAATATGTAATGCACTGTTATGATGTTGTCTGTTCTGATTTGAACAGAATGACCCTGAATATGGGAGAAAGCCTGCATTGCCTGGTAAACTGCCCTGAGTCCCAGGAGATCTATGTGCTCGTTAGTTTCCTTTGTGCTCCAGATGCCACTCACAATAATATTCTCCAGGTGGACGCCCCATCCTAGAAGGGAGGCATCTGCTGTGAGAGTGACTGTAGGGGATTGCTGGAGGACAGGAATGACCCCTCTGAGGAGGCCTTCCTCATTCCACCACTCCAGTGCGCTTGACGTTTTTGCAAAAGGCACCAGCTGGACCAATGGTCCCCTCAGTGATACTGAATGTACCTCATTCGGAGCCTGGCTCCTGGAACCACTGCAGTGGCTAAAGCCATGTGACCCAGTAATCTTAGAAAGTCCCTTGTAGGCCTTGACTGACCTGCTTGGTTGTGATTAGATTTGCTACCCTTACCTTAGAAGGAATGCCTTCCCTTGCAGAGTATCTTGCTCTGCACTGTTAAAGTCCACAACTTTAACCGGTTCTACTTGTGACTTTTGAAGGTTTATGAGGAAGCCCAGATCCTCCCAAGTGTCTTGTGTCAGCAACATGGAGGACTTCGCTTCCAGCTGAGGTTTTTCCTAAGATCAACCAATCCTCCAGGCAGGGGAAAAACCAACACCCCTTTTGTTCTCAAATTTGATGCCACCACAGCTAGGTACTTTGTGAATACTCTTGGAGCTGAGCTGAGGTGAGGCCAAAGGGAAGGGCCGTGAACTGGTAAGGGCAGTTCCCCAACCTGAACCTTCGGCATTCTCTGTGACTTGGCCTGATTGATATGTGAAAACAGGTGTCTTTCAGATCCAGTGATCCCAGTCAGTCTCCTATATGCAGTGGTGGAATCAGTGACCCCAGTATTACCATCTTTAACTTTTCTCTAATAGGCAGGGTACTCCACTAACCTCGGTTCTCTATAATTTGTCAGTGGGGTCTCCGGTGGGAGAACTGTGGTGTGGCTGGGGATCATCCCCCTTATACTGTTGGTTGACGTCAGGGGGCGGTCCCCGCTGGGTACTGCTAGCTAAGAATTTTCCGTGGGTTACTAGTCCCTGGCGGCACACTAGGAGAGAAGTCCCTGAAGGACAGCTAGGCTGAACCCAGCCCTGCACCTGGAAGCAATAGCCAGACTGTAGTGCCTAATGAAAGAGTGCACTGAGCTCCAAGTAGCCGCTGCATAAATGTCTCCAATGGAGACATTCCTCAAAGAAGCGAAGGAGGTAGATACGCCCCTGGTAGAATGACCTCTGACAGTTCCCGGAAGGGGTTTGTTGTACTTACTGTAGCAGTAAACAATACAATGGACCAACCACCTAGAAATGGTCTGCCTTGACACTGGCTGACCTAGGTGTTGAGGCACCAAGGCCACGAAAAGCTGATCTGACTTGCGGCGGTGAGCAGTGCATCTGAGATAATACCTAAGTGGCCTGTGAACGTCCAATGTGTGCAGGAGTGCTTCCCCTAGATTGGTATGATCAGGATAATAAACTGGAAGGCTGACATCTTGATTCAGAGCCAATTCTGAAACCACTTTTGGGAGAAAAGTACAGTTAGGCAAGAACTTACCATAACAGCAGATCTTCTAGAGAGGCTCTTGCAGTAGGTATTCACCAGCAGAAATAGGCTGTGAGGCATCAGGACCCCACAGAAAAATCTTCCAGCTAGCAGTGTCTGACAGGGACCTCCCCCGACGTCAGCACGCGTCAGTATAAAGGGGGCAGTCCCCACACCCGCCTTCCAGTTCTCCCACCAGAGGCTGATAGGGCATGACAGGAGAAAGGGAGATTTCCCCTATAAAAAGGAAGAAACCCAGAGGGTCGGAGGGAAGGAAAGCAATACCTACTGCAACAGCCTCTCTCGAAGATCTACTGTTACAGCAAGTTCTTACTTAACTGTACTATCTTACTTCAAGACGACTCTTGCAGTAGGTATTCACCAGTAGGATTGAGTCCCAAACAGTACAGAACAAGGCTGAGTCCAGGGAAGGGAAGAAAAAACATCCACCTACAGAAAAAATTGTCAGATAAGGGAGTTCAAGAAAGACCGCCAAACCGAACCCCGCCCTGCGGCAAGAGGCAATGTCCAAGCTGTAATGCTTTGTAAAAGTATGTACAGATGTCCAGGTAGTGGCTGCGCAAATTTCTGCAGCTGATACATTCCTGAAATAAGCAGCAGAGGCAGCCACGCCTCTGGTGGAATGCCCTTTTACTTGACCCGGAAGGGTTTTGTTGTACTTTTCGTAACAGAAAGTAATGCAATTAGCTAACCACTTAGAGAGGCACTGCTAGGAAACAGCAGTGCCTTCCTCTCTTGGGTGCAAAGGAAACGAAAAGTTGCTCCATTTTCCTAAGATCCCTGGTTCTGTGAGTATAGTATCTCAGGATCCTATGAACGTCGAGAGTATGTAAAATATACTCTCCCTGGTTGGAATGCTCCGGGAAAAAGACAAGGGAGCTCGATGGACTGGTTCAAGGTGGACTCAGCCATCACCTTAGGCAAAAATGTTGGGTTGGTATGCATGGCCACACGGTCTCTGTGAAAAATCAAATACGGGATTTTAAACATAAGGGCCTGAAGTTCGGATATCCTCCGAGCTGAAGTAATGTCCACAAGAAAAAGCTTCTTCAAAGAGAGGACGTGCAAATCAGCAATGGCTGCTGGCTCGAAGGGGGGCAGCGTGAGCTTCTCCAAGATGAAACTGAGATCCCAAGGGGAAACAGGGTTACGGATGAGGGGTTTCAAATGAAGAACTCCTCTGAGGAATGTCTTGGAGACTTCCAGTTGAGCAACAGACTTGTCCTCCACCACAAGATGGTAGGCCGAAATGGCCGCCAGATGCACTTTCAGAAAGAAGTAGCTGAGACCTAAGTTGTAGAGATGCCTTTGGCAATCCAAGATCCTGACCACCGGGCAGGAAAAGGGTTACAGATCCTTGGATCCTGCCCAGATGGAAAACCGCTTCCACTTCATGGCATAAGCAGATCTGGTGGAAGGCTTTCTGGCTTCCACCAGAATGTCAGTAACCTGAGGGGGAAACGTCAAATTGAGCAGTGGCTACGTCTGTAGGTGCCAGGCGTGGAGATGGAGGGATCTGAGACCTGGACGGACTAGGGTCCCCTGATCCTGGGTCAGCAGATCCTGGAATATTGGAAGAGGGACAGGGGACTCTTCCAAGAACTGTTGCAGTAGAAAGAAAGTACAGTTACGTAAGAACTTACCGTAACAGTAGATCTTCGAGAACAGCTCTTGCAGCAGGTTACACCATTAGAACTGAAGCCGTCAGGCGCCAGGACCCCACGGAAATTTTCTAGCTAGCAGTCTTCAGCGGGGACCGCCTCCGACGTCGGTCCCACCGACGTCAGGTGTAGTACACAAGGAAGCGGTCCCCCCACAATCTTCAGTTCTCCTGCCAGAGACTCCCGGCTGCTGGATGACATCAGAAGAGGAAACCGAGGATCCGACCGAGGATCCGCCACCAGATGGCCAAGACTATAAATCAGAACGTCCCATCCCATAAGATGGGTGTTTGGCTACGACCTACCTCCAAAAGAAGGGGGATGGTGGGCGGGAAGGAACCTTCTGCAAGAGCTGTTCTCAAAGATCTACTGTTACGGTAAGTTCTTACGTAACTGTACTATCTTACTGAGATACAGCTCTTGCAGCAGGTACACCACTAGGACTGATTTCCAAGCAACAGTGGCAATCCTACGCCACAGGGAGGAGGAAAGGTAGAAGTCTGAATCCTACTCGAGCCTAGGACAGAAGTCCCTGAAAGACGGCTAGGCCGAACCCTGCTCTTCGCCTCGATGCAATGTCCAGACTGTAATGCCTGATAAAGGTATGCACAGAGCTCCAAGTAGCTGCAGCGCAAATAGCTGAGGTGGAGACGATCTTTAATGCCACAAAGGAAGTGGCCACCCCTCTCATGGAATGACCCTTGACCGCGCCCGGTAAGGGTTTATTGCGCTTGTCATAACAGAAAGTGATGCACTGGATGAGCCACCTCGAGAGAGATTGTTTGGAGACAGGAGCTCCTTTCATTCTGAAAGTAAAGGAGACAAAAAGTTGATCCGCCTTTCGAAACTCTTTGGTTCTGGTCAGATAATATCTGAGGCACCGATGCACATCGAGGGTGTGCAGAAGGGCTTCTCCTCGATTAGTGTACCTTGGGAAATACACTGGTAAATCAATATCCTGGTTAAGGGTGAGGGCTGAAACCACCTTAGGCAAAAACTTTGGGTTTGTCCTCAGGGATACCCTGTCCTGATGGAAAACCAAATAAGGCTCTTTGCACATTAGAGCATGCAATTCCGAGATCCTTCTCACCGAAGTAACAGCAACTAAAAATAACGTTTTCCATGATAGAAAACGTAGCTCGCAATCCACGGCTGGTTCAAAAGGTGGCAGCATAAGCTGCTCCAGGATGAAGGGTAAGTCCCAAGGAGGAATCGGATACTTGATGGGCGGCCTAAGGTGGAGGACTCCCCTTAAAAAGGCACGAGTAGTGTCCAACTGGGCCACCGTCCGATGGCCTACAGGGGTATGGTAAGCAGAAATTGCACAAAGGTGCACTTTAATCGAGGAGTAAGCCAGTCCGGAAAGAAAAAGGGAAAGCAGGTAGTCCAGAACGAGCTTTTCGGGACATTCTAATGGCAAGAAACCGCGCGTTTGAGCCCACAAACAGAATCTATGCCATTTCATGGCGTACGTTGCATGGGTTGCCGGTTTTCTGGCGGCAGAGAGCACATCTGCCACTTCTTGCGAGATCCCGTATCGCATCATGGTTATGTCTCTAGGATCCAAGCGTGCAGGTTCAATGAACGTAAGTCTGGATGAACCAAAGAACCTGCCTCCTGAGACAACAGATGGGAGCTGACTGGCAAAGGAACTGGAGGTTCCCAGGACAGCTGATGCAGAAGAGGGGACCAAATTTGTCTGGGCCAGAAAGGCGCGATCAAAATGAGCGTTGCCTGCTCCCTGTGAAGTTTTAAAAGAACTCTCTGGATCAATGGGAAAGGAGGGAAGGCATAGAGGTATCTGCCCGCCCAGGAGAGGGACAACGCGTCTCGCCAGAAAACACCAGGCCCTGGATCTAGTGAGCAAAAATTGGGCACTTTTGCGCTGGATGGGGACACGAAGGTCTAACTCTGGAGTACCCATCTCAGAAACAAGATCCTCTGCCACCTCCTGTAGAAGTTCCCACTGTGGACTCTGGCCTGAGAGTGACTCAGACCCGCTCATGACGGTGTTGTCCACTCCCGGGACGTGTACTGCAATTAGGTTTGTGCCGTGTTGCAATACCCACTCCCACACTCTCATGGCCTCCCTGCAAAGTGGGTAGGAGTGAGTGCCTCCTTGTTTATTGAGGTAATACATCACTGCGGTATTGTCTGTTTGTAACAGGAGTGTACCCGGTGGAATCTCCGACTGGAAGGCTTGCAGAGCGTAAAGGACTGCCCTTATTTCCAAAATGTTGATGTGGAGATGAGATTCCTGGGCTGTCCAAATGCCCTGAGACCGTACACCGTCTAGGTGTGCTCCCCACCTGAGGCGTCTGTGGAGAGAGTCACAGTCTGAGACGGCGCTGTGAAGGGGACCCCCGCGGAGAGGTTCCCCGGATCTAGCCACCATTGCCAATCCCGAATCGCAGCATTCGTGATTCGAATTGGTTGCTGCAGATGGTCTTGCCTTTGGTCCCATTGTACCCTTAGCATCCACTGGGTTACCCGCATGTGGAGCCATGCCATCGGAACTGTTGCAATGGCCGCAGCCATGTGTCCGAGCAGGCGAAGGACCAATCTGGCTGGGACGGTCTTCTTCACCGACAGGTCCCTGGTGAGGGATCTGATGTGTTCCGCTCTGTCTGAGGGAAGAAAAGCTTTCCCTCTGACGTTGTCCAGAACTGTTCCTATAAACTGCAGTTTCTGGGATGGTACCAGGAGTGACTTCTCGTAGTTGATGAGGATACCCAGTGATTGAAAAGGGACTGGGTGTCGTGAATAGCCATCATCAGTGCCTCCCTGGAGGTGCCATGAAACCAGTCGTCCAGGTATGGAACACAATGGCCTTGTCTCCTCAAGCACACGCTATGACCGCCATGCACTTCCGTAAAAACGTGAGGTGCCAATGACAGCCCGAAGGGAAGAGCTTGGAACTGATAATGGCGGCTCTGAAACTCGAAGCGCAGGAACCTCCTGTACGCTTGAACAATTGGAATGTGCAGGTAGGCGTCCTGCATGTCCAAAGACGCCAGAAAGGCGTCTCGCTTCAACATGGGAATTAGGCCCGGAAGGGTCACCATGCGGAACTGTTTGTAAGCGACCAACAAGTTGAGGTCGCTGAGGTCCAGAATTGGACGGAGGTCCCCTGTTTCCTTTGGAACCAGGAAGAAGTGAGAATAATACCCTAGTCCTCTCTGGTTCTCTGGAATGTGCTCTAAGGCTTCTTTCTTCAGAAGCGCGAGCACTTCCTGCTGTATGAGCAGGGCGTGCTGACCCGAGTAGCGGGAAAGCAGGGGAGGTCTTGTAGGTGGGCTGCCTACAAATTCTATATAGTGGCCTTTTTTGACCAGTTGCAGCACCCACCTGTCAGTGGTGATCGACAGCCACCCTGGCAGGTGACGTGCGATGCGACCCCCGACCTTCGTTTCCCGTTGATCCTGAGGAGGGGCAGGGGCCGGGAAGGAGTCATGCTGTGGCAGCGTTCGATCTGGCAGGCTGGGCCGACTTTGCGATTCATTGGCCTCTGCCTGGGGATGACTTGGCCTGGGCTTTTCGGGTGAAAGTGCCCCTCTGCTGTTGGCCGGAACGTGGCCGTTGCCTTTGTATCCGGCCTCGAAAGTGGCTCTGGTTCCTATGAAAGGAACTGGGCCGAGACCTGTATATGGCCTGTACAGATCTGACTGCCTTCCCTGCATCCTGAAGTCTGGTGATCACCTTCTCGGAGGCTTCACCAAATAGGACCTCGCTGTTGTAAGGGACGTCTAGGATGTTCTTCTGGACGTCCGGGGTAAAACCGGAGACACGGAGACAAGAGTGTCTCCGGAGACACACGCCTGAAGCTGCAGCTCTGGCTGAAGTGTCCGCAGAATCATATGCGGCTCCGAGCACCTGGGTCCCCACATCTGAACCCGTGCGGAGGAGGTTCAGAAGCTCCTCCTTTTGGTCGCCATCGGGCATCTTCTCAACCAGGTCCTGTCCCTGTTCCCACAGTGCGTTCTGAAATTGAACCATGTGGGTGAAGTAATTCAGTGACCTGATGGCACAAGTCGCAGCCACGTACGTGCGCCTACCCAGGATATCCAATTGCTTGGATTCCGGGTCTGGTGGCTGTGTGCTCAAATGCTGAGGTCTCTGAGACCGGTCATGCGAGGCAGTGATGACCAGGGAGTCAGCCAGAGGATGGTTCGCCAGATACAGGTCCTCCCTAGGGGCCTTGTATAGGCGGTCAGACTTCTTCGGCACTGCCGGAGTAGAATGTGGATGCTTCCACACAGCCTTGGTGACGTCCGCAAAAGTGTCCACCAAGGGTGGCACTTCAAGGCTTTGGGTCTTTCTGCAAGGTAGCGGGCAAGGCGCTGTCTCTCGGGGTCGAGCTCTTCAGCATCCCACCCCATATTCTCCTGGATGTGCCTCATGATCTCCGTGAAAGAGGGATCATCCGGAGGAGACCTAGGTAGGTCGTGTGGGTCCGGAGAGGGAATGCTGATGGGAGAAGGAGATCTGGAGCACCCTGAGGTGTCAGATCTAGAATCCTCCCCAGGCGGGGTGTACCGGCGTCATCTGGGTCTCTTAGGACTGGGTGACCCTGAAGTGGATCTAGAGGGAGGTCTTCTATCTGAGGATCTGCCCTTAGGAGGTGGTGTTCGCTCCTTGGGGGTTGGTGACCATCCTACGGGCCCCTTGGGCGGAGGAGGGGGCGTAGGCAGTGAAGGAGTGAGTGGAGGCGGAGCCGGAGTAGGAGGAGGGTGTGTGGCGACCACATCTTTCCTGATGGTGTCCCACCAGAAGGTAAAGAGCTCCTTTACCTCTGCCAAGTTCAAGCCCGACGACGGGCCGGGCGCCGTGGCCTGTCACCGGGCAGGCGCCGGGTCTCCGGGTCTCCACCGGGGAAGGTTCCCATGGGAGCCCAACGTCTCCGGTGTCGCCCGCCTGGTCCTCGGACTGAGTGGTATCCTCCTCCGATGAGTCCTTCTGACCGACGTCAGCCGGCGACGGTGGTGCGGTCCTCCTCTCTGGGGTAGCCAACGTCGGTCCCCTGTCCGACGTCGTCAGAGGTGAACGCCTGGCCGGCGATGGGTGTTTCGCTGTCGCCGGCTCCTGGGAGCGCTGGTGATGCTTGGCAGACGTCGGATCTGGCATCCGTTTGAGGGACGTCAGGTCTTTGGTCTTACGAGGAACCGGGTCCAATCCACGCGGAGGCTGGGAAACCGACCTGGCGTCGGAGTCCCGATGGCGGGAGGAAGATCTGTGGCACTCCCCAGACTTAGACGAGGCCTTAGATGGAGTAGACGATGCCGAGAGCCTGGAAGTCTTGAGGAGCTGCAGAGAGGAGGAGCCGCTGGAGGATCTGACCTGAACCGGGGGAGGCTGCGATTGAGCCCTGGAGGGAGAGTGGTCTGACCGCGAGCCGGAGCTTCGGGAGTCTGAGGCCCTCGCTGGGGACTTGGACCTTTCCTTCTCCCGGTGTTTGTGGGTTCCCTCCCCCGACGACTCCTCCCTGGAGGAAGGTTCCTTATCCATGGTCTTCAGTTTCTCTTCTAAGAGAAACGCTTGAAGGGCCTTCTGGCGGCGGATCCTGGTGCGACTATTGAAGCTCTGGCAGAAGGAGGAGGCCTTTGTGTTGTGTTCCAGGCCTAGGCAGCGCACGCAGGCCGAGTGAGGATCCTTGAAGGGGATCTGTTTGCCGCAGGCACACTTCGATTGGTGACCTTTCAGAGAAGTGTTTGGAGAGGACATCGGATGAATCCAAATCTGTGAAGAAAGACGAGAACGTCGTAGCTCTAAGTTCGTCGCACGCTAGAAAGGGACCGAGAGGCCGATGCTTGCGATGTCGACGGCAGGAAAGGAACTGAGAATTGTGGAGGGACCGCCTCCTTATGTACTACGCCTGACGTCGGGGGCCGGACCGACGTTGGAGGCTGTCCCCGCTGAAGACTGCTAGCTAGAAAATTTCCGTGGGGTCCTGGCGCCTGACGGCTTCAGTTCTAATGGTGTAACCTGCTGCAAGAGCTGTATCTCGATGTAAGATCCAAACTTGCCTCGGCCAGAAGGGAGCTATAAGAATCATACGCGCCCCTTCTGCCCATAGCTTATTCAGAACTCTCGGAATCAAAGTTACTGGAGGAAAAGCGTAAATGAATCTGTCCCTCCAACACAGCGACAGCGTGTCCTGCCAAAAAACGCCATGCCCTGGGGTAAGCAAGCAAAAGGTGGGAAGCTTGGCACTGCTGGGGGATTCAAACAGCTCTATCTGTGGCGTGCCCCACTGAGCGAATACGTCGTCTACCACCTCCTGCTCGATTTCTCACTCGTGAACTCTGGCCAAAGATCAACTGAGACTGTCTGCCAGAGTGTTTTGTATGCCCAGCACGTGGACAGCTGTCCTCATCACCTCCCAGCACAGGGGGTCGGAGCGAGTTCCCCCCTGTTTTTTGAGGTACCAGACTACACACGTTGTCTTACTGTACCAAAAGATGGCTGGGAATCATGAAGGGCCCCCTTACTGAGGTTCTCCTGTCCCAACCACCAGTGGAGATCCCTGACCATCGGGTCCGAGATAAGGACTTTGTGATCCACATCATCTAGGGTTTGATTCCACTGAGGTTTGAGGGTCCATTGCAAGACCCTCATATGGAGCCAGGTGAGAGGGACAGCAGGCCTAGAAGGAGAAGGACTTTCTTAGCCAGGACCTATTTCTGAAAGATCAAGAAATGGACCTGATGTTGCAGAGTTTTAATCCTGTCTGAAGGGAGGAAGGCTCTGCCCAGGCTGGTGTCCAACACTGCCCGAATAAACTGACATGGGACCAAACAAGACTTGGCATAACTGATAGTGATGCCACGGTTGGAGAAGATCTCCTGAGTGAGGGTGAGAGAATGCAGAAGGTCCTCCCTGGAAGGGGCTGCTATCAGGGAGAAACCTGGACACCCCCCCCCCAGTGCGCAGGAAGGCTGCCACCACTGACAAGCATTTGGTAAACACTCAGGGAGCCGAGGAAAGTCCAAAGGGGAAGGCCTTGAACTGATAGTGTTCCCCCTGAAAACAGAAACAGAGGAACCTGCGGTGGGAGGGATGGATAGGGATATGCAGGTAGGCATCCTGCATGTCCAACGCACATAGCCACTGACCTGACCTCAGCAGGGGAAGAAGGCTCTGTAGGGAGAGCATTCTGAATTTCTTGTACTCCACATGCAGACGGAGGGAGTGGAGACCCAGAATGGGCCTCAGATTGCCAGTCTTCTTGGGCACTGGAAAGAAATGGAAATAGTAACCTGTCCCTAGGTACAGCGGAGGGACAGGTTCTATCCTGGCCTTCAGCAGAAGGGACCCTATCTCCTCCCGCACCAGAGGAAGGTGTAGTGGAGGGTAAGAAGACTGGGCGGGGAGGTCTGTGGGGGGAGGGGAGGGAGGGTTCTGAGTGAACTCTACTGAGTGTCCCTCTGACATGAGCTGGAGCACCCAAAGTCGGTTGTTATCCTCTCCCATTCCAGCAGGTGAAAGGAGAACCTGCCCCCCACTGGCACTTCTGGATTGGGGGCCAGAGGAAGTTGGCCGAGGGCAGACTGGCGTCCACAGCTCCAGAAGCCTTGTGGGACTTGGTCAGGGGGACTTTGGCCGCCGACGGTGCTCTACATTTATTTGGGCGTCGCGACTGCATCTGTTTCTGCTGTTGACAATTTTGGTGCCGATAGGAATGCTTCTGCCCTTGGGGAGGTTCTGTACATGTGTTGTACCGACCTCAAGGTTTTACCTTTATCTTGAAGGTTGGTGATATTGTCTTTGACATCACCACTGAAAAGGATCGAACCCCGGAAAGTGGTGTCCTGAATGGCTGACTGCACTACGGGCGCCAGACCGTAAATGCATAACCAGGCATGGCAGTGTAACCCTGTAGCGAACGCCAAACTCTGGCCAGCAGTGTCCACTGCATCATAGGTGGCCCGAGGCATATGTCTGCAGGCAGATCTAGCCGAGCGAACGAGGTCCCCCAGCTCTTGCTTAGCCAGAGAGTCTGGAAGAAAGTCCAATTTTGACTCCACCTGGCTGAGACTGGACTTCTGGTTATCTCCCATCTGGGCAATGTAATTAAGAGCCCTAATGCCCAGGGTAGATGAGGTGAAGACTTTCTTCCCGTCCTGGTCCAGAAGCTTAGATTCCCTGTCAGAAGGAGAGGAACTCAGATGTTTCAGGTTAGCAGTTCTCTCATGGGCAGCACTGATGATCAAAGAATCTGCCTTGTGGTGAAGGCTGAGGAAATCCCTGCCTTCAGGTGACTGGTAACGTCTATCCACCTTGTGAGCAAGTGGAGCTAAGGAGGAAGGCTACGTTCAAATAGCCATGACCAAATCTTCGTGAGGTTCCATCCAGAGTGGAATCGGGGTTGGGGGAGGTTTCAGCCAAATCTAAGTGGTTGGACAACCTCTGCCATTGGGGATCCTGTTCCACTGTCTTCCAGTCGTAAGCTGCCTGGATCTTCTTCAGCAACTCCAGGAGGGGATTTAGGAGAGTCCTTCAGCTTGGGGGTCTCTGGAGTGTGCGGCTCGTCCCCTGGGTCCGATGGCTCAAAGTCACTGTTGGACTCTGATGACTCCTGAGAACTCAATGAGCTTACAGGAGGAAGAGAAAGTTCAGCCAGTCTGGAAACATCCAGTGGGTGGGAGAACTCCCTGGGGTGAAAACCAGCAGATGGCTCTGGTCTGGCATCCAGTGAAGGCGGATGGGCCTCCTTTTGCGGACGTGCGGGCCGCGCGCGGTCCAGTGTCGGCTGACGCTTTCCAACCTCGCGTAAGCTGGGTTTGGCCTCAGCCCACCATAGTGGACAGGACCGCTTTCAAGTCCACCTGCGGTTGTGGAGGACAATGACGCGGGAAAGGGTAGTTCGGAAACCCGTAGTACTGGTAACTGAAGCGAGCCGGCGGGTAGCCCGGGCCAGGAAGTCCTGGTGTCGGGTACTCTGGCGTTTGAAAGTGCAGCGTCGGGTAGCCCGGTGTCGGATGGCCCGAAAGGGGCAGACGGTCCTATCGGGGGCCTGGCTGGAGGGGACGATGGGCCTGGCATCAGCCCAGTAGGCGGGGGAGTAGGAAACTAAGGCCCCATGGGAGGGTCCAGAAAAATGGGCCCTGAAGGACCTGACTGCGTAGCTGATGGTTGGCAGTCAGGCACAGGCAAACCAGAAGGCAACGGCAGAAGATCCAGTGTTGGGAGGCTTTGGTGCCGGAAGGGGCAGCGCTCCTGATGGTGGAAGCGTCCCCTGGTCCTCATCCCTCGTGGGTGAGGGAGGGACCGACTCCGGAGGCGGGAGAGGAGGGGACAGAATGGCCTCCATCAACAGCAGATCTCTTGTCAGCTGCGACGACGCCCCAGCATCAGGTGCATTGTCAGGGTCTGACAGGGGGTCGCAGGCTGGGCAACCGTCGGAGGGGCTGACAGGTGGCTTAGCAGCCCTGTCCGTGTGGGAATCGGCTGTCAGACCCCGACTTACCGGACCCACCTGCACAGAGAGGAAGAAGCGGCTGTAACAGGAGTGGAGGCCTCCTTTACCCTGGAGGCTCCCACTGGGATTGGGCTCAGGTGGGGGGCCACGCACACCTGGTCACCACAAGGGTGGCCATCGGAGAACAATCCCCTGAAGGGGGTTACCTGCAAGGCTGCGACTTCGGCCGGAGTCGGTGAGGCTGTGGATGAGGTGTCCTGGTCCCTATGCTTCTCTTTGTCCCGTTTCTTTTTAAGGTGGCCCTCAGGAGAAGATGACACCTGCTGGAGTTTCTTCAAGTTTTTCCATGGAGGCCATATTCTTCTTCAAAATGTGGGCTTCCAGGGACTGCTGCCTCTATTTACAGGTAGCCAAATGGATTTTCTGGCTGTGTTTGCACTCCTCCTCGCGGTGGTCTGGGCCCAGATAAAAGAAGCAAAGAGAGTGGTTGTCCTTGTAGGGAAGCTGGGTTCTGCACGAGTTGCACTTATTTTTATGAGAGTTGGAAGGCGACGGCGATGACATGCACAGTAAAAAAAAAAAATAAATAAAATAAAAACAAACAAAAAAAAAAAACTATTTTAGAGAAAAAACTTTGAAAGAGGCAGAAAAAAGAAGTGAATAGTCATCCAATATGGCAACGCTAGCAGCACTGTTCTTCAGCAAGGACCAACTGTCACGAGCTGATGGCGCAAGGCGGGCGTGGGGACCACCTCCTTTATACTGACATGTGCTGACGTCAGTCAGGTGACGTCGGGGGCAGTCCCCGCCAGAGACCGATAGCTAGAAGACTTTTCCATGGGGTCCTGATGACAGTCCTACTGATGAATACCTACTGCAAGCAAGATCTTAGGATTCGTTGTTTGGGCAATCCTGTCCCTGTCAAAAATCAAATAAGGCTCCTTACACATCAGGGCCTGAAGCTCGGAAACTCTCAGAGCGGAAGTCACAGCAACCAAAAAGGATACCTTCCAGGAAAGGAAACATAGCTCGCAATCTGAGGCAAGCTCAAAAAGGGGGGGGGAAGGATAAGCTTCTCCAGCACAAAAAGGAGATCCTAGGGAGGTATTGGATCTCTAATGGGAGATTTCATGTGCAGAATGCCTTTCAAAAAAGTTTGGGAGACGTCCAACTGGGCCAAAGTTCTTCCCTCCACTAGCATATGGTAGGCTGACACTGCCAACATATGCACTTTGATGGAGAAGTAGCTCAAGCCTTGACTCAACAAAGAGGAGATACTGCAAAACTGAGTTCACTGGACAGGTAAGTGGATTGAAGTGATGGGAAGAAACCCAAGGATAAAAACGCTTCCACTTCATAGCATAAGTGGACCTAGTAGAGGGCTTTCTCGCACAGACGAGAATGTCTGCCACCTCTTGAGAGACCCCATACCTGACTTTGACTATGTCTGCAGGAGTATGAAGATGCAGGGACTTGAGGTCCAGATGGACCAACGTGCCCTGATCCTGTGACAGCAAGTGCAAGCTGCGAGGGAACTGAATGGGAGGTTCCACTGCCAGTTGCTGAAGTAGTGGGAACCAAATCTGCCAAGGCTACAGTGGGGCGACGAGAATCATGTGTGTCCCCTCGACCTGAAGCTTCAAGAGAGCCCTCTGTATTAGCAGGAAGGGAGGGAAGGCATACAGGAACCTCCCTCTCCAACAGAGAGACAATGCGTCTGGCCAGAAAACACCAGGCGTGCGCTCTTGCAAGCAGAAATTTGGCAGTTCGGGATTGTGTGGTGACGCAAAGAGGTCCAGCTCTGGAAGACCCCAAGTGCTGAACAGCTGATCTGGTACTGACTGGAGTAGCTCCCACTCATGAGCCTTGGACCAAGATCAGCTTAGGCTGCTGGCAGACATTTTGGACGCCTGGAACATGCACCGCTGCTAGAGTGATCCGATGTTCCAGGACCCAATACCAGACTCATCACCTCCCTGCACAGCGGGTAGGAATGTGTGCCCCCTTGCTTGTCGATATAAAACATGACGGCTGTGTTGTCTGTCTGGATAAGAAGAGAGCCTGGCGCTAGGGCCTCCTGAAAAGCCCGAAGGGTGTAAAGGACCACTCGCATCTCTAGGATTATATATGTGAAGTCTGCACTCATCTGGGTGTGGCTGTCTCCTAGATGCTCTCCTCAACCGAGCTCGGAGGCGTCTGTGGTCAGGGTCTGACTCGGAGGCTCCTGCCGGAAAAGAAGCCCCTCTTGTAGACTGAAGCGGCTCAGCCACCAAGTAAGGGGCCTCCTGACTGGGTCCGAGATCCGGACCAGCTGGTCTAGACCATCGGATCTTTGGTCACATTGCACCCTGAGCATCCGAGGGACCCTCACGTGGAGGCGAATCAAGGAAACTACCAGGATGGCCGAGGCCATGTGCCCCAGAAGCCTGAGGAAAGTCCTGGCCTGGACTTGAGGGGTAATAGATACCATTCGGGCCACTTCTCGCAGGCAATCCCCCATCTGCCGGAGGAAGGCCATGCCTTTTACCGTGTCCAGAACTGCCCCTATAAAAGAGTCTCTGGCTGGGCTCTGGGGAAGATTTTGGCAGATTCAGGGTGATCCCCAGCTCTCAAAATAGCATACAGGTGTCTCCGGTAGAGTGCAGAAGTGCCTTTGACAGAGCTGCCAAAAGTCAGTCGTCTAGGTAAGGGAAGACGTAATGGCCTTTGCGTCTGAAAGCTGCAGCTACCACCGTTAAGCACTTGGTAAAGCCTCGCGGAAGAGAGGCTGAACGGTAGAACCCGAAATTGATAATGCCTCCATTGGAAGTGGAACCTCAGAAACTTCTGATAGGGAAGAAAACATCCAAAGTACATGTAAGTATCTTGCATGTCCTGGGAACAGAGCCAATCCCCCTGGTGCAACAGAGGGATGAGACGTGGTAGAGTCACCATCCTGAACCTTTTGCATTCTATAAAGTGATTTAAAGAACTGACATTCAGGATGGGCCGAAGGTCTTGTGTTTTCTTTGGCACCAGAAAGAAGTGGGAATAGAACCTCCTTCCTTGTTGCTCCTGTGGTACTGGCTCTATCGCCCCTTTTCTGCAAAAGGGTCTGAATTTCTCCTATTAACTGGATGTGGGAAGGAGGATAATGGGAGGACATGGGTGGACCGTCCGGAGGTATTTGTGTGAACTCCAGTGTATGTCCCCTCTTTATGATGATGATGTCCAAGACCTAAAGGTCTGACGTGATCTTGCTCCACCTTTCCCAGTGGAGGAAGAAGCGGCCCCCCACTGTCTCCACCAGAGGACGGAGGGATCAGCAGGGAGTCATTGGGAGGATACGGAGTGGGCAGAGAGGTTTGGGAGGATTCTGGGCCTTGCCGAGGCGCCCAGCTTGCTGGTTTGTGGCTTTCCTTGAAACCACCTCTCTGCGTAAACTGATCATGGGTATTCTGCCCTAAGGACTTACGAAAGGGGCATCTGCGAAATAGTTTTTGGTCTCCCTTGTAAAGTTTTCAGAAGGACCAAACTGACTTCCCAGACTCCTGGAGGTAAGAAATCAATTTCTCAGTCTCCTCCCCAAACAAAACATAACCCTGGAAAGGAAGATCCTTGATTTCAGACTGCAGATCCTGGGTGAATCCGGAGATCCTTAGTCAGGAATGGCATATAAGGTAAATGCCGGAAGCTGCAGCCCTAGATGCTGTGTCTGCAGTGTTGTACATGTCCCGTAATACATGTGTGCCTATGTCCGACCCCGATTTTAGGATTTCCAGCAGTTCGGTCTTTTGAGCAGAATCTGGTAAAGTGTCTGCTCCTTCCTGGCCCTTCTCCCACAACGCATTTTGGTACTGGACCATATGCATGAGATGTTGAGTGATCTTATGAAGCAGGTGGAGGCAGAGTAGACCTTCTTGTCCACCTGATCCAAGTATCTGAACTCTACGTTGGGAGGCAGTGAACTTAGGTGCTTCGGCTGCTTATATTTATCACAAGCTGCTGTGATGACCACTGAGTCCACCTGAGGATGTTCCGCCAGGAAAGGCTCCTCCCTCGGTGCTCTGTAAAGCCTATCCAACTTCTTGGCACCTGCTGGGGTAGTGGCTGGATGCTTCCAGGTAAGTAGAGTCAAATCCTGGAAAGTATCCACCAAAGGAGGGACCACTAGAGGCTTGGGCTCCTTCTGCCTCAAGTATTTGGCCAACCTCTGGTGCTCCGTCTCCAGGTCCTCCGTCTCCACCCATTGGAGGCATGTATGTGCCTCATGATGTCCATGAATGTAGGATCGTCCGGAGGTGAACGGGGGATATCTTTATTGTCTGGGGATACCCCCTCCCTGAAAGGGACTGGTCCGATCTAGAAGAGGAGGAAGACCTGCCCCTGTCAGAACGGGATGTGGCTGACTCTGACCTAAAGCGGCTCCTGTCCCTTGAATATCTGGTAGCTGATTGACAATGGTATGGGGACCAACGTCAGCTATGGGCCCAACAGCTGGAAGGTTGTCCGCAGCAACTACCAGACCTACGGCAGCTGTGAGACCTGCTCCTGCGGGGTGACTGATGTTGGCTTTCTAACTTGGAACATCGGCACCATCGATGGTCTTTCGATTTAAAGTGGGAGCAGACCACCCGGGAGCGGGACTTGGAGGGCTTAGGCCGCTCGTTGGGAGGTGGTTGGTCAGGGAGTAGGAAAAAGTTTACATCCAAGTTACCAAAATTTGTAAAGGTACTGTATCGAGGTGGAGGTGATGGAGGTGCTCCAGAGGCCCACACGCAGAAAACTGGAGCATGGTCAGTTATCGCATCAGCAAGGATCCCAGTCATGGACACATGCTCTAGACGGTTAGTGAGTAGCCAGTCAATCAGGGTACCCAATTTTGTAGGATTCGGTGTCCTAGTTGGTTTACTTATCAACTGATGCAGGTTACAGCTGCTGGCCAGTGATGCCAAGGAGCTCTGAGTGTGACCCAGCCAGTTTAGGTTGGTGTCCCCCAGGATTATAACCTCATTATGATTGACATTAATCAGAGTAGAGCCCAGCAGGTCCTGTAGACCAACCACTCCTCCACAGGTGGGGTTATAGACACAGTTGATCTGGAGTTTCTTTGACCCTAATGTAATAGTGGCATGCAGGTGTTCACATGACGTGGGAGAGGCCTGGTCATGGATAACGGTTATTTTGAGGTGATCTTTGTGGTAGATTGCAACACCACCCCTCACGTCTAGTCACTGACCTATCCTTAGATATCAGGGAGTAGTTTGCCATTGAGCAGAGAGTCAGGTATTCTGGGTTTTAGCCACATTTCCATGAGGTAAAGAATGTCTGGGTTATAGTGTTTCGTCCACGCCTCAAGTTCATCCAGGTGATGAGTCAGGCTTCTAATATTCATGTGAGCAATAAAGATCCCTTTTCTAGTTAGTCCAGATAACTCAGCCGGTGCAAAGTGGATTGGGGGGGCAGGATTTGACTCAATATCACCCGCTAGGAGGAGAAGAAAGACTAAGAAGCTGAGCTTAACAGAGTGAAAAACTTGAATATGGACAGTCCGCCAACTAAGCTTATCAAGGACTAGAAGCGTATAATATGAACAACCTTTAGGGAACAGGATAAATTGCCAAAGGCTTACTGGCCAGTGTTTATCAATAATAAGGTTAGAGAAGCTGAAGTCCAGTGAGTCAGTCTCCATGCTCTGGTAGTCACAGGGGATCGAGAATGAGGCTATGTTTATACCAAGCAGTGCAAGGAGGACGAGGCCCCCCCCCCCCAAAAAAAAAAAACAGTAGCTCAGCTTAGCTTTAGGTACAAGGTGTAAAGAAAGTCACAGGTTTGAGGATTCACAACGCATATGCTAGATGGTCAGGGAGTTAGGGTTTTAGGCAGAAGTTCCAGCAAGATCAAGTGAATTGAGAAAAGAAAACACCCTTGGCTAAGGAGTGGTCCAATACAATGCTGCGCTACGGAGTAGTATAAGCAGATACAGTAGAGGCAGGAAAACATTACCCGGTCAAAAAATGTCCTAGCAAGGAAAATGGCAGAATTTCCTTGAGAACCGGAGTAAGATGCAGCACCAGAGAGCAGACAACAATTGCCCTAGGCTAAGGAGTCAGACTGGGTTGTATAAGGTCAAAGAAAAGGGATTTCAAGTGTCGTCCCCCTAGTGGCACTACTGTATAAGGAGTCCATGTAATTTGGGGCACTTTGTCATCTGAGTAAGGAACACAATACAAGTAATAGCCCACCCAGGGTGGGTGAGGTGGAAGGTTGGTGGGAAGCCGGCACAAAGCGCCGTCAGGAAAACCTTGGAAGCCTTTTATGGCTTTGCCGCCCGCTGTTCCAGAAGGCAGCCGGGCTTGCAGTCCTGGTGCTGGGGTGAGGCCTTAGGGTTAGGTGGCGACTTGGGCTCCTACCACGAGGGGATTCCTCAGAAGAGCGGTGATTGCAGAAGGAAGTCCAGGCAAGCCACGCAGAGTGGGTTTCCTGACAGGTCCGAAGCCCCAGTGGGTTTTGAGGAGACCAGGAGGGCACAGGAAGGTGGGGGGGGGGGATTAAGCAGGGCAGGTAGGAGGTGGGAGTACAGTGAAACAAAAGAAATGGGCAGGCAGCAGACTAGGGAGAGGAGTAGCCAAGGTAACAAATTAGAGGGAGGGGTAGAAGCTTAGGGCAAGGTGGGGAGGGGGAGACAGAGACAGAGAGATTGATTGAATCAGGAAATACAGAGCTGTAGCAGTGAATAACAAGGCTAACAAAAAATACTTTCACAATGAAATGGCTATATCTACTTGAAACAGTATGCTGTAAGCTGAGAAAACTAGGCTCCCGAGGGAGTGGTCAATTATATTTAGCGAAATAGCAGTTTTAAATATTAGTATACATCAAGCATTTACAGTAGAGAAATAACAGCAGGCAGGAGCAGTTTAAGTCAAAAGGCGCCTTTCTGGCCGAAAATGGCTCCCAGTCCAGGGTCAGCACTAAAATCTCTCAGCAATGCTGGTTTGAAAGGCGCACCAATCAGCTAAGTCCAGGCAGTGGTGAAAGCAGCCAATCAGATGCTCAGCGCTATTTTTCAAAAATTATTCAGCGGAGCGCTAGGGGTCAGAGAAATGTAGAAGCCTTTTACAGCTTTGCCGCCCGCTGCTCCAGAAGGCAGCCAGGCTTGCGGTCCTGGCATTGGGGTGAGGCCTTAGGTTAGGTGGCGACTTGGGCTCCTACCGCGAGGGGATTCTTAGGTGGAGCAGTGGTTGCAGAAGGAAGTCCGGGCCAGCCGCGCAGGTGGCGGGCACGCAAAGCAGGTTTCTCCGATGGGTCCAAAGCCCCGGTGGGCTCTGAGGAGACCTTGGAAGCCTTCTAGGATTTTGCCACCCGCTGCTCCAGAAGGCAGCTGGGCTTGTGGTACTGGCGCTGGGGTGAAGCCTTAGGGTTAGGAGGCAAGCCGCGCAGGTGGTGGGCATGTACAGCGGGTTTCTCTGACGGATCCGAAGTCCCAGTGGGCTTTGAGGAGACCACGGAAGCCTTTTATGGGTTTGCCACCCGCTGCTCCAGAAGGCAGCCTGGCTTGTGGTACTGGCGCTGGTGTGAGGCCTTAGGGTTTGGAGGTAACTTGGGTTCCAACCACGAGGGGATTCTTAGGTGGAGCGGTGGTTGCAGAAGGAAGTCTGGGCAAGCAGCACAGGTGGCAGACACGCAGAGCGGGTTTCTCCAAGGGGTCCAAAGCCCCAGTGGGCTTTGAGGAGACCTTGGAAGCCTTTTAGGGTTTTGCCGCCCGCTGCTCCGGAAGGCAGCCGGGCTTGTGGTACTGGTGCTGGGGTGAGGCCTTAGGGTTAGGAAGCAAGCCGCGCAGATGGTGGGCACGCACAGTGGGTTTCTCTGACGGATCCAAAGTCCCAGTGGGCTTTGAGGAGACTGTGGAAGCCTTTTATGGCTTTGCCGCCCGCTGCTCCAGAAGGCAGCCTGGCTTGCGGTACTGGCGCTGGTGTGAGGCCTTAGGGTTCGGAGGCGACTTAGGCTCCAACCACGAGGGGATTCCTCGGAGGAGCGGTGGTTGCAGAAGGAAGTCTGGGCAAGCAGCACAGGTGGCAGACACGCAGAGCGGGTTTCTCCAATGGGTCTGAAGCTCTGGTGTTATTACTTTTTATTACTTGTATATCATATCCAATGATTTACCAGCTATCTGGCTGGTCAGACTGTCTGTAAAATGCTGTGGTATTCTCTCTGAATATAGACCAGTTCTCTTCTGTCACTTGACATTACCTTTTCTTCAGGTACCCCTATAGAACAAGCTGATATCTTCAAGTACCTGGCGATCACCCTTGACTCTAGCCTATCTTATGCAGCACATGTTGACACCTTAGTCAAGACTGCCAACTCCAGACTGCGGTTGCTTTACAGACATAGGAATAGCTTCCTAACAGAGATAAAGGATCTTCTAGCCAGATGCTACTTCCTCAGCATAATCAACTATGGCCTGATATCTACAGTGCTGCGAGTGACAGTGTGGTGGCCAGGGTAGGTTGTTTACTGAACAGAACATACCGTTTTGTGCTTAGCCTAAGGCAGGACTCCCACTCTTGCGTACTCTATAATACCCTTCGATGGCTAAACCTTGACTTGAGACTACACTACGGCACTTCGATTGTTGGCAAGAAAGACCTTCCTGGCTTGCTGTCCTCTGGTGTGCAGGGCATGTTTTGGGTACTGGGGCGCCGGATTATGCGGAGTCGGGTATTGCGGTGTTGGGTACCTGAGTGCCAAGGGCCCTGATGGAGCAGAGGGACCTGGCAGAGACCCTACTGGCAGGCCAGGCGGTGGTAAGGCTGGCCCCGCGGGCGTCTGGCCTGACATGGTTATACCTTCAATAGGGTCCGAGGGACCTGACGGAAGCATAGGCCTATCGCCAGGTAAGGGGACACTGGATGGCGTCGGTTATGCCGGCATCAGGTCTGGCGTCAGTGGATCTGGTCCAGAAGGAGGGTTCCCTGATAGCAGCGTCCCAGTATCCTCAGTGACAACTGGGGAAGGAGGATTATAATCCCCGGGGTGAATTGAGGAGACACAGGGACCTGAGAGGGCAACTTGGAATGTTGCAGAGAGCCTGAGGCATCTGACTGTTCCGTGGGGTCCGGCGCAGGCTTTTTGGTCGGGCGGACGTCGGTGGAACCGGCGTCTGACTTATCGGATGAATACGGGCGGGCATCGGAGGAGCCACCATATGACTTATCGGACTCCCTGCCTGAGGAAGACCGCGCAGGAGATGCGGCCTTGTTGGGCGGAGTTTTGGCTGGGTGCTCCCCCGAAGGAGTAAGCGGCTTAGCAGCTTTTGTCCAGGCGGGTGCTGGTGGGACTGACGCCTGAATTACTGGACCCGCCTGACCTGAAGGCCGTAGGGTAGAGCGGGCCTTCATGGGACAGAGGCCCTCTTCGTTCCGTAGGGCTCCCGAAGGGCCCGAGCATGAGCCAGACGGGAGGGGTGATGCCTTCTTGGTAACCACCAAAATGGCAGTCATGGAGCGATCCCCCAGTTCCCACTCCCGGTGCTTCTCCTTGTTGCATTTTTTCTTGTGACCTTCGGGGGAAGTGGACGCCTGCCTGAGTTTCTTCAGCTCCTTCTCCATGGGGGCCATTTTCTTCTTTAGGATATGGGCTTCCAGGGACTGCTACCTTCTTTTGAGGGTAGCGGAGTTAAATTTCTGGCAGTGCTGGCTCTTCTCCAAGGGGTGGTCTGGGCCCAGACAGAAGAGGCACAAGGAGTGGCCGTCCTTGTGTGGAAGTTGGGAACCACAAGAGTCGCACTTATTCTTATGCAATTCGGAGGGCATCGGGGACAACCTACACAGCCAATCGTGAATTAAAGATGAAAAACAGAGAAATTAGGTCGAAAAGTTTGAAAACTCAGGGACCGATGAAAGACTGATGAGCGCTGTTCTACTGCAAGGAACTTTCACAAGCCGACGGTGGGAAAGAACTGGAAGGTGGACATGGGGGACCGCCCCTTTATACTGACATTATACTACGCCCGTCACCTGACATGGGGGCGGTCCCCCGCCAGAGACTGCTAGCTCAGAAATTTTCCAGGCGCCCTGACGCCTGGGCGGTCAGTTCTATGTGAATATCTACTGCAAGAGCCCTCTCTAAGTAAGATCTACCATTTTCCACTACAGATAACGTAGCTCGAAGACATGGCCAGCTCAAAAGGAGGCAGGGTCAGTTTCTTGAGCATGAAACTGAGGTCCCAAGCAGGGACCGGATTTCGGATAGCAGGCTTCAAGTGGAGAATGCCTCTTAGAAAAGTATGGGTCACATCCAATTGGGCCACCATACAGCCCTCAACAGGCACATGAAAAGCTGAAATAGCCAATAGGTGCCCCTTGATGGAGGAATATTTGAGTCCTGCATCCGATATTGGCAGGAGGTACTCTAGAACTTGGTTAACCAGACAAGTAAAACGGTTTAGATGATGGGAAGCGGCCCATATGGCAAAGCGCTTCCAGTTCACGTTAAGTGGTCCTGGTGGAGGGTTTCCTGGCAGCCACCTTCTGAGACATCCCAAGCCAAGCAATGGCTATGTCCTCAGGAGCCATGCATGCAGATGGATGGACCATGGTCCCCTAAGCCTGTGTCAACAGGTCTTGGAAAGGGACAGGGGAACTGGTGGCTCCATAGCCAATTGCTGCAGTAATAGAAACCATATCTGATGAGGCAAGATCTGTAACTTGATGAGCAACCTATGAATCACAGCAAAGGGTGGGAAAGTGTACAGAAGCTTCCTCTTCAAAAGAAGTACTACATGTCTCGCCAGAAAACTCCAGGCCCTGCATCTAGTGAGCATTAACACGGCAGTTTGGCGTTAAGTGTGGATGCAAAAATGTCCAACTCTGGACAACCCCACCTGTCAAACAAGTCTTCTGCGGCAGAGGTAGACAGCTCCCACGTTTATTCTGGACTGTGACCTGCTGAGGCTGTCCACCAAGGCATTTTGGGTGCCTGGCACATGGATGGTTGACAGCTCTAGACTCTTCACTTTTACCTTATTCTCCTTCACTCCTCTTTACCTAACCCCTAGCAACTAGTCTCCCCTTAGCACTTCTAATCTATAATGTGACCCTGATCTTCTCTCCTAGTCGCTATCCTTACCTTGCGTGTTACCTAATCTCTAGCAAGCTGGTTCCCTGAGCTGACCCTGGGCTTTAGTTTTATCTTACTCTTTGCTGCCTCAATCCTAGCTACTAATTTCCCCTAAGCATTTCTACCCTATTTTTGTCAATGGATCTCATATTCTCAGTACTACTGTCTGCCATACTACTGCTTCTTCTTCTTTCATGTCTCTCCTCAGCCCCCTGTTCACTGTCCTCTGAACTACCACCCTCCTCTCCTGTGGATTTTACTTTCTCAGACCTTCTTTTAATGCCTTATAGACTTCCTGATCTCACATCCCTGTTACCCCCAAGGGGTCTCATCTACCTTGCAATATATGCCTTTAAAAAATGTCTTGTCTGTCACCTGTCTTTTCTGCCTCCATTTGTCCATTGTAAGCTCCGGGCTCTAATTCTGTCTGGAGATGTCGAACTTAACCCTGGCCCTCTGACCTGTTACTCCCACATGGACACATCTCTGAACAACATTAAGAGGCTACGTGTTGATCACCATAATATTAGGAGTCTCATCTGTAACTTTGCCGATCTTGAGGCATGGTCGCTCTTTATAAACCAGACAAACTCTGCCTGAGACCTGGCTCAAACCATCTATTCCAGACTCAGTCTGTTCCCTAACCAATTATAACCTGATAAGGTGTGACAGACACTCCATTAAACATGGTGGTGGAGTTGCTTTATTCTATAAGGCTCATCCTAATCGTACTATCATTCCTACCCCTACTCTCTCCTCTTGTGAATCTCTATGTGCTACCCTTATCCTAAGTGCAAAAAAACTACATATATTCTGTGCCTATAATTCCCCACAAAGCGGCTACTCTGGCCTTGAAGAACTACTTGATCATACTGCCCGGGTGGTTGGCCATAACAAGGTACTGATTCTTGGAGGCCTAAATCTAAACTGGATGAGTAAGACTCAAAATACCTTTCTCTCCCCCTAGTTTCAAGTTATAATCTGCATCAAATCATTACCAAGCCAAGCTGGCCTGGTGGCATTGAGGGTTGAGGTGCTGGACGCCACACCTCTCGTGCTACACCAGCGACCCGGGTTCAGGAACGAGCATGGGCCGCCAGGGGTTGGCAGGGAAGGAGAGGGATTGAGCACCAGATGGCTGCTCTCCTTCTCCAGGAGGGAAGACCTGCAGGCCTCGATGTGATATCGCCACCTGGGGGTGCTCAGGTGGTAGGTGCAGGAGGAAGCAGCACGGACTAGGGGTTGAGTGTCAGCCGAGAGCTGGAGTGGAGGGCACGTCTCAGTGTCCCCCCCGACTCACTGGCTCTCACTGCACGCTGATGCCCGGGGGTGGGACAAAAACAGCAAGAGAAGAAAGCTCCCAATGTCGGTGCCGGTATATGGGCTTCAGAGGACGGTGATCGGGGGTTTCGGGATTCCACGGTCCATCAATGTCTGGGGGAGTTTGGGACGAGGCTCCTCCACCCTGGCCGGGGGGGGTTATCCGGAGGATCTAGAGCTCAGAGAGGGGCACCAATATGTGCGAGATGACTCCTGGAAGGACTCTGAGGACAGGTTATCATTGAGGTCCTGAAGAGAGAGGCAGACATGGGGATGGTAGGAGGATAAATACAGACAGTGTTGGGTAAGTTACTTTTAAAAGGGGGATTACAGAGGCAATAGCAGCCTGCACCAAGACACAGAGTAAGAGGAGCAGAGCAAAAAAAAACATGCTGGTTGAACAGCGAGGTAGTGGAGGTGGTGAGAGCAAAATGAGAGGCGCACCAGAGGTATAGGAGGACGGGGAAGGAAGTGGACAGGGAGGACTATGCAAGATGGTCCAGGGAGGTGACCAGAAAAGTGAGAGAAGCCAAGGCCCAGAGGGAGCTGAGATTAGTGCAGGGAATTAATCAGGGGGAGACTTTTTTAGATACATCAGGGAGAAAAGGAAGTGCAAGGAGACAACAGTGAGGATGAAAAGAGTTGGGGAGTGGATGGAAAAGGGAGAGGAGCAGGCAGAAGCACTGAATTAATACTTTTGCTCAGTATTCACGGAACAAAAGGGGGGGGGACCACTACCACCATGGGCTGGGAGGGTGGAGACAGAGGGAGAGGAAGTAACAGATGGAAGAATTGAGGCAAATAGAATCCTAGAGAGACTGAAGGAACTGACTGTAGACAAGGCACCAGGGCTGAATGGTATCCACCCCAGGGTGCTGAGGGAGATGGCAGAGGTGTTGGCGGAGCCGCTGCCGGATCTGTACAGCACCTCACTGGAGTTGGGATGTGTGCCACTGGACTGGAGGATGGCACATGTAGTACCATTACACAAGTGCAGACCAAGGGATGAACTGGGTAATTATCGCCCGGTAAGTTTCACCTCCATAGTGTGCAAACTCATGGAGACAATACTAAAGGAAAGACTGGTGTCGTACCTGGAGGACAATGGCCTCCAGGATGTGAGGCAGCATGGGTTCATTTCAGGGAAATCTTGTCAAACCAACATCATGCGGTGGATGTTCTTTACTTGGACTTCAGCAAGGCCTTCGATTCTGTGCCTCATGGGCGGCTTGGGGGAAGCTTACTGGTACAGGGGTAGGGGCAAAAATGATGAACTGGATTACAAGCTGGCTGAGTGGAGGGCTGCAACGTGTGGTGGTGGGAGGGCAGCTCTCAACTCCAAGGCCGGTGACGAGTGGGGTGACACAGGGCTCTGTGTTGGGGCCAGTATTGTTTGGGCTCTTCATATCAGACACTGCACATGGGGTGGTGAGCAAGATAAGTCTGTTCGCTGACGACACCAAAATTGGAGAAGTGGTGAATGGAGAGAAGGGATGTGAAGCAGCTGCAGGGGGACCTAAGCAATCTAGAGAAGTGGTCAGAGAGGTGGCAGCTGGGGTTCAATGCAAAGAAGTGTAAGGTTATGCACTTTGGGGTGAAGAACCCAAGGAAAGAACACTGGCTGGGAGGGGTTAAGCCGGGGATCACTGAGGAGGAGAAGGACCCAGGGGTAATAACAGGGACCATGGACAACACTGCCCAGTGCAGGAGAGCGGCTGCAAAAGTGAACAAAATGCTGGGGTACACAGCAAGGGTTTTTTCATCCAGGCAAAGGGAGGTGATCTTGCCCCTCCACATGTCACTGGTAAGGCCGCACTTAGAGTATTGTGTGCAGTTTTGGAAGCCATACCTAAAGCGTGATATCAGGATACTGGAGGGGGTGCAGAGGAGGGCAACAAAGATGATATGTGGAATGGAAGGGACAGACTATGACAGCAGGCTGAGAGACCTGAATATGTACACCCTGGAGGACTGATGGGACGGGGGGACGTGATGAGAGACATTCAAGTATCTAAGGGGAATCAAGAAGGATGGGGCAGATGGGGTCCTTGAGTTAAGGAGAGGGAGGGTCACCAGGGGGCACGCACTAAGAACAGAGAGGGGAAGATTTAGGAAGGAAATGAGGAGACACTATTTCACAGAGACGGTGGTAGCAAAATGGAACGCCCTACCAGAATGGGTGGTATCATGTAAATTTGTGAACACTTTCAAAAGGGCATGGGACAGGGAACAGGGGAGTGTGAGGGTGGGGGTGGCAGTGGGATGACAAACGGGAGGGGGTGGGCAGCTGCAAACTAGGGGTGCTAGTTGCACACTCGAGCAGACTTAGATAGACCGGGTGGTCTGTTTCTGCTGGCACATTCGTATGTTCGTAACAGATTACATTTTTTGAAAGAAATAGGTTAGTTATTAGATACTTTCAAATAAATGTAATCGGTTACAGTTACTTATTTTTTTGTATAAAAAGACATATGTAATTGTAACTGTAAGGTGTATTACTTTTTCCGGTACTTCTCCACCCTTGTTAGTGACTGCACAGAGCTTTCTGGAACAAGTTTCCAAAAGTAATATAAAAAAGTAACTTACCCAATGCTGAATACAGAGTCAAAAAAAAAAAAAATCATTACCGAGCCCACCAGGGTCACCCCACAGTCAAACTCCAGCACCCTATAGACTGGATACTGACTAATCATGTTGACCATATCCCTGCTGCTGGTATGTTCGCTGATGCTGTAAGTGATCATTCCCCCATATTTTGTATCTGGTGTCCCTCATCTATCATTTCTCCCCCTCCACAATACATCTCCTTCAGAAACTCTGCCAGTCTAGACCAGGGCAGACTTCTGCTAGATGTCTCACCAATAGACTGGACCAACCTATATCGGGTTCAGAATGCTCAGACAGGTCTTAGTTTCTTCCTTACTGAATTCATTGTCATTCAAAATAGGCACACCCAGTTAACCTCTCGTCGATTATGGGGTAAACCAATTAGCAGGCCTGGATTAATATGTATGCACATGACGCCATGGTGTAGGGCACCGGGGTTCAAGACGGGGCCCCCGGCCAGCAGACATGCACGGTGCACCAGTGCTTAACTTTTTTTTCTTCCCATGTCGTAGTCGTCCCTAATATAATTTTTTTCCTTCCTCCATGGAGAACCACCACCTCTCGAGAGTGCCATCTCATATCGTGTGTTTTTTTTTTAAAAAGGCATGAAGGCTGAAGCAAGCAAGCAAGCAGTCCCCGCCATGTGTTTTGAGGCAGTATCCCCAGCAAGCGAGCCTCTCTCACTCGGCTCCACCTCTGCAAGTCGCTGGTTGTTGTCACGGAGACTGAGTGACTGACAGTCCTGAATGGACACACACATCCAATCACCGACTTCAAAATTGTGGGGCAAGGAGGTGTGGCTACTGAGGAGCACAAGCGGGAATTGTGAGCAGACTCGTGGCACTGGCAGTGCGTGCGTTTGCGTCTCATCCGGTGAGTGAGTCGTTGGTGAGACTGAGACAGAACAGGCCGTGACAGACAGTCAGAGCTGGGGCGAGGACTGTGTGGCTGCTGGCCATCTGTGGCTGCATGGGCTCTAGTTGTTTTTGACGAGGAGCCAGGGCAGGAATGGACCCACTTCGCCTATCCACCAGCAGCAATCGATTGCGATCGTCGATGCAACGGGAACAGAACAGTGAGGTGACCGTGATCGAGGTCAGTGGATGATTTGACTGTCCGATTGTCGTCGGTGAGACTGAGAGCTGCAGCTGCAATGTTTTTGGGTCGGTTGCCCGGTCATTCCTTTTCCCAGGACCCCTACGTGTCACACAGTGTGGAGTTGAGCTAGGCCCCTCTTTATTGGGCTTGTTGCGGGTGAGGGACAGCTAAGTCTCAGTCTAGCCTGTGACAGAAGAGAGAGACAGAGACAGAGCCAGAGGAGGAGGAGGAGGAGGTTGATGACAAGGTATGTAAACAAAATTAAATTTAAAATAACTAGACTGTCTGGGCATCTGATCTGGGCTGGCACAAATAATTCTGGCAGCCAGGAATGGATGATCATTCACTCGATGGCTAGTATAGGCCTAGTGTTCCACCACACCCAGTTGTCTGCCATAGTGTCTAACACTAATTGTGGGACAGAGTGTGTCCGTCCATGACAATGTTAATCCACCCTAATGTTAATGCTGTCCCCGAATCTGCCCCTTATGCATTAATTATTCCTTTCCTATTTGTATCTCACCGATCCTCTGCAAGCTCGTTGATCACCACGCTTTCTGTTAAAAAAAAAAAAAAAAAAGGGCAGGGTGGCTGTAATGCAGTTGCCCACTCCTGCCATTACAGTTTAATAGAGTTATCCCTGGTGTCAGTGTCACCCACCCACCCATTATAATAAAATATCCTCCTTGGTGTCTATTGGTACCCTTACCCAATGCACAAATGAATGGAAGTACGTCACTGGAGTTTAGCAGTACCTTCCCCCACACCCAACATTAGCACCCGATCTATGAATGTAAAGACATCTTTGGTGTTCAGTGGTTCCCCTCCCAATCAACCATTTACAAAAGGAAAAGGAATCAGTAGTGGTCCAGCGACCCTCCTCACCCATCCTAGGTGCTCACATACTACCACCCCACAGCCACCCTCTTAACTGGGTGTCCACTGATCAGGGAACCCTGCTACTATAGTGACTGGCACAGCCCTCTTCTCACCTCCTTGGCTGACCACCACACGAGCTGTAAGTGAGAGTGTGTGTATAAATACTGTGCATTCTTTTCTGTCAGCTCATATGGCAGCTGGCTGAGGAGATGAGTTGAAGAGACTATACTGGTCACTGTACCAGGCGTCCCTGATTGACGGAAATCTGGGTAAGGGGAGGGGGTGAAAGGTGGTGGTAAGTGAGTGGGTGGGTCAGGTGGGGGACTCTAGACCACTACTGATTCCTTTTACTTTTGTGTCCAAGCAATCGGGTGGAAGGGACAGCTTTACATGCACAGAGATCGAGCCTCTGGGGTGGGGTGGGGTGGGGGCTGGTACTGCCAAACATCATGGATATCGTTCTGTTCATGGATCGGGTGATGTCACTAGACATCAAGGATAGTTCAAGGAAATACGCAATGGGTGATTGTGGTGTGAGGGTGCCACTAGACACCAGGAATAGCTTCAAGAAATTTGTGGAACACACTGTACGAGGGGTGCTAAGCTAATGGACTGCATTAGAGCGCAGCACCTCACTTCTGAAATGCACTTAGAAACATAAACTTTGACGGCAGATAAGGACCACTTGGCCCACCCAGTCTGCCCATTTCCCTACCTACTGGATAAGCTGCAGATTCTAGTTAACCAACAGCCTACTTCCTGCCACCCCCACTACAATTGCCTTATGTCTGTCCCATGCATGTTTGAATTCCCCCACTGTTTTAGACCCAACAACCTCCCCAGGAAGGCGTTCCATGCATCCACCACTCTCTCCGTGAAAAAAAATGTCCTCACATTACCCCTGAGCCTGCCCCTCTATCTTTAAATTGTGTCCCTTGTTCTTACACATCTTTTTTCTGAAAGATGCTACCCTCCTGGACTTTGTTGATCCCCTCAGGTACTTGAACATTTCTATCATGTCCCCCTGTCCCTCCTTTCATCAAGGGTACACATATTAAGCTTCCTCTCAGTCTCTCTTCATATGGTTTCTGATGCAGACCCTGCACCATTTTAGTTGCCCTCCTCTGGACTGCTTCCATCCTGTCTATGTCCTTGCATAGATGAGGTCTCCAAACTGTACACAGTACTCCAGATGGGGTCTCACCAACTGTCTGTACAGAGGATAACCACTTCCCTTTTTCTACTTGTGATGCCCTTCCTATGCATCCCAGTATCCCCCTTGCTCTCCTTACTGACTTCTCACATTGCTTACCAACCTTTAGATCATCTGATATGACTACCCCCAGGTCCCTTTTCATTTTTGTTGTTGTTAGTACATCCCCTGCTATTGTGTACTCTTCTCCTGGGTTTTTGTTTCCCAGGTGCATTACTTTGCACTTCTTTGCATTGAACCTAAGTTGCCATATGTCTGACCATTCCTCCAACCTTGCCAAGTCCTTTCTCATCCTTTCTATCTCCCCTTGTGTATCAATTCTGTTACAGATCTTTGTGTCATCTGCAAAGAGGCATACCTTTCCCTCCAGACCCTCTGCAATGTCACCTATAAAGATGTTAAAGAGGACTGAACCCAGTACTGAGCTCTGAGGTACTCCACTAGTGACCCCCCATCTTCAGAATGTGTTCCATTCACTATTACCTTCTGTGTCCTGTTTTGCAGCCAGTTTGCTACCCAGGCTACCACCCTGGGACCCACTCCCAGGCTGGCTAACTTGATTATTAATCTTTTGTGAGGGACTGCGTCAAATGCCTTGCTAAAGTCTAGGTAGGCCATATCCTTACACTTAGCTCCTTGCTGGTCCCATTGTGACATTTCATGGGTTGCACACCAAATCTTATATCTGTATCACAAAACCAGCCTATAATAAAACATTTTAATTAAAATCAGTGGGGAAGGAACTTTGATGTCAGTTGGCCCAGTGGTGTGCATAGTATGTTAAGTAGGAGAAATATTTAATACAAGATATACAGTTTTCTGTAGTTTTAAGGTGTTTGCTACCGGATGAATGTCCGAGTATAAGCTTGGAAACAAAAGGTGGGACCCCCCCCCCCATCTGGAGTAACCAGTTTGCTTGTACGGGTTCAGAAGGGCACCCGGCACCTATTTCCTTTTCATTCAGTTCAACTGACCAATGTCTGAGAAAAGTGTTTACCCCGGATGTTGGTTATTTTTGTTCCAGTTTACCACAGGATAGTGGGTTCTAGAAGTCCTTAACCTGTGTGTGCTCTTTGTGGTCGTGTGTACCACAGTTAATCCTGTGAAATATGGGAAATGTCCGGTACCTGGCCAGACGTGCCAATTTTCCAGTTGGAACCAGTGTGTTCTCCAGTGTGTGTTTTTTTTTTTTATCCTATGCTAAATGGGAAATCAGGAATATCTGTACAGACTGTACCTCAGTAATCCGCATTACCAGTATGTGTAGCCCCATGCGTTCATCTTTGCTTTGTGGTTATTCCTACTCTGTTACATGAATAAAAGCCTCACTCTAGAATCCCAGACCTGGTTTGGACAGTAATGTTATCGCTTCTTTGTGTCTGGAGTTAATTGGGTGCCCTGTCCAGGACTGGAACCCTAGCATAGGCCTGAGCAAACGTTTTCTCCCAGGGACATGGGTTGTTGGCCATTATAATTGGTCCCCACCAAGTGTGTGCCATGCAGCTGCTGCACTTGGTTGTCTGTTTATTTATAACAGTCTTCTCCATCTGGCATATCCCACCTTGCCTATGGTGGCAATAAATTATGTAACCCTCACCCGTCGGCCGTCACCCCTCTCTTTTCCCCTAAATGTTTGGTGAGAGGTGTGCCTTCTGGTTAATTTAGGGGTCAGTAGGTGGTTGCACAAACATTGATTTTCAAACACAGGTTAAGCTGTGTTCTTGTTTAGAGGTCTTTAAGGTTTTTCTGCTTTTCATTTTGTTTGTGTTGTGTCATGTTTTAGTACTTCTTGCTAGACATCCTGCTGCGGCATAGTGATGAATACTGTCTGTAAACGGTAACCAAAATGTAGTTTGAGAATTGTATTGTTCATAATGGCATGTGACCTGTCAATTCATGTGGCATAACACATAGCATTAGCGTAAATGACATCCTGCTTGAGTACCCTGGTTGCTGTATCCTTGCCGGCACGGCGCCAAATAAAAGTGTGATGTTCGTATTTAGGGGCCCCCGAGCCACAAAATATAACTTGGAGTAGGGACCCCACATCCATTAATCTGGGCCTGCCAATTAGGCAAGTGCACAAGGACCAACTTGTTCTACTCCATGCGAGAGATAAAAGCCGGAAGCATTTCAAGACCTCAGGCCTGCTATCTAATTACAACAACCATAGGGCTCAATGTAATGCTTACAAAACACAAATCAGAATAGCCAAAAGTTCATACTGTAAAGGTCTTTACTTGATGCAGCGGGTAACCCCAGGAAATTCTGGTCTCATGTATAAACCTTCCTTGGGAATAAACAATCCCAGACTTTTAATGACATGGTCCTCAACGGAGTACACTGCAATGATCCCACTACCATCGCCAACTCCTTCAACCTACATTTCTCTGATCTATCCAAGTACATTTCCTCTTTCTCATCAACACACCCCTTCTATCAATGTGCTAGTTCTAACACAGAGGTGGTGACCCCACCCTTTTATTTTAAAGCCATTACTAGGTCTCAGGTATTAAAGCTCCTTACCACTATCTCTAGAGTACCAGCACCGGCTCCGACAGTCGTGAACCTCGGCTCTTAAAAAATTGTGGCTCCCTTTATCGCCTCTCTCTCCAGTGAGAATTTTTACTCTTTCTCTGTGTTATGGTCAAGTCCCAGACATCTGGAAAATAGCCTGAGTTAACCCAGTTTTCAAAAAAGGTGATCCTAAAGATATCCCGAACTACCGCCCTATAGCCATCCTCTCTGTCCTAAATAAAATCCTTGAAAAGCTGGTTGCCTCACAAACAATAGATCTTCTTCTCAAAAATAACCTCCTCTTGGACATACAGCATGGTTTCCGCAAGGGTCATAGTACCTCTACAGCGCTACTTAAATTCACCAACAATGCTCACTGCCATGGACTCTGACCTTCTGACAGGTGCGGTCTTCACAGATTTGATGAAGGCTTTTGATCTTGTTAACCACCCCTTGCTTCTTCCCATCTTACAATCTATGGGTTTCTAGCCACCCACTTTTGTCTGGTTCGACAGCTATTTATCTAACAGAATACAGGTTGTTAAATTTAACTCTGCCCTCTCTGATCCTACAACCATTAACACTGGAGTTCCCCAGGGTTCCATACTGGGTTCCCTCCTTTTCTCTATTTTTATCAACATCTCCAGGGATACCCCTGCTCATCCCTTCTCTATGCAGATGATCTCATCCTGTATTACAGTTCCAAAAATGTACTGGACATAAATCTCAAGCTCTCCTCTGCCTTTTCTAACATCCAAGCATGGCTCTATGTGCACAAGCTCGTACTAAACGTGAGCAAAACTCAAGCTATGCACTTTGGCTCCTCCTCCAAACTTAGATCCTGCCAAAACCAGCTCAAAGTATCCTGCACCGATGGTTCTCAAACTGGGACTATAAACTCCTTTAAAATCTCTGTGTTCTACGGGATCAGTCTCTTGACTTTGACCTACACATCCAGGCCACTTGTAAATCTGTAAATGCTAAACTAGGGATTGCCTACGAAATAAGTTATGTCCTCACCCCTTCCGCCAAAATGGCTATTGCCCATGGTATTTTACTTCCTGCGCTCACCTATGGAATTGCCACCTACACTGCTGTACCCAAGACCACACTCCCCAAATAGGATACTACCTACAATAATATTTGTAGGTATACCTCCTCACCCCCACAGTGCAAAAATCATTGCCAGCTCTACGCTGATCTAAACTGGCTCAACCTCCTGCCCTATGACTCCTCTCCCTAGGCTTCCTAACGGACAGCATTTTCAGATCACAAACCGTATCTCTCGTCTCCTTGCTGCTCCCTCAATCCTCCTCCTATGGCCTACGTTCTGTTGACAACTCCCTTCTATAAATATCAAGGTACAAAACTTCTAAGGGTACCTGTGCCTTCTCACATGTGGTCCTGAAGCAGTGGAACTCGCTTCCCCTGGACATCCATCTCTTGCTGACGCGTGCCATCTTTAAAGAGAGACTTTTGAACTTCCTATCCACATCTGCCAACTGCTCTTGCTTTAATCCTCCTTAGCACACTCGTTTCCACATTCACTTGACAGACAACTTCTCATCTCTACCCTACTGACCATTTTGGTTTGTTTGATTGGTCTTCCCTAACAAATCTGGGAAATATTTCCTTTCCTTCTATCTTAGGTTCATTTTGTTGGTTGCACTTACCCTGTGTATTCCATTTTTCTGATTCACTGTGTCCCTACTTAGCCCCGTCCCCTGATGTTTTCCTTTACTATTGCATCTGTACTTCCCCATTCATCCCCTTTAATCACTTTTGTGCTTGCACTTATTTATGGTATGTTGATCAAGTTTGGTTTCTGCAATTGTCTTCACTGTACCAATCCATTTTATGCATTCAGTGTTATATTTTTGTGCTTTACATTACCTCGTATACCTTGTATTACCATGCTTTCACTATGTGTTCTTATTACAAAATTGTTACTGCTATTTGTTCTGCAACGTTCCTCCTTACCTCATTATCCTGTTCTGTATTTGTCTACTTTGTAACCTCCTGGATTGTGCCTGAAAATAGTCATTTTTATGGCTACAGCACCCACCAGATAAACAAAAAGAAAGAAATTACTCACCTTAGTAATCTTGTTTCTTCTAAAGAAATCTTACTGTATTCTGACTTATGCAGTATGGTCTCACCATAGGGCTGCCCTGGAGCCAAAATGCTTAACAGAACCTATGCAAATGATGAAATGCTAGGCTCGAGCTCGGTTTTCAAATCACTGTCCCTGGTAAACAACTTCTAAATCATCAGATTCTTACCAAGCCTGCTCAAAGCAGTTTCCTATTACTTATAACAGTAATAACAATCAAACCTAAATTCCCAATTAAAAAGAGAAAACAACAATATAGGATATACCCCCCTTTTTCACAAGAATTCTTTTTCTAAATGACATCACTAATACTCAAGTCAAAGATGCCCAAAAAACAAGAAATAAAGATACCCCTAGGTTTGTACCAACTCCACCATAGCAGTAGTGCAGTGGCCTTAGGTTTTAGTAGGGGAAGTAGGGAGGGAGCTCAGAATACAGTAAGATTCCCTTAAAAACAAGATTACTAAGGTGAGTAATGTTTTCTTCAAAACCAGGAAATCTTACTGTATTCTGACTTATGCAGACTATGAAGCAGTGCCTTTGGAGGTGGGCTAGAACCTACTTAGGAAACAGGATCTGCAGGACTGCTGTGCCAAACCTGGCATCACCTCTGGCCTGAACATCCAAACAGTAGTGTTTGGTGAAAGTGTGGTCTGTTTTCCAAGTTGCAGCTTTACAGATGTCCACTAGGGGAACCTCTCTGGCAGCCACCAGAGAGGCTGCAGTACCCCCCGTAGAGTGGGCTCTGAGACCCATAGGTGGTTGGTTTCCCACCTTACCACAGCAGAACTGGATATAGGTAACTATCTGCCTAGCAATAGATAGTTTGGTGGCCGGTCTACCTTCTCCCACCTCTCCATAAGTGAGGAAGAGCTGGGTCTGATCCAGCCCGTGCCCCTTTGTGTGGTCCAGATAGTAGCTGACTGCCCTTTTCACACCCAGGCTGTGCAACCTACGTTCACCTGAAGTGGAGCGGTTGGTAAAGAACACTGGTAAGGTAACAGACTGATTAAGGTGAAAATCTGATACCACCTTGGGCAGGAATTTTCTTAGTCCTGAGAACTATTTTGTCCCTATGGACAGCAATATAACCTTGCTCTGTACACACTGTCTGGAGCTCACCGATCCTTCTTGCAGAGATAACAGCTACCAGGAAATGGAAATTGCGTACTTACTGTAATTACTGATCTTCTTGGACAGTCTCCATCACTCATTCACAGTAGTGGGATAGCACCGGAGAGGCGCTAGGACCAAGCGGGAGCCTAAAATTTTCAGAAGGGTCGGCACTGAGACAGGACCATGCATGCGCGGCACCGCGAGACTAGCTCGCGCCTGTGTAGACTATCTCGGTGTCGACCCTCCAACCGCCTCAGTACCTTTTCGACTGAGGAGGTGCAGCATAACTAATGAAAATAACTTATCCTGAGTTTCTGGATCTGAGAGGGCCCAGATGGCCCTTGCAAGAAGGGCCAAAGAATAATGTCTTCTCAGTCTGAGCCATAGGATCATGAAGACCAGGAAAGAGAACAAGTGAACCCAGAGGATGGTGGGTAGGCGTGTGAATGAGTGATGGAGACTGTCCAAGAAGATCAATAATTACGGTAAGTACGTAATTTCCATATCCTCCTGGACTAAGACTCCATCACTCATTCACACTAATGGGAGAGTACCGAGCTAAAACCAACAACCCTCAGTAGGGTGGAGGAGATAGGGTTCACTTCAGAAAAGATGGTCAAGGACTATCCTGTTAATAAAAGCAGCTGTCTTGTAAAGAGCATCTAGAATATAGAGCTCACAAGATAAGTGCTTGAGTTGTAACACCACTTTACAGACGACTGTAATGGACACAAAAATGAACTCTGCCAGGAAGTCGCAACCACCCTAGGAGAGTGGTGAGCACCCAGCCTCACAATTTGGTATAGGACCAAAATTAATAGTGTCAAAGATGCACTAATCTGACGTAAAGGACATCAGGAGGAGCAGAAAAAGCCAGAGGTAAGGTCTACTGGTTAAGAGTACACCGAAAAGGGCAGATGAAAACAAGCAACAGGTCCAGATGCACTTGAACCCCTTACTTGGGAGCAAGATGGGACAGGTGAAGTTAGCCCATCAAGGAGGAGGGTTTTCACTAAGTCACTGAAACCCTCCTGATGGAAGCCCAAAGCACGACTTAGAAGCCTCTTGTGGTGGTCTAGAAGAACCAGATCCTACCCACTTTATATTCCAAAAGGAATTATCCTGCCCATGTGTACAACTGTAGCAGCAGTCTCTGAACTCAGGGAAGAGAGGAAAAAGTGTACAGGAAAAGGTGTCCGCTGCAGAACAACATTCCAACAGAAAAAAACAGGGTCTGGATTTGCAAGGCAAATAGAGGCAGATGTGCATTGAGGAGGGATGCAGCAGGAGCAAGTTAGGGCTAACCCATACGTTGAAGTGACTGAAAGCGGCAGTGACTCAATGCGGTGAGGCACTACTCACTCTGGCCTCCCTGAAGGGAGCAGAAAAGGATTCTGGTTTGTTTGCTGAAAAACAAACATCACAACTCTGTCAGCACTTGGAGAGGATAGCTTTGTGAGTGACTGGCATTGAACCAGTACACAGGAACCATCAAAGAAGCCATCAAAGGGGCAATATCACAAGGGGGCTATATACCACTATCAAAGGAGCGGAAGAGCCTGAGCGGCTCCCGACCATTAAATTAAAATGTGTGAATATTTGAGAAGCTACCTCAGAAAAAAGACCTACTTGACCTTCGGTCAAGAAGGAGTATATTGCCTGTTAAGTTAAAGCAAGCAAGGAAGTAGGAACCCGAGTTCTGACTCACTGGAGTCACTTCTGTTGCTGCAAGGCTCTACTGAAGAGAAGAAAGCCTGATAAAAAGAAAGGGAAATTAACAGACTGGGCAGTCGCCTAGGTCTAGGAAATGTCTCTGAATGAGAGAAATCTCTCTTGGAGAAAGAGATGACCCATACTGCCGCTGGATCGCACTCCCCCTAGGGGAAGAAGAAGTCAGGTACTCTTTACCATACTCTGGAGACGAGCACCTCAGGGGCTGAGGCGGAACCTGACCAAATCCAAAAGGGGGCTATCGGGTAATTTCGGCTAGGCCCTGTGCTGTGATAACATTTTTTTTTTTTTTTTTTAGTCAGAGCCTAACAAGGCTTTCAGGCTGCTATTTCGTGGATTGTCTTGATACAAAATGATGAAAGTGTTCTCCATCTGAGTGCAGGAGGAGCCTGAGTGTCCATACTGAAATCATGACCGGACTAATAATCACAGTTGGAGAGATGTTAACCACCTGTCCCGAAGAAGCCATCAAAGGGGCAATATCACAAGGGGGCTATATACCCCTATCAAAGGAGCGGAAGAGCCTGAGCGGCTCCTGACCATTAAATAAAAATGTTCCACAGAGTATAATTGTCTTGACGACTGAAAAAGTCTAGACACAAAAGTGTATGGTCCATGGACGCAGTCTGAAATACTATAGTGGACACCATTACTGAGGAACTACTGAAAAGATCTTCCATCACGGACTCTGAAGATAGAGAGGACGTGCCCTTTAGTATATAAAATGAGTCGTCCGCTGTATTACTGACCAGAAGGACAGGGTAAGAGTCATCTAGATGCACTTCTACCTCAGAAGGACCTCTAAGGGAGGTCTAGGTCAGAGCCACTAGAGACTCCACCACCAAGAAGCATGTCGAGGAGGTTGGTACCTTGCAGGGAGCCGAGAAAGTGCAGAGCAGAATGAGAGATTCCACTGGCAGAACAGTACAGCAGAGTTCCATCAGCAGAAAACTGCTGAATGACACAAAATTCCACACAGACTGCCACTCACTAAGATGTGCGGAAAAAATAATCCGCAGAACAGGACTTCATTCTGTGGAAAACATCCTGCCACAAGTTCTGTGGAGAAGAAGTCCGAAAAGGAAAAATGTGTCACTAATTCTGGCAGACAGCACCCACTAGCACCCTTGCAGCACCAGCATCACTCGTGGAACAGGAGGGCACCAAGCAGTGCCTATGCCAACCTGGGTGATACCCGAGGGCACCCACGGCGGTATCTGCAGGCACCCCCAGCACCCATGCAGCAATGGAAACCAAGGGCACCTGACACCCATGGTACCATGGTACCCATGGCAAGAATGGCACCCGAGGGCACCAGTGGCGCCCATGGGTGCCTGTGGTCCCACCATGGCACACCATGGGCACCCTGGAACCACCATGGTGCTCCGCCACCCATGACACAGCACCGACACAGCAACCGACAACCAACGGCAACAACAGCAGCACCAACAGCGCAGCACAGAGTGATGGCGGCGACCCATGGCACCGAAGATGGCGCCGACCAAGGCACCGAGCCACGGCGCTGAAGGAAAATGCCAATGGAAATCCTGAGAAGAAGGGGAGAAGGAAAAAGGTGGTGCCCGTGCTGGCCCCTGCATGGAAAAGGGAGAGGGTTTGGGACGAGGGGTTCGACACGATGGCGAAGGCACCAAGAGGGCACCGCGCTCATCCTGATCCAATTGACCCGGCTCCGGTCCAATGGCTCCGAGACCTCGAAATCAGGAACACAGCCAGGAAAACTGGAGAAGTCAAACCCCCTGCTCCACAGGAGCAGCCCAGAGGTGAAACTGCTCACCGGAGCTCCAACGAGGACAGAGCTGGAGTTCGGAGTCGAGAATGCAGTCATTAAGAGCGGGGCCAAGGGGAACCCACCAAAGTCAGTTCAGGCCTATCGCCCCTCCCGACGAACAATCCTTGTGCAGATGTCCTAAAGGGCAAGCTCGAGCGGCACCGATTCTTCTTCCCCCAACGAGGAAGAAGAGCTTGAGGGTAAGCGGAGCAGAACTCCCGGAACCACTAGATTTGTGCTTTGGAGGACTGTCTCTCCCCCCTTGTCTGTGTCCGGACCCCCAGTTCCATTATAGCCATGGACCAGACACAGCCCCACTGCCATAAAAACTTTAAAACTAAGTCCTCCTACCGTCACTGCTACATCTAAGGACGACTCTGTTGATGGCAGGAAATAATTTCTTTTTCTTCTGCTTCATAATCTTCTTTTCTTGTTCGTAAAATAAGAAATTACTACTAAAATATTAAATTAAATGCTAAAAGCTGCTGTTGTATAGACGAAAACTTTGACTCCGGCAGACAAGCGACATCGACATCCAAGAGCATTCAACGGCGGGAGAAAAGGAACTGAGGTGGTCGGAGGGTCGATGCCGAGATAGTCTACACAGGTGCGTGCTAGTCTTGTGGTGCTGCGCATGCGTGGTCCTGTCTCGGCGCCGACCCTTCTGAAAATTTTAGGCTCCCGCTTGGTCCTATCACCTCTGGTGCTATCCCATAAGTGTGAATGAGTGATGGAGAGACTTAGTCCAGGAAGATCAGAGTTTTCCAAGTCACATATTTGAGATCTGCTGTAGACATGGGCTAAAAAGGGGGCTGCATAAGCTGAGCAATGCAAATATTCAGATCCCACATGGAGGTAGGTTCCCTGTGAGGTGGATGCAAGTGCAACAACCCCTTAAAAAACTTTTTAAACACTGGCTTAGAAGCTAGTGAAGATGACTTACCAGCTGATAGGTATGCTGAAACAGCTGCCAGGTGTACTCTCAAAGTGGCAATGGTTAGACCTGTGGAGTGCAAATGGGCCATATAGTCCATGACTATAGAGAGATCCACCTGGGTATGGTCCAAACCTTTACCCTGGCACCAAAAAGAGAACCTCTTTCATTTTGAAGAACACATTTTCTTAGAAGGTTTTCTGGAAACTCTCAGGAAGTCCACAACTCCTTCTGAGAGATGCAAACCTGCATACTCTAAGTCTTCAACAGCCATGCCTCGAGTCTAAGGGACAGAAGGTTGGAGTACATGATCCTTCCCTGAGAGGATGTGAGCAGGTTGTACCTCCTGGGAAGGCTGATTGGCTTGGCTGCTGACAATGACAGGAGCAGGGAGTACCAAGGCTACCTGGCCCAATCTGGGGCAATGAGAATCACTGATGCTGGCTGGAGCCCAAGTTTGTTTAATACTCTCAGTAACTGTGGAAAAGGCGGAAAGGCATACAGAAACCTCCCTGTCCAATCCAGCAGGAGTGCATCCAGAGGGACTGTGCCTCTGACAGGAGGCCTGCAACAGTACTGTGGGAGCTGATGGTTGTCTGGGGCTGCAAACAGATCCACATCTGGGGTGCCCTATCTCCTGAATATGGTCTGTAAGACCTGCTTGTTCAGTGACCACTCGCAGTGGTTCTGATTCATTCTGCTGAGGGCATCTGCAAGGACACTGTCCTTGCCTGGAAGGTGGACAGCTATGAGGAAAACACTGAGGGAGTAGACCAAGGCCCAAACTTTCATTGCCTCTGTGCATAGGGGTTGACCTTGTTCCCCCTTGCTTACATAATACATGGTGGTGGTGGTGGTGGTGTCTGTTCTGACCTGAACTACCTTCCCTTTGATTTGGTTGGAGTAGAACTGAAGAGCTAACAGAACTGCTCTGAGCTCTAGAAGATTTATGTGCAGAAGTGATTCCTGCTGGCTCCATGTACCGTGAGTTGTGAGATCTCCCAGATGTGCACCCCATCCCAGGAGGGATGCATCTGTTGCAAGTACCAGAGAAGGAGATTGCTGTAGGAAGGGAACCTGAGGTTGCTTCTTTCCAGCCACCACTGCAGGGCTTGCAAAAAAGTGGCTGTGACTGGAACTAGTTTTGACAGAGAATCCTTTAGTTGAGACCAGTATTCTCTCAAGTGAAACTGTATGTCTCATCTGAAACCTGGCTCACAGCACAGTTCCTGTGGAAGCTGCCATGTGTCCCAGCAACTGAAGGAAGTGGCTTGCTGGCCTTGAGACATGAAGCTTGAAGGATCTGGCTACTTGGATGAGGCTGTCTATTCTGTCCTGAGGCAGGTAAGCCATCCCTCTGCTTGTGTCCAGTTCTGCCCCTATGAATTTGGGGAGTTGAACTGGCTCTAGAACAGACTTTTTGTGGTTCACCAAGAACCCTAGGGAAGACAGGCCCTCTTGTGTTAGGGAAAATGCCTCCCTGACTTGCTGGGGGGGGGGGGACTGTCCTACTATCAAGCCAGTCATCTAGGTAGGGAAAGACTGACACTCTTTGTCACCTTAGATGGGCCATAAACCACTGCCAGACACTTTGTGAACACCCTTGGGGTAGATGTGAGTCTGGTAGGCCTACATTGCCCTGAACTGGTAATGGCCTGAGGGTAACCTGAACCTGAAATACTTTCTGTGTGACTTTCTGATTGGGATATGGAAGTATGCGTCCTTGAGGTCCAAGGATGCCAGCCGGTGTTCCCTGTCTCAGGCAAAGTAGTATTGTGGCCAGAGTGACCATCTTGTATTTTGGTTTTGTCAGATGCTTCTTTAAGTACCTGAGATCCAGAATGGGTCATCACTTCCCTGTTATTTTCACTGTAAGAAAGCATCTTGAGTACAGTCACTTGCCCAGGTGCCTGAGAGGTACTGATTCTACTGCCTTGAGCACAAGGAGGTTTGAAACCTCTGATTCCAGCAAGGTTGTTTCTGTTGGAGAAGATGGTTTGAAAGCTCTTGACCTGAGCCTTGGCAAAGCCTTGAAGCTGAGGGCAAGTCCCTGGCTCACCATCTCCAGGACCCACTTGTCTGTGGTAATGGTTTTCCATTCCTGGAAGTAGTGGGCCAGCCTGCTCCCTACTGGGCATGGGGAGGCGACCGGAACAATTATCTTAGGGTGTCTGCTTGGGTTGAGCTACTGGCTGGACAGTAGGGCTGGTACGGCCACCGCCCCTCCTGCCCCTGCCTCTAAAGCATCCCCTGGGCTGGAACAGAGGAAAAACTTGAGGTTGGAAAAAGGGCCTGTAGGGGATTCTGCCCCTGCCACCCCTAGAATGGTGCTTATGGGAAGTGGCAGCTTTCTCTTTAACTGCTGCACTCTTGTAAACAGCTTTATACTCATCCATCTTCTTCATGCATGCCTCCGTTAGTTCTCCAAACACAGACATAGGGTCATAACGAAAATCCACAGCCTTGTTTTGCGTGTCCTGTGTGAGGTTAGTAGCTCTAAGCAGAAGGTGGTCAAACCCCAGACAAAATAAACAGACAAAGTGTGGATATGCTTTACCAAAAGGTTCCCCACACTCAGTACAGTGCTGGAAACCTGTGGGTACTGTACGTTTTTTAGGCTTCGGTGACATAACATAGCCACACACTAAACTCAAATGTTGTCCTTTTTTTTTTTTGTTCAGTTGTTAGACCGATAAGAAAATACCAGGAGTTACCCTGAAGTTTTGAAAATAAACAAGCCGTGGGGTTAGCCTGGTTAAAGGACCCACACAATAAACAAGGAATTACCCTGGTTAAACTAAAATAACTGACTATACCGAGTCGGACAAATAAGATTAACTTTCTAAAGAAATAACAGTAAAATCTAAAAGCAGATCGTCTGCGGTTTCTTCCCGGTTGAGGAACCGAGAAGAAAAACAACTACTTACCCTAAATCAACAAAAATATAAACAAGTACTACCTGAAAATCAAGGATAGTGAAAAGAATACCAATAAAATAAATTTGACTAGTGAAAAAAACCAGAAAAATAAAGCTTCCTTCAAGCGACGAAGGAGAGCTCTCCGGAGACGTCTTACTGAGGCAAGCAGAGTAAAGAATCTGACGGTTTAGCAGTTGTTTACCAGGGACAGTGATTTGAAAACTGAGCTGGAGCCTAGCATTCCATAATTTGCATAGGCTCCATTAACCGTTTCGGCTCTGGGGCAGTCCTATGGTGAGACCATACTGCATAATTAAGAATACAGTAAGATTTCCTGGGGTTTGAACTAAATAACTAAAAAGTACAGTTACGCAAGAACTTACTGTAACAGTAGATCTTCAAGATGAGCTCTTGAAGCAGGTAATACACTTAGGACTAATGTTGCCAGGCGTTAGGATCCCATGGAAAAATTTTCTAGCTAGCAGTCTGTGACAGAGGTCTGCCACCCCCCCCACATCAGCTCTGCCCGACGTCAGACGTGGTATAAAAGGGGCGGACCCCCAGCGCCATCTCAGTTTCCCGCCGGAGACCCAGCTGGAAAGACTGGAGAACCGAGAAGGAACTCCCCTACTGAAGAGAAGAGAGTATGAACTACTGACCCGGGGCACGTAGGGTGGGAAGGCCACCTGCTGCAAGAGCTCCTCTCGAAGATCTACTGTTTCGGTAAGTTCTTACGTAACTCTACTATCTGACTTCGAGGTGGAGCTCTTGCAGTAGGTAATACACTTAGGACTGAGTCCCAAGCAATAACCCGGATAGGCCCACATCAGCAGGGTGGAGGAATGACTGGATTAGAAGAAAATCTGCCCTTCTAAGAGAGCAGTTCATGTAGGACAGCCAGTCCAAAACCTGCTCTCCTCCTACAGGCTATGTCCAGACTGTAGTGCCTGATGAAAGTATGGACAGTGCTCCAAGTGGCTGCAGTGCACAGGTCTGCTGCTGAAACGTTCTTCAGGGAGGCAACGGAGGTAGCAATAGCCCTGGTGGAAAGACCCTTTACCGAGCCCAGTAAGGGTCTGCCATGATGTTCGTAACAAAACTTGATGCAATGTCCTAACCATTTGGTTAAGAGTCTGTTTGGTGACAGGATCCCCTGCCTTTCGCTGAGTGAAAGCAACAAACAACTGGTCCATTTTCCAAACAGAACGAGTTCGGTCCAAATAACAACGAAAAACTCTGTGAACATCCAGAGTGTGTAACAGGGCCTCCCCCTGACTGGAACACTCTGGATAATAAACCGGAAGTTGAATGTCCTGGTTCAGCGTTAGTGTGCCTGCGGACACCACTTTCGGTAGGAATTTGGGATTGGTATGCAGCTGCATCCTGTCCCTGTGAAAAACAAGGTAAGGCTCCTTGTACATCAGGGTCTGGAGCTCAGAAATCCTCCGAGCAGAAGTAATGGCAACTAAAAATTACGCCTTCCAAGAAAGGAGGCGTAGCTCGCATGTCGCAGCTGGTTCAAAAGGGGTCAGGGTGAGCTCTTCCAAAACAAAAAGAAGATCCCAAGGATGATCAGGGTCCCACCTTGGGGGTCTGATATGTAGAACTCCCCTAAGGAGAGCCTTGCATACCTCTAGCTGTGCCAGAGTCCTTTCTCCCACAGGGGCATGGTATGCCGATAGGGCACAGAGGTGCACCTTAAATCGAAGAGTAACTAGGACCCAGATCGAGAAGACGAAGAAGGTACTCCAGCACGTACTTCACTGAGCACACTAGAGGATCTAAGGATCTGCCTGCCACCCAAAGACAGAAACGTTTCTACTTCATGACATGTCACCCTAGTGGAGGGTTTCCTTGCTGTCACTAGGATCTCTGTCACTCTCTTTGAGGCTCCCAATCTCTCCTCTGCTAGGACTGCAGGAGTCAGGCATGTAGGTGGAGAGTTCGAATGGAAGAGTGGACGAGCGTCCCCTGTTCTTGGGAGAGCAAGCGAGTGGAAAGAGGCAGCGGTACAGAAGGTCCCATGGCCAGCTGCTGTAGCAGAGGAAACCAGATCTGTCAAGGCTAAAGAGGGGCTACCAGAATCATTCTGGCCCCCCTCTGACTGCAATTTGAACAGTACTCTCTGAAAAAGAGGGAAGGGAGGAATAGGATAGAGAAACCTCACCACCCAGGAGAGGGACAATGCGTCTTGCCAGAAAACACCAGGCCCTGGATCTAGCGAGCAAAACTGGCAGTTTGGCATTGCACGGGGATGCAAAGAGGTCCAACTCTGGATGACCCCATCTTACTAAGAGGTTGTCTGCTACGTCTTGAAGCAACTCCCGCTCATGGTTCAGTGAATGAGAATGACTCAAGACTGTCAATGAGAACGTTCTGACTTCCTGGGACGTGAACCACTAGGAGAAACAGATCGTGTTTTGCTGCCCAGTCCCAGGGAGACTTTGGGTGGGATTCTGATCTGGCCCCATCTTTTTCCCCGTGAGTGGTGTTTCCCTGCAGACTTCTCTCGGTGGGGAGACTCCTTCGCGGGTGAAGAAGAGCTGGGTCCCAACAGGGATTTCTGCATGGCGGCTATTTTTTGCTCCAAAAGATAGGTCTTCAGTGCTTTTGCTCTTCTTATCTTTGTTGTCTGAACTGTTTGCAGTGCCGACAGTCACCGGGCCAATGGTTGGAGCCTAAGCAGATCACACAGGCCTCATAGCTGTCTTTGGCCTGGATCTGCTTGTAGCACTGGCACTTCGACTTTCACTGCGGTGGGGAGGTGGAAGCCATGCAAAAGAACTTAGATCGAGAGAGAATGGCGATCGACTGCTAATGGGAGGCATCTATGGAGCCGAACTAAGCAGGTTGATGGCGGGAAAATAACTGGGATGGCGCCGGGGATCTGCTCATTCGATGTCGGGGGCAGACCCTGCCACAGACTGCTAGCTAGAAGATTTTTCCGTGGGTTTCTAATGACTGGCGGCATTCATCCTATGTGTTTTACCTGCTGCAAAGAGCTCCACCTCGAAATCAGATCATGGTTGACCGGACAGCTGAAAGGGTCCAGGTGATGGTAAGTGGCCCAGTCTCCGACTCCCACTCACGTCAGTGGCGCACGCTCTCCCCTGCTGCACCTCATAACATGCCTGAACGTGGGGGTGTATACATCAGTAGGGAAGTGGAAGGGATCAGCTGGCCATGTTATTTGGGCCAAACTACGATCCTGTCCACTTAAAGGCTGCACACAAAAAATTCAACCTTTTCAGAAAAAGACTATTGCCAGCATCAGCTACCATTTCATGTAAGTAATGTATTAAACTTTGAAAGGTGGACAATTACTTTAACTACTCAAATGTTCTAAGGCACAGTAAATGTGCGGGCTATCGGCCAACGTTATGAAGCAGATAAAACACTGAATATTGTTAGAAAGATAATTTATGTCAAATGCACCTTAAAAGTCAAAATTAAACAAAATACACTACATTTTATTTTACCAGCAATTATCGAGTCACCACATAATAACTACAAACACAAAGCCCCCCTCCCCCCCAAAAAAGCTAGTTTCAATTACAAGTAATAAAAATATTAGCATGCTTTTCTAGGTATCTGACATGTGGTGCATCATCTCCCTCAATCCTAACCCATCCCAGGTCCATAATGCTATTTTTAAACCAAATGTGGCAATCATTTTTTTTTTTTGAGAAAAGCTACAACAAAACATTTACAGAATATTCAGATTTTGGTGGAATTAGAAAATGTTACCACCAAATAAAACTAGAAGATGCTTGGAATCTTTTACTGTGAAAAAAAAAAGTTAGGGTTAAATTGTTGGCCCGATTTCGTTGCACTGCTGGTTTAACGTCAGAACTGTTGTACCTGGTTGTGCGGGATCTTCAATGTAGAGCATGGAGGGTCGATATCCATCCGACATATTCTTCTGCACTTCATCCTTCGCTACATATGAACCATTGTCTGTTACTCGAATGCCGGTTTTGAGGTAATTAAAATCTCTGCCATACAGTTCAAAAAATTCAGTTAAGAGAACACCAAGGTTAGTATTAGGACTGCGGGTATCTTCCCGGGGGTGTAGCTATAAAAGTAAAAGGAAAAAAAAAAATAGAAATTTTGCTTGAACTTTCAACTACACAGATCCAGTTTTTAAACATATACAGTGAAATTGTTTGTACTGTGTTCTGGCATTCCAACAGGAAACTTTACATCCTGTTGATTCTTAAAGCAGGAGTGCATCAATCCATTGAAAATTTTGACCTATATTTTTTTGTGCTACTTTAGATTGCCACTTACCTCTCGACTTGTATGACACCCTTCTATTCACAATTTAAGTCTGCTTTAGTACTTCTTTTCACGTTTGAAATAATAAAAGGAGTGCTTCTTTTAATACGGCTCAGACCAGGTCTTCATCAATATGTTTAGCTGTTTTTGAACACCTATTGTTCCATAAGATCTGGGAGCAGTGCATGCTGCATGACAGTTCATTCTAGTCCCAACAGAAGTGATATTTAAACAACTGATGGGCACAAACAGCTGACAATAATGTTTAAGACCAAGCTGGCCTGTGGCGCAGAAGGTTGAGGCACTGGATGCCACACCTTGTGCTGCATCAGTGACTTGGGTTCAGTGACAGACTCAGGTAGCCGGGCATCGGCAGGGGAGGGAGAGGATGGAGCATCCGGAGGACAGCTCTCCTCTCCCTGGGGAGGGTTTCAGGGCCACTCAGTGTTCTGATGGTACTACAGGTACACCAGCCAACGTAAAGGGTGGAGTGCGGCAAGATGCTAGCAGGGCAGCTGTACACAGGCTTCACTGCACACTACTCCGAGGGGATCCAAGAATGAAAAAACCCTGGCAGCGGGGTGAAGTGACGGCATGGTCTCCTGGGACAGAAACTCCCTACACGTTCAATGTCGGCCACTATTCCGACCCTGCCCCCTTGGGATCCTCTGCCACCTCCTGTATGTGGTCGGCGGGAGAGGGGGGATCCTGATATTGATGTTTTGGTCAGAGGAGTAGTTTGGGTGGATGGTAAAGGGGTAGAAGCCGAGTGAACTCGACTGACAGATGCCACAGACTGCCAAGTGAGAAAAAAAAGAATCTACGAAAAATACTGTTTAAGACCTGGTCCGAGCTAAGGTGCTTAAGTGCCTTAGATCTGTCATGAGCTGCTTTGATGACCAGAGTCAGTTTCAGCCTGGGCAGCAAAATAAGGGAGACCCTGAGGGGCATTATAAAGCTTGTCCGCCCTGTGTGGAATAGTTGGCACCATGTCTGGCCTGTGCCCGGCTGCCATGGTGGCATTCTTCAATGCTGGGGGTGAGATGGATAGGCATACTGGCTCCAGATCACACTTTTACTCCAGCAACTCAGCAAACAGTCGCTTCACAATATGTGGTGCCAGTGGTAAACCATATACAGAAGCATCCAAATAAGCCACGGCACACACTGAACTCCAGGAGAAACTTGAAAGTCAATTTATTTGATTCCTTAATTACATATTTCAGCAATATAGCACCACAATCACCTCTCTCCACCAACCCAGGAAAAAACCAACATTTTGCACAGGTGCTTTGTCAAGAGTTACAAAATAGCATCACATGTCCATTTTAATGAGACGCTAATTAACTGAATTAAAAACTGTGCACTTCATTGTTAGACTATTGAACCTTTACTTCAGCAAACGCATATTGAACCTTTACTCCAGCAAGCCTGGATCATGAATGTAGGAGCTGGCTCAGAAGGGGTCTCACTCTTGCCTTTCACTTTTATCAAATAACCACATTTGTCAAGGCCAAAAAGGGGCGATCAGGATCATTTGAGCCCTTTCTGCTTGAAGCTTGATCAGAACTCATTAAAACTGTGATGGGAGGGAAAGCATACAGAAACCTCCCTGTCCAACAAAGTGAGAGCACGTCTTGCCAAAAAGCACCATGCATGGGACTGAGCAAGCAAAACTTGGGAAGTTTTGCATTGGATGGGGCTGTGAACAGATTCACATCTGGACGACCCCACAGATCAAAGATGGGATCTACTACCTCCTGCTTTAGCTCCCACTCGTATGCTCTTACCTTGATGCAGCCGAGACTGTCTGCGAGGACATTCTGCACGCCTGGAACATGGACTGCCAGAAGGTGAACCCCGTGCAGGACAGCCCAATTTCAGACCTGCATCGCTTCCCTGTATAGAGGATACGAGCGGGTGCCCCCCCGCTTGTTGAGGTACCACACTACACACATGTTGTCCAACTGGACCAACAGTATACCCTGATGCAGCAGATGTTGAAAAGCCTGTAATGCAGTCAGAACTGCTCTCATTTTGAGCACATTTATGTGCATGTGTAGTTCCATGGGGGACACAACCCCCAAAAAGTCCTGCGATTCCCGAGGTGGGCACCCCATCCTGTCCTCGACACATCCGTGGTCAGGGTTTGGGAGTGATGAGGGGCCTGGAAGGGGACTCCTGGGGTAAGATTATTGGAGTTCTGCCACCAAAGCAGATCTCTCTGTATCGGGCCAGAGACCATGACACAGCAGTCCAGGTCATCAGTCCTCTGGTCCCACTGAGATCGGAGAGTCCACTGCGAGACACGCATGAGGAGTTTGGCCAATGGGATCATGGGGGGCAAAGAACCGCCCTGGCTGAGATCTGTCTGTTGGAGGCTACCAGCTGGGCCTGTCTCTGCCCTTTCCAGGGGGAGGAAGGCCATACCCTGGACTGTGTCCAAAACCGCCCCAATAAATTGCAGACGCTGGGAAGGAGCGAGCTGTGATTTAGGGTAACTGACAGCAGTACCCAGTCGCTCGAAAAGGTGCAGAGCAGCTGACAGAGATACCTCCAACCCCTCCCTCGATGGGGCTGCAAGAAGCCAATCGTCGAGGTAGGGGAACACGTTAGTGCCCCTGCCAAAACCATGAGACACTTGGTAAAGACACACGGTGCTGAAGACATACCAAAGGGGAGGGCTTTGAACTGACACTGCTCCACCTGACAGGAGAAGGAGAACCTGAGGAACCTGCAGTGGGGTCGAAACACTGAAATGTGCAGGTACGCATCCTGCATGTCCAGTACGCAAAGCCACTGTCCCTTGGCTAGGAGAGGCAGCAGGCGTTGGTGAGTCAGCATCTGAAACCGCTTGTATTCGATAAATAGATTTAGGGTGCTGAGGTCCAGTATTGGGTGCAGATTCCCCCATCTTTTTTGGAACAAGAAAGAAGTGGGAGTAATATCCCTTCCCAATCTGGTTTGTAGACACTGGCTCTATTGCTTCCTTCTGAAGAAGAGTCAAGCCCTCAACCATGCAAACCGACATAGGCTCATGGCCGTTGCTGTTCCCCTGGCACAGGATTCCACCGCATTGTAGGTGCCCCTGAGAGTGTGACGCCCGGCCACCTTAGCAGACCGCAGGGTATCTGCCAAGGTGGTTTTAGACTCAGAGTCTGGAAGGGCCTCGACAATAGACTCGAGCTGGCGAAACAAGGATTTTTGGTACACTAGTATGTGTGCCACATATTTAAGGGCACGAATAGCTAGTGTCAAAGAGGAGTAGAATTTTCTCCCAAACTGGTCCCAATTGTCTGGACTCTTCATCAGGAGGGAAAGTACTGAGGTGTTTAGGCTTGACAGACCTACATGGGCCGCAGTAATGACAGAGTCGGCCTTTGGGTGTACACTAAGGTGGTCTTTGCCCTCTGGTGTCCTGTAGACGTGATCTGCCTTTTTGGCCATAGCCGGAATAGAGGAGGGCATCTGCCAAATGGTGGAGGACAGATCCTCACGAGGTTCCAGCCAAGGAGGGGGTAAGAACTGGACTAGTTTAGGGAAAGTCCAAATGCTCAGCTACCCTCTGACGTTTGGGGTCCTGAGCATCTGATTTCCATCCCTGTGCCTCCACCATTTGTCTCAGGAGGTCCACAAAGGAGAGATCCTTGGGGAGTGACTTAGGGGATTCTCTAGGGATAGGTTCCTCTGGAGGAGGGGTCTCGAATCTCGAACCCTCTGAGGATGACCCAGAATCTGATTCCGAATCAACAGAGTCCAAAAGTTCTCTGTTTCGGGCAGCTGGCTCCTTACTGAAAGGGGCTGCTTCTGACGTCGGGCCTGCCCATGGCCTTTCGCCAGACCTAACACTGATGCGTGAGGTGTGGCCAGTAAAACCGCTTTAGGGGGTCTGATCTTTTTTTTTTTTAGTCTTTTGGTAACCGGGCAAGGCCCACTAACTGGGTGGGTAAGTGACTTGCTCAGAGTCACACAGTATGCAAGTGGAGACTGTGAGCATCAAACCCAGGTCTGGTCTGTTGGATGTACCAAGTTCATTCATAGCTCGTTACTCTAACCTCTAGGCTATACTGCTAGTCACTCTACCTCCAAGGGTTGTGGCTGTCTGCTGTCCAATTCTGAGACTAGCTGGGATATGGTCTCAGACAACCAAAACTGTAAAATCTCTCTGAAGTCCACCTGCGGCTGAGGACGAGGTGGAGTAGGAGGTGGGTGAAAGGCCCGACACGCGAATGGTAGCCTGACCCCATAGCATGGGTCCCATGCGTCAGGAAGCCCGGTGTAGGATAATGATGGGCATAGCCTGACGATTGGAAATGAGGCATCTGAAACCCCAAAGGATACACGGGGTAATAAGAATAACCAGCCGGGAAATGGTCTAGCATTGGGCCTGACGGAAGATGGCCAGGCGGCGGATAGCCTGACGGGGGTCCCTGATGGCACAAAGCCAGACGGCGGCCCAGACGGCAGAAAGCCTGACGGGGGTACCCTGGCATAGGGCCCAAAGACAGAAGGCTTGATGGAGGCCCCGACGGTGGAAAACCTTACGGGGGTTCCCGGAGGATGGCCTGATGGGGGAACCAAAAGGGCTGATTGGCGTTGAGGAGGAGCAGGGTCTGGCACCCCTATCTGAAGTGGCGGAGCTGACGCCAAGCCTGTGGGAGCTCCTGAGTCAGGGACTCCTGATGGAAGGTCTCCATCTGCCAGGTTCTGGGGACAATGGCGGAGGCTCCAACGGAGGAGATGGGGGTTCATCGTGGAGGGAGCCCCGGGCAACCCTTGCCCTCCCAAGCTGGGATGGAGCCGACCTCTGTTGGGGCATTGTCAGGACCATCAGGAAGGTCAGATGGATGCAAAGTGGTCAAGCGATTGTCAGGAAGCCAGATGACCGACTTCGCGACCTCTGTCACGCAGGAGTCAGAAACACCAACCCCCAACTTACTGACCCTAGCCGGGTGCTTGCCAGAGGGGCTGGAGAGTGACTTATTGGCCATGCCTGCCAACCTGGAACCCATGGTTGTGATGGGCCTAAGGGCAGAGGAGACCTCGGACACATCCGAGGTATCCGCAGTCACTGGTACCAGTGGCGACGGGTGGGGGGGCGGAGCCTGCTCTTTAGGCAGGAGCGCAGGCTTGGCTGCAGCACCAGTCTTCCTGGAGGAAGAGGACCGCTGCTCACCCGAAGTGCCTGGGGACGGCTTTGGGTGAGAGGTGAACGGCTCCTGGTGTGTTTTTTTGTCACTCTTTTTCTTCTTGTGGGAGTTAGCTGGAGAGAAAGAGGTGCTTTTGAGCTTCAGGAGCTTCTTTTCCATCAATGCCTGCATACTACTACAGTGACAGAACGCTGCAGCTCTAAAAACCTCATTATTCACTTTGCTTTAAGTTAAATGAAACTTGAGCAGTGACCAACTGTGACTACATTGTGGGATACCAGCTAGCTGCTGTCTGAGCTGTGCTTGTGTTTACAGTACATGGTCACTCAATAGTTCTCCACGAATACACCTTTTAAACAATTTTTTGGTTTATCCGCGGTCTCAGAGTTGGGTCACGTGACCACTAAGAGACATTCGGGTTTATGAGGCATTTAAGCACTCGCCCAAGCAAGCCAGGAGAGCGCATGCGGGAGGCAAGTGTGGCCGCACGTGTCCAGCAGGGACAGTTGGGTGTAGGGGCACTACAGAACTATTATCTTAGGCGTGAGTACTGTTAATAGTGTGAATCAAACAGCTGTTGATTACTGCATGATAGTATCACTTTAACACACTGTGCCCAATAGTTTTTAAGTATTAAAGTCAACATTTAAGTTCCCTGTAAATATGGGAGATACTGCTATTCTAGAACTTACCCAAGCCCCACTGTCCTGTGCTCCACTGTCAAATAAACCACTACCTGAGGCTATAATGACACTTGATGGAGAAATTGGCCTAAAATGTACAAACTGTTTCATGTACTCCCTAGTTGCTCAATTACCAACATGCACTACATATATATATATATATATATATATATATATGCAAAAGTGTCTTGACAATAGTGTTTTAAGGGAAGATATTACTACATTTTATGCTAAACTTGTAATTGAAAACCAGCAGAGTAAAATGGCTCAAGTTCTACGAGTTCAAAATGGTGTCCCGAGTAGTAGCATTCTATTTAACGAGGTTACCTATGCATCTTGCTTAGACACTGCATCTAATGTTGACAATTTAGGGACAGTTCATGCTAATGTTAAAAGGAAGCGTAATCAAGAGGAAGAAGGGACTAATGAAATGGGAGTTGGTGATTGGATGTTGGTGCAACATGGGCATAAATCAAAAGTAAGGCGTACGGCCTTGGGCAATCCAATTACTGTACAAAATAGATTTCAACCTCTAATTGATTTATCAGATAAAGAAACGGAGGATCAAATTGTAAATTGTAGTCCCAGCAGTACTAACTTAGGAAATCTTGTTCCTCTTATACCAGCAAATGATTGCCACTCCCCTATACAATCTGAGGGAGAAACAAACAATGTATTAATGCCAGATATTGATACCTTGCTTGCAAGCAATATTATGCTGTTGGAATCAAATTCTCCCTCAAATCAAACTGATGAAAACCAGAGTATTATAACATACTAATATGCTAAAAAGCCAGAATAATAGGCCTAATGGTCTGTCATGTCCGCTCGGTAGCCAGCCACCTAGTGGCTGCTCGCTATTCCGTCCCTCCTAGCCCCCAAGAGGGTCTTCATTGGATTTAGAATCCCCTTGTACATGTCCCACCCCTTCTTGAAGCCCTCCACTGTGCCTTCCTCCACTAGCCTCTTGGGCAGCGCATTCCACGGTTCCACCACCCTCTCAGTGAAATAATGCCTCTTACCTTCCCCCTATAATTTCCCCCCTCGAGTTTCTACTCATGCCCCCTCGTTGTTCCCCCCTTATTTAGCCTAAACAGCTCCTTGTTTCGCTCTCAGTTATTCCCTTTACATACTTGAAGACTCCTATCATGTCTCCCCATCCCTCCTCTCCTCCAATGTGTACATCCCAATCTCTCAGCCATTTGTCTAGCTAGACCATTTCAGCATTGTTCAATTACTATAAACTAGTGGCGTGATCCTGTTTGAGGCAGAAGTCCATCTTCTTCCAAGTTGTGTACAGGGTGTGCTTGGAAACAACTGAGAAGCTGCGTGGGATATACTATTTTGGACTAAATATCTGTAACTAATCTCTCTCTCTCTCTCTCTCTCTCTTGCTTACATCTGAGAGAAGTTTTCCTCACTTTTAAAGTGGTATTGCTTTGTGTTTGTTTTAGTTTTTAATTCAGGAAGGGTTTTTTTAAAACTGCTTATCTTGTTAGCATCCTCAGAAGGGCTGAAATAACTGCATATCTGATTTTCCTTTGTGGCTAACAAACCACCAGGCTGTTTTGAGGCTGGAGAGGTTTACCTGTGTCTGACTTGGATGTCTGGATTTTTCTCTGTTTGATTAGCAGGGTACTTTCTCTGTCAAATTATTGTGTAGGGTATCTTGCTGACAGGAAGGCACTCATCGCAGCGGTGGGTGAGAGCTTTTAGTTGATTGTTTTGTGAGGGCACAGTTTAGGCCCAACCCCTTCCCACCCCTCACCCCACCCACCCCTGGAAATAGTTCCTTTATACCTGAGATTCTGACATCATTTCCTCGAGTGCAAGGTGCATTTCACTGTCATATCCTCTCTAGCACACTGCACTGACAATATAAGCATACACATTGTATAATGTATATATTTCTATATAACAAATCACACACGCACGCGCGCGCACACACACACAAATACAAAAAAAAAAACCTAGATAAACATGTGGGAAGTAGTGCAATGTAATGGCTGTGGGGCAGCAGTCTTCCGGGAGTCTTTCTGGAAGCTGAGATGCTGCCCTATTTGCAGACAACTATCTGCCCTGAGGGAGGAGGTTGCCCGTCTTCAGGCCGCACTGGACAGTAATAAGGAAACCTTCCCCCAGGCCACACTGGACAGTAGGAAGGGAACCTCCCCCATCCAGGGAGCACTAGCGCCACCACCACTACCTCAGAGGTTGCGAAGAAAGCACAGCAGTTGGACCACAGTGGGCTCAGGGAGGGTGAGGAGGGTGGAACAGAGGCACACCCAGTCAATTGTTCCACTCCACAATCCATACACCATTCTGGGAGCATAGCTCCCTATGGATGCACCAAGAAGACTGATGACAACTGTCACAAGGGAGGCCCACAGGAAGGAGGCAGAGGACACCGAGGAAAGGAAGCAGCCCTGGTGGGGGACTCCAGTTATTAGGGGTACAGAACTGGGGGAGCTGGGAAAACTGAAGTAAGGTGCCTGCCTGGTGCCATGGCTTGGAGGGACAGGAAGCGATCTTCAGGATCACAGAACAGCTGCAAGGGATTCTGAGCTGGACGTATTGTCCACCTAGGGACAAATGACTTGGCTCATCATGAGATTAGAGCAGTGCAGGAGGACATTGCAGAGTTGGGAGGGACCTAAGACAAGTAGCACACACAGTATCCTTCTCAGAGGTGCTGCCTGTCAAAGGCATGGGGAGGCGAGGTAATTGGCACCATGCTGTTTAATGAATGGTTGAAAAAATGGTGCGGAGCACAGGGGTTTGGCTTCATTGGGGACTGGAGTTCCACCTGGAGGACACCAGCCTATACTGGCAGGATGGTCTGCATCTGTCCAGGAAGGGAATAAGTCTTTTGAGCAATCGGTTTAAATGCTTCATTTGCAAGCTTTTAAACTAGTCAAAGCGGGAGGCACTGACAAGCAGCAGGAAAATCCCAGCCTCTCCCTACAAAACAGGGTACTAAATGAGAAAAAGACTGAGGTAGAACGGTCAGTGGGGGATGCTGCAACAGAAGGTAAAGCCATCAAAAAATGGAGAGCAATGAGTACCAATGCCCGTAGTCTGGGTAACAAGCTCCTGAATTAGTGGCCTTGATGGAGGAGGAAAATCTGGATATCGTGGCAGTCACAGAAACATGGTACACACAAAACCATGACTGGGACATAAACATACCAGGATACACTGTCTACAGGAGGGACAGGGAGGGTAAAAGAGGAGGAGGAGTAGTTCTTTACATAAGGGAAGGAATAAAAGCAACAGAACAAAAGGGTAAACAAGGAGGAGAAGAAGCACTGTGGGTAAATTTGGAGACAGGCAATGGCACCACAATATGCATAGGGGTTGTATACAGACCCCCCTTCTCAGGGGGAGGAAATGGACAGGGAAATGATAGAAAGTATACTTAGAATGGCAGAAAAAGGGGAGATATTGCTGATGGGTGATCTGAATATGCCAGATGTTAACTGGAGTGCAGTTGCAGCTGCCACTTCGAAGAGTGCAGTTATTCTAGATGCCCTACAGGGGGCATGCCTTAGACAACTAGTATTGGAGCCCACTCCGAGAGGGAGCAATATTAGACTTGATTCCCTCAAATGGAGATGGAGAGAGGATCACAGATGTAGAAGTGGGTAGCCATCTGGGAACTAGCGACCATCGAACAGTATGGTTCACAATAAACACAGCAATAGAGTCAAGCCATACAAAGACAAAAGTACTGGACTTTAGGAGGGCTGACTTTGCCAAAATGGGTGAGTGCCTAAGGAATGCACTAGCAAATGGGCAGGAAGGAGGGGTGGAAGAACAATGGGGAATAATAAAAACTGCCATCACAGAGGTAACGAGGCTTGTGTGAAGCAAATAAACAAAACAAGACGATGTAAGAAACCACTATGGTTCTCAAGGAAGTGGCAGTGAAGGTTCAAGAGAAAAGAAAGCATTCAGGAAGTACAAGGAATCGCAGAAGGAGCAGGACAGAGAACTGTATCAGTTAAAGCAAAAGGAGGCTGGGAAGGCAGTCAGAACAGCAAAGGCCCAAACCGAGGAAAAGATAGCCAACTCAGTTAAGAAGGGGATAAAACCTTTATAGGTACATCAGGGAGCAAAGGAAGTCCAAGGAGGGATAGTGAGGCTTAATAAAGGGGAGGGAGGGTGGGCAGAGGGAGACTGTGAAAAGGCAGAGATACTAAACAAATATTTTGCTCAGTATTTACAAATGAAGAGGGGAGGTACATAAAACAAACAGTAGTAACACTCTGGATACAGAAGTTGATACCAGCCCATTTACAGAAGAAAGGGTTCTGAAAGAACTCTTAAAACTGAAGGTGGACAAAGCAATGGGGGCCTGATGGATTCATCCCAGAATTTAAAGAGCTAAGGGTAGAACTAGTGACACCACTGACTACCCTTTTAACAAATCATGGGAGGATGGGGTGGTACCCGAGGACTGGAGGAGGGCAGATGTGATTCCCCTTCACAAAAGTGGGAGCAAGGCAGAAGCAGGAAACTACAGACCTGTTAGTTTAACCTCAGTGATAGGGGAAAATGATGGAATCACTTCTGAAGGAAAGAACTGTCAAGTATCTAGAGGCCAGTGGGGCACAGGACCCTAGGCAGCATGGATTCACAGTGGGAAGGTCATGCCAGACAAATCTGATAGATTTCTTTGACTGGGTGACCAAAGTAGTAGATCAGGGAAGGGCTGTGGACATGGCCTACCTAGACTTTAGCAAGGCATTTGACACAGTCCCACACAAAAGATTAATATACAAGTTAGCCAGCCTGGGAGTGGGTCCCAAGATGACAGCCTGGTAAAGAACTGGCTGGAGAATAGGACACAGAGAGTAATAGTAAATGGAGTCCACTCAGAAGAAAGGAGGGTTACTAGTGGGGTACCGCACGGTTCAGTATTAGGACCGGTCCTCTTCGGTGTCTTTATAAGTGACATTGAGGAAAGACTGGAAGGAAAAGTATGTCTCTTTGCAGATGACACTAAGATCTGCAACAGAGTTGATGCACAGGGTGGGGTGGAAAGGATGAGAAGGGACTTGGCAAGGTTAGAGGAATGGCCAAATGTATGGCAGCTTAGATTCAATGCTAAAAGTGCAAGATAATGCACCTGGGAAACAAAACCCAGGGAAGAGTACACAATGGGGGTGAGATACTAACAACAACAAAATGGAAAGGGACCTGGGGTAGTCATATCAGATGACCTAAAGGTGGGCAAGCAATGTGAGAGGGCATCAAGGAGGGCTGGGGGATACTGGGATGCATAGGGAGAGGCATCACTAGTAGAAAACAGAAAGTTATTATCCCTCTGTACAGACAGCTGGTGAGACCCCATCTGGAGTACTGTGTGCAGTTCTGGAGACCCAATCTCCACAAAGACATAGACAGAATGGAAGCTGTCTAGAGGAGGGCAACTAAAATGGTGCAGGGTCTGCACCGGAAGACATATGAAGAGAGACTTAAGGAGCTTAATATGTATAGCCTCGAGGAAAGGAGGGAGAGGGGGACATGATAGAAACTTTCAAGTACCTCAAGGAATCAACAAAGTCCAAGAGGGTAGCATCTTTCAAAAAAAGAGGTGTGCAAGAACAAGAGGGCACAATTTGAAGATAATGGGGGCGGCTCAGAGGTAATTTAAGGAAGTATTTTTTCACAGAGAGGGTTGTGGATGCATGGAACGGCCTTCCGGAGGAGGTTGTGGAGTCAAAATCAGTGGTGGAATTCAAGCATGCATGGGACAGTCATAAGGCAATTCTGGGGGGTGGGGGCAAGAAGAAGTAGGCTGCTGGTTAACTAGGATCTGCAGCTTATCCAGTAGGTAGGGAAATGGGCAGACTGGGTGGGCCAAGCAGTCCTTATCTGCCGGCAAATTCTATGTTTCTCCTCATGGGTCCTCCCCTCCATTCCCTGAATCATCCTGGTCGCCCTCCACTGAACTCTCTCCAGCAGTGCTATGTCCTTCTTCAGATGAGGTCTCCAGAACTGAACACAGTACTTAAGTTGCAGCCTGACCAAGGCATTTTACAGAGGGAGGATCACCTCCCTCTTCCTGGACGTAATTCCCCAGGCTATGCAGCCCAGTATCCTGTTTGCTTTGGATGCAGTTCTTCTACTATTTTCAGAATTATTTATTTTGACATCTACCACCACCCCTAATTCTTGCGCACCCATTGTGGTTTGCAGTGTGACCCCCCCCCGGGCGTAAACATGACCCGGATTTCTGACCCCCAAATGCAGTACCTTACATTTCCTGGCATTCTCAATCCCCACCTCCTTGACCACCCCTCCAGGGTATCCAGTTCCCCTTGGACTACCTCTCTTGCTTCTTCCCAGTCCACCAGTGCTCACAATTTGGATCCTGGCTCCACTGAGACTTGTTATGGACTAATTAACATATCAATAGAGAATGAAATTAAAAACTCTCAAACTAAATCTAGAGCCCTTATATCTAGTCAGGCATGTACGGCCAAAATTAACATGATGGAAACTGTTCCTAATAGTAAATCTCAGGAACCTGTTGCTGTAAATAATGGCATCCTTGCATCAAGTGTCCCTGACAGCAATACACCTACAACTAGGCAATATTATGTGTTGGGGGACTCATTGATTAAATATATTGACAAGTTTGTTTGCAGACAGCATATGCACAATATGCAGGTTACTCACCGGTAACAGGAGTTCTAGGAGTGGTATATGTTGTTCATCCACACTTCGTGGCAGGTTCCTTGCCACTTTAAATGTTGCCGGAAGGTCTTCAAGCTGGCTCCTCCCACCCACCCTGGTGGTAAAACCCTCGGCTCCGCCCCATGATGCCAGATCTGGGCCGCTGGAAGCCAGGTTGCGCGTCAAAGCCAGGTGGTTCGTGAGGATGAACAACATATACCACTCCTAGAACTCCTGTTACGGGTGAGTAACCTGTATTTCTAGGGACATGGATATGTTGTTCAATGCACACTTTGTGGTAGACTCCTAGCACTACTCCGGGAGGAGGGAGGCAAGGCGCGCAACCCCTACTTAGGGAATAAGGACTGGAGAACCAAGGTCCCAAAACCAGCATCCCGGTGTGACTCAAGGTCAATGTGGTAATGGGAAATGAAGGTGTGTGCTGACTTCCAGGTAGCAGCCCTGCAGATTTCCTGGATAGGGACGTCCCTAGAAGCAGGCACGAAGCAGTGGTATGGTGGGTAGAATGAGCTCTTATCCATTTGGGAGGCTCCATGCCCGCCAACCTAGAGCAGAGATCTATGCAGAAGGTGACCCACCTGCCTATCGTCCGCTTGGCTGCAGGTCTGCCAGGTGCGGCCTCAGCATAGGTGACAAACAGTTGGCAAAACTCTCCCCGAACTTTAGCCGTTCGTTCCTTATAATAAGAGAGCGCTTTTCTAGGGTCCAATGTATGAAGCCTATATTCGGCCTCCGAGGTGGGACTGGGGTAGAACACCGGCAGACTCAACATCTGGTTAAGGTGAAACTCTGACACCACCTTCGGAAGGAATTTCGGGTGGGGGCGCAGGACAACCATGTCCCCTTGGAAGACCAGATAAGAAGACTCAGTGGAAAGCACCTGGAGCTCTCCCATCCTTCTGGCTGACATGATAGCCACCAAGAAGGTGGTCTTCCACGACAGGTGAGAGATATCACACCTGTGCATCGGTTCGAATGGCTTGCCATGAGCTTAGCCAATACCAGCAGTAGATCCCACGGAGGTGGAGGTTCTCGCACTGGAGGGGATATGTGATCAAGGCCTTTGAAAAAGTGCCCGACCACCTTCTCCTGCACCACCGACTGCTTGCCAGCCCGCGCCCGGTAAGCAGAGATAGCTGCCAGGTGCACCTTAAGGGTCGTCGACCGAAGCCCTAGCTGAGAAAGGGACCACAGGTAGTTCAGAATACTAGCCAAGAAACAGGAAGAAGGGTCCAACCCCTTGACTTGACACCAAATGGAGAATCTCTTCTATTTGAAGGCATAGCATTTTCTGGTCGACTCCTTACGGGATGCCTCAACGACACTCAGGACCTCGTTGGAAAGACCCAAGGCCTGAAACTCTAGCCGCTCAGGAACCAGGCTGTCAGGTGCAGGGATTGAAGGTCCGGATGGAGAACCTTCCCCTAGTCGACTGAGAGCAGGTCCGGGCGGGCTGGAAGCCGCCTCGGGAGCCTGGAGCTGAGGCTGAGGAAATCTGGGTACCACAACTGGCAGGGCCAGTCTGGGGCTACCAGAATCACCTGCGTCTTGTCCCTCTTCACCTTGACGGGCACTTTGTGGATCAAGGGAAATGGACGGAAGGCGCAGAAAAGGCCCGGGGTCCACGGCCTCAAGAAGGCATCCCCCTGCAGCAAGCCCTGATGAGGGGGGCCGGCATGAAACAGTCTCAGCTTCACATTCTCCCTGGAGGTGAACAGGTCCACCTGAACGTAGCCCCAATGGGAGAACAGATCTTGTACTTATTCCGGCAGGAGAGACCACTCGTGAGAAGCAGCGCCTATGTGGCTGAGGGCATTGGCCAGACTGTTGGAGGCTCCCGCCACATGGATGGCTACGAGATCTGCCTCCAGGCTGATCACAAGAGACCAGATGCGCGAAGAGCCTCCTTGCACAGAGGCAAGGAGTGCATCCTGCCCTGACGGTTGAGACAGTACATGGTCGTGGTGGTGTCCGTCTGGACCTGTACCACCTGACCCCATACAAACGGAGCAAAGACGGTGAGGGCTAGTCGAACCGCTCAAAGCTCCAGCAGGTTGATGTGGCATCGAGAATCCTGAGGGGACCAGAGGCCATGGGCTCTGAGCTCCCCCAGATGGGCACCCCAACCCATCAGAGAGGCGTCGGTCGTTAAGAGTGACCGTTGGCTTGGGGTGGACAAATGGGATGCCCTCTTGTAGTTGAGCTGGGACGAGCCACATCTCCTGGGTCACGGTCACCGGCTGGTCCAGAGGACCAGAGCGCTGTGACCAATGGCTGGCTAGTCCCCATCACAGGGGATGCATATCCCAGTTGGCCCAACGAACCACGCTGGTGCAGGCCGCCATGAGGCCCAGGAGGTGCAGGAAGTCCCAAGCAGGGCGCAATTGCCCAACCAGAAATGATTGGGCAAAGGAGGAAAGGACCTCGGACCTGTCCACGGGGAGCCGGGCTCTGGCTCGAAGAGAGTTGAGCTCTGTCCCGATGAACTGAATCACCTGCGATGACACAAGTTCCAATTTGGCCTCGTTGATGAGAAGGCCAATCTGAGAGCAGACCTGGAGGGCCAGATCCCTGGACCGCTCCACCTCCAACCTGGAGGGGGCTGCAATCAGCCAGTCGTCCAGGTAAGGGTACACTCGGACCCCTCGGCGCCGCAGGAATGCTGTCACCACTGCCATGTATTTGGTGAAGACCCTGGGAGCTGGAGAGAGAGGCCGAAGGGCATGGCCCAGAACTCGTAGAGAGATCCCTCTGCTCAGAAGCAGAGGAATCGCTGATGAGACGGATGGATTGGGACATGAAAGAACGCATCCTGAAGGTCCAGAGTACAGAACCACAAGGCTGTTTCCAAGGATGGAATGATCTGAGCCAAAGTGACCATCCTGAAGGTGCGAGGCCTTAAGAACTTATTCAGGTCAAGCAGGTCAAGAATGGGGCACCAGTCCCCTGTCCGTTTTGGGACCAGGAAGTACCTGGACACAAACCCTGGGGCTGGTGGAGGGTCCGCCACCTCTCTGATCACCTCTTTCTGGAGGAGAAAGGCAATGTCAGCTCGATGAGCCAACCGAGAGGCTGCGGAACCTGTAGCCCCCCGTGGGGCGACGGCTCGATAGGGAGGGAACTGTTCGAATTCCAGAGGCAGACCCCTGCCGACCACTTCCAACACCCAGTGGTCTGTTGTGATTGCGGATCAGGTGAAAAGGAAGTGGCGGAGCCGTCCGCCCATGGGGGGAACCCGGGGAGGAGTGATGAGGTTGGGAGTGACACCCCTCAACCAGTCACTGGGCAGGCTTGGAGGAAGGGCCCACTGAGGGACCTCCTGAACCCTTGCCTCCAGGCTTCCTTAAAAGAAGCGGCAGACTTGGCCTTGGGGTGCCAAGTATGAGTCTGCTGGCCCTGATGCTGGTGTTGCTGGGCCAGACAAGCCGCAGGAGCGGAAGGGCGAAAGGGCTTACACTACTGTGGGCGGCCTTTGTCCTTCTGGGCAGATGTGACCGAGTCCAAGGTGGAATTGGACTTCTCGATCCTCTGGAGGTGACCTTCCACTCCGGGCCCGAACAGGTCGGTGCCCAGGAAGGGAACATCTGCCAGCTTGTGTTGGGTGTCTGCCGTGAAGGTGGAGATCCGCAGCCAAGCTCTGCGGCGCATGGCTACTGCAGCCGCTACTGACCGGGCACAAGAGTCAGCGATGTCCAAAGAAGTTTGGAGCTGTTGCTTAGCCACCACCCTTCCCTGATCCCGCACCTCCTTGACCATCGTCTGAAGGTCAGCCGGGAGATGAGGAATCACCTCATTCAGGGAGCCCATAAGAGCGTGTGAGAAATGTGCCATCAGGACGGCTGAGCTAGCCTGACGAAGGCCTAAGGAGGAAGCAACGTAAACCTTCCGCCCTGAGTAATCCAATTTTTTTGATTCCTTATCGGGCCGTTTGTCCATGTCCCAAGCGTTCCCGGAATGCCGGAAAACACTATCGGTCACCAACCCCTCCACAGAGGGGTGCTCCGAGAAACCAGAGAGTGATCTGGTGGGGACTGCGTACTTTCGAGCCATCCTGGCCGAAGGCGCAGGATAAGATGCTGGCCGCTGCCACAGCTCCAGGGCTGGGCCAGCAATGGCTTCGGCCACCATAAAGACCTCTGCAAGGGAATCCCCTCGGTCCAGTATCTCCGTAAGGGGATACTTGGCCTGTTTTTTTAACAGGTTCGAGCTGCAACCCAGTAGACTCTGAGATGAGTCAAAGCATACCCAAAAACGAGGATGGGCTCTCGTCCACCGACTGACCCTCTGCAGACTCCAGGTCAAGCGGCCTGGAGAACAGGGAGGAGTCGTCGCCAGACCCGGGAATCTGCAAACAGCCCGGGCGCCTGAGCCACCCTCCACCTGCCGTGGTCGATCGGGAGTGAGGGTGACCAATAACCTATGGGGCAAACCCTGACCTGACTGAGAATCCTTGGTCAGGGCCCCAGTCTTCGGTTGTGGAGGCAGAGGTTCCACCACAATGGGTGGAGCAGTGGATTTCAGCTGAACAACCAGCACCAGAGGCGGGTCCTCGACTACCACAAGGGGTTGTTTCGGCCATTCTGGTGACGGCCACATAATGACCGGAGAAGGCAACGGAGTTGACTTGTTACCGGTCAGTAAAAGTTGCTGCCACATCAAGTCCTCTTAGCGCCAACGCAATTTGCGCCAGAGCCTATCCTCCGAAGAGGACGAGTGCCGACGCCGCTTTCCATGGTGCCGAGACCAAGATCGCTGATGTCGGTGGGACCGGCTGGACCTGGAAGAGGACCGAGACCTTCGGGGATTCCGAGGGTGCGTCAAAGCAGGAATGGGGGATATCCACTCCTCCTTCGGTGCAGGGACCTTAACCGGGGACTTTGGCACAGGCAAATCCTTGGTAACCACCAAGGGAAACCAGTGAAGAAGGGTTGTCTGCTTCTCCAGTCGACAAACCGTCCGACGGTTCGAGAAAAATCTCGACCGCGTCAACAGATGTCTCGGCCAGCTGACCTGACAGGGACACCGTAAAGCCAGCGGCCGCAGCCGCAACCTTGACCGAAGTCGAAAGTCGATGGTCCGTTGAAGGGGATCTCTCCCACTCCCACGAATGTCGACGGTGGGACTTACCTTTAGGGTCATTCTTTCTGGATCGACCGGAATGTTCCGATGGCCCTTCTCCCTTAGTGGAAGGGATGGCAAAGCTCCTTAAAAGAAGCAGTGTAGGAGGAGCCCAAGAAGAGCAGGATAAATGCCGCAGCTGAGGAGGAAGAAGAAGTGGCCTGGACCGCCTCCTCCTCGAGGGCGATCATCTACTCCAACTATTCTGCGGAGCCTGCCGCCGGACACCGCCCAATGGGCCTCCTTCGACTGGACCAGCGGGACAATTGCTGTGCACGAGAAGGAAGTCTGGCAGTGTGGTCCTCCAAGACCGAGTCGAAAACGACTTGCACAATTTGTAAGCTCTGCGAATCGTGGCCAAGCCCCAATCAGTAGACGCACGTGGAGTGCGGATCGGTTCAGGACGACATCTGCCCACACGGGCACTGACGGAAGCCGGGAGTCGATTTGTCCATCGCAGCCGCGAGGGAAGACAAAGACCGGAGTCTTGTAAATTTTAAAATTAGTTTAGGAAATTCCAAAGAGTGTGGATCCAGGCCTAAAATGCAGCGTGCTAAGGAGGGAACCTGAGCTTCCAAGCGGTAAGGAAGATCTGGCGGCATGGGGCGGAGCCAAGGGTTTTACCACCCGGGTGGGTGGGAGGAGCCAGCTTGAAGACCTTCCAGCAACATTTCAAGTGGCAACGAACCTGCCACAAAATGTGGACTGAACACCATATCCACGTCCCTAGAAATAACTTGTTCCTCTTTCAGAGGGGCTGCAATAAGAGATGCATAACATGATTGGTAGCATTCTTAATTCTTGCACAAATCTACTTGTGATTATTCACACGAGAACAAATTATTTGAATAAATTAACCTTTGAGGAAATAAAACAGGAATATATACAAATGGAAATCACGTACCTACAGTAATTCTGATCTTTCTGTGTATCTTCGCCATTCATCACCGTTGGGTTCTGGCCGGAGGTCACAACTCCGCGGGACCTTTTTTTTTTGGGGATGGGTGAAGTTTACTGTACTGGCAACTTACTGAAGTCAATTTACTCATGGTTGCCCAGGTTGGGCCATTAGGTGTCGCGATTCCACCTCCGCCAGTTCTGAGTCACCGTAGAATGAGAAAAAGGGTTGGGAGGAGGGACAAGGAAGTCCAAGGGACAGACAAAGGAAAAGATATATAAACTAAAGGGAGAAATAAATGACTGAGAGGACAGAATAAGTTTGAAAAACTAAAGGAATTGGGTAGGGGCCCCAATCTCTGGAAGTAGAAAAAGGAGGAGGGAGGGAGAGTTAAGGATTTAGAAATAAGGATGTGAGTGAGGGGGAAAAAAGGGAACACACCCTTGAACCTTGACCTGTCTCCAGATTGTATAGGAACTGCGAAGGAGTAGCCAAAAGCTAACTGCCAGAATCCAAGGCACAAAATCACTGGCAAAAACTCCAACAAAAGCAGAATGGGCTATTCTGGAAGAAAAAACAGGATACAGGGATATCTCCCCCCAATAACGAAATTTTTGGTGAAAGAAACCTAGTTTCTTAAATAAAGTGAGGATGTGTCCAAAGGACAAGGAAATCAAAGAAGCTGACGGGGAAAAGAGGAGAAGGAAAGAAAGGAGGGCAATTACCAACCCCCACCCCACAGTGGTGGAGCTGAGGCACTGAAGAAGAAGTGCCCCCCATCCTGACCACTCTACCTCTAGAGAAAATTATTCCCCATGTGTCCCAAGTCACCCCACTCCTGACTGAACAGAAAGGAGGGGAGTGAAGGAGGGGGGCACAGAGAGGGAGGGGGACCTAGAGACTGAGGCCCCAGGGGGATGGAGGGCGGGATTGTGATGAATGGTGAAGATGCACTGAAAGACCAGAATTACGGTAGGTACTGTATGTAATTTCCATATCTTATCTGTGTCGATCTTCACTATTTATCACCTTTGGGTGAGTACCGAGCCCCCCCAAAGGGGCTAAGTCCCTTCACTCTCAGTGGATGACACACTGAGAGAGAGAGAGAACCTTCACGGGTCTGGAGAGGCCCGAGAGTGGGGAGCGTGAGACGGGGACACCTCGGAAGGAATAGCCTCCCCGACAGACGCCGTTTCACCCTACAGGAGAAAAGACAGGTTCTCTGGTGAGCAGAGTTAATCCCCCTACACTAGGCCAAGGGTGACAACCGGGAGAGACGCAGCCATGCCATCCACCTAGTGCAGATCGTAATCCCTACAACCCCTGAAGCTACCACGGTGACATCGTAAGATGCCCTCGCTTGGTGCCTTGCTAGCTCCAGGTCACATGAAGACAGTGCAATGGCTTGACTGCTTACCTCCCTGTCAGGCAAAGCGGCTAGGAGTTGATCTAGCCTGGACCACAGGAACCCATCATAGGTAGCATAGTGGGCCCGATGTGCTGAAAGAAAAAATTACTCACCTTAGTAATTGTGTTTCTTCTAATGGAGTCTTGCTGTATTCTGACAATCTGCAGTTAGCCCCAGCCTTTAAACTGCCCCGAAGAGTATAGGGTTAATTTTCTATGCAGTGCATAGAACGTTGAGCTTGAGCTCGGTTGAGGTCTCTGTCTGCAGCACTTTGAAACCCAACCACCAGTTTCTTACAAGCAAACACTCACCGACTAACTATGTGGAAATTGTAAAAAAATTTTAAAACTAGCCAACTGGCAACAAAAAGTTTTGGATTCCCAAAGGAAGACTCAAGTCAGGAAACCCCAAACCAAAACCTATCCAAAAAGAAGATTATAATACAAAGCACCCAGATAAAATGGAGGGTGCTGAAGCCACCCTGGGTGTCATACTGCACCTGCCCACCCACTTCCCAAAACCAGGTTCTGAGAGGGGAGGCAGGGAGGGAGTTCTGAATACAGCAAGACTCCATTAGAAGAAACACAATTACTAAGGTGAGTAATTTTTTCTTCAAACAACATGAAGTCTTGCTGTATTCTGACAATCTGCAGACTACCAAGCAGTACCTCCATGGAGGAGGGACAGAACCTACTTTGGGAATAGGATCTGAAGTACTGCTGTGCTAAACCGAGCATCACTCCTAGCCTGGATATCCAGAGAGTAATGCTTGGTAAAGGTATGGACTGTTTTCCAGGTGGCTGCTTGACAAATTTCTAACAGAGGGATATCCCTGGCAGCAGCCAGGGAAGCAGCTGTACCTCTTGTGAAATGAGCCCACAGGCCTGAGGGTGGAATTTTTCCCAGTTTCTCATAGCAGAATCGTATACAAGAAACAATCCACCTGGCAATAGTTCTTTTGGTGACAGGTTTGCCCTTTCCCACTTCCCCATAAGTGAGGAACAACTGGAAGGAATCAAACCTGTGACCCTTGGTACGCTCTATGTAGTAGCTAAGGGCTCTTTTAACATCTAAACTGTGTAGCCTCCTCTCCCCTGAGGAAGAATGATTAGTGAAGAAAACAGGGAGAGACGTGGACTGATTCAAATGGAAGTGTGAAACCACTTTGGGCAAGAACCTCCTACTGGTTCTAAGGACCACTTTATCTCTATGGAAGGAGATAAAATCAGGTTCCACTGACAGGGCTTGCAATTCACTGATACGTCTGGCAGAGGTAATGGCTACCAAAAACACAGTTTCCCAAGTCAAGTATTTAAGCTCTGCTGAGGACATAGGTTCAAATGGGGGTTGCATAAGTTGAGCAATGCAAACATTTAAGTCCCAGGCAGGGGCAGGATCCCTAAAGAGAGGATTGGTATGAAGCAATCCCTTGAAAAACTTACAGAATACAGGGTGAGATGACAGTGAGGAAGGCTTTTCCACCGACAGAAAAGCAGAAACAGCTGACAAGTGTACCTTGAGAGTAGCTGATCTGAGGCCTAGACCATTAAGATGGACCATCTAATCCAGAACTGTAGGCAGTTCAGTAGTGTCTGGAGATATATGCTTCTTGGAACACCAAATGCTGAATCTTTTCCATCTGGAGTCATAAGTCTTTCTGGTGGCAGGCTTTTGAGAGGCTTTAAGAATATCCAGAACCCCTTGGGACAGATGCAAATCTGCATACTCTAACTCTTCAAGAGCCATGCCTTGAGATTGAGGGATCAAAGACTGGGGTACTAAATCCTCCCCCGAGAGGAAGTTAACAGGTTTTAATTCCTGGGAAGAGACAGGGGAAGATGGGCTGCTAGGGACAGCAAGAGGGAGTACCAGGGCTGTCTGGCCCAATCTGGAGCAATCAGAATCACGTTGTAGGGTTGCGACCTCACCTTCACCAGAACCTTGAACAGTAGAGGAAAGGGAGGGAAGGCATAGAGAAATTTCCCTTCCTAGTTCAACATCAGAGCATCCAGAGGGACTGAGCCCAAGACTGGGGGTCTGCAACAAAACAGAGGAAGTTGGTGATTGTCTGCGGCTGCAAAGAGATCTATCTCTGGAGTGCCCCACCTTGAAAAAATCACTTTTAAACACCAGAGGGTCCAGGGACCATTCGTGATGGCCCTGGGAGATCCTGCTCAGTGCATCTGCTAGCACACTGTCCTTCCCTGGAAGGTGGACTGCTATCAGAGAGGTCTGCAGAGAATAAGCCAGGGACCACAGTTTCATGGCTTCCGTGCACAAGGCCGTGGACAGAGTGCCTCCCTGTTATTGATGTACCACATGGTGGTGGTGTTGTCTGTTCTGACCTGAACCACCTTGTTCTGCACTGACTGAAAGAAAGCTTGCAGGGCCAGAAAAACTGCCCTGAGTTCCAGGAGATTGATATGAAGAAGGGATTCCTGAGGGGACCATAGTCCCTGGGCTGTGAGAGCCCCCAGATGGGCTTCCCACCCCAAAAGGGAAGCATCCGTGGTAACGACCACCGAATGAGACTGAGTAACAAATGGGACCCCTTGCCTTAAACTGTCCTCATCCTGCCACCACTGAAGAGCTTGGATCAGTGTCAGAGTCACTGGAATCAGTTTGGTAAGAGGATCCTTCCTTTGGGACCAAAAGGCCCTCAGATGGAACTGAATGTCCCTCATCTGGAATCTTGCCCCTTGGACCACTGCTGTAGAAGCTGCCATGTGGCCCAAGAGCTGAAGGAAATGCCTTGCTGGTCGGGACATCTGAAGGCTGAAGGAAGAAGCCAGTTCTATAAGAACTCTTGCCCTTTCCAGGGGAAGAAAGGCTCTTGCTTTGACAGTATCTAGCTCTGCCCCTATAAAGGTAAGAAGCTGCACCGGTTCGAGAACTGACTTTGGGAGGCTGAGAAGAAATCCCAGGGAAGTGAGCACTTGCTGGGTCACTTGCAGGTCTGACTTGACTCAGTCTGGAGACTGACCCACTATGAGCCAGTTGTCCAGATATGGAAAAATGGAAATCTTTTGCCTTGTTAGAAAGGCAACTACTACTGCCAGGCACTTTGTGAAAACCCTTGGGGCTGAGGTTAGGCCAAAGGGCATTGCTCTGAATTGATAATGGCCTGAGGGCAACTCGAACCTGAGGTACTTTCTGTGGGAGCACCTGATGGGAATGTGAAAGTAGGCATCTTTGAGGTCCAGGGAGGCTAGCCAGTCCCCTGGCCTTAGAGAGGGAAGAATTATTAATTATTCCCAGAGTCACCATCTTGAACCTTGTTTTTTTTTTTTTTAATTTTATTGAAATCTAGGATTACAAATACCTTTGAGCAGGAACTGCTCGTTTACAAAGGTTCCACGTCGAAGGAATGGGGGGTATACATACATACAAAGGTCAACATAATAATACATAGTTACACAATAACAAGAAGTAAGAGACTCAGGCTTAGGAAATTCCAGTAATTCAAAATGTGCCAAATGTTAGGTAGGTTTTAAAAGATGTTTGTTCAGGTATCTTAGATCTAGACTGGGTCACCACTCCATTTTCTTTTTTGGGGTAAGGAAGTACCTGGAGTACAGACCTTTGCCCCAGTGTAGGGTAGGAACTCTCTCTATGGCTCTTAAGGCCAGAAGAGATGAAACCTCTGCCTCTAAGGCAAGTGCTCCGGAGAGACCTGCAGGTGGAAAAGATCTGGCTCTCATTTTCGGAAATTATATGAAGCTGAGAACCAGTCCTTGGCTTACTACTCCCAGGACCCATTTGTCTGAAGTAACAGACATTCAGTCCTGGACGAAGGAAGCCAGCCTACTCCCTACAGGGATAAGGAGAGTCGACCCGGGCAGGCCCATCAGGGTGTATGCTTGGCAGGGGCCTTAGGCTGAGGAGTGGATGTAGCCTTGCTCATCCCCCTTCTGCCTCTCCCTCTGAAGAACCCCCTCTGTGAAAAGGGAGAAGAGGCCTGTGCTTGGTAGAAAGGCCTATGAAAAGGCCTGCCCCTGCCCCTAGATTGCTGCCTTTGAGGAGTTGCCTGCCTCTCCTTGGCTTGAGCACTCCTATAAGTGGTAGTGTACTCATCCATTTTTTTCATGTAATTCTCTGTCTGCTCCCCAAACAGAGAATTACCCACCACAGGGAAATCCATGGCCTTAGCCTGGGTGTCCTGTGAGAGGCTAGTACATCTGAGCCACGCCATCCTCCGAAAAGCAACAGATGTAGCCATGACTCTTGATGACACATCACTGGAGTCCACAGCAGCATGAAACTGTACCTCAATCCCATCAGCAGCCACCTCCTCCAGCTCCTTGGCCAGCTGGGGGGAGGCCTGTTTAGCCAGTGCCAATACAGTGTCCCACCTGGACTTCTGGTACCTGGCTGTATAGGCCATATAGTTAGCATGCCTGAGTCCCAAGGAGGATGCCATGTACTGTTTCTTTGCCATGGCATCCATCTTCCTGGAGTCTTTGTCGGGGGGTTGGGGGTGAAGCCAAGGGAATATTTGCCTTGTCACAGGCTGCAGCCTGCACTACCCCAACACGGCCGCATTGCTGGTAGAAAAACTCCGTATCTGAGCCTGATAAAGTATACCTCTTGTCCATCCTTCTGTCAACAGGAGGTACAGAATTAAGAGACTTTAGAATTTTTTGTGTCTGCTTCCTAAAAGACTTATGAAGGGGAATAGACAGTCTCCTGGACTCTGAGATGTCCATCATTTCAACAAAATCAGGCTCCTCTTGATCTCCACAGCCTCCTCCGTAGGAAGCTGGAGGGTTTCAGCCACTTTTCTGTAAAACAGATAGTGGGGAAGGGACTCAGAGAGCCTAGGAGGGGAAACGCCAGAAGGTCCATCTGGGGAGATGTCCGGTTCCAAAAGCACATCCAGACTTTCACCATCATCACCATCATCGCCATCATCTTCAAAATGCCCCTTCTCTTCAAACTCCGGTTCATAAAAGTCTTCAGGGGTATAATCTTGAACCGGGGAACCGACCGAACCGAACCCCTGCGTAAAGCGCCGGATCAGTCGGAACTGAGAAGCGATTCAACAATTCAATCGCCTGGCTATTTCCTCGTGGTCGGAACATGAACCTCTGGATCCAAACCAGTCCGATTTCTCTTTGCTTTTCTTTTTGTAAGAACCGATCCTCAGGATCGGCTCTCCTCTTGCCTGAAGAAGTATCGCCCTGGTCAGAGGGCACTCCTTCTGGTTCGGTCAGAACCAAACCAGGCTGGCCATCCGGGTCAGTGGACTTCTCGGCCTCCTTTTCCCTAAGTCTACCTAATCTTTTGTCCAGGGTAGACTCAGGAAAGTTTTTACAAATTTGGCAGTCTGTATCGAGGTGGTCAAACCCCAGACAAAAAACACAGGTGGTGTGGGAATCGGCCTTAGCAAAGACCTCCCCACACTCACTGCAGTGTTGAAACCCAGTGGGCCTGTTTTTTTTCTTGGGTTTCTCAGACATGGCCAACCTAACTAAACTTACCCTTTTTTCGGCAACCGCCAGGCAAGACTCCTTTATCGGTTTCTAACCATGTTACAGGTATTGGAAAAAACATTCAAAACACGTTTTTTTAAAACCGATAAGGACCGGTAACCACACTCTAAAGAAAAACACAAGAGTTCAATATAGAAACATAGACTTTGACGGCAGATAAGGACCGCTTGGCCCATCTAGTCTGCCCATTTCCCTACCTACAGGATAGGCCGTAGATCCTAGTTAATCAACAGCCTATTTCTTCCTACCCCCCACAAGAATTGCCTTATGTCTGTCCCATGCATTCTTGAATTCTCCCACAGTTTTAGACTCCACAACCTCCTCAGGAAGGCTGTTCCATGCATCCACTACCCTCTCTGTGAAATAATACTTCCTCACATTGCCCCTAGAACCCCCTCTATCTTTAAATTGTGTCCCTTGTTCTTACACTTCTTTTTCTGAAAGATGCTACCCTCTTGGACTTTGTTGATTCCACAGAGGTACTTAAAAGTTTCTATCATGTCCCCCCTCTCCCTTCTCCCTTCTTTCCTCAAGGGTATACATATTAAGCTCCTTTAGTCTCTCCTCATACGGCTTCTCTTGCATACCCTGCACCATTTTAGTTGCCCTCCTCTGGACTGCCTCTAACCTGTCTATGTCCTTGATGAGATGGGGTCTCCAGAACTGGACACAGTACTCCAGATGGGGTCTCACCAACTGTCTGTACAGAGAGATAACAACTTCCTGTTTTCTGCTGCTGATGCCTCCCTATGCATCCCAGTATACACCCAGCCCTCCCTACTGCCTTCTCACATTGCTTGCTAACCTTAAGGTCATCTGATATGATTACCCCCAGGTCCCTTTCCTTTTTTTGTTGTTACTACCTCCCCCCCATTGTGTATTCTTCCCCTGGGTTGTTTCCCAGGTGTATTATTTTGCACTTCTTTGCATTGAATCCTAGCTGCCATACTTCTGACCATTCCTCCAACCTTGCCAAGTCCCTTCTCATCCTTTCCACGCCTCCTTGTGTATCAACCCTGTTGCAGATCTTTGTGTCATCTGCAAAGAGGCATACTTTTCCTTCCAGTCCCTCTGCAATGTCACTTATGAAGACATTAAAAAGGACTGAACCCTGCAGTACCCCACTAGTAACCCCTCTTTCTTCAGAGTGGACTCCATTTACAATTACCTTCTGTGTCCTGTTGTCCAGCCAATGTTTTACCAGGCTACCACCCTGGGACCCACTCCCAGGCTGGTTAATTGACTATTAATCCTTTGTGTGGGACTGTGTCAAACGCCTGCTAAAAGTCTAGGTAGGCCATGTCCACAGCCCCACCCTGGTCTACTACTTTGGTCACCCAGTCAAAGAAATCTATTAGATTCGTCTGACATGACCTTCCCGCTGTGAACCCATGCTGCCTTAGGTCCTGTGCCCCACTGGCCTCTAGGTACTCAACTATTCTTTCCTTCAGAAGTGACGCCATCACATTCCCTACCACAGAGGTCAGACTGACAGGTCTGTAGTTTCCTGCCTCTGACTTGGTCCCACTTTTGTGAAGGGGAATCACATCCGCCTTCCTCCAGTCCTCGGATACCACACCATCCTTCCATGATTTATTAAAAAGAGTAGTCAGTGGTTTCACTAGTTCCCCCCTTAATTCTTTTAGAATTCTGGGGTGAATTTCATCAAGCCCCATTGCTTTGTCCACCTTCAGTTTTAGGAGTTCTTGCAGAACCCTTTCTTCTGTGAAAGGACTGGGATCGACCCCCCTATCAAGAGTGCTTCTGTTAATTGGATTAGGCACTTCCCCCTCCTCTTTTGTGAATACTGAGCAGAAATATTCATTCAGTATCCCTGCTTTTTCACTGTCCCTCTCTGGCCACCCACCGTTCATTTTATTCAGCATCACTATCCCTCCCTTTGTCTTTCTACGCTCGCTGATGTACCTATAAAAGGTTTTATCCCCCTTCTTAACCGAGTTGGCTATCTTTTCCTCATTTTGGGCCTTTAGATTCTGACTTCCCTCTCTGCTTCCTTCTGCCTTAACTGGTACAGCTCTCTGTCCTGCTCCTTCTGTGTTTCCTTATACTTCCGAATGCTATCTTTTCTTCCTGACTTTCACAGCCACCTCTTTGAGAACCATAGTGGCTTTTTCTTTCGCTTTGATTTGTTTATTTGCTTCACACAAAGGCTTGTTGCCTCTGTGATGGCAGTTTGATGATTCCCCATTGTTGTTCCACACCTCCTTCTAGCCTGTTTGCTAGTGCTTTTCTGAGGCACTCCCATCTTGCCAAAGTCAGCCCTCCTGAAGTCCAGTACCCTCACTTTTGTATGGCTTGACTCTGTAGCTGAGTTTAATGTGAACCACACTGTTTGATGGTCACTTGTTCCCAGATGGCAACCCACTTCTAGATCTGAGATCCTCTCACTGCCCCCGTTTGAGAGTACGAGGTCTAAGACTGCTCCCTCATGAGTGGGTTCCGAAACTAGCTGTCTGAGGCCTGCCACCTGTAGGGCATCAAGAATGGCCCTGCTTTTGGATGTGGCTGCAGCAAATGTGCTCCAGTTGACATCTGGCATATTTGGGTCTCCCATCAACAGTATCTCCCCTTTCTCTGCCATTCTAAGAATGCCTTCTATCATATCCTTGTCCATTCCCTTCCCCTGATATGGGGGTCTGTACACAACCCCTGTGCGGATTGTGGAGCCCCTTCCAGTCTCCAAGGTGACCCACAGTGCCTCCTCTCCTCCCTGTTTACTCTTTTGTTCAGTTGCTTTTATCCCTTCCTTTACATAGAGAGCTACTCCTCCCCTCTTTTCCCTGCCTGTTTCTCCTGTAGGTTATGTACCCTGGTATGTTAACATCCCAGTCATGGTTCTCTGTGTACCATGTTTCTGTGACTGCTACGATATCCAGGCATCCCTCTTCCATCAAGGCCACAAGTTCAGGAGCTTGTTGCCCAGACTCAGGCATTGGTACTCATTACCCTCCATTTCCTGATGGCCTTACTCCTTTTGCCCAATCCCTGTCCTTCTTGCCTTTGTCACTTTCTCCATTTACCCCTGCCTTCTCCCTATCAACTCCTCTATGTTGGTGTTTACCGCCCTTACACCGTGATTTTTAAAGGCTAGAGTTCCTGCTCCTTTCCAGTGCCTCTCCCTTGGCTAGTTTAAATGCTTGCCAATGAAGCATTTAAACCTGTCACCTAGGATCCTGGTTCCCCTCCTGGACAGATGCAGCCCATCATGCCAGTATAGGTTTGCATCACTCCAGGTGGACCCCCAGTCCCCAATGAAGCCAAATCCCTGAGCTCCACACCAGTTTTTCAACCACTGATTGAATCCGATGGTGCAGAATACCCTAGCCTCTCCTACGCCATAGATGAGTAGCACCTCCGAGAAGGTTACCGTGTATGCTACTTGTCCAAGGCCCCTCCCCAATTCCACAAACTCTTCCTGCACTTCTCTAATCCCTTTCTTAGCCAGGTCGTTTGTCCCTAGGTGGACAATGACATCCAACTCCCTCCCCTGTGCAGCTGCTCCGGCAATCCTGAGGATTCGCCCCTGTCCCTCCAAGTCATGGCGCCAGGCAGGCACCTTCCTCCCTCTCCCTTCCTCTCCCAGTTCTACCTTCCTAACAATGGAGTCCCCACCAGGAGTTGTTTCCTCTGCGGGTCCCCTGCCACCCTCCTGTTGGTCTCCTTTGTGGAGGTTCCCAGCATCCTCCTTGGTCTCCACTGGGTGCCTCCATAGAGGAACCACACTTGCCAGAATGGCATAGGAATTGTGGAGAGGTACAACTGGAGGATGCGCTCTGTTCCACCACCCTCACCTCCCTGAGCCCACTGTGGTCCAACCGCTCCTCTTTCTTGGCAACCTCTGAGGCAACGGCAGTGGCACTGGTGGTCCCTGGATGGAAGAGGAGGTCCCACAAATCCTGGCCAACTCAGCCTGGAGATGAGCAACCTCCTCCCTCAGCCCAGAGAGGTGCCTGCAGATGGGACAACACCGCATCCTCCAGAACGTCTCCCGGAAGACTGCTGCTCTACAGCCACTGCACTGCACCACTCCAATCATGTCTTATTTCTGGCCCCTTAACTGTTGTTTGCAATCTTTACTCTTTTTTTTCTCTCTCTCTCTCTCCTTACTTTCTGTCTGTGTGCCCTTTAAGCTCCTGATTGTCCTGTTCTGAGACAAGAATATCCTATATTTCTCAGTAGACCCCTTACTTGCTCAGAGGCAGACCTCCAGCAGCTAGAGGGGGCCGGAGAGCTACTCTTGCCCTTCTAGGATGGTGGGTCTTTGGTGGCTCTGTGATCACTCACTTCCTGCTCCCAAACAGGAAGTTCCTGTTGTCAGTCAAATCCTGTGCCTATAAAAATAGAACTAGCTTTGGAGGGGAGGGAAGGAGGGCAATATAGTCCCAGTAGAGAAGTCCAGTCACACAGCAGTCCTTTCTCCTGGTGTCTTCTGCCAAGCTACTGGCAAAATCTTTCTAAGGCAGTCTTTAAATGTAGCTTCCTTCTAGCTAAGCCACTCCCCCTACTTACTAGATCTTTCTACAAGTAATTTAAACCTCACAGCTATCAAGTTCTTTCAATCACCTGAGATTTACACCTAGATAACTGTTCAGATAACTATTCAGTTCAGTTAACTCAGACAAACACACTTTTTTTTGTTTTGTTTGTTAGTTTTTTTTTTTTACCCCAAATTAAAGTTCCGAGTACAAGAGTTGTACTTCTTTAGTTCCAGCAGAGAAGTCCAGTCACACAGCAGTCCTTTCTCCTGGTGTCTTCTGCCAAGCTACTCAGCCGAACCGATCGAAAATACAAGTTTTACAATTTCCACAATAAACAGAGAAACTATGTAAGTACTCACAGTACCGCAGACAGAGCCTGAACAGACAATGCGGAAATAATTTCGGAATGAAACCGACAACATTAACCGACTTTGAACCAAGCAGAAGGAGAAATCTCCGGAGCGACTGTTCAGTGAGGCGGAGTAAAGAATCTGGTGGTTGGAATTCAAAGTGCTACAGACAGAGACCTCAACTGACCTCGAGCTCAACGTTCTATGCACTGCATAGAAAATTAACCCTATACTCTCTGGGGCAGTTTAAAGGCTGGGGCTAACTGCAAATTGTCAGAATACAGCAAGACTTCATGTTGTTTGAATAGAGAGCAGCAACCGTGCCAAGCAGAATGTCCTCCTCCCCCAGAAGTCAAAATCCATAGAATCTTGATCGGGGGGCCAGTCATGGTGAGGGGTGCGAAGCCCATCAAGACTGTCCAGCTGCGTCAATCCTGACTGAGGATGAGGTATGGAACCAGGAGGCTCGGGGGGGGCACAATACCGCTGGCAGAGATCCCTAGGGGCTGGGACTCTGGAAAAGGGTCTCTGCCAAAAACCCAATGACGCCTCCTGAAAAGGAGCAGGCCGGGGGGGCACCACAAGGGTGTCTGCACTGAAATCGCCTAGAAAGGCACGCGTTGAGTGCTCTGGATTGTGCTGAGTGGGTGGGGTAATGTGCAGGTCCTCCAACATCCTCACTTGGAATCGCTGATACTCTGCGAGATCAGCAGCTGGGGAGATGTGGACAGACGTTTCCTCTCAGGAGGAGGTTGAAAAACCTGTCTGTCCATAGCCCTGACATGAGGGAAATTGAGCAGCCACCACTCTGAACTGCTCCCAGGAGAGAGGACCGCTAGGACCAAAAATACCTGGGAGCGTAGGAGAATGTGGCAGAGGAGAAGGGGCAGAGCCGACAACAGGAATCTGCTGTCCTCCGCCTGGGCTAGGGAGTGCACCAGGAGCCCTAAGGAAAGAAGGAGCTCCGGAAAATTCCACAGCTGACAGCTGGTCAACCAAACTGGAACTGCCTAGGCTGCACCCCGAAGAATCCCCCCTGTGAAGTGATCAGGGCCGTGAAAGTCCAGAAAGACAGGCCCCTACCTACAAAAAAAGGGGCACTCTCGAGGAAACCAAAAGGGAAGGGCAGAGATCCATGCTACGACTTCTCCCAGAGCACGGATGGGTTCCAGAAAAAGGCCACCACATGGAACCCATACCCCTTGGAACCCGAAAATGCCCTCATCCTCCTCGACAGAGCCAGCCTAGGCAGCTGACAACCCTGGACAGCTCCCAAAGGGGCTATCCAGGGAGCAGCACCCTCCCCTCCTGTGGGTGCTCCGATCAGCCCCAAAGTTGGGCGATCCAGGCACACCAATTGAGGGGGTACCACTACTGAGGGGTCAGAAAACTCACCGAGCAGGCTGCAGAGCAATGGTGGCCTGCACCACTGCCTGCTGGTCAGTACCCTTGGCCCCGGTCCCAGGAGCAACTGTCCTCTCCTCATAAGGGGTCTGGTTCCAGCCTGTCGAGGACACTACCAAGGTGTCCATGCGAGCAGCCAACCCCAAAGAGTCAGACTGCCTGTCTGACTCAGAATCCGATTCCCCCTCAGAGGAGGTGGAGACTGAAGTTCTGTGCCAAACGGTGCATGGACGCCGGCCGCCATCCCGACTGAAAGGGGCACCAGACCAAGTAACTGCACCAGAGTCGGCGCCAAGGTCCTCAGCCGCACTGTGAATGGTGTTGGAAGAAGACACAGCGCCGATGACAGCAGCAGCACTGGAGCTGGGGCCTGTCATGGTGCTGTCCCAGCCCACGGTGCCGCAAGTGGCGCAGAGGCCAGAGAGAGACAGCGTCGACAATGGCCCCGACCGTGCTCTCGGCACAGAGGTCAGAAACCCCCACGGTGCCGTCCTGACCCGCGGCGCTGAGGCCAAAGACAGTGCCGACAATGGCTCCAACCGCACTCTGGGTGCTGTTGAGGTCCGAATCTCCCACAGCGCTGTGTCCTCACTCGGTGCCGCAAGCAGCTCCAGAGCTGGACACAGCGCCGTGCGAGAAACAGCAAAGGATGGCACCATAGAGCCTCCCATGGAGCTGACAGCAGCAATGGCGCCGAGCAATGGACTGGTGCCATCAGGGCCCACGACGCCACAAACTGCGCCGAGGCCAGTGCCGACCCAGGACTTCCGAGCCAAGGGTACGACACCAGAGGAGCCTTCACCCCTAAAGAGGTGACTGCCAAGGTGGTGCCTCCCATCCGTCTCCCAGGGGGAAAGGACTGGGCTTCCTGCACTGTGGAAGGGGCTTCTGCAATGGCAAGGCTGCAAGAAGCAGAAGCCAACTCCTCCTTGGTCCGTATAGAACCGGGAGGGGACCCGGAGGAAAGGCCGAGAGAATGTGGCTTGGCCAGACGAGTGCGCACCCGTCCTCTGAAAGTCGGTGGAGCTTTCCACGTGTGTTGTTCAATGACATGATGGTCCATGGAGAAGCAGGCGTCACACAAATCCATGTCATGTAGCGGACCAAGACACGCGAGGCAATGGTCATGTTGGTCGGTGACGGAATACTTACGGCTGCATGGGCACCGACGCATGGGGGGGCCGTCCCGTCTTCAAAGTTTTCTTGCCCCCCCCCCGACCGAGATATGACCTACGGAAAAAGAACACCAAACAAGACCCAACGTCACAAAATAAAATAAACAGTTTTACCAGGCGACGTCGAGTGGAGCGAAACTTAACCGGCAGGAAACAAATGGAATCCGAGTCCACGAACTGTGACACAGAGTCAAAGGCTTCTTGAAAAGCAGCAGGCCTCTCAGAAGTTCTCAGCTACCCATGAGGTGTGTCCTCGACGGCATAAGACGAAGAACTGGTGGGAGGGCAGAGTCGACAACACCTAACAGCCAACCCGCGAGCACCACGCAGTGCATCGGCCGCGAGGGCGGTGCCGATGGTGCGCCGACCGCCCATCCAAAAAAGCTCCTCCGGGGTCGTGACCTCCGGCCACAACCCAAAAGTGATGAATGGTTAAGACTGACACAGATAAGATCTGGCTAGTACTTTACAAACTTTAAATAGTGAAATCTATTTTTCAGAAATTCTGCCAGTTCCCAGAGCAGGATTTCAAAAAGGAAAAAAGATTAAATGAATAAATGAATGGCTTAGAAAACGGACCTTGCAAATGGGTTACATATGTGTGACTCACTGGGAAACCTTTGTTAGTAACAACTCCTTCTATTGTTGGGATGGCTTACACTTGCACAAACATGGGGCTTACAAACTAGGAAGAACTTTTGAGGATATTATTGGTTGTAATTTAAATTAGTTAAAAAGGGGGACAAGGGCAGTACTAAAACAAATAGTAATCCTAGCTCCAAATCTAAATTTAAAGTGTTTAATCTAAATTCTTTTATTTATTCACTACAAATTGGGTTTACAACCATTGAGTCAGAGACTCATTTACAAAGGCACCTCGTCACAGGGGGGCAGACATCAAGACAGTTATTACAGTGCAGATTAAAACAGAGGATAACATTACAGGTGCAGTAAAAGGAACATTTAACAGATACTTAGGTTATATAATGTAGCAGTTTGTATGTTACTTAGGTTGCACAGTGTTACAAAATTGTGTTACATTCATGAATACAGATGCTCGAAGTTTAAATGCCAATAAACTAACAGAATTAAGATTATTACTCGCAATTGAGAAAATAGATATAGTTTGTGTAGCAGAGACTTGGTGGGATGATTCCAACTCTTGGTCTAATAATATTTTGGGGTATCATCGATTTACAAAAAAAAATCAGATTGGTAAAAAAAGGTGGAGGTGTTTGTTGTTATATATCAAATCAGATTCATTGTATTGAACGGAATCTAAAATTATAAAATGAATCCTCAGTAGATACCTTATGGCTCAATCTTGACTTGTCTCCCCTTCCTAAATTAATATTGGGTGTTTGATATAGACCTCCATCAGCTGAACCATGTAGTAATAAATCAATATTACAAGAAATTGAGGTAGCATCTGGTTTAGCCGACATAATAATTGTTGGCGATTTCAATGCCTCAGGTATAAACTGGGAATTATCATCTGGCCTAAATGATTTTGAAAAAAATCTGTTAGATACCATTACTTCTTTTGGTTGTGATCAGTTGGTAAATGAACCCAGCAGGGATGCTAACATTTTGGACCTTATTATCACTAATAATGCAGAGCGTATTGTTGACACTAGGGTCATGAGTCACCTGGCAACCAGTGACCATAATATGGTTGAATGTTATATTGACTGTACCAGGTCCAAAACAAATATAAAAGCTGTTACTAAAACTCCTGATTATAAAAACACTGACTGTGTAAAAAGAACGGAAGAATTAAACAATATAAATTGGGATGCAAGTCTTAATGGGCTTAATGTTAAGAAAATGTGGGACAAAAATCAATACTACTCTCCAGGAAGTGATTCATAAATTTGTACCGATGAGGAAGAAACACAATAATAAAGGCAAAATTCCTTTATGGTTCAACAAATCAATTAAGAAACAGATATGTAGGAAATATAAGCTATTTAAAAGATTTAAAACTAATCCTTGTTGTAAAAATCAGATTTTATATAGAGCTGAACAAGCTAAATTACATAAATTGATAAAAAAAGAAAAAAGAAAACTGGAACTTAAATTGGCATGCAAAAAGGATTTAATAAGTTTCTACGTAAGGATTAAGCCACAAGAAAGGATGGGTCTACTGTGGAATTAATCCATTGTGGGGGCATGAAGCTGAAGGCCGAGAGCGTTCGACCACCCAACCACGGATTAATTCCACTGTAGACCCATCCGTTCAAGTGGCTTAATCCGCATGTAACATGGCTAGCTATCTAGGAGGTAACTCTGTATTATTATTATTACACAACAGTATTATGAATAACAAAGTCCTGGGAAAATATCACTTTCCTGTGTCTCACTACTGTCTCTCTAACCTTGTATACAGTTCCAAATGTGTGCGAGCACGTTGCAGATTTCGACTATCAATATACTGATGCGCTTTTTTCTATGTATAGATGAAGTGGCTATAATATGTAGCACTCACATACAGACTGCTGACTGTACGCAATTTCTTTTCTCTGTCTATTTTCCCATGCAGTTCAGGTCCGTTGTACTATGCTTCTGCGTTTGTTTGCTGCTGCACTGTGGGTACTTCTCCATATTTCCATGTTGCCATACAGACCGTGCTACAGCTACGGCTTACGGGCACTTTTCTGGTGTGTCATACCATTTCTCCTATTGCACCTCCCTCGTACTATAGCTCATTATACTGCTGCAGTGATTACGTGGTGTTCCCCCTGGGTGTTCTACTCATCGCCATTCCTCTCTTTCCCCTATTTTACAGTTCCTGTTAAGACTGCTGTTTCGTACACTAACTGTTCCAGTCTGTGAGGTGTGTGACATTAGTTGGTCTGCTGCGAGTCGGACGCTACAGAGGTAAGCACTTTCCATGTTGAGCTGTGTACACAGTGCTCTCTGCTGACCAACTCTGTGCAGCACCAGCACCATGCCAACTGTGGTCTAATTATTTCAGCACGCCCCCACTCACTATCATGATCTACTGTGGTATTAGACCATGGTTAGTGATGTACCACATGATGTGATTCCTCCAAACTCATTTCTTTTTGTTCTGTTTTTTTATGTCATGTTACAAGTTTATATAAATACTAACAAACAAAAAAATTGGAATCAACAAATATATTTAGATGGATTAATAACTGGTTTACAAATCATAAACAGTCAGTTAGGATAAATGGTGTATTGTCCAGTGACGAGGATGTCACCAGTGGAGTGCCCCAGGGATCAGAGCTTGGTCCTGTGTTGTTTTCTCTGTATATTAGTGACATGGGGAGAGGTATAAAGGGTGTTATCTCAAAATCTGCAGATGATACCAAGATAGGACATAAAGTAGATTCCATACAGAGCTATCTAGATTTTTGTCAGGACTTGGAATTAATTGAATCTTGGGGAAGATGTAATAAGATGGAATTTAATGAATCAAAATGCAGTTCTGCATTTGTGGCTTCTCTAACAAAGGTATGTCATCGATGGATTTAAGATCACATAAGACAATTGTATGTTCCAAGGTTAAAAACTGTCAAAAAACAACATTTTTTTACTATAAGATCCGTGAAATTATCGAACTCCCTACCTAGTAATATTGTAATGGCACCGTGCTTTGAGCAATTTAAGATTAGATTAGATGATTACTTGATTCAAAATCAGTTGGGTAACTGACCCCACTAGGAGTGGGAGACAATTAAATGGGCCTTGTAGCCTACTTTGTCTTATCTTACCAAGTAATGCCATTTTGAGCTTGAGAAGGTAGGCTTCGAGGGACTGCTGGCGCCTTTTCCGTGTGGTCTGGTTGAACTGGTAGCAGGCCTCATAATCCTTGACGTTATGGTCTGGGCCCAAGCAGAAGAGGCAGAGGGAATGTTGATCCTTATGCAGTAACTGACTGCCGCAAGAATCACACTTGTTTTTATGTGATTCTACCGAAGTGGAAGACATGCACAAAGATGCAATAATAAATTATTTAAAAGAAAAAATGAATACCCATCCAAAAATCAGGCGATCGAACTGCCGAGATGAGTTTCGGAAGTTCTGACGTGCACAGGTTGACGAAGAGAAAGAACTGGAGAGCAGACATGGGGACCGCCCACCATATAGTATCACGCTGATGCTGGTCACATGACATTGGGTGGGCGGTCCCCTGTAAGACACTGCTAGCTAAAGTTTCCATGTGGTCCTGATGCCAGGAGGCGCAGGCCTACAAATAATTACCTACTGCAAGAGCCCTCTCGAAGTAAGATCAATATATTCACGTCCCTACAACTCCCCGCTTTTTTCAGATGCAGCTGAGAGGGAGCTCCGTTTGGCAGGCTGAAATCCCCCACCAGTACTATGTCCCCTTTGTCAGATAGTCTTTGAATGGACCAGAGGGTGTAGACAGAATGAGAAGCGACCTGCAGAAACTTGAAGAATGGTCAGGGGTTTGGCAGTTGAAATTCAATGCAAAGAAGTGCAAGATAATGCATATGGGGCACAAAAACCCTGGCACAATATATCAGTTGGGGGGTCAGGATATAACATGCACCAAGCAGAAAAGGGATCTTGGGGTTGTCATCTCTGATGACCTCAAGGTAGGGAAACAGTGTGACAAGGCAGCAGGTAAAGCAAATAGGATGCTTTGATGTATAGGCAGGGGCATCACCAGCAGGAAAAGGGAGGTCATAATTCCGCTATACAAGACACTAGTGAGGCCCCACCTGGAGTACAGTGTACAGTTCTGGAGACCATACCTACATAGACAGGGTAGAGAAGGTTCAGAGGAGGGCAACAAAGATGGTGCATGGATTGCATCACAAGTCCTATGAAGACAGGTTGAAGGAACTGAACATATACTCCCTGGAGGAGAGGAGGGAGAGAGGGGATATGATAGAGACATACAAGTATCTTACAGGGAGGAACAGGGTGCAGGAAACACTATTTTAAGCAAAAAGATGTTCCAGGACTAGAGGGCATGGGATGAAGTTGGAGGAGGACGTATCAGAGGAAACATGAGAAAGAATTTCTTCACAGAACGGGTGGTGGACAAGTGGAACACCCTGCCAGAGGAAGTGGTGGGGCTGAAACAATCACGGATTTAAGAATGCATGGGATAGACATAAAGGAATTCTGGAGGTCAGGGGTAAGGGGCAACAGACTTCTAGGAAAACAAACTGAACTTACAAGCTCAAATGGGCAGACTGGGTGGGCCATAGGCCCTTATCTGCCGACACTGTCTATGTATCTATGTACTCTAGGATTTCCTTGTCCTTTTCCTCTTGTTGAAAGGGGGGTCTGTAGACCACTCCTACCTGGATGGGTGCCTTGTTACAGATCCCGATTGTGATCCACAGGGCTTCTGCTTCCCCTTGTTCCCCCATATCTCTGTGGCATTTATATTCTCCCGTACATAAATCACTACCCACCCCTTTTCCCTTGAGGTCCTTTCTAAATGGGTTATAACCTGGGATAGTGGTTTTCTAGGTATAGTGATCATTGAACCAAGTTTCAGTTACTGCAACCCAGTCCAGTCAAGGCCTGCCTCTGCTATTGTGGCAGTAAGGTCTGGGATTTCATTTGCAAGACTGCGTTTGTTTGTGCACACTGCTTTCCATCCCTTTATATTACCATTTGCTGCCCCATTTCCCCCTCCCTGCTGGATTTTGTTTGTACCTCTATTTTAGTAGTTTTTGGACCCTTTTTGAGTTATAACCCGTTTTACCTCTGTGTTACTCTCGTGATTTTGTTTGTAGGTGTACTGTCATCTGATGGGGAGAGACAACTATCCCCAAGATCAGATACAGGTTCTGCCCATCTCCCATTGGCTAGCTTAAATGGTCCATGTGGATGTCAAACTGTTGACCCAGTACCCAAACCCCCTCCTTTGTCAGGTGGAGGCTGAACTTAAAGAACTCCCTCTCCCAGAAGTTCTGCCAGTTTCCGATGAAGTGATACCCTTTTGCGTGGCACCAGTCCCTCAGCCAGAAGGTGAGTTCACCTATTTCCCTTTCTCTGATTTTCTGCCTGTTTCCCACTTTTTCCATATAAGCAGAACTTCAGAAAAGGTAAAACTGGATGAAACAGGAGCCAACTCTTCCCCTAATTTGGCTAGGTGCTGCTTGACCTCACTGGGTGGTTGAGGACATCCATGTCCCCTTCTTTCTTGTGCATTAATTTGACAACGTGGTTTGTGTCCTTCAATGCTGATGCCCTCTGGGAGACATCTGACTAGCATTAAAAATCTTTCCACTAAAAATGTTTCACTCATATGTAAATGCCTCTTACCTGTAGGAAACTAACTACCATAAGAAATAGGCAATAGGAGCCAATTCCACCTGTAAACACTTCATTCAGGTCCCTTTGTACCAGAAACTGTTTCAATACTATAACCAAGTATTGCAATGGAGGGAATTCCTGAAAAAGAGTGAGAGAGATGTCATTAGCACTTGTTTCAGTGTCATTTTTCCCCCTTAGGGCAAAACATACAAACAGAAACTTAGAAATACAATGACAGCGGCTAAAGACCACTGATTCATCCAGTTGGCTTGTAAAACATTTCCTGCTACACTGGCTGGAATCAAACCCAGGTCAACTGCTTGGAAGGCAGCCATCCTAACCACTATTATAGATCGAGGGAGCGCTCCTGACCTATCGGAGCGCTCCCTTCCTCTGCGTGTGAGGCACTCTTAGTCTGTGAGGAGCATCTCATGGGCAGATGCCCTGGAAACGGGCACGTTCTGGGAAGTTTATTTTTTAAAAACTATATTATTGATTGTGCTCTTTCAATAATATAAATACATCCCCTGTCACCACTTGTTGCTGAAAACGAGTGGTTTCACTTGCCTGCAGCTTGAGCCAGAACAGCTCAGCTTCACTTCACTGTTCTTACTCCAGCTGAAGGTGCATGAAACCACTAATTTTAGCAACAAGTGGCTCCGAGAGACGTATTAACACATATACAAACAATGCTCTCAAAGTCACATTAGAGAATGGCATGCTGTTTTGAGAATGTGATGCACCATTAAATAAATATAAGCACAAGTTTTTATTGGTAGAACTGATGCGAGAAGTTCAAAGAACAACAAGAGGAATCAGCATTTATACAGCGCTTTTCATACACATGGTATCCTAAAATGCTTTACAAGCAATGCTAGATTGGTTGTGAAGTGACTATACGTGTAATGGCAGCCATTTTGCACATCAACACTCACACACAGCCTTGGACAACTGCATGAACCGGTTTTATGGGGAAGGGGAATACTGGCAAACATGGCGGTCTGTTTCTTGCCAAGTAAAAGTTCGAGGGAACTGCCTTCTTCCTCTAGATTAATTTATCTGGTTTTGCCATGGGAAAGGAGTGATTCAGAAGGATGGCGATGGTAGTGAGTGTTGCATATTTGCCGTGTGTGAGGAGAGCAGGAGAGTTTTACTGGAGGCAGAAAAAGCAAGACTACGGAGGGCTTGAGATGTGAGTTGGCAATATGGGAAATTGGGCGGGTGGGCAGGGGGTGCGCTTAAGTGTTTCCGCAGGAGAAGCTGCAAAATGTCAGGCTGCTGGTTTCTGAGAGTCAAATGCTGCTATTTCAATAAATGAAATACAATAAGTATCAGGCTGATCCTGATTTTCAGATGTGCATCTGATATGAGAGACGTGGGTGAAGGACTGTAATCAAACTGAAAGCAAGGGTAAGTGTAAGTAGTGCCAGTCGGAGGAAGGGTGACTGGCGTTAGGGAGTTAAATAAATGGTGGTTCTGAGATTTATTTAACACCAGTGAGAATAAATGAATTTGCTGAACTGCTTTTGTGCCCACCCCATTGCATGAATGAGTTTGCAACACTACATACAATTTGATTATCACTGCCTCTTTTTTCTGCTTTTTCAGAATAAAGTCCCAAAATCCTGCCCCATTCTTTGTCTTCAGATCTCTGAAGCCTTCTTAATTACTGATCTGTAGTTACACCTCCTTCCTACAACAGCCTTTTTGGTGTTTGACTAAAACCTAAATTTCCCTCAGCTCAATCTCTCTGAATGGAAAGCGGGTTCTACTCTGTTTATATACTGAGCAAAAAAGCAAAAGCATTTTTAAGCATAATCATCTGTTGCCCCCTGTGCCCACAGACACTTCTTTCTAATTGGGAAGCATCAGAACCTAGAGGTCTTCCTTAACCCAAGTCTATATTTGAATCCTAACTCGTTCATAGTTTCAAAACTTCCTACTGCAGTCGCCACAATATTTCAAGTATCAGATGGATTAGATTCCTCCCAGTCACAAACGTGCTCTGCAGGTCAGGCCCTCTGCTCCCACAGTGCCAAACCTCGAAGCGCAATAGTGTGAATGGGAGACAAACAGGGTAACCCCTCCTGTCTGTTTTGGGTCCGAATCACCTATTAGCCTCAAGTCCTGGGAGTCAAATGTGAACCTTTTTGCTAGCACACTCAGGCTCAGATATATACAGTATTCTCTTTAGGGAAATGCAATACAATCCTTCACCCAGTGGCACCCCGCCAGGTTCCCAAATGTACCTTTACGACTCAATATGAGACCTAGGTATATTTCTTATCTTTAGCAAGATAGTCACACACCCTTTTCTTGAGCACTTAACAGTTGTCAGAATTATTAACACTTTTCCAGCATTCACATGCTAAAGAAAATGAGGAGGCACAGGAAGAATTTTAAGAAAAACAGTGTTTACTAAAAATGTAAAATAGATAAAATACCAAATACAGAACATACAACAAAAATACTTAAGTCGGAACCAAATGGAAAATTACAGAACAAAAAGCGCCTGAAATCAAGTTCTGGCCTAGCTACTTGTTAACAGAAGTGCCTGTCTTGAGCCCAGAGACCAAGTGTGTCTTATTTTCAGAGAGGGCTTCTGCACTATCCTTTCAGATGCAAGCAATATTCAGAAGTCAGTTTTCTCCACCTCCTTGTGATGTCACAACACACGAGGTCACTGTTAGCCCTGTAATAAATCTGTAATCTGAGTATGAATATCCAAAAAGATACTATGTTACTACTGTGGAAATAGTCAGTTAGCAATATTTTAAAATACGACAGTCGACCGTCCCGGTGGCACTGAGGGTTGAGGAGCTGGACGCCACACCTCGTGCCACGCCGGTGACCAGGGTTTGGGAATGGACTCGGGTCACCGGGGGCTGGCAGAGGAAGGATTGAGCATCCAATGACTGCTTTCCTTCCCTGGGGTGAGTGGGTGCACCACATCATGCTGCAGGGCAGGCGTGCTACAATCGCATTACTAGCAAGGGGAAGAGGCGTGGTGGGCATCAGCACAGCTGGCTGCTTGCTCACTGCAGGCATCTCCTGGTGAAAAACTGGAGGCGAAAATACCAGCGGCAGGGTGATGACTCACTCGCAGGTGCAGCTCCTGGGCCGGAATAAGGAAAGTCTGGGTAATTCTGGGTGATGATTTTTTTTGGGGACAGTCAGATGGGGGACATCCGGAGGTGCAGAAATAAGAGTAATAAAAAAAAAATTTTGACAGTCTCTCTGATTAAAGCATTTCCTATGATGTTTCATAAACCCACATCCTGTCACCAGTTCCCCTCTAGGTGTGCAAACCAAGAGGGATAAGCCAAATGAATTTCTTTCTTGCTATGGTCATAAAATGCATACATTCTGCCCAGCTGGGTTAAGCAGTCAAATGCTAGGGGTCATGTCACAGAAACCCAAGAGAAAAAATGGTCCCAATGGGTTCCAGCATTGTGCCGAGTGCGGGGAGCAATTTGCCAAAGCTGATCCGCACTTGCTCTGTCTGTACTGCTTGAGTTTCAACCACTTGCAATCAGACTGTGATATTTGTAAAAATTTTCCTCAATCTACCCTCGATAGAAGGCTGGTTAAACTGAGGGAAAGGATGTAAAAAGCTTCTGTGATATTTGGTTCCGGTTCAACCGAACCGTCCGACCCTAGTACCGAACACTCCGACCAAGGTGAACCCTTGTCGGTTAAAAGGTGGTTGGAGTTCGTTTCGGACCCCTCTCCATCTAAAAAAAAAATTATAATCTAAGAAGTTGGGTTCAGAACCATGTAAGCAACCGGTTGCGGTTCCAACCATAGAGGAGACTGCCAAAGCCATCCGTATAGTTCAGTCTTTGCAGACCGGTTTTGGTGAACCGTCGCAGATACCGTCTGGGCAGCCACTGGTTCAGGTGCCTGCCGGTTCAATTCCTTCAGTTCCTTTAGACCCTGAGGAATACTATGTATCAGATTGTGAATATGATGATGAAGAGGAGGATGAGGGTAAGCCCATAGATCCTGAGGTTTCCCTTGACTATCCTCAGTATGAATCTCCCCCTCGACCTGTTTCAGAGACCACCTCTCATTTTTCTTTTATGAGGCGGGTTGCAGACACCCTGCAGCTGTCTGTCCAGGAGGGCAGGCAAGAGGAGGATGAGGAAGAGGATTACAGGGAGATGACAGTCTCCTCCGTTTCCCAGGGGCTGCTGATCCCTATCCACAAGTCCCTGAAGAAGCAGACCCTTAAGATCCTCCAGACCCCTAATTCTGTCCCTCCCCTTGATAAAAAGATGGGCAGAAAATATGTCTTGGCTGGCAATGGCACTGAAATTTTAACCAGCCACTGCAGCCATGTGGGGGTGGTTCAGACTGTTGCCAGCGAACAGGCTGGCATTCCTCTGACTTCTCATGCCTCTGACAAGGATTCCAGGAAGGTGGATTCCCTTGCCAAGAAAACCTACCTGGCTTCCTCCCTGGGCCTTAGGCAGGCCTCTTTTATGGTCTGTGTCTCAAGGTATCAGAAATCCCTTTGGGAATCTGTTGAGCAGTTGCCTCAGAAGGCCCCTCCTGAATCAGCATCTGACCTTCAGGAGCTGATCACTAAGTGGGTACAGGCATCCAAGTCCCAGTTCCATATGGCTGTGAACTCCAATGATGCACCTTCTCGGGCTAACAGACCGAAGCCTACATGAAAAAAATGAATGAATACAGAGTGGCATACAAGAGTGCTTTGGCCAAGGAAAAGTCTGTCACTCCTCAGAGGCAGCAGGCCAGGGGCAGACCTTACTCCAGGCCTTTCCATCAGGCCCAGGCTTTTCCTTCTTACCAGAAACCCAGGGGTTTCTTCAGAGGGAAGGGGGCAGGAGAGGTGCTGGCCATGCTGCTTCCACCTCCCAGTCTGCTACCCCTACTAAGCAGACACCCTGAGGAATCTGCTTGGGCTGCCTTCCCTAAGACTGTAGGGGGCAGGCTGGCCTTCTATCGCCAGGCTTGGCAGTCCATCACTTCAGACAGATGGGTCCTGGAGATAGTAGGCCAGGGTCTTGCTCTCAGCTTCAAACGGTTCCCAAAACTGGGACCAAGAGCTTTCAAACTTACCAATCCCATAGAAACAACCCTGCTTAAGGCAGAGGTTTCCACTCTTCTTCTCTCAAAGGCAGTGGAGCCTGTGCCACCTCAGCACAGGGGAAGAGGATTGTACTCCAGGTACTTTCTCTCACTGAAGAAAAATGGGGAGTGGAGGCCCATTCTAGATCTCAGATACCTGAACAAGCATCTTACAAAGCCAAAGTTCAGAATGGCAACTCTGGCTACTATTCTACCTACCCTCAGGCAAGGGGACTGGCTGGCATCCCTGGACCTAAAGGATGCCTACTTTCACATCCCCATCAGGCAGTCCCACAGAAAATACCTCAGATTTTGACTACTTTCAGGCCACTACAAGTTCAAGGCCATGCCTTTTGGGCTGATCTCTGCACCAAGGATATTCACAAAATGCTAGCAGTGGTCGTGGCATACCTCAGAAAGCAAGGGGTTTCAGTTTACCCCTACCTGGACGACTGGCTGCTGGTGGGTCAGTTACCCCCCCCCCCAGCTAGAAAAGGAAGCCTTAGATCTCACTCAGGATACTCTTCAGTCTCTGGGTTTCCTGGTGAATTTCAAAGTCAGTCCTGACACCTGTCTAGGTTCTGGACTTCATGGGCAGAGCTGGACACAATCCAGGCAGAGGCTTTTCTGCCTCCAGGAGGTGCACAGACCCTCATCCATCTTGCAGGGTCTTTTTGCATTCGAGTCACTCGACCAGCAAGGTACTTCCAGCAGCTTCTAGGTCACATGGCCTCCACTACAGCTGTGGTTCCAGGGGGCAGGTTCCAGATGAGGGTTATTCAGTTCCACCCGAGATCTTTCTGGTTCCAGAAGGACTCCCTGTACAAGCCGATTCCAGTGTCTCCCACCTTACTACTAGATCTCCAGTGGTGGCAGGACATGGACAAACTCAGAGTGGGAGTCCCCTTTCTTCCTCAGACCCCCTCTCTAGTGCTGACAACAGATGCTTTCCTGCTAGACTGGGGTGCTCACCTGGGGGACCACACACTTCCTCAGGAGTTTCTGTTGCACATCAGGCTTCTGGAGTTCAGGGCAGTGCTCCTGGCAATCCAGGCATGTGCTAATCACTTGCCGGACAAGGTAGTGCAAGTCAGGACAGACAACACCACCACCGTGTACTACATAAACAAATGAGGGAACGAGATCCTCACTGCTCTGCACAGAGACCATGAGGATTTGGAAGCTGGCCTACTCCCAGAACATATCCCTGTCAGCTGTCCACTTGCCAAGGAAGGACAATGTCCTAGCAGATGCTCTCAGCAGAATCAGCCAGGGCCATCATGAATGGGCCTTGAACAGGCAAGTCCTTCTGCCAGTATTCAGGAGGTGGGGGGTGCCAGAGATAGATCTCTTTGCGGCTCCAGACAATCATCAGTTGCCCCCGTATTGTTGCAGGCCTCCTGCTCAGGGCTCTGTGCCACTGGAGGCCCTGCTGTTGGACTGGTCAAACAGGTTCCTTTATGCCTTTTCTCCTTTTCCCCCTGATATCCAGAGTCCTAGTCAAGCTGAGGTCTCAGCCTGAGCACCAGGCTGGGCCAGGCAACCATGGTATTCAATGCTACTGTACCTGTCAGTGGCCAGTGCGATTTGGCTACCCAGGAGGCACAACCTGCTGACATCCTCTTAAGGGAGAATCCTCTACCCCAATCTCCATTCCCTTCTATTCAGGGTCTGGCTCTTGAGGACTTAGAATACACAGATCTGCATCTCTCTGAAGGTGTTCTAGACATCTTGAGAGTGTCCAGGAAGCCTGCCACTAGGAAAACCTACTCCTCCAACTGGAAAAGGCTCTCCATCTGGTGTTCCCAACAAGGTCTGGATCCACAGCATGCTGGTCTCCCAACACTTTTGGATTATCTGGTACATCTTTGCTCATTACAACTACAGCCATCTACCTTCAAGGTGCACCTGGCAGCTGTCTCTGCCTATCTGTCAGCAGTGAAGGGCCCTTCCCTAGCTGTACACCTAGTCTTCAAGAAATTTTTCAAGGGTTTGCTCCACCGCCATCCTTCACACAGGGAGCCTACCCCAGCATGGGATCTAAATATCTGCATAGGTCAGCTTATGTAGCCTCCCGTTGAACCCATGTTTTCAGTTGAACTCAAGTTTCTGACTTGGAAGACTGTATTTCTAGTGGCCATCACTTCTGCCAGAAGGATCAGTGTGCTTCAGGCCTTGTCGGCTGAGCCCAATTACATTGCTCCCCAAAGAGATAAGATTGTCCTCCGAACCAATAGGAAATTTCTCCCTAAGGTGGTCTCTGATTTCCATCTTAATCAGTCCATCACATTACCTGTGTTCTTCACAGACCATTACAGCTCAGGTGAACGCAGACTCCACAATCTTGATGTAAAGAGGGCCATTAGCTACTAAATGGACAGGACAAAAAAAGCTAAGGAAGGACTGTTCCCAGCTGTTCCTTGCCTATGGTGAAGTGGGTAAAGGCAGGCCAGCCACTAAGAGGACCATAACCAGAGGGATTGTGGCTTGTATCCAGTTTTGTTATAACAAGATGTGTAAAGACCCACCAGCAGGCCTTGGGGCCCATTCTACTAGGGGGACTGCTGCCTCAGTAGCAGCTGCCAGGGATGTCCCTTACTAGATATCTGTAAGGCAGCCACCTGGAAGACTGTTCACACATTCACTAAGCACTACTGCCTGGACACCCAGGCCAGAAGTGATGCCAGGTTTGGCACAGCAGTGTTGCAGAGCCTGTTTCCCAAGTAGGTTCTGTGCCCACCTCCAGGGGGCACTGCTTTGTAGTCTGCATTTGCCAGAATACAGCAAGACCTCATGTAGTTTGAAGAAAAAATTACTCACCATAGTAATGTTGTTTCTTTTAATGGAGTCTTGCTGCATTAAGACCTCCCACCCTGCCAACCCTCCAGAACCTGGGGAAAGGGTGGTTCTCTGCATCCCAGTGATATATTTTCTCCCACCAGTGAGCATGTGTTTTTTCCTTGGGCATCAGTGACTTGAGTCTGCTACATGCCCCACTTTGTTGTGTTTGCCCCTGGGGGTTATTAGGTCTGGTTAGTTTTTTTCCTATATCTTTCTAATAGTAAGCTTCATAAGAATTTGATCAGTTACTAGAACGTACTGAGGACAGCGGTCTGAAAACCGAGCTCGAGCTCAACGTTCTATAGATTTGAATAGAGTTTAATTCTTTGTTCTCTGGGGCAGCTGAACCGATCGGTCATACTACACTTGTCAGAATACGGCAAGACTATGTTGTTTGAATGATTCTTTGCTGGCAGGTTATTCAATTTGAAAGCCACAGTTTAATACTAAGGTGGGTATAGGAACCAGGGGGCTGAAAGCCCATTTATGTTCCATTACAAAAAATACAGTGGCATCCCCCAGGATAAAACCCAATTCTGCAGTATTTTGCTGCACTCAGCAGAATGCTGCTGCTGACCTACTCAATAAAACAATGTAATTTCAACGGCAATTAGTCCCTTCTATCATTCAGGAAAATGTGACACTGCCAGGATGAAGTGAATGCCAGTTTCCTGCATGACAAAAGGGACTAACTGCCACTGAAATTACATTGCTTTATTCAGTAGGTCTGCTGCAGTATACTGCAGAGTGCTTTAAAAGTGGGTTTCATCCTGGGGGACACCACTGTACCTCAGTTTGGCACCACTGAGTATATGTTTATCAAGACTGTTTTTGAATTCAGTTTTATTTCGGGCCAATATTATATTTTAGGGCAAAGAGTTCCATAAATTGACAATTCTAACAGTATACAAATTTTTTTTGCATTGTTCCGAATCGCTTTCCCTTAATTTGTAGATGATATCCTCTTGTTTCCATAGTATTTTCTTTAAAATCAATGTCTAATTCATACATGAGTTTATGGTCCTGTAAGATGTTATAGAGAAAACTTGTGTCTCCACGTGCTGTATGTGTTTCTAAGGGCATGAGCTGTAACGCTTTAAGTTCTGACATCGTAGGGGTATGGTATATCATGATATTCTTCAATAATTTTAATGTATCGACGCTGTACTTGTTCTAGTTTATCTCTTTCAGATATTTTATACGGGTTCTGGACTTGGGATGAATACTCCAACTGTGGCCTAACACGTGACCTACATAGGGTAATCATAATATTACCAGATCTAGAATGAATATTTCTCTTAAAGAACTAGTGTACTGCCTGCAATTATATTTTTATTACTTTCTTTCTTTCTGACTCCATGGTTGGGGGGAGGTTGTACCCTTGGTTCCTCCCTCCACCATCTAGCCCACTGAGCTGGCAGCTGCCCTGGTCCCGGACAGAGCTCTAACCTCCCGCATGCACCCGGGAAGGCGCAGAGTTGCACGGGGCGAGTAGCCATCGTGCTGCCGGTGAGGATTTTTCAGATGTGGTTCCCCAGCTGGAGGAAGTGTGCAATGATGCCAAGGGATGGAGCGCACTTGCTCCTGTATGTGCTTCTCCCGGCATCTGCCTCCCGCCCCTTTGTGTGTGCATCGGCAGGGTAGACCCCCAGCTTCCACCAGGGGGCAGCTATATGCAAAGAGCTGATGTCCCCCTTCCCCGGGAAGGGAGAACAATCCTCCGGATGCTCAATCCTTCCCCATCCCTGCAGACCCCTGGCGACCTGTGCTCGTTCCCGAACACGGGTCACCAGCACGTTGCAAGGTGCGGCGTCCAGTACCTCAACCCTCAGCGTCACAGGGCTGGCTGCCTGCAAGTGACTGTAACTTTCTGATATAGTCAGCTATCACATCTAATATCTTATTTTTTTCCTTTTCTGTTTGCTAATTAGATTTTCTACCTGGCAGTACTGAGGAGCTGTGTGGAGCAGTACTCTGTCTGGAGGAAAAAAAACTCAGTTCTGTTCCTCCCACTACATCCACACTGACTATGACATCACTAGCAACCAATGAGAAACCATTTCTCACTGCTAGGCTTCACTTTCACATGAAGCAGCAGGGACTGGCTCTCCCTGGTTACTAGTGATGTCACAGTTTCTTCCATTTGGATTGGTAACTTGTGAAAGTCACTGCTCAGACTGCAAGGTTTTGTGGTGCCTCAAGGTGTTTGGTCTTATATCTGATGATGTAGTGGGAGGAACAGAACTGACTTTTTCCCCCCTCCAGACAGAGTGCTGCTCCACACATTAACCGAATACTGCTAGGTGGAAAATCTTCTAATTAGCAAACACAAAATAAAAAATACTTCAGATACTGGACATGATAGCTGACTGCATCTGAAATTTACTATTAATTCCAAGCAGTACACTAGCTCTCTAATTGATCTTGCTGCCCTGTTTGCTTCATTAGTGGCCTCACTCATTTATAGAACAGTGCTCAGGTTACTCATAATATGTATGCCCAGATCCTTCTCACGTATAGTTTGAGAGAGAGTCACCCTCAATGTGGTAGTCAAATTTATTGTTAAGTTTGCCCAAGTGCATTACTTTACACTTTTCTTTATTTAATAACATGTTCCATTTCCAGGTAAAGGCAGTGATTTGGTCGAAATCTTTCTGTAGTCTGGCTCAATCATCTACAGTTCTACATGGCCCGCCTAATTTTGTATCATCTGCATATGTTATAGTTTTAATATTAAGGTTAGTTATTATATCTGAAATAAAGATGTTAAAAAGTATTGGTCCCTGTCATCGAGGCATAGGAAAACCGGGAGCAGTTGTAAAATGTGCAACAAGAGTTTTATTATTAACAGTAAAATAAAAACAATAAAATTGTTCAGTATAACTATTTACAAAGGCAGTATAAACAGAGAAAGTCCATCTGGGTTTCTTTTCAATTTCCAATCTCAGTCTCTGTCTCTCTTTCGAAAAACACTGCAGCTCCTTTTTCTAAGTCTGTGCAGGAACTCGTTAAGAAAATAGCATGCTTCTCACACATTGTTCTCGTAAGTTTCAATGTGCTTGTCAGTTTCAGCAGGTGCAGCAAAAAGAACACTGTGACCCAGAACTGGCTTCCTGTTTACATTTTCTATAAATGGCTTAAAAATTGCATCTCAAGTTAACCCCTTAAGTTCTAAATAGCATTGCAATCATTTCAACAGTATAACTATATACAGTTTTAGCACTGCAAGCATTTCAACAGTATAACTATATACAGTTTTAAACAAAAGAATCCCAGTATCAATTACATTTCCACAACATGATTCACATATATTTTTATACCAGCAGATATGCAAGCGGAAGAAAAGAACAGCAAGGAAGGGTAGAGAGACAGCGGGAGGCAGAGAACTGCAAGATCATCTGGGTGATCAAGTCCTAGGCTCACAAGAAAATGTGGTTGTGCAATCAGAGAAGAGTCAGAAAAGGGAAGAATAGAACAGATCCTTACATTGTTTTTTATAATAAAGTTTTTATTAGGCACAAGGCTATTTACACACACACAGGTATTATCACATAGATACATTTGTTCAGCAGATAAAATTATACATTGAACTTTAAAAACTGCTCCCAGCGCAAAGACTAATTAATCACATATAATGAAAAAATCTCATAACATTTCTCAGATATTGATTTGATTAATTTCAGGGAACAAAATCTGGGTAAGTGCTTAACTGATGCATAGTCCATTTTCTCCATTTTATATCAAAGGCGTCCCCCCTATCCTGTACTCTGGCTGCCATCCTCTCCATCTCATAAATCCCTCATCAGGTTTAGCCACTCTCCCTTAGTTGGTAGCCTATTTGTTCCCCACAATCTGGTTATTACCTTTTTTGCTGCCAATATCAGCAACGTGGTTTGCAGGTATACATTCTTCTCTACTTTTAAACCAAATGGGGTAGTAGCTGTCAGTACATACCCGGGGTAAAAAGACCTGGGTTGTTGTATATTGCCACCAGTTCATGCACCACCTCCCCTAATAGGAACCCAGCAGACTGCAATCCCAGAATATACAAGTCTGATCTGCCTGTACCGCTCCACATCCCCTCCAACACTTTCCCTTAGGGTCTCCCATAAACCTAGCTACCACTGCAGGAGTGCGGAAAAATCTATATCTTAGCTTCCACGCAATCTCTTTCCAGTAGGGGGATCCCGAGGCCCTAAGCATGAATGAGAAGGCCATCTTCCAGTTTGTGACAGGGAGATCCGTCCCTAATTCCAAGGACCAAAGAGCCCTAATCGACTCAGTAGAGTCATCAGGTCTCTTTCCCAGAGCAAGATAAGCCAAGCTGATACAGTGGTCCATAGCAGCACCTTGTCTCTGGGATTGGAGTAGACTTATTATTAGGGGGGGGTCGGCCACTGCTGCCAGCGCCTCCTCCATGGGCTGCAAGTACGATTTTACCTGCAGATATTTATGAAAGAAGCCTTGGGGTAATTTATACTGGGTCTGAAGCTGGATAAACGAATAAAGGCCTCTTGGGCCTAGCAATTGAAAGATATGTTTAATATATTTATACCACCAGGACATGGATCTATCTAGGGTATTAGGTGGGAACGCGCTGTTCACCACGAGGGATCTCAGGAAAAGCGCCTCCATGGGCAACAATCTTTTATTAAGCACGTGCAGCCTCTGCTTAAATACCTCGGCAGTATATTGTGGGAAATCTAGAGAGAGGCGGGCAAACGGGGGGGTGTTCAAAGAGATAGTCTGTCAAATCTTCAATGTCACTCCAAGTCATCTCAAACTGCTTCCAGGGCATAATATAGTTGGGGTCTATCCAAGAGAGTAAAATCTTTAATTTAGAGGCCTGGGCGTAATCCAAAAGATTAGGCAAATTTAAACCACCTCTATTCTTTGATAACTGTAGCAGGGAATACCGAATCCTGGGAGGCTTCCCCTGCCACATAAAGCAAGAAATTAGCAGATTCCAGACTTGGAGATAGGTCTGTGCTGGAAATAGAGGAAGTATCTGTAGAAAGAACAAAATCTGGGGAAATATATTTTGCTTAATAGTTTCTATTCGAGCCAGGACACGCAATGATATATATGACCACCGTGTGAGGTCCTCAGTTATATTTTGGGTTAGGGGTTCAAAATTCGAAATATCTGCATGTATCTGATTTTTAGTAAGGCAGATCCCAAAGTACCGCATTGATTGTTTATGACACTTAAAGGGAAATGCATGCTTTAAAGCAGGGGAAGGGGTGTAGTCACACAATACCACCTCTGATTTTTGTTGATTAATTTTATGCCGAGACTTCTCCATACATCTCCTGTTGTTCCCAAACTTTTGGAATTGATATGTCCGGGAAGACAAGGAGAGGAGAATGTCATCAGCAAATAATGAGATTTTATGACTTGTGCCTCCCATGGGTATGACCACAATTTCCGGGTGGGCTCTAATGGCCTGGGCCAATGGCTCGAGATACAGGGCGAACAACAGGGGCGAGAGGTGACATCCCTGTCGGGTTCCCCTCTGTAGAGGGAAAGGGTCAGAGATAGAACAGTCTAGTTTTAAATAGGCCTGGGGGTGTTTATAAACATTTTGCAATTGTTATATAATCTCTGGGGGAAAGCCAAATCTGGAAAGGGTAGCCCACAAAAAAGGCCAGGCAACCCTGTCAGATGCCTTTTCAGCATATGACCCGATGACTGCCATGTTGCCACAAATTCTTTAAGTAAACAGGTTTGTTGCACTGCATCATGAACTTGTTGTCCTTTAATAAAGCCGACCTGATCTTGATTGATCAACAAAGGCATGATATTTTCAAGTCTATGTGCTAATACAGACATATAGATTTTGTAATCAAAATTTAACATTGAGATTGGTCTATATGATAAGAGGAGTTTAGGGTTTTTATCTTGTTTTAGTATGGCAAATATCACTGTATACTGCCAGGATGGGGGTGCCTCCTCCCTGTATCTCATGGACAGCATGGAGTAATGATGGTAGTAATTCCTCCCTATAAGATTTATAGAACTCCAGTGGATATCCATCTGGTCCTGGGGCCCTCTGAGTTTTGGCTTTCCGTAACACTCCCTCTATCTCGGTCAATGTAATAGGGGCTCTCAGAATATCTGTAAGGGAGGCAGTCAGTTTAGGAAGCTGTAGGCTGTTGAGATATGCCTCTATCTGTTGGCTGCAGTCTCCAGGCTCTGCCCTATATAAATCCCAGTAATATTCAGCCATGACTCGCCTAATGACCTTGGGGTGATGTTCTAGTTTCCCCGTAGTTGGGTCTTGCATGGCCATAATGCAGATTCTGGGTTTATGTATTCTGAGTTTGAGGCCAAGATTTTTGGCTCCCTTGGGGGCCCCCCTCATGGTCTGTAAGCCTAAGATAAAAAAAAAAAAAAAAACTGTTGCTCTACTTTTTGATCTAGGTATTTTTGAATTTTTCATTTTGTGGTCAACAGTTGTACTTTTACAGTTCCATCTCCCTGGACATACAAAGACTGCAAATCCTTCAACTCCCCCTGGAGCCTAGTAAGTTGTGCCTCTCTCTCTCTCTCCCCATTTTTATTTGACGAATAGGCAATAATATCCCCACATAGCACTGTCTTAAGAGTATCCCACTTGAATTACCGCCGAGACATCTGGGTCACCAATCTCCCCCAGGATCTGTAGGATCCTGTCCTTAACCAGCTGATTAAACTCCGGAGCCCTTAAGTGCATCAAATTAAGACACCAGAAATGTGTTTTATGTCCTCCACCCAGATCAAATCTGGCATACACTGGAGCATGATCTGATAATATGGTCACCCCATGCCACACATCCTGTAGTGTCTCGAGATGCTCTACGGTGGTAAACATGTAATCTATCAGAGACGCCACCCCTGTTCCCAGAGCAATACAAGTATATTCTCTCTGGGAGGGGAAACAGTGATGCCAGATGTCTCCCAGCCCCAAAGAGGTGATTGTGCACCTCAGGTATTTCTGAAGTAGGTTAGTTCTGTGAGGGAGGTGGACCGAGACATCTTTGCCTGGGTTCAAAGTAGTATTCAGATCTCCACCCATCAAAAGCTGCCCCTGAAGGCCCTCCAAAAGCTGCCCAAAACACATATGAGCCAACCTCTTTGGGGTCCCTGGGGTAAAGTAAACAGATGCCAAAGTGACCGGGCAAGCGCGAAGCTGGCCTCTTGCAATACCATATCTTCCTTCCGGGTCTATTACCTTCTGGTGGAGATCAAATGGTACCCCCCTTCTGATCAGGATGGCCCCACCGTCTTCTATCCGAGCTATTGGATGAGGCTATCCCTGTAGGGAACCTCCATTTGGTACATTTTTCATGCCTGGGAGAAGACAGGTGACTCTCCTGTAAAAATATGACTTCAGGATTGTCCCTTTTAATAAACTGTAGTAAGCGGGATCTCTTGACTGGACTATGGATCCCATTAATATTAAGGGATAACAGCAGTGACGACTTCCCCATTCTGTATTTCTAACAAGTACTTTGTGATATATAAGCCCAATTTCCTAAGGTTCTCCTTTTTGCCTAAAACAGTTCCCTTCTAATTCTTCTCAATCCAAAATGCTGGTAAACAGTTTCAATCCACAGTAAATATATCACGTTAATTTCCTATACGTCTAAGCCCTCACCTAGTTTTGACAAATTATATCATACAATACACCCATAAGATAGGGTATACAAACTCAAAACCTTTTTATACATCTTACGCAGAATCACTGACTGAAGACAGTATTTGCCACCCCCTAGTGGTGGTTTCACAGTACTCCCGACCATCTAATATTTCCAGCTAAGCTCAACAAATGTTTTAATGCATATTAGCCTTCGGGAATGACAAGAGTAATAACATTTTGACTCAAGACAGTGCTTATAGCTCACATGATTAAGTTTCCAGCTATAACAGTATAACAATAACTTATTTACATGAGTTACTGAACAATTCTGTTGCGACTCCCTAGGTAGGGAGGGATCTCTACTCCCTCCTATGCACGGATGAGTGTTATTTCCCTGTGAGGGAGACTCATGAAACCGTGGGCACCCAGCGCTATGAACATAAAGTAGTAACATGGAGCAGGCGATCAGCACGCACAGCTCTAGGCACCACCAAAGTAATTGATGCTGCCCAGATATCCGCTGCATACGGCTGCTGCCAGATGGCCATCTGGCTGAAGAATGCATATCTATGAATTCACTCCATGGAGCCAACTATAAAGTTAAAGGTTGGGTTTAGTAAAAGAGCTCAGCTGCAAATAGAATATGATAGCGAAGCATGTTATAGAGGCAAATATGAAAATGGGGGTGGGGGAGAGATAAAATGTTCATGTACTCCACCATAGTTATCCCAATCACGTTATTACTCTAAAAAAGAAAAGAATAATGTTACTGTATGTTAACCACTTGAGTCTGTACTCCAGCCCCCATTACCCTCAAATAGTATCTCTAAATACCATTCTAAAATAAGAGAAATTAGCCTTAACATTGTATCTTCTTGGCTAGTTCTTTAGATTGCATATATAGCCGCTCTAAAAGTAAGATCGTGCCCCGGCTCACATTGTAGGCTAGAAAGATTACCAGAACCCCTTTCTCAGGCAGTCAATCCAGGGCAGTTCTCTGAAACTTGAGCAAAAGTTTTTTTTAACATCCTGTAATGTGGAATAGCCTTGTCTCTTTCTGGATTGCATATTCTGTGCATTTTCCCACACGGTTTCTGGCTGGAATGCCTCTGCGTCCTGGGTTTCCAATGTTATCAGCTGGGGTATCATGATGTTCTTGGCCTGGAGAACTTTGCTTGCTTCTTCTGGAGTTTCAAATGTTTGTGGGCCTTCAGGGAACATTATCATAAGTTTTGTTGGATATAGCCTGCCCTGTGGCACTGAGGGCTGAAGTGCTGGACGCCTTACCTCGTGTTACATCGGTGACTCGTGTTCGGGAATGGACATGGGGCGCCAGGGTGGAGAAGGATCGAGCGTCCTCAGGACTGCTCTCCTTCTCCGGGGAGAGGGATTGCAGGGCTCAGTGACTGCCTGCCACCTAGCGGAGGCTGGGAGGTGGCACGTCAGCACTGGTGACTGTGGGCGAGAGTTGTGGCAGGCGCTTGGCGGGGGTGCACACAGAAGCGTGCGCGCCGCCGGCACTGGCGCCACTGCACGCCGCAACCTCGGGGAACAAAAAGAATAGCGGAAAAATGGGGAGTCCTCTGCGTGGATGACGATAGTCCTCCTCCGCCACGGCCCGGGAAGGCACTTCCCCAAACTCTAAATCTGGTCCGGTGGGTCGAGTTGCTCCCCACCCCTGCCACGAAGGGTAGGTAATGGGGTCTAGGGGAAGGGTCCTCATACACGGTGCTTGTGCAGGAGGGGGACGTCAGATGTAGGGGCAGGGGGCTCTAGGAGACAAAAATAAACTGTAAAAAAGAATAAGTTTTTCTGGATATGGTGTGAAGAACTTCAACCGCTGCTGTTTCAGGGTACAAGTATCAGGGCGTAGGCCCTTCTCATTTCCTTGCTGCTATCTGTGGAGAGTAGTCGTTATCAAAATAAAGGTATCTGCCCTTATAGTGAATGTCCCTCATGCGCCATGCTCTTGTCAACAGCTGCTGTTTTACTGCGTAGTTAGGTGGCCAGATCAAGTTGTAGAGCCTCCCGTAGCAAAGTGTCCACAAATTTAAGCATGTCATGGCCCTCCTCGTCTTCCGGTACCCCATGAATATGTAGATTATTTCTCCTTGACCTATTTTCAAGGTCTTCACATTTGTCTGTTAACAGCTTTTGTTCATTTATTAAATGTACCACTACCCTCTCCAGGCTATCAGTTCTAGTATCAATCTCCGTGTGAGCCGACTCCAAATCTAGCACCTTCTGGTTTATTTTAGCCAATTCTGTAGATAGTTCAGTACGGAAAGTGCGGACTTCATCCCTGAATCCCTTGAGTTCTGCCAGGATTGCGACGTTGCTGGGTTGCCCACTGGGAGTTGGTGGGGCCTCCGCTGTGTCTAGTAGGCTGGATTCACCAGTCGGCGAGTCATTAGCTTGTCAGACCTGCTGCGCAGCAATAGTGGTTGATTTTTTTTCTTTTTCTGGGCTCCCATTCAGTTCTGTGACTCCTCTAATCTCTGTGCACAAAAGTTTTCCTAGTTTTATGCTCGTTCTGGGAGTCTGACTGTCGGGTTCCTGGAGCGTGGTCTTTCAGTGCTGCATTCCACCTGGCGGCTCAACCGGAAGTCAAAACAGATACTTACGTTTAAACTTCTCCAGAACAACTGGGACAGGGCCCTACTTAACCCTGTCACATACCCCCTCCTTAAGAGGTAATCTGTTTTACAAAAACAGGTTTCCAAAACTTTCTCTAAATTCTCCTTTAACATGACAGTAGCTTATAATCTTTACAGTTCAGAACATGTGTAGCATAGCAAACAGAGAAGTTTCAACTTACATATTTTCAACCTTCAGAATTCTCAATTCCTGATCCACATCTAGACAAAAAAATCAACATTGATATTCTCTTTCCCAGATTTGTGCATCACTTTAAATTTAAATGGCTGCAGTGCCAGGTACCACCATGTGATTCTGGAATTTTTATCCTTTTGGTTAAGCCAACAGAGAGGATTGTGATCTGTTACAAGTACAAAGTTGGCTCCCAGCAGGTAAAACTTAAGGCACTCCATGGCCCACATTGCCACAAGGTATTCCTTTTTCAATGGTGGAGTGCATTTTTTCTCTGTCGTGCAACTACCTACTAATATAGAGAATAGGATGTTCTTTCCCATCCATATTTTGACTCAGGACTGCAGCTAGGCCTTCCTCTGATGCATCTATTTGTAACAAAAATGATTTCTCAAAGTCTGAGCTTCTTAAAACAGGGGCTCAACATAATGCAGCCTTGATGGCCCAAAAAGCTTCATCACACTGGGGTCCATTTCACAATTTTCAGGAAATGTTTCTTTGTGAGTTTAGTGAGGAGAGTAGCTAACATGGAAAAGCTGGGAACAAATCTCCAATAACCAGTCAGCCCTAAAAATGACCTGACATGTTTCTTGGTTTTAAAAGGAGAAGGGAAATCCTAGCCCCCCCCCCCCAAAAAAAATCAGGGTAGTTAGGGAGGTAAACACCAAGATAGAGCAGTCAATAGGGAGAAGGGCAGACGTAAATAGAGAAAAAGACAAAGGCAGTAAGGACAGGGATGGGGCAAAAAGAAAACGTCATAAAAAAATGGGTGGGTAATGAGTACCAATGCCCCCAGTCTAACTAAAAAGCTCCGTAAAATGGTGGCCTTGATGGAAGAGGGATGCCTGGACATTGTGGCAGTCACAGAAACATGGTACACAGAGAACTATGACTGGGATGTCAACATATCAGGGTACACAATCTACAGGAAGGACAGTGAGGGAAGATGAGGAGGCGGAGTAGCTCTCTAAGTGAGGAAAGAGATCAAAGCAACAAAACTAAAGGGTAAACAGGGAGGAGAGGAGGCACTGTGGGTGACCCTGGAGACTGGAAATGGCACCGCAATCCACACAGGGGTTGTATACAGACCCCTGTCTCAGGGGGAAGAAATGGACAAAGAAATGACAGAAGGCATCCTTGGGATGGCAGAGAAAGGGGAGATATTGCTGATGCGGGACCCGAATATGCCAGATGTTAACTGGAGCACCTTTGCTGTAGCCACATACAAGAGCAGGGCCATTCTCGATGCCCTACAGGGGGCATGCCTCAGACAGCTAGTATTGGAACCCACTCAGGCGGGAGCAATCTTAGACCTGGTACTCTCAAATGGGGACAGAGAGAGGATCTCCGATCCTAAAGTGGGTAGCCATCTGGGAATAAGCAACCACCAACCAGTGTGGTTCACGATAAACTTAGCTGTAGAGTCAAGCCATAAAAAAGTGAAGGTACTGCACTTCAGGAGGGCTGATTTTGTCAAAATGGGAGAGTGACTCAGAAAAGCACTAGCAAATAGGCAAGAAGGTGAGGTGGAGCAACAATGGGGCAACATCAAAACCGCCATCACAGAGGCAACAAGACTTTGTGTGAAGCAAATAAATCAAAATGAAAGAAAAAAACACTATGGTTCTCAAAAGAAGTGGTGGGGAAGGTAAGGGAGAAAAAGATAGCATTCAGGAAGTATAAGGAAACACAGAAGCAGCAGGACAGAGAACTGTACCAGTTAAGCCAGAAGGAAGTGGATAAGGCAGTCAGAATAGCAAAGGCCCAAACCGAGGAAAAGATAGCCAACTCAGTTAAGAAGGGGGATAAAACTTTTTATAGGTACATTAGGGAGCAAAGAAAGACTAAGAGAGGGATAGTGAGGCTGAATAAAGAGGACGGTGGTTGGGCAGAGAGCGACAGTGAAAAAGCAAGGATACTGAATGAATACTTCTGCTCAGTATTCACAATGGAAAAGCAGGGGGAGATACTTAATCCAGTCAATAGAAGCACTCTGGATAGGGGGGTTGATATTAGTCCTTTTACAGTAGAAAGGGTTCTGAAAGAACTCTTGAAACTGAAGGTAGGTAAAGCTCTGGGGCCTGATGGGATTCACCCCAAAATCCTAAAAGAACTAAGGGAAGAACTAGTAACACCACTGACTAACCTTTTTAATAAATCATGGGAGGATGGGGTGGTACCTGAGGACTGAAAGAGGGCAGATGCGATTCCTCTTCACAAAAGTGGGAGCAAGACAGAGGCAGGAAACTACAGACCTGTCAGTTTGACCTCAGTTGTAGGGAATATAATGGAATCACTTTTGAAGGAAAGAACTGTTGAGTACCTAGAGGCCAGTGGGGCACAGGACCCAAGGCAGCATGGATTCACAGCAGGAAGGTCATGTCAGACAAATCTAATTGATTCTTTGACTGGGTGACCAAAGCAGTAGACCAGGGAGGGGCTGTGGACATGGCCTACCTAGACTTAAGCAAGGCATCTGACACAGTCCCGCACAAAAGATTAATAAACAAATTAGCCAGCCTGGGAGTGGGTCCCAGGAAGGTAGCCTGGGTAAAACACTGGCTGGACAACAGGATACAGCGGATAATAGTAAATGGGAGTCCACAGTAAAGAAAGGGGGGGTTACTAGTGGAGTACCGCAGGGTTCAGTACTGGGGCTGGTCCTTTTTAATGTCTTTATAAGTGACATTGCAGAAGGACTGGAAGGGAAAGTATGTCTCTTTGCAGATGACACGAAGATCTACAACAGAGTTGATATACAAGGTGGGGGTGGAAAGGATGAAAAGGGACTTGGCAAGGTTGGAGGAATGGTTAAATTTATGGCAGCTTTAATTCAACACAAAGAAGTGCAAAGTAATGCACCTGGGAAACAAAAACCCAGGGGAAGAGTATACAATGGGGGTGAGACACTGACAACAGTAAAAATGGAAAGGGACCTGGGGGTAGTCTTATCAGACAACCTAAAGGTGGGCCTTCAATGTGAGAAGGCAATAAGGAGGGCTGGGGGGATACTGGGATGCATAGGGAGAGGCATCACCAGTAGAAAACAGGAAACTGTTGGCCCTCTGTACAGACAGTTGGTAAGGCCACATCTGGAGACCCCATCTCCACAAAGACAGACAGGTTGGATGCTGTCCAGAGGAGGGGAACCAAAATAGTGCAGGGTCTGAAGAAAGACTAAAGGAGCTTAAGATGTATAGCCTCTTGGAAAGGAGGAAAGGGGGACATGATATAAACTTTCATATACATCAAGTGAATCAACAAAGTCCAAGACAGTAGCATCTTTCAGAAAAAGAGATGTGCAAGAACAAGGGGGCACAATTTGAAAACAGAGGGAGGACGACTCAGAGGTAATGTGAGGAAGTATTTCTTCACAGAGAGGGTTGTAGATGCATGGAACGGCCTTCCTGAGGAGGTCGTAGAGTCAAAAACAGTGGGGGAATTCAAGAATGCATGGAACAGACATAAGGCAATTCTAGTGGGAGGTAGGAGGAAGTAGGCTGTTTGTTAACTAGGATCTGCAGCTTATCCAGTAGGTAGGGAAATGCGCAGACTAGGTGGGCCGAACGGTCCTTATCTGTCATCAAATTCTATGTTTCTATGTTTAGGGACAGGGCTGTTAGCTACAGCTTCTATCTCGGAAACCTCTTAACTTGACTTCTCCATTTCCCAAAACATAGCCCAAATATCTGGTTTCCTGCATGCCAATGCACACTTGATAAGATTAATTGTCAGATCTGCGTTTTTGATCGACTGGATAACTGCTCGTAGGTGTTCCAGGTGGCTTTTCCAGTCTGGGCTGTACACCACATCATCATCCAGGTACAGAGCACAATAACCAGTGTGAGGGGACAAAATTACATCCATGTACAGCTGGAATACAGCAGGTGTGCCATGTAAACCAAATGGCATGGTGGTAAACTGATAGAATCCTATAGGAGTGGCAAATGCAGTTTTGTCTCTGGATTCTTTAGCTAGGGGAATTTTCCAGTAACTCTTGGTGAGATCAAGGGTACTGCTATACCTTGCACTCCCCAGTCTGTCCACCAAATCATCTATTCTGGGCCTAGGATAAAAACAGGTTACTCACCTGTGACAGTAGATCTTCCATGAATGGTCTCTTGCAGTAAATCATTACTTCTGGGAGTTTCCAGCAGGTGTCGCTATCACACGGCAGCTTCTTCCTGCAGTCTCCACACCAGGAACCACCCACACGACCTCACTTCCTAGGCTGTGCCTATAAAAGTGGGTGGTTCCTGGCAGTCTCTGTTCATTTTCCCGACGGCTTCAGCTCACACAGCAGTGAGAACAATCTTCTGCATGCAAGTGTCCGAAGAGAACTGAACTTTCATCTTCACAGCTTAGGGTGCCTGGGCTTTATACACAGCACCGTTTTTTTCCTCCATCTCACCAGAGACTTGACTTGGTAACAAACATGTTGGAGGATAAGAAGCTTTCATTTATTCCAGTCGATGGGACGTCCATTCCTCATCAACGGAGGCTTCAGGGATAATTCCCATAGACGGGACTTTCATTCCCCATCAATAGAGACTTCGACAGAGGCTTACACTATATTCCCGTCGACGGGACACCCATTCCCCGTCGATGAAGGCCTCCTACATACTTCTCATAGATGGGACGATCATCCCCCATCCACAGAGGCTTAACACTATATTCCCATCAATGGGATGCCCATTCCCTATCGATGGAGGCCTCCTACATACCTCTCAGACAAAAGACGAAGGCTTCATATGTGTTTGTTGTTGATGGGACGCTCATTCCCCATCGACAGAGGCTTCCTATGTATTTGTTGTCAACGGGATGTCCATTCCCTGTCAACGGAGGCTTCCTACATGTTTCTCGTTGCTGACGGAGGCCTCCTACATGGCTTCTTATAAATGGGAAGTTCATTCCCTGTTAACGGAGTCCTCCTATATATATGGGGCATCCATTCCCCATCAACGGAAACCTTCCACATATTTCTTTTTGACGACAGCCTCTCCCATTGACGGAGCATCTAGATTTCTCACACTCGACGGGGCACACTCCCCCATCAACGGAGCACACTCTCTTCACTTCATCATCAACGGCACTGCCTCCGCCATTGACAAGAGCATGCCTTGTATTACTCATTGTCGATGAGGCACATTCCACTGACAGAGCATGCTCTCTCTTATCCATCGTCGATGGGAAATATTCCACTGTCGACGGAGCATGCCTTGTATTACTCATCATCGACGAGACACATTTCACAGTCAACAGAGCATGCTCTCCCTCATCCATCGTCGATGGAGCATGCCCATCATCTACCATCAACTAGCAGCATTCCACCGTCAACTGAGCATGCTCTTCACTGTCCATAGTCAATGGGATACATTCCACCTTCAATGGAATGTCTGGATTTCACATTCTCATCAATGGGGCATACTCCCCCATCGATGAAAGCCCTTCCACTGCCTCCTCTGTCAACGAGGCACAGGGCCTTTTACACTCATCAACGGGGCTAAAACCCCCTCCCATCGACGGAGCCCATGTATTCTACTATGGGACTACTTTACTCATCAAAGGAACCTGCATCATACTCCTGCTATTACTAGGAAGTACTTACATCGTCGACAAAGCCTCTGTATTTATACTTCTACATTCCAAAGTCGACGAGGTAGGTTTTTTTTTATCATGAAATCATACATTCAGTAATTATTCCTTCATCAACAGAGATTATTTCTTCGGCGTCCACCACTCGGGGACCCAGAACTGGCTGACACGATCACCTTATTTTCTATTTCATATACCATGAGGACAACCTCACTATATATTATAGGGGCACACCTCATGAGAGAAGGAAGCAAAATATTTAAAAAAAATGTGTTATATACACCTCTTTATCATAAGAGTGCATAGTCATATTACTAACAGACATACATTTATAATGCCAACTATTCTCATAAATAAATCATGCTAGGCCCATATGTTGAACATATTGATCTACGATCCTACAGATACCTACTATTGAGCATGTTTTTCATAACATGTCATGATATTTGGACTCAACCATACATTGGAGCTACATAAGGCAACAAGACTCACTTTTCCAGGGATGTCTAATACCCCTATCAATTCTAATTTTCATGAAGAATATTACCCAGATTCTCAGAATACTTGGATACTGAATTATGTGGAACATATGCTACATACCAGCATAATCTGGGCATTTTTCAGACCTAACTCTTAAAGAACCTATACCAAGGAGGTGTATGTCCCTAATAATGGACAAATTTAAGCGGTGACAGAGCACGGGTCATTGAGACCATCACATCTGGATCCCGCATGCGTCACCTAATGCCTTCTCGTGGTGGACTTTGTCTCCAACCATTACTTATAAGGGTGCGTGGCACAAACCCCACTGCACAATTTCATATTTAATCTTTTGCCTTGGATGAGGCAGTGCGGCTCATGCCTACCCACGATCTGGGCCATTGTCTGGATATCTGTTTACCCAACAGGATAAATAAAGGGCTCACCATACTAACCTTTCATGTTAAAACCTGGGAAGTCTGCATTCCCTAGCATATTGCTTAGGGACTCCCTTGCGAATTAGATTACTACTACTACAGGATGAAATAACGAAAAACTATGTTGCTGATTTTAAGTTTTTACCCCAAACTGGGTACACTATTTGACTTACACAGCACACATCTTTTGCTGACTCTACTAAGAGCTACTAAGTTACATTACTAAATGGATACATTGTCTCCTTTGTGAAATTGTAGCAAACATCTCCTGATTGCTATTTATGCAGCCTATAGATTCCAAAATGGATACATTTACATAATCTATAATGACTTGACAGGCACTGCTGAATGCTGCACTGACATGCTACACAGTAACACTCCTAAATGGACACATTTGTATCATTTTGGGTTCCTGTTCACTTCTCAGAGCCCCATATGATTTTAACTATTGTGTGGCTGCATACCTCAGCGATTTGTTCATTCATATCAGAAACTGGATAACCAGAATATCCTCCAGAGAAATATTGTAAGTATAACCTCTTATTCAGACCTTATTTACCATAGGTTTCGTCTTTTTCAACTGCAAACCACTGGGATCTATTGGTCACTCCATCATATGGCTGACTCTATCACATGACTTATCACTATACTAGATGCCCTGATCGGGTTTGCATCAGCTTAGATCAGAAGAAAACTACTACTAGCCAATTTGGCTTGTTTCAGTGTGATTTTATCACCGATATTATAATAGGGTTACCTACACATAGAGTACAACTCTTTAACAGGCAATATAGATTCATAGACAGATTCATAGAAGTGTGACAGCAGAAAAGGACTGAACTAGGCCCACCAAGTCTGCCCATTTGCCTAACTATCTGCTGGGACCTGTGCCTCCCCCCTTAACATTCCCATGTGTTTGTCCCATGCCCTTTTGAATCCCTCCACTGTTTCTTTTTCAACGACTGCCTCTGGGAGTTTGTTCCACTTTTCTACTACTCTCTCTGTGTAATAGTATTTTCTAATGTTGCCCCTGAACTGTCCCCCCTCCACCTGCAGGCCATGCCCCCTCGTCCTCTGATTTCCCTTTATCTTGAAGACGCTCCCCCCTGGCACCCTGTTTATACCCTTAAGGTACTTGAAAGTCTCGATCATGTCCCCCCTCTCCCTCCTCTGCTCCAGGGAGTACATGTTTAGATCTCTCAACCTATCTTCACAGGATAGGTGGCTTAACCCTTTTACCATTTTTGTCATTTTACTATTTTTGTCGCTGTCCTCTGAACCCTCTCTATCCTCCCCATATCTACTGTATATCCAGTATACTGGGATATTGCCTTTAGCACGTTACCAGTCATCTGACCGCACCACTCTATAAGGCACAATGCCATTGCTGGCCTCCACACTGGCAATAACTGCTTGGGAATCTCCCAGAAGTAATGACTTACTGCAAGAGACCATTCTGTGGAAGACAGATCAGTTACATAAGACCTTACCATAACAGTAGATCTTCTAGGAATGTCTCTTACAGTAAGTAGCTTCCCTCCCTCTGTCCCCCTGCCTTCTGTAACAGGGAAAACACTAACAGGGTTGGGATGCTCTGGTACCTCGGTTCCCCTCGGTTCCTCGCCAGTATGAGCTGAAACCAGCGGGGAATGGAGACTACCAGGAACCACCCACTTTTATAGGCACAGCCCAGGAAGTGAGGTCATGTGGGTGGTTCCTGGTGTGGAGACTGCTGGAAGAAGCTGCCGTGTGATAGCGACACCTGCTGGGAACTCCCAGAAGTAATGACTTACTGCAAGAGACATTCCTAGAAGATCTACTGTTACGGTAAGGCCTTATGTAACTGATCTTTCTAGGAGTGGTATATGTTGTTCATCCACACTTTCTGGCAGATCGCCTTTCCCTTTAAGGGTCACCAGAACATCTTCAAGCTGGCTGCTACCACCCACCCAGGTGGTATAACCCTTGGCTCCACCCCATGATGCCAGATCTTGCCTGTTGGAAGCAGAGGTGTGCGTCAAAGCCGGGAAGGTCGGGTGGGTCAGTGTGGATGAATAGCATATACCACTCCTAGATCTACTGTTACAGGTGAGTAACCTGTTTTTCTAGGGATGTGGATATGTTGTTCTATCTATACTTACTGGCAGACTCCTAGCAGTTCTCTGGGAGGAGGGAGGCAAGGCGCACACCCCCCCCTACTTAGGGAATAGGGACTGGAGAACTGAGGCCCCAAAAATAGCATCCTGATGTGACTCGAGGTCAATGTGGTAATAGGAAATGAAGGTCTGTGCTGACTTTAAGGTAGCAGCCCTACAGATTTCCTGGATAGGAGATGTCCCTAGAAGCAGCCACCAATGCAGCGGTATGGCGGGTGGAATGAGCCCTAAGCCCTACGGGAGGCTCCCTACCTGCCAACCTATAGCAGAAATCAATACAGGAAGTGATCCACTTGCCAATCGTCCGCTTGCCTGCAGGTCTGCCAGGTGGGGCTTCAGCGTAGGTGACAAACAGCTGGCGAACTTCTCCCCGAACTTCCGCCGTATGCTCTTTGTAGTAGGTGAGCACTCGTTTCAGGTCCAAAGTATGGAGCCTGTACTCGGCCTCCGAGGGTGTGACTGGGGTAAAGCACCAGCAGAGTCAACACCTGGTTAAGGTGAAACTCTGACACCACCTTCAGAAGGAATTTCAGGTGAGGGCGCAGGACAACCTTGTCCCTGTGGAAGACCAGATAAGGAGACTCCACCGAAAGCAGCTGAAGCTCCCCAATCTTTCTGGCTGATGTAATGGCCACTAGGAAGGCAGTCTTCCATGACAGGTGGGAGATATTACACATGTGCATCGGTTCGAATGGCTTACCCATGAGTTTTGCCAAAACCAGCAGTAGATCCCACGGAGGCGGAGGTTCATTCACCGCAGGGGATATGTGATCTAGGCCCTTGAATAAGCACCAGACCACCTTCTCCTGTGCCACAGACTGCTTACCAGCCCGCGCCCGGTAGGCAGAGATGGCTGCCAGGTGCACCTTTAGGGTCGTCAACTTAAGTCCCAGCTGGGAGAGGGACCACAGGTAGTCCAAAATGCTAGCCACTGGACAAGATGAGGGGTCAACCCCTTGTCCTGGCACCAAATGGAAAATCTCTTCCATTTGAAGACATAGCATTTTCTGGTCAGTTTCTTACGGGATGCCTCAACAACCATGAGGACCTCACTGAAGAGACCCCAAAGCTTGAAACTCTAGCCGCTCAGGAACCAGGCTGTAAGGTGCAGGGCTTGATTGTCCAGATGGATTACCTTCCCCTGACTGATAGCGAGTAGAGGTCCGGGTGTGCTGGAAGACACCTCGGGAGCCTGTTGCTGAGGCGATCTGGATAACCGAACTGCCATGGCCAGTTGGGGGTTACCAGGAACACCTGTGCCTTGTCCTTCCGAACCTTGAGGAGCACCTTGTGAATCAAGGGAAATGGATGGAAAGCACAGAAGAGGCCTGGGGTAAACGACCTCGAGAAGGCATCCCCCTACAGCGAGCCCTGCGGGGGGGGGGCGGGAAAGGAACAGCCTCAGCTTCCCTTTCTCCCTGGAGGTGAACAGGTCCACCTGAGTGGAGCCCCAGTGGGAGAACAAATCTTGTACTACCTCCGGATAGAGGGACCACTTGTGGTATGCCTCGCCCATCCGGCTGACAGCGTCCACCAGCTGATTCAAGGTTCCTGCCACATGGATAGCTAGGAGATATGCCTCCAAGCAGAGCATGAGGGTCCAAGTGCAGAGAGCTTCCTTGCACAGAGCAAGGAGGGCATCCCCGCCCTGCTGGTTGAGACAGTACATGGTTGTGGTACTGTCTGCCAGGACCTGGACCACTTGACCCCAAATGAACAGAGCAAAAGTGGTCAGGGTTAGCCAAACCGCTCGGAGCTCCAGCAGGCTGATGTGGCATCGGGACTCCTGAGGGTACCAGAGCCCGTGGGCTCTGTGCTCCCCCAGATGGGCACCCCAACCCATCAGAGAGGCATCGGTCGTCAGGATGACCGTCGGCTCGAGGCGGACAAATGGGATGCCTTCCTGCAGATGAGCTGGGACAAGCCACTGTTGGAGGCTGTCCCACATCCTCTGAGTCACGGTGACCAGCTGGTCAAGGTGACCTGAGTGCTGAGACCACTGGCTGGCCAGTCTCCATTGGAGGGAACGAATATAGCAGCAGGCCCATTGGAACATGCTGGTGCAGGCCACCATGTAGCCCAGAAGGTGCAGGAAGTCCTGGGCAGGGCGCGATTGCCCAACCACAAATGATTGGGCAAAGGAGGAGAGAACCTCCACCATGTCTGCAGAGACCCGAGCTCTGGCTCGGCAAGAGTCGAGCTCTGCCCGAATGAAGTTAATTACCTGCGAGGGCATGAGTTCCAACTTGGCCTCGTTGATCAGGAGGCCAAGCTCGAAGCAAGTCTGTAGGGCCAGATCCCTGGACTTCACCTCCTGCCTGGAGGGACCTGCCATGAGCCACTCATCCAGGTAAGGGTAAACCTGGACCCCTCGGTGCCTCAGGAAAGCTGTGACCACTGCAATGTATTTTGTGAAGACCCTGGGGGTCAATGAGGGGCCGAAGGGCATGGTTTGGAACTCGCAGAGGGTTCTGTCTGCCCAGAGGCAGAGGAACCTTTGGTGGGACAAACTGATTGGGATGTGAAAGAATGTGTCCTGAAGATCCAGGGAGCAGAACCACATGCCTTGCTACAGGGATGGTATGATCTGAGCCAGAGTTACCATCCGGAAAGTGCGCGACCTGAGAAATCTGTTCAGGTCGTGCAGATTGAGAATGGGGTGCCAGCCCCCTTATCCGTTCTGGTACCAGGAAGTACTTGGAAACAAACCCTGGGCCTGGAGGAGGTTCTGCCACTCTGTGCATGACCTCTTTACAGAAAAGTTGAGCGATATCGTCTCTGAGAGCTGACTGAGTGACAGCAGATACCAGATCCTCCCGTGGGGTCCGGGCTCAGCTTGGGGAGTGGGCTGCTCAAGTTCCAGAGGCAGGCCCGAGCTGAACACTTCCAGCAGCCATCGGTCCGAGGTGACAGCAGACCAGGAGGAAAGGAAGTGGCTGAGCCGGCCCCCCATGAGAGAACCCAGGGGAGGTGTGAAGGGTAGGGAATGGCACCCCGCAACCTGTCACTGAGCAGGCTTGGAGGAGGAGATCTGGCCAAGGGGCCGGCGGGTCCCTTCCCTCCAGGCTTTCGGACTGATGAGGCCACTGACTTGGCCCGCAGTCGCCAGGTTTGAGCCTGCTGGGCTGGGCTGGCCGTAGGAGTGGAAGAGTGAAAGGGCTGACGCTTCTGGTGCTTGGTGCCCTTGTCCTTCTGGGGAGATGTCACAGAGTCCAGGCTGGCACTGGAATTTTCAATGCGCTGGAGGTGACCCTCCACACTGGGACCGAACAAGTCAGTGCCCAAAAAGGGGACATCTGCCAGCTTGTGTTGAGTGTCTGCCGTGAAGGTCGAGATCCTCAACCAAGCCCTATGGCGTATGGCCACTGTGGCTGCTATTGAGTGGTCACAAGAACCACCAATGTCCAGAGAAGTCTGGAGTTGCTGCTTCGCCCCTGCCTTTCCCTGGTACCGGACCTGCTTGACCGAGGTCTGGAGGTCCGCCAAGAAGTGAGGGATGACCACATCCAGGGAGCCCAAAAGGGCATGGGAAAAGTGTGCCATCAGTATAGCTGAGCCAGCCTGGCGAAGGCTGCATGAGGAAGCAGCATACTTTCTTCACCGAATGGTCCAATCTCTTGGACTCTGTCCGGCGGTCTGTCCATGTCACCTGTATTGTCCGAGCACCGGAAAACAGAGTCAGCCACTAGACCCTCAGCAGAGGGATGCTCTGAAAACCCCAAAAGGGAGCTGGTTGGGACTGCATACTCATGGGCCAGCAGAGCCAAGGGCGCAGGGCAGGATGCGGGACACTGCCACAATTATAGAGCAGGGCCAATAATGGCCTCAGCCGCAGGGAAGGCCTCCATAGGAGAATCCCCTTTGTCCAGAATCTCTGTTAGGGGATAACTGGACCATTTCTGGACCGGTTCAAGCTCCATCCCTGTGGACTCGGAGATGAGCTGAAGAATGCCCATAAATGAGGTGGGGCCCTCGTCTACAGAGAGGCCCAGAGAGGAGACTCCGTCAATGGGATGGGAGTGCAACGAGGAGTATTCGGACTCCAAGGAATCTACATAAAGCAGGCATCCACCTGAGTCACCCTCGACCTACCTTGGGCAATCGGGAGTGAGGGTGACCGACAGCCGATGAGGCAAACAAGAGATTCCTTAGTCAGGGCACCAGACATTGACTGTTTGGGTGGCAGCTCCACCACAATCGGCAGAGAAGCCTGCTTCGGCCAAGCTGACTGAGCGTGAGCTGGCACCTCCGTAGAGGTGGCGGTGGCGGGAGCAGACAACGGTCGTTCGGGCGGCAGCCACTTTATAGCCAGGGTAGAAACTGGGGTCGGCTTCATACCAGTAAAGACTAGCTGCTGCCACATCAAATCTTCATAGCACAGACTCAATTTGCGCGAAGCCTCTCCTCATCCTTGGAGGATGAAGAAGAGTAGCGGTGCCGCCGCTTACCGTGATGTCGGAAGCGAGACCGCTGGTGACGAGATCTGCCCGACCTGGTAGAGGAGGATTTCGACCGTCAACGACGGAGGATGTCTGAAGGAGCCGGAGACCCCAGCGGCTACTCCAGGTCAGGTTCCTGGATGGATGCATTTGACCCAGCAAGCTAAACCGAACCATCTGAAGACACCGGAAGCACCGGAGTCTGAAAAAGAGAATAATTAGCCTCACCTGTCGACAACCTGTTGGTCAGTTCGAGAAAAATCTTGGACCCATCGACCGTCTTAGCCAACTTGTCTGATGGGGTTTCCTTGAAACCACCGAAGGCGAAACTGGAGTCTCCTGAGAGCGGGACCGCTCCCAATCCCAAGAGTGTCAACGTGAAGTCTTTTCTTTCTTCAACTCCTTCTTGCAAGAGTGTGAAACGTGCAACCCCAGAAGGGCCCTCCCCCCTAGTTGACACAGACTGGAACAGCTCTTTGAAGGAAGCTGAATAAGTATAGCCAGTTGAAATGGAATGAAGGCCGAAACCAAAGAGGAAGTAGCCGCGGCCTGAGATGCCTCCTCCTCAAAGGCCTTTAGCTGTTCAAGCTGCTCAGTGGACCCCACAGCTACGGAGACCACCCAATGGGCCACCACTGGATTTAACCATTGGGTAACACTTTTCCAGTCACCCCACCTGAAACCGGGCAGTGCTGTTTTCTAGAACTGATGGGTGAAAGAACCGACAAAGATCGCAGGCCTGTGGACCATGGTCGTGTCCTAGGCAATACACGCACGTGGCGTGAGGGTCGGTGCGTGACATCTTCTTCCCACCAGGGGCACCGGCAAAATCCAGGAACAGTTTTGTCTTCCATCGCGGAAACGAGTGAAGAAGATTAAACTCGAATGAGTTTTAAAGTAAGCTTTAGAAGTAAATCCAAAGATTCGAGAGCCAGGGCCTACTACACACTGGAGTGCTAAGGAGGGAACCTGCACCTTCCAGTGGAAAGGAAGATCTGGCGTCATGGGGTGGAGCCGAGGGTTATACCACCCAGGTGGGTGGAAGGAGCCAGCTTGAAGATGTTCCGGCGACCCTCAAAGGGAAAGGCTATCTGTCAGAAAGGGTGGATAGAACATATCCACATCCCTAGAACTGTCAAATTCTGTCACTTTATTAAGTTTCCTAAAATCAAGACAGATTCTTACACCCACTTCTTTTTTGTTTATAATCACCATTGGTGATGACCAAGCACTTCTTGACTCTTCTATGATTTCTAATTCTTTTCATTTTTTCTATTTCCTTAACCACATCTGCTCTTAACCGCTCTGGTAATCAGTATGTCTTGTCTAATAGGGCGAGCATTCCTTGTCACTTTTACGTGCTTGACCCCTTTTGCTCGGCCTGATACTGGGGTAAAAGTACTGTTAAATGTCTTTTGCAAGTTACAAATTTCTGCAGTTTGTTCGAAGGTTACGGAAACATTCACCCTTACAGCATCAGAAGTAACAGTTTGTTCCAGTCTATCATAAACTACATTAATATTTTCTTTATCAGAATCTGGTAAAAATTAGCAAAGCAGTTTTGGTGTTTTTTCCAACCCATTTCTTGAGGAGGTTAGCATGGTATATCTTAGTAGGATTTTTCCTATCAGGGGTCTCAGTCTCATAGTTAACTGTGACAGTACGTCTATGCACTCTATAAGGCCCTTGCCACTTCATTAACAGTTTATTTTCTGTAGTGGGTAACACTAGCAAGACCTTTTCACCTGGATCAAAAGCTTTTTCTTTTACCCCATGCTCATAATACACCTCCTGCTGGTTTTGGGCCTCTTTTTGATTACTATGGGCGATTTCAACATATTCTGCAAGCTTCTTTGACAAGGCACACATATACGATATAACAGATTGTTTCTGATGGGGGTTATCTTCCCACGTTTCTTTTATCACATCTAGAGGCCCTCCAGGTTGTCTACCATACGGCATTTCAAATGGTGAAAAACCTGTTGATGCCTGTGGCATTTCTCTGTGAGCAAAAAGCAGGTAAGCTAAGTACTGGTCCCAGTCTTTCCCTTCCCCTTTTACAAACCTTTTTAACATGCATTTAAGGGTTTGACTAAAACACTCAAGACCGTCTGTCTGAGGTTGATAAGGGAAGGTTCTTATGGCAGTGATACCAAGTAGTCAATACAGCTCCTTCAGTAATGTAGCACCAAAATTACAACCCTGATCAGTAATAATCTCTTTTGGTATGCCCTCTGTGGCGGAGTTAGGCTACACCCTCGGCTGTGACTGATGGACCACTTTTCTATCTCATTTCCTAACTACCAAAACATCTGTTGCACAACAATTAACGCTTTTCTCTTTGCTTTTCTTCTTTTCCCCCTCACCCTAGGTTGGCCACCTAGTGTAGTTTTTTTTTACTGTCCCTACTAAACTTCCTACTAGTTCTCTCTTTTCATTCTTTTCCAATTTCCATCCATCCAGTCCATGGAATGATGCCAAACACCCGGAGAGGTGTTGTGTAAAGTGCACAAGTGCATTTTGTGTACAAAAAGCATGAAGGCTATTTTAGATAGCAGGAATGAAAGCAGTTAGTAAAGCCTTTTCAAAGAAAAGAAAGTCAGAAGTCACATAAAACAATAATAATGTCATGATTAGTACAGTTATAAGAAATCCTAAAGGTATTTTCATAAATTCACATTATAAACTTATTACTGTATATGGTTCTATGTATAAAAGAGCGTAGTCACTGTGGATCAGAGATATAGAAAGTCAATTATCTGTGGATATATACACTGTACCTTTAACTGAACAAGAAGTCCCCTGAAATAACCCCTCCCTCCTTGGTTTTGAAACAACATGTTCAGACATTAAACAGCATGTCCAGACTTGTAAATACAGAAAGGGCTTAGTCAGGTAACCTCCACCAAAATATATAAATACCTCTTCACTGAGTTCACTTCAGTTCAGCCCAGTGGGGCTCAACCCTGAGGGAGGAGAAAGGCAGGCAAGCTGCTGAATGCAGATGAGAAGGGTCTTAGGAGCTCCAAGATCCAGGACTATATTATGGGAGAAACTACTGATATTAAGTAGTGATTTACTTTGCAAATTTTTTTTCATTTATAATTTTCAAACTTTTGAAAAATAAATACAGTATCACACCACGGTGTGTTTTAAACCTGTAAATTTGCCATGCATGACATTTATTACCACACGCTGTGACAGGCAGTCAGGCTTTCAGGTTCTGTCACTGCCCGTTTTTCTATAACTGGTGCTAGCTGTACACAGTCTCAGCTTGGACTTCTGTCTCTGCTAGTTTGGCTGCCATTCTCCTGGTAACCACTCCTGGGCTTGCTGCTGCAGAATCCATACCTTTCTTCTATGCTTTCCTGGTATCGGGTCTAGTACCCACGCACAAAACTCCTGGCTTAAGAGTATGCATGGCATAAATCCCACAGCTAACACCATCTGTCGAGGCACAGGTCAAGAAGCATAGGAAAACCAGGAGCAGTTGTAAAATTCGCAACAAGAATTTTATTATTAAAAACAGTAAAATAAAAATAATTATTCAGTATAGCGATTTACAAAGGCAGTATAAACAGAGAAAGTTCATCTGGGTTTCTTTTCAATTTCCAATCTCGGTCTCTGTCTTTCTTTTGCAAAACATTACAGCTCCTTTTTACAAGTCTGTGAAGGAGCTCATTAAGAAAATAGCACGCTTCTCAGTGTTCTTTAAGTTTCCAATGTGCTTGTCAGTTTCAGCAGGTGCAGCAAAAAGAACACGGTGACCCAGAACTGACTTCCTGTTTACATCTTCCGTAAAAGGCTAATTTCCAGATAGTTATACTATTGAAATGATTGCAAAGCTATGTACAGTTTTAGCTTTGCAATCATTTCAACAGCATAACCAACTATATACGGTTTTAAACAAAGGAATCCCAGTATCAATTACATTTCCACAAAATGATTCAAATATATTTTTATACCAGCAGATATGCAAGGGGGAAGAAAAGACAGAACAGCAAGAGAGGGTAGAGAGATAGCGAGAGGCAGAGAACTGCAAGACCGTTGGGGTGATCAAGTCCTGGGTCTCACGAGAAAATCTGGTTGCGCAACCAGACAGAGAAGAGAGAGAAAAGGGGAGAATAGAACAGATCCTTGCATTTAAACTGTTTCTATACAACAACAGGGACATGGCCCTATTTACCCCGTCACAGTCCCAGGACTGATCCCTGTGGAACTCCACTGGTAATGTGCTGCCCCTCTCCAGACACATGTCCATTAATCAAGATGCATTGCTTTCTATCTGAAAGCCAATCTGCCACCCAGTTTACTATTGATGGGTTTATTTTAAGGTTGAGCATTTTATCCTATTATTACCCAATGTGGCGTGAGATCAAAAGCTAGGAAAAGTCAAAGCAGATTGCATCACACAGTATGTTATTATCCAAAAATTTGCTCATAAAAAATAAGTAAATTGGATATGCAGCTTCTCCCATTCACAAAGCCATGTTATTCATGATCCAGTTTGCTGTACGCGCAATTATTCTGTCTTTAATGATACTTTCCATCACTTTCCCTGTAACACAGGTGAGGCTAATTGGGCAACAAGTTCTGCATTTGCTCCCCGTTTCCTTTTTTTTTAAATTGGTACAGTGCGTGCTAATTTCCAGTCATATTGTTATATCCAATATTAAATCTGTGCAGCCCAAAGTATGTTTTTTTCCCCTATTTTATAAACACTACAGAAGTATTTATTGAAAGCCTCTGCAATTTGTCAGTTATCAATTACTGTTTTACCTTCGTCACGTATTGGTCCAACTTAGTTTTTGAGATTTATTAGAGAGTTTATGTATGAATAAAATTGTGTTATATTGTTTTTCCTTGCATCCACTGCAAGTTTCTCCTCCATGTTGGTTTTTTTTTTTTTTTGCATTCCTGATTTTTGACTTGCACTGCTTTTGGATGTACTTAAGACTCATAAATACTTTTTATATAACCTGGCCTTTTTCTTAATTAATTTCTTAATATTATGATTTAGCCAACATGGTTGCTTATATGAATTTGATTTATCTGTGGTATATTGCTGTTAGCAACAGTTAAGATCTTGTTTTTGATGGTTATCCAAACATCATCCACTGACTTATCCTTTAAGAACTCTTCCCAAGGCACATTTTCTAAATCTTTTTTTATTCATTTTTTGTCTGCTTTATTGAGCATGTGTATTGAGGTACAGTTTCTTCTAGGTATATACTATAATCAACTGTGAACCATGCAGTTTTATGGTCACTATCTGACATTAAAGAATCAGTAACAATTTTTAACCGAGATGCCAGCTGTTGTCAGTACAATGTCAAGAATTTAGTGGCCTCTGGTTGGTTCCTGTACATATTAGATTAAATCACATTTGCTACATGTCTCTAAAAGTAGTGAGCCTAGACTAGAATTGGAAGTACCAGAATTCCAATCAATTCTTTTGATATTAGAATCGTCCACGATTATGAGTCCTCCCATGTCACCCATGTCTAGCCATAATTTGTTGCGATACCTCAATTGAGCTATCGGGGGGGAGATACAATCAGCAATAATAGATTTACTAGCACCACCATGAAGTTTCACCCAAACTGATTCAAACCTCATGTGTGTTTTAATTTTTGCAGTAATGTCTTACAGGCATGATGTCTAAATTTGAGGGTGCTCCTTGTCACTAGGTCACCCCAACCTGCCTCAGAGTTGCACCAGTCTATTTAAAATAACAAAATGAATAGAAACAGAAACTTTTCTGAGATAGCTCTATCAGTGCATCCCACCTCCTCAGTGACACACACACAACAGCCCCCCTGATGAAGTCTCAGCATTGAGCCGAAGTGCTGGGGCTAGTTAGTTTTTCTTTTATTTATGCCTGTTGGTTCTATTTTGTGCACTTAATAAAGTACTTTATTTACTACTTTTTGACTGGACCTGGATTTCATCTCTGCAGCAGGTTCTGAGTGCTGGTTTTTCAGACTGTCTACCTCCTCAGTGGCAGAACAAAGACTAAGTAAAGTATAGTTACGTAAGAACTTCCCATAACAATAGATCTTCTAGAGGATCTCTTGGCAGCAGGTTACACCTATGGAACTACCGCCAACAGGCACTAGGACCACCAAGGAACTTTTCTAGCTAGTGGTCTATCAGGGGGCCCCTGTGCCCTCCTCAGTTCTCCCGCCGGAGACCAGAGCAAAGTGTCCCCTGCTGAAGAACTGAGGAGGTAGTGAAGGTTCCCACCAACACAGAAGCAAAATGGGGTCTACAGGCTATAGAAAGGTCTACCAGGTCCAGAGGGAAGGAGGGAGGAACAGCATGGCCTACTACAAGAGATCATCTCGAAGATCTACTGTTATGGTAAGCGCTTACATAACTGTACTACCTTACTTTGAGGGTGTCTCTTGCAGCAGGTCACACCTACGGAATGAGTCCCAAGCAATTCTACCACAAAAGGAAGCAGTTTGGGTGGAGGAAGCCTCGGATCTAGGAAAGAAGGCCCTGAAGAACGACTAGGCCAAAGCTGGCCCTGCCCCTCAAGGCAATGTCCAGACTGTAATATGAACATATGAAGAAGCCAGCAGAAGAAGGCCATTTGGTCTATCAAGTCTGCTCATATTGCAGGGTCCACAGCTTGAGCTAATGTCCCTGCCCTCCCTCCCCACTCCTTCCATCCTTCCTACCCAAGATTCTTAACTTCCCCCTTTGCCTATCCCACCCTCTCTTAAAGCTGCCCACTGTCTTCAACGAGATGACCTCTTCTGGCAGTGCATTCCAAGTATCCACCATCCTCTCTGTGAAGAAGTGCTTCCTAACCTCCCTCCTAAACCTTACACCCTCTAGCTTAATACTGTGCCCCCTTGTGAATATGGTTGCCACTCAGCTTAAAGAGACTCTCCTTATCAACCTTATTTATCCCTTTCAAGTACTTGAATGTCCCAATCATGTCCCCCCCCCTCCTGTCTTCCAGGGAGTACATGTTCAGTACCCTCACCCTCTCCTCATATGCCTTACCCTGCTGACAGGCTATCATCTTTGTAACCCTCCTCTGTACCTTCTCCAGCAGGTTAATGTCCTTTTTGAGGTGTGGGCACCAGTACTGAACTCCATACTCTAGATGCGGCCTTACCAGTGATCTGTACAAGGGCAGTATAACCTCTTCTCTCCTACTACTGACCCCACTAGATACGCATCCCAGCATCTTGTTTGCCTTTGCTGCTGCCTTCTTGCACTGCGTGGAGTGCTTCAGGTCACTAGAGATCATCACTCCCAGGTCCTTCTCCTCTGATGCAGATATTTGGACTCCACTCAGGTAATACTCTGTCCTGGGATTATTGGCTCCAATATGCATTTCTTGGCATGAAGCCAAGCTTCCAGATCCTGGACCACCTCCCCAGCTTTTCCAGATCTTCCTGTAGGTCCCGTATCCCTTCAGCTGTGTCCACTCTCCCACAGAGGTTGGTGTCATCTGCAAATAGGCACATTCTGCCTTTAATGCCATCCCCAATGCCATTGATGAAGACATTGAACAACACCGGCCCCAGCACACAGCCCTGTGGGACCCCAGTGGTTACCTCTCTGGTGTCAGATCTCCCCCCACCACCACCCTCTGGGTTCTGTCCCTCAGCCAGTTTTCCACCCATCTGACCATCTTTTTCCCAACTCCAAGATCCACCATCTTCCTGATCAACCTTTTGTGGGGCACAGAGTCAAAGGCCTTGCTGAAATCAAGATAGAGGATGTCTACAGCTTGGCCCCCGTCTACTGTCTTAGCGACACAGTCAAAGTCATCAATCAGATTTGTTTGACATGATCTCCCCCCCCCCCCAATGAACCCATGCTTCCTCAGATCCTGGAGACCATGTTCCTCTAGATATTCCACCAACCTTTCCTTTAGTATGGTCTCCATGAGCTTGCCTACAATGGAGGTCGGACTGACTAGTCTGTAATTCCCTGGATCATCCTTGGGACCGGTTTTGCTTGGTAATGCTTGGTAAAGATGTGGACAGAACTCCAAGTACCTGCTGCACAAATTTCTGCAGCCAAGACATTCCTGAAGCATGCAGCTGAATCAGCCATGCCCCTGGTAGAATGGCCCTTTGACATCTCCAGAAAGTTCTTTGCCATACTTCCTGTAAAAGAATGTAATACAGTTCACCAATCACTTGGACAAACACTGCATAGAAACAGGAGTACCCTCTTCCCCAGGGGCGAAAGAAATAAACTGTTTGGACTTCCTGCAGTCCTTTATATGATGTGTATAATAACGTAAAATTCTAATCACATCTAAAGCGTGGAACAATGCTTCACCTGGATTGGCATGTTCTGGAAAATAAACAGGCAGGTGGCTAGATTAGCTCAGTGTAAACTCAGACACCACCTTAGGAACAAACTTAGGCTTAGTACCCAAAGACACCCGCTTTGTGGAAAACCAAAAACCAAATAAGGTTGCTCAGACATGGGCACCTTTAGCTCAGAAATCCTTCACGCAGAAGTAATGGCAACTAAAGATAATGCTTTCCACTACAGAAAACGCAACTTGTAAGTTGCAGCAGGCTCAAAATAAGTTTTTCCAACACACAATCCAAGTTCCATGGAAGGATGGGATTGTGGATAGGAGGCTTCAGGTAAAGGATTACCTCTCAGAAATGTATGCGACACCTCTAGCTGTGCCACCATACGACCATCAACAGGCACAAGGAAGGCAGAGATGGCAGATGTGCACCTTAAGAGAGGAGTACCTCAGACCGGAATCAAAGAAGGACAACAGGTACTCCAAAAATTCCTGCACCCTGGTAGACCCCGCAGATCCACCCTAATCAGACAATCCAGTTACTCTCACTGCCTTCCAAAAATCTGAAATTCCCTTCCCCTCAAATTTTCAGGAAAAACACTCAACCACCACCTCTCTCCTACAGCTCACAGACTCCATCCACAATGACCAAATTACCTCTGCCACTTTTGTCGACCAGGCCAAGGCCTTCTACACAGTCTCACTCCCTTCTCCTCGACTCACTCCAGGCAGTTGGCCTGTCTCCCTCTGCCATAAACTGGTTTAAGGCCTACCTTATTGGCATTACCCAATCAGTTAAGATCTTGGACACAACTTCCCCTCCCCTCCCAATTAGCACTGGCATCCCCAGGGCTCTGTATTAGGGGCCCCTCCTGTTCTCCATCTTCTTAAACGACCTTCCCTCTGTTTGCTCCCCATCCTCCGCTATACATACTGTATGTATGCAGATTATACAGTCCTGTATGCATCTGGCTCCTTTCCTGCTGAGGTTACAACCAACTTACAGCAAGACTTCAACAAGGTTCAGCTCTGGTTTGCTAACCATCAACTTTTCTTCAACGCCAAGAAGACAAGTCTCTATGACCTTTGGCACTAGACAGAGACTCTCTAGGCATCCCTCCATACCCATTTTCCACACCCTTGAGGGGACTTTACTTGAGGACACATCCTCCTTCAGGTACTTAGGTGTTTGGTTGGACCAAAACCTAAACTTCTCTGGACATACTGACGCCATCCAGAAAAAAACTGTGCCCCAAGCTTGGTGCCCTGTTCAGGACCCATAGCTGCATCCCTCCTACAGCTAGGCGTGAACTTGTTCAGAAGATAATACTGCCCATTTTTGACTACTGTGACGCAGTATATGGTGCTGCCCCTAAGTCCTCCTTGGCCAGACTGGACACCCTCTTCCAGTTCCTTCTGACACTTTACCCTAGATGCACCCCCCTCGCACCCACCACTGTGATCCTTATCGTGCCCTATCCTTTCCCTCTCTTACATATAGGCGACTCTCCCACTGTGCTAAATTCACCTCCAAACACTGGTTGGGTGAGCTTCCATCCTCCCTCCTCCTCTATAACAACCCCCCCATCCTCTCATTCCCTTAGATCAACCGACTCCCGCACCCTGGTAGTCCACCACAGATCCACCCTAATCAGCCAATTACTCTCACCGCCTCCCCAAAAATTTGGAATTCCCTCCACCCTCAAATCTGGCACTCATACTCCGCCTACTCCATCAGCTCTGCCTTCAATAATTACCTTGCACCTAGCTGCTCTTGCAATGCCCCTCCCCAATTCCCTCCTCTAAGCCCTGGATAAACCCTACCCCTCTACCATCAGCTTCATTTTATCCTGTGTACCCACACACACCCAAATTTCTAGCTCACCTCCCCTTCACTCAAACTGCTTCCCCTTATTGGCCTCCCTTGATCTTTCACAGAATGTAAGGGATCAAAATGCTCCCATGAGCCCATGCATCCTGATGGACTACTGATCAGGCTCATTCCCTCCAAAGTTGCAAATTCTCTCCCTCTCAAAAGTTCAATTCTCCCTCTCCCATCAGTTTCTTAATCCCCATCTACTGACCTTACCCAACCCCGACAGGGTACCCCGCGTCCTGAAGGGTCCTCTCCCACAATCGACAGCGAGACTTTTTGTAGTCTCTTTCTTGGAAGATTTTGTGCCCTTAGAAGGGCCCTGCCCAAAGGTGGGAAGCGACTGGCACAAATCACGAAACACCCTCAAAATGGTGGTACCAAACATAAGTGGCATGAAGGCCGAAACAGAAGAGGCATGCTCCAGCAGCCTCTTCAAAGGCAGCAAGTTGCTAAGCAGACCCTGCAAGCAGCAGAGACCGCCCAATGGGCATCCTTTGAGCGAACAGAGGGATCCTGTGCATCGGGGTGCCCCAAGAGTAGCTAAGCATGCCAGTCTTCCAACATTGCTGGATGCAAAGTGCAACACAGGCCATACAGTTGGGGATCGTGTTAGTGGTCCAGACAGAAAATGCACGACGTGTGTTGACCCATCTGGGACATCTTCTGCCCGCAGTCACACTTCTTAAATCCCGGGGACTACTTTGAGCCATCCATAGCAGAGATGGGGATTGCTTAAAGACAAGAAGTTAGTTTTGCAAAAATTGCAATAGAACTGAAGCAAAGGGCCTACTCAGCACAACAGTGGTAAGGAGGGAAACTTCTTCTTCCGGTGGACAGGAAGATCTAATGTCCCGGGGGGGAGGGGGGCGGTGCTGAGGGAGTTACCATCCGGGTGGGTGGGGGGAGCCAGCTTGGAGAATTTCCGGCAAGCCTTTTAGGGGAAAGGACACTGCCAGAAGTGTGGCTAGCACATCATACCCACGTCCCTAGAAATTACTTTTCTTCTTCTCTGATCCTATTTTCTGTATGAAAAAAAAATACGAACATACGAAATTTGCCAGCAGATAAAGGCCTAGAGGTCTATCCAGTCTGCTCGAATGTGCAGCTAGCACCCCTTATTCTGCAGCTGACCCTCCCTTCCACCCTTCACCTTCATTAACCCTTCCCCTTGTCCTGTCCCATCCCCTTTTGAAGCAGTCCACTGTTCTACTGGATACCACTTCTGCAAGTAATGCATTCCACCCAGCCATCACCCTCTCTGTAAAAAGTGTCTCTCATCTCCCTCCTGAACCTTCCTCCTCCAGTCTCATATCATGGCCTCTGGTGGCCTCCCTCCTTACTTTTGAACAGCCCCTCTGTACCTGTCTTGTTTATTCCTTTCATGTATTTAAAGGTTTCAATCATGTCACCCCTGTCCCTCCTCTCCTCCAGTGAGTACATGTTCAACCCTTCAACCTCCTCTCAGATGATAAGTCCCCAGCCCCTTGATCATCTTTTGTTGCCCCGCGCTGCACCCTCCAGTAACTTAATGTCCCTCTTCAGATGCGGGTGCCAGTACTGCACGAGTACTCCAGGTGTGGTCTAACTAATGACCAATACAGTGGCAGAATCACCTCCTCCTCCGAGGATATACCTTGCACTACAACCCAGCATTTTGTTGGCCTTTTCAGCTGCCTTCCACATTATGCCGAGTTTTTCATTGACCCTGTAATGAGCACACCCAGATCCTTCTCCTCCTCTGTCTGGGCTAGCTGCACTCCCCAGCTGGTAACTCCTCCTCGGTTCTTCATCCCAAAATGCAGCACCTGCACTTTTTGGCATTAAACCCCAGTTGCCAGGTGTCTGACCAGGTTTCAAGCTTTGCCAGATCATCCTGCAACCCCTGCCATCCCCTAGGTCATCCACCACCGCTCCTACCTTGGTATCATCAGCAAACAGACTGATCTTGCTCTTGATGTCCCATGATATGTCTGCAATGAATATCCCAAACAACACTGGTCCCAACACGAGCCCTGTGGAGCACCGCCGTCACTGCCCTTGGGTGTGAGAGCTCCCCCACACCACCACCCTCTGTTGCCTTCCCTGACGCCAGTTTCCTACCCATCTCATCAGCACTGCACCGCCCCTGTGCCTACTAACTTCCTTCCCAGCCTTCCATGCAGCACAGAGTCGAATGCCTTACTGAAGTCCAGATACAGGACATCCACTGCATGGCCCTGTCCAGCTGCCTCAGTTACCCAGTCACAGAACTCCACCAGGTTGGTTTGGCAGGATCTGCCACGTATGAAGCCATGCTGTCTGCTGTCCTGTAGTCCTTTGGCCTCTAGGAGGCCACCAGCCTCCTTCCAGGATAGTCTCCATTAGCTTACCCACGATGGATGTGAGGCTCACTGGTCTGTAGTTCTCGGTTCATCCTTGGGGCCACTCTTGTGGAGGGCACCACATGAGCCATCCTCCAGTCCTGAGGTGCACACCCGAATGTAGTGAGGCATTAAATAGGTCTGCCAAAGGTCCTGCAAGGACCTCTGCCAGCTCCTTCAGTACCCTGGGGTGGATGCCATCTGGGCCTGGCGCCTTGTCCACCCTCAGTGCCTTCAAACCCTCTCGAACTCTGCCCTCCATGGTTTCCCCATCTGTCACCCCTTCCCCCCCGTTTCTGACATTTCTCCCACCTTGGGTGTCACCCTCTTCTCTTTAGTAAATACTGAGCAGAAGTACTCATTTAGTGCTTCTGCCTTATCGCACCCTGCTTCCACCCAACCCCCCTCCTTCCTAATCCTTACAGCTCCTCTTCTCCCTGATGTACTTAAAGAAGTCCTTCTCCCCCTTAATGCCTTGTACCAGCCTGAGTTCCGTAGATGCTTTGGCTCCCCTTACTGCCCTTGTCACCTCCTTCGATTCTGTCAAGTACTCCTCCCTGTCCTCCCCCCTCCCTGTTTTCTTGTACTTCCTAAAGGCAGCTCTTTTCTTCCTTACCGTTCCCATTACCTCCTTGCTCAACCAGCTCAGTTTCTTAGCCCTAGCCTTCTTGCTCTGGGCTTTGCAGAAGGTTTTGGTTGCCTCCACTATCCCCAGCTTTATGAGCTCCCATCTCTGGTTAGTGTCCATACTAGATTGAATTCTGGCCAGGTACCCTTTTACCACTTCCCCCATCCTCCCAAAGTCGGCCCTCCTGAAGTCCAGCACTCTTGTGCCAGATTCCACTCCTTCCTTGTCCATATCCAATGTGAGCCATACTGAGTGGTGGTCACTCCCTGACAGCGGTTCCGCCACTGTAAGTTCTCTCACAAAGTCCCCATTTGCCAGCACAAGGTCAAGGGTATTCCCTAACCTGGTTGGTTCACTGACCATTTGCAGCAGGAAGCTGTCCTGGAAGGCATCCAGCAGTACCTGCCCCTTCTGTTCTTGGTTGTTGGGGTACTCCAGTCCACTCCTGGCATGTTGAAGTCCCCCACAATCACCACACTACCCTTCTCGCAGGTCCTGTTGATCTGTCCCGCTAGTTCCCTGTCTAACTCCTCCGTCTGAGATGGTGGCCTGTACACCACTCCCATTCTAAGAATCCTATTCTTGGAATCCTGGATTTGCATCCAAAGTGACTCCGTACTACCCTCCTCCCTTACACACTTCAGTCCTTCCTTCACATATAGTGCCACCCCCCCCCTTTCCCAATCACCCTGTCCCTACGAAATAACCTGTACCCTGGTACAGACAGGTCCCAGTCATTGTATTGGGTGGCCCATGTTTCTGTAATGGCTGCAATGTCCACCTCTCTCTCTGCCATGAGAACCTGTAACTCTGCAGTTTTCCTCCCAAGGCTGCTAGCATTAAGGGTAACCACCTTCCACCCTTCCCCCCTCCCATCCTGCCCCTTTCCTAGCATCACCAATAGTACTTGCCATTTGTCCTTTGTCACTGTTATGGGGGGTTAGCTCATATGGTTTCCCAACCTGTGGTCTCTGCATATCTCTTCCCAATTGCCACCCCCACTCCTAGTTTAAATTCCCAACTTCTCTATGTACTCCTCCATCCTGTTTCAAGACTTCTTTCCTCCTCACTCAAGTGTAGTCTGTCCTTGGCATAGAGACTACTGTCCTCCCAGGTCCCTCCCCACCCCCAACAGCCCATACCCTTTAGCACAACACCAGGTTCTTAGCCATCCGTTAAATTCCTCTATTCTCAGCTTTCTTGTTGTGCTTGCCTTTGGCACGGAAGTATCTCTGAAAAGTTACTGATCTTCCTGCCCCTCACATAATTGTGCTAGTTCCTCAAACCTCCTCTGGACTATATCTACTGTCTTGTCAGCCAGGTCATTTGTCCCAAGATGTATAATTAAATGAGGCTTGTCCCTACCCCTTCTAGCATATTTCAGAACAGATTCTCCCACCCTTTCCGCTGTCATTCCTGGCATGGCCTCCACCCAAATGCGACTATGCCTCTCCCCCTTGCTACCCCCTGACTCCTCTTAGTACTGAGTCCCCAGCACTAAGATTCCACCCTCTTACTCCTGCTTGCTTCCATTCATCTCCATCTCTATTTCCAGCTCCTCTCTTCCTCCTGCACATTATTTCCCCTTTAACACCTGTTGCAATTCTCTGAGCAGAATTTCCCCTGCTCCAGTTTGGTCCAGGCATTTATCAATTACCCTCTAATTTCATCATTTCCTCCTCCACCTTCTTCCTCTCTAGCAGTGCACAACTATTTTCTGAGGCCCTTCACAAATGCCCACCCTTCTCTCTTCATAGTAACCTTCTCTCCTTTCCACTCCATGACTTTTGCCACTTCTTCACCTCCCTCACAAGTCCCTATCTCCTCCTTCCATTTGTCTTTTGTCTCCTGACCTGGTTTCCTGGCAATTGTTCTTCCTGGCCTGGGCCCTTTGTCTCTGCTTCCTTCTTCTGACCCTCTCCTCACCACTGTTGGCTTAAATCGCCCTCCCTCATCTCCCCTCTTCCTCCCTCCAGTATTGGGCTAAACCCACCCCAATCTGCCTTGCCTGTCTTAGTTCCTCCTGCAGACCCTCAATCTCCTTTCTAGTGTTTCTATGTGGTTGCACACTAAACATCCTCCCACACTCCAGGCAATTTTTAGAAAGATTGGTGCACCACAGTTGTTGCAGCCTACCACCCTACCCATTGCTATACGTTGCCTAGCGACCCCCCACCTTCAGATGCAGGATACCAAACACTCCCCCAGGTCTCCCCTCTTCCCCCACCTCCTTTGTTGTACACGTTTAGATATATTGAGCAACTGCTTTTTATATTCCTATCCACACTCAAAAAGAATCTTTAAGTAGCCATTGCACAACCTTCCTCAAACTCCTACTCCTCCTTTCCCCAATGCAATATCAATGCGAAGAAGTAATAATGAAAGCTCCTAGATATGCATTTAGTTCCCTTCCACTGTGATAGCAGTCACCTCTTCACTTGCTGCTGTTCCTTTCCTGGATGTCTGCTTCTGCTATGACAGGTACATATCCTTTGCCCGTTTGAGGAAGTGATGTCAGAACCCCTGGTATAAGGGAAATCATGGACCAGGGGTGGGTGGGATGAGGGGTTTGGAGGGGGTGGAACCAGCCCAAGTCTTCCAGAAACAATCAGGTAGCTGAGGCCTCTGGTCAGACCATTAGCACCCTTCCCCCACTCTGCACTAAAACTTTGCAGCTAGTGAAGCTAGCAACAATGAATCACAATTCTACTCAAAGCCCCCAAATAGGTTTGCTACCCAAAGAAACAGGACTCCAATTCAAACAGCTTCACCAACAACACATCAAAATAGGCTTGGAATTAGAAAACATAGGTCTCCAATTCAAATAAACAGATCCAGTTAAATCACACCAATTATATTTTAAAACAGAAGAAATAGGCCTCCACAAATGCAGCCTGCCACACAGTGAATCATCAAACAAATGAGCCCACTTATAGCTACCAAAACAGGTTTCAAAATTCCAACAGCCCCAAACAATACCCTGCTAGCCCCTTAGTAGTAAGAAAGGAAAGAAATAACCTTCTACCAAGTAGAATCCACAAGAAATAATGTAAAAACAAGAAGAAGAAACCACTGTACTGTAGATCTGATCCTGTCCCCCTTCTAGTTATCTGCCGGTCACCCAGTAGCAGTGCACTGTACTTTTGCACCTTCAATGTGGATTCAGGCACAAACTCGAGAGGTTGGTATTCGGGCAACCGGATGGGACAGATGCTGTCAATGGCAGTGCATCCCAAGAAGGGGAGGGTTTGCGTTTCAATGAGGGGAAAAGATACCTGCACACAAACTGGTCCTTCAAGACCCTGTGAGGGGACATGGGGTGGTGAGAGAGAATGGAGGAAGAACTAAAGAGGAAACAAACACCCTGGAAACGTGACAGACAGCTGAGGAGTCTTGAATGGACTAGTTTCTCTTGCAGTTTTGAGAGGGAGGGGAGGAGGGAGACTGGGCAGAAACTACCAGGGAAGGAGGGGTTACCCTCATCCCTTGCTATGTGGAATAACTATGGCCAGCTTCCAGGACTGAGGAATAGCACAGAGGGAGAAGTAAAGGTTGATCAGATGAGTAAGGGGAGCAGCAATGGCAGAAGCTGAGAGGTGGAGGAGTTCAGGGTCCAGCCTGTCAGGGCTGAACATAAACAGGTTGGGGAGGAGGGTTTCCTGGGTGGTGACGGGGGGATGGAAACCAGGGGTGGGTATGGGAGAAAGAGGGAGCGGGAGGTGGAGAATGGAGCAAGTAGTGGAGAAAAAGGGAGAGTGCAGATTGTGAAGAACTCACTGAAGTGAGAAGTAAATAGAGGGAGGGTCAGTCACAGGTGAACCATTAAATAAGATGACTGGAGGAATGGACCATGCAGGGGAGAGGGTACGAAAAGGGAGTGGATAACCTAACCAAATTTGGCTGGGGTGTTATTTTTCTGGAGGCTAGCCTTGAAGAAGTAAGATTTTGCAGCCGGGACTGCCATAGTTCAGTTGTTCCTCAGAACCCTGTAGAAGATAAGGTCAAGAATGGAGTGGAACAATTTGTGGCAGGCCCAGGCAAGATCACGGAACCTGCACAGCTTGATGATGGAGGTAGTCCAGGGGAGGAGGTGGCAAGTTTTGACTCTGGATTTCCTGAAAGGGGCGTGTCTGTTCCATACAGAGGAGAATATGGAGTGAAATAGAGTGAGGGTCACGTCAATATCAAAGGAAGAGAGGAAGGCTGAGCAGCCTACTGCAGCTAGGTCGCTCAATACAGCACTGATGTTTAGCAATCAGAGACACCTAGACTAGATGTATTTTGTGAGAAAGAGGGAAACGCCAGATAATTCTAACAGAGAACATCCAACACTGGTCGCTAAATAAATCCAGCAAATATACGTTCTGCAACAACATGGTGAGAGCAAGATGTAAGAACCCAGTCTAACAGAGTATGGTTAGTGAAGCGGGGACTGAGCCAAGTGGGTTCTGAAATGGTATGACAAAGTTTAAAGGACTCAGTCCGATGGATGGTACATTTGGAGGACAGGGAGAGCCACTTTATGTTGAAATCCCCAAGAAGGATGACTTCACCTGCACAGGCATTAGAGGAGATGGTGAGAGGGAGTCAATCAGGGAGAAGTATGAGAGTTTAGTAGAGGCGTAAAACACCCCAATGAAAATGGGTGCAGAGGAGGGGAAAGACAGCCTGACTAGGAGAAATTCTTGGGAGGAAGGTACCGCCTCCCTGATGGCCATAGTACAAGAGATGCACCGACTATGACTGGGCTGTTGTCCTCAGGTTTTTAGAGGGAAAAAATTAAAATTACATACCTACCTTAATTCTTGATCTTTCTGTGTATCTTCACTATTCATCACTACTGTAACCCTCCACAGCTAGGACCCTGCAGGAGACTTTCTATAGGCGGAGTCGAAACAGGGATGGCACCGCTCTTGAGGCCTACGTTATACGTGGCGCTCGCTAGTTGGCCGTTAACTGCCGTTGACTCTGCCCACAACCTCAGTTCTGAGACGCTGGGGAAAGAGAGTCCAAGAAATAGATAAAAGGAAAGGATATAAAAACCAAAAGGAGAAATAAATGAGAGAGAGACAGACCAGAATAAGAAAATAACAAAATTAAGGATTGGGAGGGGACCCAATCTCTGGAAAGGAGGAAGGATGGGAGGGGAAGGGAGGAGGAGGAGAGGAATACGGTCCCTGACTCTACGGACCTGGAGCCCAATTCTCAAAGCAGGGAGAAAACCGGACCGCCTAGTCCAACCAGTCTGCCCATTTAGAGAGGGAGAAGATTGCCAAGGAGGCAAAGCATGGCCAAGGCAACAACAAGGCTGTCAAGGAGTTAACAATGTTAGGACCAGAGATCCAGGCAGATAAGAGGCAAGTCCGGACAGTGGAAAATAAGCAGAAAGGAGGGAGAGGGGAGGTCTCAGTCCCCCCATCCCACCATCGAACAAGGGGACTGGGAGGCCGCTAAAAGCGAGGGAGAAGAGGAGACCTCCCCCCTCTATCCAAGACCCCAAAAGGGAAGCTCCTCCCTGTGTGTCTCCAGGGTCTCCTCCCTCTCTCCTGGCCACAAGGAAAAGAGAGAGAGGAGAGAGAGCTGAAACAACAGGGAGACATGGGGGGGGGCCTGAGGGGGAAGGTGGGCAGGATTTAGTGATGAATGGTGAAGATACACGGAAAGATCAAGAATTACGGTAGGTACGTAATTTTCATATCTTATCTGTGTCAATCTTCACCATTCATCACTAGTGGGTGAGTACCAAGCCCCCCCGAAGGGGGATCAATATGTCCCTAAGGGACTAAATCCCTTACCCTCCAGTGGGTAAGACACTGGAGGGGAGAACCTTTACGGGCCTGGAGAGGCCCGAGGTTGGTCCGGGTGAGATGGAGAACTCCCAGTGGGAGAGGGAAGGTGCCCAAAATCTGCCGTCCCACCCAAGGGGAGAAAAGGTGGGTTCTCTGGTAGGCAGAGGAAATCACCCTATGCTGGGCCATCAGTGACAACTGGGATAAGAGAAGCCATGCTGTCTGCCTATTGCAGATCGCTGTCCCTACAATCCTGGAAGCCACCTCACTGGCGTCGTAAGATGCCCTTGCTTGGTGCCTTGCTAGCTCCAGGCCCTGAGCAGAGACGGTGATGGCCTGCCTGGTTTCCTCCATATCAGGCACTGAGGTTAGGAGTTGTCCCAACCTGAACCACAAGAAAAAATTACTCACCTTAGTAATTGTGTTTCTTCTAATAGAGTCTTGCTGTATTCTGACAATCTGCAGTTAGCGCCAGCCTTTAAACTGCCCCGGAGAGTAGAGGGTTAATTTTCTATGCAGTGCATAGAACGTTGAGCTCAAGCTCGGTTGAGGTCTCTGTCTGCAGCACTTTGAAACCCAACCGTCAGAGTCTTACGAGCAAACACTCACTGACTATGTGGAAACTGTAAAATTTTTAACTAGCCAACTGGCAACAAAAGATTTTGGATTCCCAAAGGAAGAAAAGTCAGGAAACCCAAAACCTATCCAAAATAAAGATTATAATATAAGCACCCAAGTAAAAAGGAGGGTGTGCTGAAGACACCCTTGGGGTGCAACACTGCACCTGCCCACCCACTTCCCAAAAACAGGTTCTGAGAGGGGAGGCAGGGAGGTAGATCAGAATACAGCAAGACTCCATTAGAAGAAATACAATTACTAAGGTGAGTAATTTTTTCTTCAAACAACATGAAGTCTTGCTGTATTCTGACAACCTGCAGACTACCAAGCAGTACCTCCATGGAGGAGGGACAGAACCTACTTTGGGAATAGGCTCTGAAGTACTGCTGTGCTAAACAGAGCATCACTCCTAGCCTGGATATCCAGAGAGTAATGCTTGGTAAAGGTATGGACTGTTTTCCAGGAGGCTGCTTGACAAATTTCTAACAGAAGGATATCCCTGGCAGCAGCCAGGGAAGCAGCTGTACCTCTTGTGGAATGAGCTCTCAGGCCTGAGGGTGGAATTTTTCCCAGTTTCTCATAGCAGAATTATATACAAGAGACAATCCACCTGGCAATAGTTCTCTTGGTGGCAGGTTTGCCCTTTCCCACTTCCCCATAAGTGAGGAACAACTGGAGGGAATCAAACCTGTGACCCTTGGTATGCTCTATGTAGTAGCTAAGGGCTCTTTTAACATCTAAACTGTGTAGCCTCCTCTCCCCTGAGGAAGAATGATCAGTGAAGAAAACAGGGAGAGACATGGACTGATTCAAATGGAAGTCTAAAGCCACTTTGGGCAAGAACCTCCTATTGGTTCTAAGGACCACTTTATCTCTATGGAAGGAGATAAAATCAGATTCCACTGACAGGGCTTGCAATTCACTGATACGTCTGGCAGAGGTAATGGCTACCAAAAACACAGTTTTCCAAGTCAAGTACTTAAGCTCTGCTGAGGACATAGGCTCAAATGGGGGTTGCATAAGTTGAGTAATGCAAACATTTAAGTCCCAGGCAGGGGCAGGATCCCTAAAGGGAGACTGGTATGAAGCAATCCCTTGAAAAACCTTACAGAATACAGGGTGAGATGACAGTGAGGAAGGCTTTCCCACTGACAGAAAAGCAGAAACAGCTGACAAGTGTACCTTGAGAGTAGCTGGTCTGAGGCCTAGACCATTAAGATGGACCATATAATCCAGAACTGTAGGCAATTCAGCAGTGTTTGGGGATACATGCTTCTTGGAACACCAAATGCTGAATCTTTACCATTTGGAGTCATAAGTCTTTCTGGTAGCAGGCTTTAGAGAGGCTTTGAGAATATCCAGAACCCCTTGGGAAAGATGCAAATCTGCATACTCTAGCTCTTCAAGAGCCATGCCTTGAGATTGAAGGACTGAAGATTGGGGTAACAAATCCTCCCCCAAGAGGAGGTTAACAGGTTGTAATTCCTGGGAAGAGACAGGGGAAGATGGACTGCTAGGGACAGTAAGAGGCGGTACCAGGGCTGCCAGGCCCAATCTGGAGCAATCAGAATCACTTTGCAGGGCTGTGATCTCACTTTGACCAACCATGAACAGTAGAGGGAAGGAAGGCATAGACAAATTTCCCTTCCCAGTTCAACATCAGAGCATCCAGAGGGACTAAGCCCAAGACTGGGGGTCTGCAACAAAACAGGGGAAGTTGGTGATTGTCTGGGGCTGCAAAGAGATCTATCTCTGGAGTGCCCCACCTTGAGAAAATCGCTTTTAACATCAGAGGGTCCAGGGACCATTCGTGATGGCCCTGGGAGATCCTGCTCAGTGCATCTGCTAGCACACTGTCCTTCCTTGGAAGGTGGACTGCTATCAGAGAGGTCTGCAGATAATAAGCCAGGGACCACAATTTCATGGCTTCCATGCACAAAGCAGTGGACCGAGTGCCTCCCTACTTCTTGATGTACCTCATGGTGGTGACGTTGTCTGTTCTGACCTGAACCACCTTGTTCTGCACTGACAGAGAAAGCTTGCAGGGCCAGAAAAACTGCCCTGAGTTCCAGGAGATTGATATGAAGAAGGGATTCCTGAGGGGACCACAGTCCCTGGGCTGTGAGAGCCCCCAGATGGGCTCCCCAGCCCAAAAGGGAAGCATCCATGGTAAGGACCACCAAATGAGACTGAGTAACAAATGGGACCCCTTGCCTTAAATTGTCCTGATCCTGCCACCATTGAAGAACTTGGATGAGTGTCAGAGTCACTGCAATCAGTTTGGTAAGAGGATTCTTCCTTTGGGACCAAAAGGCCCTCAGATGGAACTGAATGTCCCTCATCTGGAGACTTGCCCCTTGGACCACTGCTGCAGAAGCTGCCATGTGGCCCAAGAGTTGAAGGAAATGCCTTGCTGGTCAGTACACCCGAAGGCTGAAGGAAGAAGCCAGTTCTATAAGAACTCTTGCCCTTTCCAGGGGAAGAAAGGCTCTTGCTTTGACAGTATCTAGCTCTGCCCCTATAAAGGTAAGAAGCTGCACCGGTTCGAGAACTGACTTGGGGAGGTTAAGAAGAAATCCCAGGGAAGTGAGCACTTGCTGGGTCACTTGCAGGTCTGACTTGACTTGGTCTGGAGACTGACCCACTAGGAGCCAGTCGGACAGATATGGAAAAATAGAAATCTTTTGCCTTCTTAAAAAGGCAACTACTACTGCCAGGCACTTTGTGAAAACCCTTGGAGCTGATGTTAGACCAAAGGACATCGCTTTGAACTTGATAATGGCCTGAGGTCAACTTGAACCTGAGGTACTTTCTGTGGGAGCACCTGATAGGGATGTGAAAGTAGGCATCTTTGAGGTCTAGGGAGGCTAGCCAGTCCCACGGCCTTAGAGAGGGAAGAATTATTCTCAGAGTCACCATCTTGAACCTTGGTTTTAAAAGATGTTTGTTCAGGTATCTTAGATCTAGGATGGGTCGCCACTCCCGTCTTTTTTGGGGTAAGGAAGTACCTGGAGTACAGACCTTTGCCCCGGTGTAGGGTAGGAACTCTCTCTATGGCTCTTAAGGCCAGAAGAGATGAAACCTCTGCTTCTAGGGCAAGGGTTTCGGAGAGACCTGCAGGTGGAAAAGATCTGGCTCTCATCTTCGGAAATTCTTTGAAGCCGAGAACCAGACCCTGGCTTACTACTTCCAGGACCCACTTGTCTGAAGTAACAGACATCCAGTCCTGGACGAAGTAAGCCAGCCTGGCCCCCTACAGGAACAGGAGAGTCAACCCGGGCAGACCCATTAGGGTGTCTGCTTGGCAGGGGCTTTAGGCTGAGGAGTAGATGTAGCCCTGTTCCTCCCCCTTCTGCCTCTCCCTCTGAAGAACCCCCTCTGTGAAGAGGGAGAAGAGGCCTGTGCTTGGTAGAAAGGCCTATGAAAAGGCCTGCCCCTGCCCCTAGACTGCTGCCTTTGAGGAGTTGCCTGTCTCTCCTTGGCCTGAGCACTCGTATAAGTGGTCCTGTACTCATTCATTTTCTTCATGTAATTCTCTGTCTGCTCCCCAAACAGAGAATTACCCACCACAGGGAAATCCATGACCTTAGCCTGGGTATCTTGTGAGAGGCTAGTACATTTGAGCCAAGCCATCCTCCGAAGAGCCACAGATGTAGCCATGACTCTTGATGACACATCATTGGATTCCACAGCAGCATGAAATTGTACCTTTGATGCCTCAATCCCATCAGTAGCCACCTCCTCCAGCTCCTTGGCCAGCTGGGGAGGCCTGTTTAGCCAGTGCCAGTACAGTGTCCCACCTGGACTTCTGGTACCTGGCCCTATAGGCCATATAGTTAGCCTGCCTGAGTCCCAAGGAAGATGCCATGTACTGTTTCAGCCATGGCATCCATCTTCCTGGAGTCTTTGTCTGGGGTGTGTGAAGCCAAGGGAATATTTGCCTTGTCACAGGCTGCAATCTGCACTACCCCAACATGGTTGCATTGCTGGTATAAAAACTCCATATCCGAGCCTGATAAGGTGTACCTCTTGTCCATCCTTCTGTTAACAGGAGGTACAGAATTAGGAGACTTTAGGATTTTTTGTGTCTGCTTCCCAAAGGACTTATGAAGGGGAATAGACAGTCTCCTGGACTCTGGGATGTCCATCATTTTTTTTTTTTTAATACTTCTTTATTATTTTTTAGATGTATATCATGGATTATGCATACCATTACATCTTTCATGTCTTACAGTAATTGACAGTTTCTCTTTTGTTTGTACAATTATAGCACAATCACACTTTTACAAAATATCATATCATCTGATCTTTCAGGTTCAGGTTACATCTATGTAAGTCCTTTAGACAAGCTGTTATTATCTAGAGAACAAATGAAAACAATAAAACAGAAAGAAAAGGAAAAAGAAAAAAAAAAAACCAAAGTAAACTTATTTAACCGAACTCTAAGCCACCAGCACTCTTACCCTTTTTTACACTCTATTTACGTTTATATTTACAATGTTAGTTTATATTGCATTCTTTTGTTTCAGTTGATAGGAGTGGTTCATCTCTTATTTACAGTACCTTAAGCTGATTCAATCTTCACTTTACTTCATGCTCATAGTATTTATTTTGTTCTAAGTAGAGATCTCTCTTATGTACCCTTACATATTTTTTTTCCCTCTATCTTTTAGTTATCTGGGAGGATAAGTAATTCACATCTGTTCCATATGTTATTAAATTGTTCTTTTCTTTGGTTAATTGCCCATGTTATTTTCTCTATTAATTGTATTTGTTGTACAATCTCTAGCCAGTCTGTTCCCTCTGGAGGGGCCTCTTGCAGCCATTTTCTTGTTATGGCTTTCAGTGCCACTGCTGTCAATACATTCCAGAGGTGTATTTCGTCTCGCCCCTTCATTTCTCTGGGATACAGTCCCATTACCAAGTGTTCAGAACTTAATTCTGTATGAAACATAAATATTATCTTTAATTTGGCTATCTCATGATCCCAAAAAGGTCTCAACTTGGGGCAGTGCCAAAAGACATGTGCCAATGTAGATCTATCTACTCCGCATCTCCTCCAACAGGCTGCACTAGATCGCCTATCCCAGTGGGCCATTTGAATAGGAGTTAAAAAGTACCTAACTCTCACTTTCCAGCAAAACTGTCTCCAAGAGGGTGAGGAGGTAGTAGACCATGTATGTCTCCATAGTCTCTTCCATTCCCTCTCTGCGAGAGTGATGTCTAATTCTTTCTCCCACTTTATCATAATAGGTTTAGTGGAGACAGAATTTCCTGTATTATATACATTGCATAATAGGGTAATTGCTTTTTTACCATATAGTGAATTCAATATCACTCTAAATGGTATTTGTATCATTCCCAGTCCCTCTGTCTTAGATCCCTGTTCCTGTAGTTCTTTAATGTAATGTCTAAGTTGGTAGAACCTTAATCTAAGTGTGTCCACTCATACATACTTTGTACCTGTTCAAAAGATACAATCTGTGTACCCTGTATTAATTGATATGGTGATGTAATTCCCCCTGTTAGCTTGTTTTAGGAACCACTTATCCTGTGCTGCAGGCGGAAACCCTGGATCATATATCCACCAACGGAATAGCCATATAGCCTTTTGTATCTTTCCACCTCTAATACCCCTTCCCCATCCCTCCAAAACCGTCCTAATACCTGTGAAATATGTTTGGCAAGTAAATTTAATTCTGGGTTGGAAAATCATTGCTCTTAGTGGGGGAGTCAGTTTGATCCATAGTGTCTACTCTTTTCCACAGTGAGTCGTAGTTTTTGTTTCCCCAAAGCAGAGCTATTCTCATTTGAGATGCTATCCAGTACCCTGCTAAATCTGGAAAAGCTAGCCCTCCTTCCCTTTTCGGTAAATAAAATATTTTTCTCTTAATTCTGGGACATGTTTTTCCCCATGCAAAAGAGAGCAATAATTGTTGCCAGTTTGCCAACCTAAGTTGTGAGACCTCACAGGGGACACATTGAAATAAGTATAGGAATCGTGGTAGTGCGTTAATTTTCAAGACATGTACCTTGTCTCCAAACGATAAAGGTAAGAGTTTCCAGTGCAGGATATCTGCCTTTAATTGAGTAATCAAGGGTGGATAGTTTAAATTATATAATTCTCAGGAAGTCTTACCTACAACAATTCCCAGATATTTCATGCTGGAAAGTTCCCACTTCATGGGATATTGTTCCCTTATTGTTAAAGTAGGTATATGATGGAGACTCGGTGTCTCTGTCTTATCCTTATTTAGAATACAGCCTGAAATTGTTGAGAATCTGTCTAATTGCTTCATCAGCTGAGGCAAAGATTCTTCAGGTTTGGACATATAGACCAGAATATCATCGGCATACAGTGCCACTTTATTCTTCATATCTTTCATCTGTATCCCATGTATTTGATCATTCTACCTTATACTTTCCGAAAAAGGCTCAATGTACAGGGCAAAAAGTAATGGGGAGAGGGGGCACCCTTGTCTTGTTCCTCTTCCAAGAGCAAATCCCGTAGAAATATGTCCATTTGCTCTTACATATCCCATGGGACTTTTGTAGAGTTTAAATAAATTTTTAGTGAAGTCTTCCGGGATCCCAAACCCTGAAAGTGCCCTCTTCAGAAAAGACCATGAGACTTTATTAAAAGCCTTTTCAGCATCAAGACTCATTAGTAATGATGGAATTTTATAGTGGTTTATATGGTATACTATATGTAGAGTTCTTCTGTCTGCCTGGGACAAATCCTGTCTGATCCAAGTGGATCAAAGCAGGCAGGACTTCTTGAAATCTACGAGCAATCATAGATGTATATAGTCAATAGTCATTGTTCAATAGGGAAATGGGTCGATAAGCAGTGCATTTTGAGGGGTCCTTTCCGGGCTTGGGAATCACCAAGATGACAGCCTGTGCCCACGATGGTGGTGGTTCTCCCTTTCCACTAAATATTGCCTGCATAGTCTGGAACAAAAGGGGCTGTATCATTTCAGCAAAAGTTTTGTAAAACTCAGCTGCTAAGCCGTCACATCCAGGACATTTTCCAGTCTTTAATCTCCCTATCTCCCTTTTAAGCTCTTGGTATGTTAAGGGTTTAGTGAGTTGTAATTTTTGTTGTTCCGTAATTTTAGGGAGTGTTATTTTCCCCATAAATTCTTCGGTAAGATTATCTGGTACGAGGGGCTGGCTCCGTACAGCTCTGCATAATATTCTCTAAAGGTTTCTGATATATTCTTTACTTTCGTCACCCTCTGTCCCGTATGTGGATGCTGCAATTAACTAATTACTGCCTTCACTCTTTGCACTCTCAGTCTAGTTGCTAATAATTGTAATGATCGGGGACCCCTTCGTAAAATCTCTGCCTTAGAAAGCTCACTTTCTGTTCCACCTGGTAATCCAGAAGATTTCCCAGCTGTTTTTTAAAACCTAGTAATTCTTTATGTCCATCTTTTTTATATTATTGTTTTTGTTCATCTTCTATTACATTTATTTTCTTCTGAAGGTCTACTCTGGTCACTTCCCTCTCTCTTTTCTTTTTTGCTGATATTTCCATAAACTTTCCTCTCAAAATCGCCTTCACCATACCCATAATATGTTTGCTGCAATGTCTGGGGTATTATTCTCCTCTAGGTATTTCTCATACGCATCTTTTATAGCCTTCTGTACCTTCTCATCTTTGAGAAGTGATACATTAAGCCTCCAGATTGTATTTTTGCGTACGTCTCCTATGTCCATTGAAAGGAACACAGGAGCATGATCTGATAAGACCATGTCTCCAAACCAAGTTGAGTGCACACTTTGCATCTCTTCTTTATATATAAAAAAAATAATCTAACCTTGAATATGTCCTATGAGGATTTGAAAAAAAAGTACAGTTCCTCTTAGTTTTGTTAATCTGGCGCCATATGTCTATCATCCCCATTTCCATCAAAAGCTTGTTTAGTTGTTTGTCATTGCTGTTTATTTGTCTCAGTACCTTAGAAGTAGTGTCCAGTATAGGGTTAAGAGTGAGGTTGAAATTGCCCCCACATATCATAGTCCCCACCACCCAGGTCTGTAGCTGTTAAAAAACCTCTTTATAAATTTTATATTCAGAACTGGGGAATTACTGAAATCAAGGTAATCCTCTGTCCCCTGTATAGTCCCTTTAGTGCTACAAACTTGCCCTCTTTATCAATCCAAGCGTCTTCTTTTTGGAAATGAGCCCCCTTCGAAATGAATATTGCCATTCCTCTCCTCCTTCTCTTCCCATATGTGGAGGCATATACCCCCTCAAACCCCATCTTGGACAACTTCTCATGTTCGTTTTTCGAGAGATATGTCTCTCCTGCATAAGCGTAAAGTCTGCTTTTGCTTTTTTAATATATATGTCACAATTTTGCTTCTCTTAACTGGGTTAGTTAACCCATGTACATTATAAGAAGAGATTAATTTGTTCTTATTCATTTTGGTATGTTAAGAGAAGTCGTTCCATTTTCTGAGTGATCCACTTTCCCAAAACTGATCCATTAATTTCTATTAATGGTCGAATAGTTTCATCTTTCTCACATTTGGTGGCTATTAACATGTAAACCAACAAAACTTTAACATAACAATCGTATATAATTCTAGTAGCCAACTAGGCCATTTAGAATTTTAAACTGTTTAGTAACTCCCAAGGTAGGAAACCCTGTTTTCTGGATTTCTGTGCTTAGTGATAGCCCCTCTCCACTTTCCCTCCAAGGGGTGTCACTAAGTAGGGGTATGAATATTCTTTCCTCTAACTGAGGTTCTCTCCCCCAAAGCCACTCGTTCTCACTGTAATCGGCTTGTGTAAATCATATTCTGTCACTGACCTTATATTGCTCTTAAAGCTATCACTCTCTCCTTTTGGGCTCCCCACACCCCCCAACCCTAATATTTGGTACAATAAATTCCATGTACAAATTTCCCATCATATATATTTGTATTTCCCACATTTCATCCCATTGTTCTTTTCCCCATTGTCTCTGACAACGAGACCGTGCTCTGCATAGGTGGAATTTACAGTCCACAGACTGGTAGTCTCCCTTATATTTATTTGAAAGAGTACTTTATTTCTCATTGTATTAAAGAGGATACCATCTCTTGACAGTAAGTCTCATAAGTCTCCATAATTTGACCACTCATGTTGTATTTTTACTTCCACTTCTACCATTTCAGGGTCTAGAGTCTCTGCATTTCTTTCATCCCGAGATCAAGGCCTCGCACAGCCGCTCGAGCATAAGCTCAATATGAGGCCTATCACTGGGGAACGATTTTACTAAGTACCTGAAGACTCTGGACTACAGTCACCCTTCTTCCTCCATGGGAATAGAGGATTCCTCTTTCTTTTCCGCATGCTGAATCAACGCCACTACACATCTCGCTGCCTCCCTTGCATTCAGTCATGTGTTATTCTTGTTGCGCTGATATGCCACCACCTGCCAGTCTGGATGGAAACATTGTCCTATGGATTTTCTTTCCTGTGGTAGGTCTGGGACTCGTATGCCTCTTTTCATCAAATCTTGTTTCGCCTCCTGAGCAGATCCGTATAAAACAGCTCCAGTGTCCCACATAACTCTAAGGCATGCAGGAAATGGGGTCTGAAATTTAACGTTTTGTTCTTTGAGCACTTTTAAGATAGGTGCATATCTTTGTCTAGCATTCTGCATCTCTGGTGGATAGTCATGATCAAGGGTAAGTTTAGAATCTAAATACTTCAGGTTTTTTTGAGACCAGGCTCGGCGTAATATATCTTCTTTCACTTTGTAACTAGCACATTTGATCACTATTGATCTGGGTCAAGCCTCTGGATCAGTCGTCTTTTTCACCAAGGATCTGTGAGCCCTCTCAATTCTTAAACTATATCCAGTGGGAGGATTCAGTACATCAGTGAGTAGATTTTCCATAAATTCTGCCATTGGATATGTCTCTGCTCCTTCTTTCAGCCCATAGACTCTCAAATTATCTCTCCGAGATCTGCTTTCTAAGTTCAATGTTTTGGCATGTAATTCTGCAGTTTGATGGAGAAGCAGGTCCTATCACTTTACTTAACTGCTACGTGTGGTCTTCTGTATTTGCAACTCGTTCCTCTAGTGTATCCATTCGAGCTTCTACTTTAGTGAGTTTATCAGATAAGTTTTTAAATTCTTTACGATGTTCCTTTCTGGATCCTTGTATCTCATTTAGGAGAGTTTCAAATCGGTTATGCGATAACTGTTCTAATTCCCCATCTGTCTCCTGTTCTGAGCCTCTGGTGCTGGATGAAGATCTACTTCTATCTCGCAGCCCTCGGGCCCTATTTGCACGGTCTTCATCTCCAAACAATACGTTTTTTCCGGGATTATTTTCAAACCTCTCCTACCTTTACGGCCTCCGTTTGACATTTTCTCTGTTTCGGTCTTGGTTTGAGCGTTTTACAAAGGGATTTATGTAGTTTATAGAGTCGGGTGGTGGAGAGCCGTTTTTCTCAAGTCTCTACAGCTCCGTGCCGGAACCGGAAGTCGGTATGTCCATCATTTCAACAAAATTAGGCTCCTCTTGATCCTCCACAGCCTCCTCCATAGGAAACTGGAGGGTTTCAGCCACTTTTCTGTAAAACAGATAGTGGGGAAGGGACTCAGAGAGCCTAGAAGGGTAAACACCAGAAGGTCTGTCTGGGGAGATGTCCGGTTCCACAGGCACATCCAGACTTTCACCTTCATCTTCAAAATCCCCCTTCTCCTCAAACTCCGGTTCATAAAAGTCTTCAGGGGTATAATCTTGAACCGGGGGAATCGACGGAACCGAACTCCTGATCGGTCAGAACCGGACAAAGCAATTCATCAATCCGAATCGCTCTATTTCCTCGGTGGTCAGAACATGAACCTCTGGATCTGAACCGGTCGATTTCTCTTTGCGTTTTCTTTTTTGTAGGAACCAATCCCTAAGGATCGGCTCTCCTCTTGCCCAAAGAAGTATCGCCCTGGTCAGAGGGCACTACTCCTGGTTTGGTCGGAACCGAACCGGGCTGGCCATCTAGGTCAGCGGACTTCTTGGCTTCCTTTGCCCTAAGTCTACCTAATCTTTTTTCCAGGGTAGACTTAGGAAAGTTTTTTTTACATATTTGGCGGTCTGTATTGAGGTGGTCAAACCCCAGACAATAAACATAGGTGGTGTGGGGATCGGCCTTAGCAAAGACCTCTCCACATTCACTTCAGTGTTGAAACCCAGGGGGCCCGTTTTTTTTCTTGGGTTTCTCAGACATGGCCAACCTAACCAAACTTACCCTTTTTTTGGCAACCGCCAGGCAAGACTCCCTTATTGGTTCCTAACCGTGTTACGGGTATCGGAAAAAACTCTGAAACAGGTTTTTTTTTAAAAACTGATAAGGACTGGTAACCACACATTAAAGAAAGAACACATGAATTCAATATAAAGGATCGGTTCAGCCGAACCGATCGAAATACAAGTTTACAATTTCCACAATAAACAGAGAAACTTTCCAAGTACTCATGGTACCACAGACGGAGCCTGAAATGACAATGCGGAAATAAATTCAGAATAAAACCGACAACTTTTACTGACTTTGAACCGAGCAGAAAGAGAAATCTCTGGAGCGACTGTTCAGTGAGGCGGAGTAAAGAATCTGACGGTTGGGTTTCAAAGTGCTACAGACAGAGACCTCAACAGAGCTCGAGCTCAACGTTCTATACACTGCATAGAAAATTAACCCTCTACTCTCCAGGGCAGTTTAAAGGCTGGAGCTAACTGCAGATTGTCAGAATACATGGTGTTTGAAGAACCCATAATAGGAAGCACGGTGTGTCTGATGAGAAGGAATGGAAAGAAGAACCCTTGCCAAGCAGAAGGTCCTCCTCCCCCAGAAGTCAAAATCCGCAGAGTTAGAGTCTGGGGGCCAGTCATGGTGAGGGGTGCGAAGCCCAGAAGGAGTGTCCAGCTGTGACAGACCCAAAGAGGGTGAGGCATGTTTCCTGGACACTCCGGGGGAGTGCAATACCGATGACGCAGATCCCTTGGGGCTGGAACGGTGGAGAAAGGATGCTGACAGAGCTGAAGTCATGCTTCCCAGAAGGGGACAGGCCAGGCAGGAACCACCAGGTTGGCTGCACTGTATTCACCCAGGAAGGTGCGCATCACTTGGCTGGGATTGCCTTCAGGGGATGGGGTAGGATGGAGCTCATCCAGCATCCTTGCGTGGAAGTGCTGATATGCTGTGAGATCAGATGCTGGGGAGATGTGGACAGAAGGTTCCACTCCCCCAATTAGGGGGATGAGGAGGCCGACTAGTCCGGTGATTCAGGGTCAGGCTGCATGGGAGCACGGTGGAACACCTGCTGGTCCATGGCCCTAAGGTAAGAGGGAAAATGCGCAGCTGAACCCCTGAATTGCTCCCAGGTCAGAGGTCCCGTAGGACCCGGACTGCCTGGGAGAGAAGGAGATGGAGACAGAGGTACGGGGTCCAAACTCCTAGCAGGAGGAGTGCATCCTCTGCCCGGGCAGTGGGGCCTAGTGGAGAATCCCAACAGTGAGGGAGACCTGGAGATCCCAGCACCTAGCAACCATTCAACTGGGTCGGAACGGCTGGAGCTGTGCCCGAAAGAAGAATTCCCCCTATGAGGCAACTGGGACTGTGTGAACCCAGAAGGACGGTCCCCCAACTTCCAAAGCAGAGGTTCCTCTCGAGGAGTGAAAAAGGGAATGGTGAGGATCCGCACTACGGCTCCTCCCCGAACCCAGGTGGGTCCCAGGGAGGGGCCACTGCACCCTAGGCCCCTCGACCCCTCAGTCTCTGTAAGAGCCCTCTTCCTCGATACCACTAGTCTAGGCAACTGGCAATGCCAGGCGGACTCCGAAGAGTCTATCCAGGGAGCAGCACCCTCCCCTCCTGGGGTGCCCTGGGCTGTCCCAAACTTGGACGGTCCAGGCACACAAAGGAAGTGGGTGCTCCAGCTAAAGGGGGCAGACAACCCAACCACTCCGGGCAGCGTCACTGCAGACACCTGGACCACTGCTGGCTGGTCGGTCAGTGCCACTGACCCCAGAATCAGCCGGTACTGTCTGACCCACAGAGGAAGGCCAAGTGGGAGTGGAAGTGGTGGACACACAGGGGTCAGAAGATTCCTAAGAATCTGGGAGCCAATCCGGATCAGACCCCCCCAAAGAAGTGGACAAAAAGGCCCGATGCCATCCCACTCTCCGATCCCTACCAGTTCCTAGACCCTAGAGCAGCTCCACCCCAGCCATGGCACCACACCCCCCCTCAGCACCGTGAACGGCACCAAAGTGAGAAGCGGCATCAGCCATGGCACCGCACAAGTTACCAGAGTCTAGGTCGACACTGACCGCAGCACCACCCTCCTCCCCGGTGCAGGGAACGGCACCGGAACCAGAGGTGGCGCCGCCCCCCTCTCTTGCGCCACGAACAGCACTGGAGTAAAAAGTGGCGCCGCTCCCCAGCACCGTGGGTGGCACCAAGACCAGAAACAGCCCCAATAACAGTGTCAACACCCCCCATGAGCCAGCCTGGTGGCGCCGTGGGTTGAGGCACTGGATGCCATGCAGACGACCCGAGTTCGGGAACGAGCTCGGGAGTCGGGGGTTGGCAGGGGAGGGAGATGGATAGAGCACCCGCTGGGCTACTCTCCTCTCCGGGTGGGAGGGCATGGGTTTTCCGGTGCTCTGGCGACCCCTGGTGGAGACCAGAGGGCACCACGAGCTGCTGGGCTGCACGTAAGAAGCGTGGCTAACACAGGCAGGGTTGCCGTGCGCCGCAGCATCAGACATGCACCATGCACGGGGGGGGGTCTCGGGCTTACACCACAAGAAATACCCCTCCAGCCCTGGATAGGCGATGGCCCTGCCAGAGCCACTGCCACATGCCCAACACTGGTTCCCTGCCACTGCCCCCTCGGTCTCCCCGAGTTGCAGTCCCCCGACTCGGGGAACTGTAACGAACTTGAAGATGATGGGGGAACACAGCGGAGCGGTAGAGCAAGTTGGTGAATAAAGTGGCCTGAGAGAGTTCCAGGCTGGAGAGCTACAAACAGAATATTTAAAAACAAACAAACAAACAAAAAAAACACCTTGCACAGCATCACAAACGGGCTCCGGGAGTGAAAGCGGTACCACCCAGGTCCCCAGCGCCACAAGCAGCACCGAAACCAACAGATGGCGTCAAGGACAGTGCCAGCCCGGGCCCATAGCACCCAAGACACGACACCAGGGAAGCCCTCATCTCTGAAGAGGCGACTGCCAAGGCTGTGCCTCCCGCCCGATCCTCGAGAGGGCCGGACTGGGCCTCCTGCACTGCAGAAGACGTCCCCGCCATGGCAGGCTAGATGAGGCAGAGGCCCCCTCCTCCACGGGCCGTATAGGACCAACAGGGGACCCGGAAGAAGGGTCAAGGGTCCTGGCTTTGGCCCAACTGCAAGCCTGTCCCCCGAAAGTCAGAGGCGCACGTCCGACTTTCAACGTGCGCAACTCGAGAACACAGCAGTCCATCGAGAAACAGACGTTGCAGTTGTCCATGCCGTGGCCCAGGACAAGGCAGGAGAGACAGCAGTTGTGATGGAATACTGGTGGCTGTAGGGACACCCGACGCATAGGAGGCCACCCCGCCTTTGATGACTTTTTGTCCCCAGGACAAGACATGACCGGTCGGTAAACAAATCAAAAACAGTTCTGAACATCGCTGAGAAGGAAAAAAGGAATAGTCTTACCGATAACAAGCAGTGGCGTCGAGCAGGGCAAAACAGAACCAAGATTAACAAAGTGTGCAATACTAGGCTGAAACACTAGGCCGCAACACGCTATGTGATCTTGCTTGAAGCTCCTCATGAGGTCCTTTCTCGATGGTGACAGAAGAAGAACTGAGGTTGTAATGGAGTCGATGGCAGTCAACGGCCAACCCACAAGCACCACAAAGAATGTCGGCCTCGAGGGCGGTGCCGTTCCTGGGTCGACTCCACCCATAGATAAAAAGATCATTCTCCCGCGGGGTCCTATCTACGGAAGGCTATACCCAGTAGTGGTGAATGGTGAAGATTGACTGCAGTGCCAAATCTGGCATCTGATCTGGACTGTACATCCAAGCAGTAGTCCTTTGTAAAGGTATGTACAGTCTTCTAAGCAGATGCTTTGCAAATGTCAAGCAAAGGTACTGTATGTCCCTCCAAGCAGCCACTGAGGCTGCAGTGCCCCTTGGTAGAGTGGGCCCTGAAACCTTGAGGTGGCTGTTTGCCAGTCTTACTGTAGCAGAACTGGATGCAAGAGACTATATAGAGAGAGGCAGTTCTCTCAGAGACTGGCCTGCCTTTGCCCACCTCACCATAGGTGAGGAACAGCTGGGGTATGTGAGGACCTGAGCTGCTTGGTGTGCTCTAGGTAGTAGGTCAGTGCCCTCGACATCCAGGCTGTGGAGCCTGCGCTCACCAGGAGTGGATCTGTCTGTGAAAAAGACAGGGAGTGTTATAGATTGGTTAAGATGAAATTCAGAGACCACTTTCGGAAGAAATTTCCAATTGGTCCTGAGAACTACTTTATCCCTGTGGGAAATGATGCAGTTAGGTTTATTTAAGAGTTTTACCAGGAAGGCATGCTGAGCAGGGTACCACTTGATTCCAGATGCCCCCTGGGGAAGGGGGGAGAGGGAGAATACAGAGGAAATACAAGTTTCTATACAGTCATAAACAAATTTGACAACAATATATACAAACAGCTTGCAGCTCTGATATCCTCCTGGCTGAACTGATAGCCAATAGGAATATTGTTTTCCAGGTGACATACTTTAGGTGTGCCGTAGCCATAGGTTCGAATGGAGCCTCCATCAACTTGGCTATATACATGTTCCCTAAATGGGGGTTGAAGATTCAGCAGGCCTTTGAAGACTTTTTTGAAAATGGGATGAGAAATTATAGATTTCTCCTTGCCTGCTGAAAGGGCTGCCAGGTGGACTTTCAGGGATGAGGCTCTAAGGCCTGATGCTTGCAGGTGAACCAGATAACCTACTATGGAAGACAGGCTAGGCTGCAGCGGTTCAATGTGCTTGTCCTTCCACCAGAGGGAAAACCTTTTCCATTTGGATAAGCATAGGTTTTCTTGGTGCTCGGTTTCTTTGCTAGTCTGAAGATGTTAAGGACTTGTTCTGAATATTGAGAGTTTGGGAACTCTAGCTCTTCAAGTATCAAGCTTTTGTGCTGGCCCGGTGCCACTGTGTGTTGAGGTGCTGGTTGCCACACCTCGCTCCACGCCGGCGACCTGGGTTCAAGAATGGACTCGGGTCGCCATGGGTCGGAGAGGGATTGAGCTTCTGTTGGACTGCTCTCCCTCTCCGGGGGAAGGAGTCTCCAGTGTCTGTGTGCTACTGGCCCCTAGCAGAGGTTGGGGGGTGGTACACCGCCACTGCATGTAGGGGGTGAGAGAGGGCAGGCGCCAGAGTGAGCACAGGCGGAGGCTGCTCCCCACCAGCGTCATGTGCGCCCCTCTCTCACTGAGGAAAAGCGGAAAAGATGGCATCCCAGTTCGTGGGGCGGCTTGATGGCTGGTCAGACGGCCCCAGCCGGGGCACGCCAGGACCTAATCCGACTTCCTGATGAAGCGAGGGAGTCTCCCACCACCCTGCCGTGGGGGGGGGGGGAGACAAGCAATGGAAGTTTGACAGCGAGGGTCCTATGTGAGCCGGGGTCTGGATGGTGGCTGGAAACAGGAAAAGCACGGACAAGGTAGCTGACCTGGGTGCTAGATAGGACAAAGCACACACACAAAAAACAAAAAAAAGATATAAAGCGTAAAAGGCAAAGAGACTATGTTGGGGTATGCTTTCACCGTCTCAGAGTGTCAGAAGACTGTGGGTTGAGGGCAAGCAAACAGGCCGTTTGGCTGACAGGGCAAAGAGCAGGGAGTACCATGGCTGCCTTGCCCAGTCCTGAGCAACCAAGATCATTGTTGCTGGCTGGTTTCTGAGCTTGAGGAGCACCATGAGAATCTGGGGAAAGGTGAGCAAGTTGTACAGGAACCTGCCTGTCCATAGAAACATAGAAGTTTGGGGGGACGTGGCCAGCAGCCGAGCTGAGAACAGCCATCTTTTTAATTTTTTTTTTTTGATTATTCTATTTGTCCGCTTCCCCGTGCTCGCTGGTCCTCCACCCTTCGGCTCCAAGCCCCCCAGCCCCACTGTCCGAGCCAGCCCTCCTCTGGTCCTCAGACAGCCGATCCCTGGGATATCCCGGCATATCCCTTCACGGGGCGGGTCCCCCTCCTCCGAGGGGGAAGGCACAGAGGGGAGAGGGACAGCCCCAGCACATACTTCTAGGGCTCGGGGATGCTATCAAGGAGCAGGAGGCCCTGGGAAGGCACCGGAGGCACTCAGGGAACAGAGAGCAGTCATCCGGCGGCCAGCGAGCGATATTCCTGGTTTTTCCTTGAGGCGCGTAGCGTCTGGACATCAAGGCAAGAGCCGACGTCTGCCACGCACCACCCAGCAATGACCCCGACTTGTTGCCCTACCCCTGGCCTCCACCAGCGGTCGCCCAACACCGGGTCGCAGCCCTCCCTTCCTCCCTGAAGACAACGAGCAGTCGTGGGGCGCTCAAGCTGTCTCCCTGGCTGGCCCTCCAGCGACCCGAGCCTAGATTCCTGAAACGGAGTCGCTGGCGTCTGGCAAAATCCAACCGCTGCACGTAGACAGCACAGCCATCTTTAACAGCTCTCTGGACGAGTGGGAGAAAAATATTAAAATTTGTATATTACCCTGAAGAAATAAGTCTTAGAAGTGTATTCAGATTAAAAAACAAGTTGCAAGCTTTCAATCAACAGAATTTTGAACGAGTGGATGCTGGCAAACAGTAGAAATGGTGTGAAGAAATCAAGGAAATAACAGCGTGGAAGGGGCCTGACCCAAAGAGGCTAAACCGGGCAGCAGTAAAGATCCCCACCAGGGTCCTGAGGAGCAAATGGGACCGCAGCCAACAAATGCAGCACTTCTGAAGGCTACACAAAGTCTGGACAAAAAGTTGGAAGACTACAATACAGAGTTGTGGCAAGTAAATACTAAAGTCGGAGCTCTCGCTGACGAGACGTTGGGGGCCAAGAAACATGCTGACAAGGCCCTTGCAGTGGCTTCAGGTCTCACAAAGGAAATGGCCTGCTACGGACATGCTTAGAGAATGTAGAGAATACAGTGCGCGCTAATAATATAGGCGTGCTTGGCAAGCTGAAGGGGCAAACCTGGTAACTTTTTTATATGAGTGGCTCAAATAAGTGTTGCAGTTTGAAACAGATTTTATGATTTTAAAAGCTTACAGGATAACACCTCATGGCAGTAAATGGGGATCAGCTACCTCGCACAATTATGGCGGGATTGCGAATGTCCACAGAACGAGACAGTATACTGCAGCAGGCGAAATCCCGGAGTCCAATTGTCTGGTAAGATCAGAGAGTACATTTCTTCCCAGACTTGAGTTACACTACAAAGATACGGTGCAAGAACTCTGATAGGGTACGAACGAGTTTCAGTAATTTGGGGGTTTACCACGTACTTCTAATGCCAGTCAGCCTCAGAACCGTCTATGGTGGCAAGACCCACCGGGTTTTCTGATGTGTCAGATGCTGCCAAACTTTTGGATAAAATCGAATAACTATTTGTTGTTCATGAAACAACTTTGGGCTCAGAAGGGGACTGAAATGCTAGACAAGGCTCTTGTTTAAATGACATGTTTGTGGGATAGACAGGGACATCTAAGAGGGAAGGCCTTCAATGTCTCTGTCTCTGATTTTTGTTATTGTCATTGTTCATACCTCAGAAAGTTTATGTTGGACTTAAAATATCTGTTGAAGTTGCAGATTAAAATGAGAGATGAGATAAAATGGCACTAAGCAGAGCTGATGATAATTGTATTTCCCGCTTGCTCTGCCTTCTGTGGGGCTTTTTAGCTTCATCATAATTCTCTGGTTAAAAACAGATTGCAAACTGATCAGTTTCGGGTGAGGTTTTGCCCATTTACCTACAAAAATGTAAATATAGATAGAATTAAGCAACTTTTATATTCATTTCACAAGCATGGTTGTCATCTGTATTCCTTTAAAAATAAGACTGCTATTTTCTTTTCTCCTACTATGGGTTTTGAAGCTGTGCAGGAGGTTGTAAGGCGATTAAATGAGTAATCGATGTTTGTGGTTGAGAAGTTTAACCCCATGAAAGGGGGCATGTTTGTGTTGAAACTATGCATGTTCTTCCTGCTCATGGCAGCAAAGGCTAAAAGTGAAATTATAATTATAGGAAATAGGTTTAAACAGACTCATTATGCTTTTCAAAAAAATGGATAAGACGCAACCCCCCAGGTGCTGTAACAAACAGGGGTGCTCTATTCCAGTACTACCGTGAAAATGCTGCTGAAATCCTACTAAATGTTAGAAATTAATTTTACGTGCCTGCCTGTTGGGAAAACAATGTGTAATGTATTATTATTATATAATTCAATAAAATACAAGTTTAAAAAAAAAAAAACATAAAAGTTGACGGCAGAAGGAGGCCACTAGGTTCATCTAGTCTGCCCATTTGTTGTAGACCTATTTTGACACTCTAGTTGCCCTCTGTAGTCAGGGCTCCCTTGTGTCTATCCCATGCATTCTTGAAAAACGTTTCTTCCAGGAGATCCCTCAGTATGCCTGAGAGACAGGGCATCAACTGGCACAGAGCCCAGTGCCAGAGTCAAGCAACAGCAAAGGGGAATCTGATGACTGTGTTTGGAAGCTTAGAGGTATATCTCTGGAGTGCCCCACCTCCTGAAGACTAACCAGCACCTGCTTGTTTAGGGTCCACTCATGGTGACCCAGATTGATGTGGCTCAGAGTGTTTGACAGCACATTGTCCTTTCCTGCCAAGTGAATGGCAGTCAGTTGCATGTCCAGAGAGTAGGCTAGTGACCACTTTGCCTCTGTGCAGAGCTTTGAGGATCTTGTGCCCCCTTGCTTGTTGATGTAAAACAATGCAGTGGTGTTGTCTGTCCCAATTTGGACAGACTGCCTTTTTAGCTGGGGGCCAAGTGCTTTGATAGCCAAGATACACAGTTCTGAGTTTGGGGAGGTTTATGTGACAGTTGGACTCTCTGGGAGACCACACACCACTTATGGATTGGTCTGCCAGGTGTGCTTCCCACCCTAGGGGGGAGGGAGGCACCTGTAGTGAGCAGTCTGGAGGATTCCCTCTGTTGGAAGGGGATTCCTCCCCTGAGGTTGCACATGTCTTTCTACCAGTCCAGGGCTTGTAACAGAGTCCTTTGGACTGGAACTATCTTTGAAAGAGTCCCTTTTTTGGGACCAGTGAGCCCTCAGGTGGTACTGATCATCCTTCACTTGAAACCTGGCACTTGGAACTACAGCTGCTGTAGATACCTGTGGCTTATAAGATTGAGGAAGTGCCCGGATAGCCTTCGTTGGCAGAGGACAAACGGGTCTGCCAGGGCCTGAAGGTCCTCTATCATGTCTAGTGGAAGCAAGGCTTTCCCTTGCTGGGCATCCAGCTCTGCTCCAATGAATTCCAGCAGTTGAACTGGCTCCAAGTGGGACTTTTCTGTGTTGATCAGGAAGCCCAATGACTCCAGAGTGAGCTGTGTGAAGCAGAGTCTCTCTCTGGCCTTTTGGGGAGACTTGTCCACTATCAGCCAGTCATCCAGATGGGGAAAGACAGAGACCTCTTGTCTTCCAAGATGGGCTGCCACTACTGCTAGGCACTTTGTGAAAATTCTGGGAGCCGAGGAAAGGCCAAATGTTAGTGCTGCAAACTGGTAGTGGCCAGAGGGCAGTCTGAACCCGAGATACTTTCTGTGAGAGTGCCTAACTGGAATGTGAAAATTGGCTATCCTCCCTAGATCACAGAGATGCCTGTCTCCCTGCTGCAAGGAGGGGATCAGCACTGAGAGTGACCACCTTTAATTTGGGATTGACTAGGTGCTTGATGCTGAGATCTAGAATAGGCGTCCCTGTTTTTCTTTTGGGTGAGAAATTATCTTGAATAGAGGCCCTTTTCCCACTGGGAGAGGGGCACACTCTACTACATTTGCTAACAGTGGGCACAAAACCTGGGATAATAACTTCCTCCTCTGCCCCCTTCCCCGGGGCTTGTAGGAAGTTTTTTTTATTTTATTTAACAAATCGGAAAGACCTTTTAGCCAAGGGCTCTTTTACAGGGGTTCCACATCAAGTCACAAGAATAACAAATTACAATGGTTTCAGTAGGTAGTACAACATGAGGAAAGTAATTACATAAACAAAATAATAATAATATGGCAAGATAAATATTGAGTCAAGGCTCTAAGAGTTCATCTTCCTGTTCATGATCACCTCCCTCAAAGAAAAGACCCTGGCCTGGGTCAGGGTTAGTGGAAATAGGTGAGGAAGCAATAGCTGGAGCTCTAAAAAGATTGCCCACAGCTTAAAAAGTATGATATAGTTGCCAAGCCTTTGCCATTTCCTCAGCCGAGGGTATACTTTGTTGCTGCAATTGGAATCTCCCTTTGCTCTTCAACAGGAGGGGCAGTGGTATGTTTTTTTTCTTTTTCTATCTTTTTAGCAGGCACTGAATCAGGAACCTTGCTCAGAGTGTCTTTTTTGTTTGGCTTGGTCTGTATTTATTTATTTTTTGTATATTTTCTTTATGCACCCTACGGCCCGGGCATCCTTCCAAGGTACTCTCTCGGCAAGGCCTCTACTCCCTGCCTGATCCCATTGCTACCAGCTTCCTCCCCCGAAAATACAGGCAGGTCTAGCCCCCCGGATGAGCTTGCCCTCCCATGGCAGCCTGACTGAAATTAGAGGCCTACCTGAGTGTCGGGTTGCCTGTAGAGTCCCCTGGTGCGATGTGCCGGCGTTGGGATGTGGGCCTGCCCCTGGAGTCCCCATCATCTCCGCAGTGCTGTAGAGGGATTTTCTAGTTGTGTGTTTTTCCTCCAGGAGTGCAACGGTGCACTGACATTAGGGCGGCATGACACCGCAGACATCCGCCGCACTCCTCTCACTCATCAGCCTGAGCGTGTGTAGTGCATCCAGCTTCCACCGGGGCCACTACTTTGCCTGGCATGCCCTGGCTCCCTCCCCAAGGAGAGAAGAGCAGTCCACCGGACACTCAATCCTCTCCCTGCCCTGCTGACCCCCAAGCTTGTTCCTGAACTTGGGTCGCATGCCAGGTGTGGCATCCAGCGCCTCAGCCCTCAGCACCACCAGGCCATGGTCTGTATTATTTTTGTCAGACATATTCTCTAGGGGTTCCCTGGAGGACCTGTCTTTAGATTTATGGTGAGAGGAAGACCTCTCCTCTAAAGTTTTTTTTAGAGGGGGAGGCAGACTGAGAAGCCATTATTTCCAGCCTTTTGGCTCTTTACTTTACTGTTTTTCAGCAAAATTTAGTACACAGTTCACAATTAGTAGAAGTGTGACTTGAACCTAAACAGCTTAAACAAAGGTCATGGCAGTCTGCCTTGGCCAGAATTTTAAAACATTTAATACAATTTCTAAATCCTGTAGGTCCAGTCCTCTTATTGTGTCTATCTGACATGCCAGTCTCATCAGCAGACCTAAAAACGACTCTCAAAAGGGAAAAATTAAAACTTTGCAGTCGGTTCCCAAGAGCTATGGAACCTTGAGAATTGGTTCCTAAATAAAGAAAAACAACATAGAAAAGAGTGCGAAACTTGGTCCCTTAAAAATAAGGGAATGATAAGAAAATACAGGTTACTCACCTGTAACAGGAGTTCTAGGAGTGGTATATGTTGTTCATCCACACTTATTGGCAGGTTCCTTGCCGCTTTAAATCTTGCCATATCATCTTCAAACTGGCTCCTCCCACCCACGTGGTAAAACTCTCGGCTCCGCCCCATGACGCCAGATCCTAGCCCGCTGGAAGCCAGGTTGCACGTCGAAGCCAGGGAGGTCGGGTGGGTTGTGTGGATGAACAACATATATACCACACATAGAACTTCTGTTACAGGTGAGTAACCTGTATTTCTAGGGACGTGGATATGTTGTTCAATCCACACTTATTGGCAGACTCCTAGCAGTTCTCTGGCAGGAGGGAGGCAAGGCGCGCACCCCCTACTTAGGGAATAAGGACTGGAGAACCGAGGTCCCAAAAACCAGCATCCTGGCGTGACTCTAGGTCAATGTGGTAATGGGAAATGAAAGAGTCTGCTGACTTCCAGGAAGCAGCCCTGCAGATTTCCTGGGTAAGGACATCCCTAGAAGCAGCAACCGAATCAGCGGTATGGCGGGTAGATTGAGCTCTTATCCCTTCGGGAGGCTCCATGCACACCAACCTATAGCACAGACCTATGCAGGAGGTGACCCACCTGCCTATCATCCACTTGGCTGCAGGTCTGCCAGGTGCGGCTTCAGCATAGGTGACAAACAGCGGACGAACCCCTCCCCGAACTTCAGATGTCCACTCCTTATAATAAGATAGCGCTCTTCTAGGGTCCAAGGAATGGAGCCTATATTCGGCCTCCGAGGTGTGACTGGGGTAGAACACCGGCAGAGTCAACACCTGGTTAAGGTGAAACTCCGACACCACCTTCGGAAGGAATTTCGGGTGGGGGTGCAGGACAACCTTGTCCCTATGGAAGAGCAGATAAGGAGACTCGATGGAAAGCACCTGGAGCTCTCCCATCCTCCTGGCTGACGTAACAGCCACCAAGAAGGTGGTCTTCCATGACAGGTGGGAGATGTCACACCTGTGCATCGGTTTGAATGGCTTGCCCATGAGCTTAGCCAATACCAGCAGTAGAGCCCACGGAGGTGGAGGTTCTCGCACCGGAGGGGATATGTGATGAAGGCCTTTGAAAAAGAGCACCGACCAGCTTCTCCTGCGCCACTGACTGCTTTCCAGCCCGCGCCTGGTAAGCAGAGATGGCTGCCAGGTGCATCTTAAGGGTCGTCGACCGAAGCCCTAGCTGAGAAAGGGACCACAGGTAGTCCAGAATGCTAGCTAAGGAAGAGGAAGAAGGGTCCAACCCCTTGTCCTGACACCAAATGGAGAATCTCTTCCATTTGAAGGCATAGCATTTTCTGGTTGACTCCTTAGGGGTCGCCTCAACAACGTTGAGGACCTCGTCGGATAGACCCAAGGCCTGGAACTATAGCCGCTCAGGAACCAAGCCGTCAGGTGCAGGGATTGAAGGTCCGGGTAGAGAACCCTCCCCTTGTCGACTGAGAGCAGGTCCGGGTGGGCTGGAAGCCGCCTCGGGAGCTTGGAGCTGAGGCAGAGGAGATCTGGGTACCAGTACTGGCGGGGCCAGTCTGGGGCTACCAGAATCACCTGCGCCTTGTCCCTGTTCACCTTGAGAAGCACCTTGTGGGTCAAGGGAAATGGAGGGAAGGCGTAGAAGAGACCCAGGGTTCACGGCCTCGAGAAGGCATCCCCCTGTACCGAGCCCTGCTGAGGGGGGCAGGCATGAAACGGCCTCAGCTCCGCATTCTCCCTGGAGGCGAACAGGTCCACCTGAGGGGTGCCACACTGGGAGAACAGATCTTGCACTACCTCCGGCAGGAGAGACCACTCGTGAGATGCAGCGCCTATCCAGCTGAGGGCATCGGCCAGACTGCTGGAGGCTCCTGCCACATGGATGGTTAGGAGATCTGCCTCCAGGCTGATCACGAGAGACCAAGTGCAGAGAGCTTCCTTGCACAGAGGAAAGGAGTGCGTCCCGAGCTGTCGGTTGAGGCAGTACATGGTCGTGGTGGTGTCCGTCTGGACCTGGACCACTTGAGCCCGTACAAACAGAGCAAAGGTGGTGAGGGCTAGTCGGACTGCTCGAAGCTCCAGTAGGTTGATGTGGCATCAAGACTCCTGAGGGGACCAGAGGCCGTGGGCTCTGAGCTCCCCCAGATGGGCACCCCAACCCATCAGAGAGGCGTCAGTCGTCAGAGTGACTGTCAGCTCTGGGCGGACAAATGGGATACCCTCCTGCAGATGAGCTGGAATGAGCCTCCACTGTAGGCCGTTCCACATCTCCTGAGTCACCGTCACTGGCTGGTCCAGAGGACCGAGGCGCTGTGACCATTGGCAGGCCAGCCCCCATTGTAGGGGATGCATATGCCAGCGGGCCCAACGGATCACGCTGGTGCAGGCCGTCATGAGGCCCAGAAGGCGCAGGAAGTCCCAGGTAGGGCGCAATTGCCCAACCAGAAATGATTGGGGAAAGGAGAAAAGGACCTCGGCCCTGTCCGCCGGGAGCCAGGCTCTGGCTCGAAGAGAGTCGAGCTCTGCCCCGATTAACTGAATCACCTGTGATGGCACGAGTTCCGACTTGGCCTCGTTGATGAGGAGGCCAGTCTGAGAGCAGATCTGGAGGGCCAGATCCCTGGACTGCTCCACTACCAATCTGGAGGGGGCTGCAATCAGCCAGTCGTCCAGGTAAGGGTACACCCGGACCCCTCAGTGCCGCAGGAATGCTGTCACCACTGCCATGCATTTGGTGAAGACCCTGGGAGCTGGAGAGAGGCCGAAGGGCATGGCCCAGAACTAGTAAAGATCCCTCTGCTCGAAAGCGGAGGAATCGATGATGACACGGACGGATTGGGACATGAAAGAACGCGTCCTGAAGGTCCAGAGAACAGAACCACATGCCTGGCTCCAAGGATGGAATGATCTGAGCCAGAGTGACCATCCTGAAGGTGCGAGACCTGAGGAACTTGTTCAGGTCGTGTAGGTTGAGAATGGGGCACCAGCCCCCCATCCGTTTTGGGACCAGGAAGTACCTGGACACAAACCCTGGGTCTGGAGGGGGGTCTGCCACCTCGCTGATCATGTCCTTCTGGAGGAGCAAGGCAATGTCTGCTCGATGAGCCTACAGAGAGGCTGCGGAACCCGTAGCCCTCCGTGGGGCGACAGCTCGATGGGGGGGGGTTGGGACTGCTCAAATGCCAGAGGCAGACCTCTGCCTAACACTTCCAACACCCAGCGGTCCGTTGTGATAGCGGACCAGGCGGAAAAAAAGTGGCGGAGCCGTCCCCCCACGAGGGGAACCCAGGGAAGAGTGACGAGGTTGGGGGTAACACCCCTCAACCCACCACTGGGCAGGCTTGGAGGAAGGGCTGGCCGAGGAACTTCCTGGGCCTTTCCCTCCTGGCTTCCTGCTGGAGGAAGCAGTAGGCTTGGCTTTGTGGCGCCAAGCATGAGCCTGCTGGCCCTGATGCTCATGTTGCTGGGCCGGACGTGCCGCAGGGGCTGAAGGACGAAAGGGCTTAAGTTGCTGCTGGCGGCCTTTGTCCTTCTGGGCAGACGTGACCGAGTCCAAGGTGGAATTGGACTTCTCGATCCGCTGGAGATGACCCTCCACCCCGGGCCCGAATAAGTCGGTAACCAGGAAGGGAACGTCTGCCAGCTTGTGCTGGGTATCTGCCGTGAAGGTGGAGATCTGCAGCCAAGCTCTGCGGCGCATGGCCACTGCGGCCGCTACTGACCCGGCACACGAATCAGCAATGTCCAATGAAGTTTTGAGCTGCTGTTTAGCTACCGCCCTTCCCTGATCCCGCACCTGCTTGACTGTCGTCTGAAGGTCAGCCGGGAGATGAGGAATCGCCTCATCCAGGGAGCCCAAAAGGGCATGTGAAAACTGTGCCATCAGAACGGCCGAGCTAGCCTGACGAAGGCCTAGGGAGGAAGCAGCGTATACCTTCCGCCCTGAGTAGTCCAATTTCTTGGACTCCTTATCGGGCGGTTTGTCGACATCCCGAGCATTCCCAGAATGCCGGAAAACGCTATCGGTCACTAACCCCTCCGCAAAGGGGTGCTCCGAGAAACCGGAGAGTGAATGGTAGGAACCGCATACTTTCGAGCCATCCTGGCCGAAGGTGGGGAACAAGATGCTGGCTGCTGCCACAACTCCAGGCCGGGCCAACAATGGCTTCGGCCACAGGAAAGGCCTCCGTAGGGGAATCCCCTCAGTCCAGTATCTCTGTGAGGGGATACTTGGCCCGTTTTGAAACAGGTTCGAACTTCACCCCAGTGGACTGAGATGAGTCGAAGCATTCCCAAAAATGAGGATGGGCTCTCGTCCACCGACTGACCCCCTGCAGACTCCAGGTCGAGCGGCCTGGAAAACAAGGAGTCGTTGTCGTCAGACTCCGAGGAGTCTGTGAACAGCTGCTGAGCGCCTGAGCCACCCTCCACGTCTCGAGGTCGATCGGGAGTGAGGGTGACCGACAACCAATGGGGCAAGCCCTGACCCGACCGAGAATCCTTGGTCGGGGCCCCAGTCTTGGGCTGTGGAGGCGGAGGTTCCACCACAATGGGTGGAGCAGCCGGTTTTAGCAGAACAACCGGTGCCGATGGCGGTTCCTCGACTACTATGAGGGGTTGTTTCGGCCGCTCCAGTGACAGCCACTTAATGGCCAGAGAAGGCGACTGAGTCGGCTTGTTAGCGGACAGTAAGAGCTGCTGCCACATTAAGTCCTCGTAGTGCCGACGCAACTTGCACCAGAGCCTATCCTCCGAAGAGGACGAATGGTGACGCCACTATCCATGATGCCGAAAAAGAGACTGCCAACGTTGGTGGGATCAGCTGGACCTGGAAGAGGACCGAACCCTTTGGGGATTCCGAGGGTGGGTCTGAGAGGGGATGGGGGAAACCCGCTCCTCCTTCGGTACAGGGACCTTAACCAGGGACTCTGGCACAAGAGGCACAAGCAAGTCCTCGGTTTCCACCGGGGGATCTGGTGAAGTCGGGATGTCTGCATCTCCAGTCGACAAACCGTCTGACGGGTCGAGAAAAATCTCGACCACGTCGACGGGTGTCTCGGCCTGCTGACCTGATGGGGACACCGTGAAGCCAGTGGCCTTAGCCGCAACCTCACCCAAAGTAGAAAGTTGACGGTCCGGTGAAGGGGATCTCTCCCGCTCCCACGAACGTCGATGGTGGGACTTACCTTTTGATTCCTTCTTCTTGGACCAAATGGAATGTCCCGATGGTCCTCCTCTCTTGGTGGAGAGGGACTGACAAAGTTCTTTAAAAGAAGCTGTATAGGAAGAGCCCAAGGAGAGCAGGATAAATGCCGCGACCAAGGAGGAAGAAGAGGCGGCCTGGGCCGCTTCCTCCTCGAGGGCGATCATCTGCTCCAACTGTTCTGCGGAGCCCACCGCCGGACACCGCCCAACGGGCCTCCTTCGACTTGACCGGCTGGTACCGTTTCTCAGGGCGCCCCAAAAGTAGTCAAGCAACATGGTCCTCCAAGACCGAAGCCAAGAAGGAGCTGCACAATTCGCAAGCCTGCAAATCGTGGCCAAGCCCCAGGCAGTAGACGCACATGGAGTGCGGATCGGTCCAGGACATCTTCTGCCCACAGGGGCACCGACGAAAACCGGAGTCGATTTGTCCATCGCAGCCGAGAGGGAAGTCAAAGACCGTAGTCTTGTAAATTTTATAATTAGTTTCGGGTTAACCGAAGAGTGTGGATGCAGGCCTAAAACGCAGAGCGCTAAGGAGGGAAGGAAAATTTACTCACTTCAGTAATTATGTTTCTTCTATTGGAGTCTTGCTGTATTCTGACAAGTGCAGTTAGCCCCAGCCTTTAAACTGCCCTGGAGAACGAAGGGTTAAACTTTCTATGCAGAGCATAGAATGCTGAGCTCGAGCTCGACTGATGTCTCTGTCTGTTTCCCTTTGAAATCTAACTGTCAGATTCTTACGAGCAAAACCCTAATAGCTATTCTATGTGTAAATTGTAACTGGCAACAAAATGTTTTGGATCCCTAAAGGAAGACTCAAGTCAGGAAATCCAAAAACCAAACAAGTACAGTAATAAAACAACACCCAAACAAAAGAAGAGGGTGTAAAAGGAGCACCCCTGAGGTGCAACACTGCACCTGCCCACCCACTTCCCAAAACAAGGTTCTGAGAGGGGAGGCAGGGAAGGAGGTCAGAATACAGCAAGACTCCAATAGAAGAAACATAAATACTAAGGTGAGTGATTTTTTCTTCAAACAACTTGAAGTCTTCCTGTATTCTGACAAATGCAGACTACCAAGCAGTACCTCCATGGAGGAGGGACAGAACCTACTTTGGGAATAGGCTCTGAAGTATTGCTGTGCCAAATCGAGCATCACTCTTAGCCTGGATATCCAGAGAGTAATGCATGGTAAAGGTATGTACTGTTTTCCAGGTGGCTGCTTGACAAATTTCTAAGAGAGGGATATCCCTGGCAGCAGCCAGGGAAGCAGCTGTACCTCTTGTAGAGTGAGCCCTCAGGCCTGAGGGTGGAGTCTTTCCCAGTTTTTCATAGCAGAATTGTATACAAGACACAATTCACCTGGCAATAGTTCTCTTAGTGACATGTTTGCCCTTTCCCACTTCTCCATAAGTGAGGAACAACTGTAGGGAGTCAAACCTGTGACCCTTGGTACGCTCTATGTAGTAGCTAAGGGCTCTTTTAACATCTAAACTGTGTAGCCTCCTCTCTCCTGAGGAAGAATGATCAGTGAAGAAAACAGGAAGAGACACAGACTGATTCAAATGGAGGCCTGAAACCACTTTGGGCAAGAACTTTCTATTTGTTCTACAGACCACTTTATCCCTGTGAAAGGAGATAAAATCAGGTTCTACTGACAGGGCTTCCATTTCACTGATACGCCTGGCAGAGGTAATGGCTACCAAGAACACAGTTTTCCAAGTCAAGTACTTAAGCTCTGCTGAGGACATAGGCTCAAAAGGTGGTTGCATAAGTTGAGCAATGCAAACATTCAAATCCCAGGCAGGGGCAGGGTCTCTAAAAGGAGGATTGGTGTGAAGCAATCCTTTAAAAAATTTACAGAACACAGGATGAGATGATAGAGAGGAAGACTTCCCCACTGACAAAAAAGCAGAAACAGCTGACAAGTGTACCTTGAGAGTAGCTGGTCTGAGGCCTAGGCCATTAAGACAGACCATATAGTCCAGAACCGTAGCCAATTCAGCAGTATCTGGGAAAATATGCTTCTTGGAACACCAAATGCTGAATGTCTTCAATTTGGAGTTATAGGTCTTTCTGGTGGAGGGCTTACGAGCAGCTTTGAGAATATCCAGAACCCCCTTGGAAAGATGCAAATCTGCAGACTCTAACTCTTCAAGAGCCATGCCTTGAGATTGAGAGACTGAAGATTGGGGTACCAAATCCTCCCCTGAGAGGATGTTAACAGGTTGTAATTCCTGGGGAGAGACAGGGGAAGATGGACTGCTAGGGACAACAACAGGGGGTACCAAGGCTGTCTGGCCCAATCTGGAGCAATCAGAATCACTTTGCAAGGTTGAGACCTTATTTTGACTAAAACTTTGAACAGGAGTGGGAAAGGAGGTAAGGCATACAGAAATTTCCCTTCCCAATTCAGAATCAGAGCATCCAGGGAGACTGAACCCAAGACTGGGGGCCTGCAACAAAAGAGAGGAAGTTGGTGATTGTCTGGGGCTGCAAAGAGATCTATCTCTGGAGTGCTCCACCTTGAAAAAATCACTTTCAACACCTGAGGGTCCAGGGACCATTCGTGATGGCCCTGAGAGATCCTGCTCAGTGCATCTGCTAGCACACTGTCCTTTCCTGGAAGGTGAACTGCTATCAGAGAGGTCTGCATGGAATAAGCCAGGGACCACAATTTCATGGCTTCCGTGGACCGAGTGCCTCCCTGCTTACTGATGTACCACATGTTGGTGGTGGTGTCTGTTCTGACCTGAACCATCTTGTTCTGCACTGACTGAGAAAAAGCATTCAGGGCCAGAAAAACTGCCCTGCGCTCTAGGAGATTGATATGGAGAAGGGATTCTTAGGGGGAACATAGTCCCTGGGCAGTGAGGGCTCCCAGACGGGCTCCCCAGCCCAGAAGAGAAGCATCCATGGTAAGGACCACAGAATGAGACTGAGTGGCAAATGGGACCCCTTGTCGTAAATTGTCCTGATCCTTCCACCATTGAAGAGCCTGGATCAAGGTCAGAGTCTCTGGGATCAGTCTGGTAAGGGAATCCTTCCTCTGAGACCAAAAAGCCCTCAGATGGAACTGAATATCCCTCATCTGGAATCTTGCCCCTTGGACCACTGCTGTTGAAGAGAGCTGGATGAAATGCCTTGCTGGTCGAGATACCTGAAGGCTGAAGGAAGAGGCCAGTTCTATAAGAACCCTTGCCCTTTCCAGGGGAAGAAAGGCTCTTGCTCTGACTATGTCCAGATCTGTCCCTATAAAGGTAAGAAGCTGGACTGGCTCAAGAACTGACTTGGGAAGACTGAGAAGAAATCCTAGAGAAGTGAGCACTTGCTGGGTCACTTGCAGGTGAGACTGGACTTGGTCTGGAGACTGGCCCACTATTAGCGAATCGTCCAGATATGGAAAAATGGAAATCTTTTGCCTTCTTAGAAAGGCAACTACTACCAGGCATTTTGTGAAAACCCTTGGGGCTGAGGTTAGCCAAAGCGCATTGCTCTGAACTGATAGTGACCTGAGGGCAACTCGAACCTGAGGTACTTTCTGTGGGAGCACCTGATGGGAATGTGAAAGTAGGCATCTTTGAGGTTCAGGGAGGCTAGCCAGTCCCCTGGCCTTAGAGAGGGAAGGATTATTCCCAGAGTTACCATCTTGAACTTTGGTTTTAAAAGATGTTTGTTTAGGTATCTTAGGTCTAGGATGGGTCGCCATTCCCGTCTTTTTGGGGGTAAGGAAGTACCTGGAGTATAGCCCTTTGCCCCAGTGTAGGGTAGGTACTTTCTCTATGGCTCTTAAGGCCATCAGAGATGAAACCTCTGCCTCTAGGGCAAGGGTTTCCGAGAGATTTGCAGGTGGAAAAGATCTGGCTCTCATCTTTGGAAATTTTCTGAAGCTGAGAACCAGTCCCTGGCTTACTACTTCCAGGACCCACTTGTCTGATGTAATAGACATCCAGTCCTGGACAAAGTAAGCCAGCCTGCCCCCTATTGGAATAGGAGAGTCGACCCAGGCAGGCCCATCAGGGTGTCTGCCTGGCAGAGACCTTAGGCTGAGGAGTGGATGCAGCCCTGCTCATCCCCCGTCTGCCTCTCCCTCTGAAGAACCCCCTCTGTGAAAAAGAAGAAGAGGCCTGTGCTTGGTAAAAAGGCCTATGAAAAGGCCTGTCCCTGCCCCTAGACTGCTGCCTTTGACGAGTTGCCTGGCTCTCCTTGGCCTGAGCAGTCCTGTAGGTGGTCCTGTACTCATCCATTTTCTTCATGTAATTCTCTGTCTGCTCCCCAAACAGAGAATTACCCACTACAGGAAAATCCATGGCCTTAGCCTGGGTATCCTGCGAGAGGCTAGTACTTCTGAGCCAAGCCATTCTCCGAAGAGCCACATATGTATCCATGACTCTTGATGACACATGATTGGAGTCCACAGCAGCATGAAACTGAACTTTAGATGCCTCAATCCCATCCGCAGCCACCGCCTCCAGCTTCTTGGCTAGCTGGGAGGAGGCCTGTTTAGCCAGTGCCAGTACAGTGTCCCACCTGGACTTCTGGTACCTGGCTGTATATGCCATATAATTCACCTGTCTGAGTCCCAAGGAAGATGCCATGTACAGCTTTTTTGCTATGGCATCAATCGTCCTGGAGTCTTTGTCTGGGGGGTGTGAAGCCAAGGGAATGCTTGCCTTATCACAGGCAGCAGCCTGCACAACCCCAACATGGCTGCATTGCTGATATAAAAACTCTGTATCTGAGCCTGAGAGTGTATACCTCTTGTCCATTCTTCTGTCCACAGGAGGTATAGAATTGGGAGACTTCAGAATGTTTTGTGTCCGTTTCCCAACGGGCAAGATTTGTGGAGGGGAACAGACAGTCTCCTGGACTCAGGGATGTCCATCATTTCTACAAAATCAGGCTCCTCCTAATCCTCCATTGCCTCTTCCATAGGAAGTTGGAGGGTCTCAGCCACCTTTCTGTAGAACATAAAGTGGGAAGGGGACTCGGAAAGCCTAGGAGGGGATACACATGAAGGTCTGTGTGGGGAGATGTCTGGTTCCACAGGCACATCTAGACTTTCACCATCATCATCTTCAAACTCCCCTTCCTCCTCAAACTCCGGTTCATAAAATTCTTCAGCGGTATAATCGTGAACCGAGGGAACCGATCGAACCGAGTCCCTGCCAGAAGGTGCCGGATCGGTCAGAACCGGGCGAAGCGATTCCACAATCTGAATCATTCTAGCTATTTCTTCGGCGGTCGGAACATGGACTTCTGGATCTGAACCGGACTATTTTTCTTTTCGCTTTCTTTTAGTCAGAACCGACCCCTTGGAATCGGCTCTCCTTTTGCCCAAGAGGGCACTCCTCCTGGTTCAGTCGGAACTGAACCGGGCTGGCCATCCGGGTCAGCGGATTTCTCTGCCTCCTTTTCCCTCAGTCTACCTAATCTCTTTTCAAGGGTAGATTTGGGAAAATTTTTGCAAATTTGGCTGTCTGAATCGAGGTGTTCAAACCCCAGACAATAAACACAGGTGGTGTGGGGATTGGCCTTAGCAAAGACCTCCCCACACTCACAGCAGTGTTGAAACCCAGTGGGCCTGGTTTTTTTCTTGGGTTTCTCAGACATGGCCAACCTAACAAACTTACCCTTTTTTTGGCAACCGCCAGGCAAGACTCCCTTATCTGGTCCTAACCGTGTCACGGGTCTTGGAAAAAAAACATATCAAAACACGTTTTCTTTTTTTTAGAACCGATAAGGGCCGGTAACCACACATTAAAGTTAATACAAGAATTAAACAAATGATCAGTTCAGCCGAACCAATTCACACTTTTTACAAGTTCCACACAGAAAACACAGTACCGAACCTATCTAGTACTCACGGTACCACAGACAGAGACTGAACAGACTATGCGGAATAATTTTTCGGTTAGAAACCGACGAAAAACCGACACTTCAACCGACTTTCGAACCCAGCTGCAGGAGAAATCTCCGGAGCGACTGTTCAGTGAGGTGGAGTAAAGAATCTGACGGTTAGATTTCAAAGGGAAACAGACAGAGACATCAACCAAGCTCGAGCTCAGCATTCTATGCTCTGCATAGAAAGTTCAATCCTTTGTTCTCCGGGGCAGTTTAAAGGCTGGGGCTAACTGCACTTGTCAGAATACAGCAAGACTTCAAGTTGTTTGTACCTGAGCTTCCAAGATCTGGCGTCATGGGGCACAGCCAAGAGTTTTACCACCCGGGTGGGTGGGAGGAGCCAGCTTGAAGACCTTCCGGCAAGATTTAAAGCGGCAAGGAACCTGCCAATAAGTGTGTATTGAAAACATATCCACGTCCCTAGAACTACCGTTATTTAGTCAGAAAATAAAGCCGGGGTCAACCTTAACTTTTCATTGCACTAGCCAGCAGGACAAGTTGATTCAAAATTGCACTAGCCCGCAAATGATTGCACTAGCCCACAATTGTAAAGTTAAATTTTGATCACTTATGTAGGAAAAAATGCAAGCCAAGAAAATTCTCTAATTATTGCACATTTATCCTGCTCCCAGCAGAAAAAAAAGACAGCAATGCCATCACACACAGTATGCCCCCCATTGTTTTGTGCCGTTGCCTTCTCTCTTCCTCTTTCTGCACCCCTGAACCAGAGGATAACACAGCAGCAAATGTTCAGTCAAGCAGACCTAGCTCTGCACACATAATAAATGAAAATTACATACCTACCGTAATTATGATTTTTCTGTGTATCTTCACCATTCATCACCTTTGGGTACATGGCCGGAGGTCATGACCCTGCGGGACCTTTTTTTTTTTTTCGGTAGGCGAAGCCGACGCACCATCGGCGCCGCCCTCAAGGCTGACACACTGCGTGGCGCTTGCGGGTTAGCCGTTAGGCACTGTCAACTCCGTCTGCCTGCCAGTTCTGAGTCGCCGGAGAGGTAAGAGGAAGGGAGTGGAGGGTGGGACAAAGAAGTCCAAGGGACAGGAAAAAGGAAAAGATATAAAACTAAAAGAAGAAACAACGACTGAGAGGACAGAGAGAAATAAGTCTGAAACTAAAGGGATTGGAGGGGAGAAGGTTAAACACATCCCAGACCCTGGTCCGTCTCCAGACTATATAGGAACTGCAAGGAGTAGCCTAAGGCTTCTTGCCAGAATTCATGGCACAGAATGGCTGGCACAAACTCCATTTGAGCAGAATCGGCTATTCTGGAAGAAGGACAGGGCACAGAGAATTAACACCCTCACAAGGAAAGCTTTTGGTGAAAAAGGAAAAGGGGTTTTTTTTTTTTTTGGTAATAAAGGATAGTACAAAGGATAAGGAAAAATAAGATTGACAGGAACAAGGAGGAGGAGAGAATGGAGGGCAACTGCAAACTCCCACCCCACAGGGGTGGAGCTAACGCACTGGAGAAGGAGTGCCCACCATGCTGACCACTCTCCCCAGAACATTATCTACCTATGTGCCTCCGTTTACCCCACTCCTAACAAAGAAAGGAGGGGGGCGAGGTTGGGCACAGAAAGGGAGGTAGACCCAGAGACTGAGGCCCCAGGGGGATGGAGGGCGGGACTGTGATGAATGGTGAAGATACACAGAAAGATCATAATTATGGTAGGTACATAATTTTCATATCTTATCTGTGTCACTCTTCACCATTCATCACCTTTGAGTGAGTGCCGAGCTCCCCTTCCCGAAGGGGGTTTGCTTTTACACCCTAAGGGACAGAGTCCCGTAGCTCTCAGTGGGTGACACACTAAGAGGGAGAAGCTTCAGGGCCTGGAGAGGCCCGAGAGTGGGGAGAGTGAGACGGGGAGGAAGTTGTCCCAACAAACGCCGTCTTGCTCTACGGGAAAAAAAAGACAGGTTCTCTGGTGAGCGGAGTTAATCACCCTACGCTGGGGCAAGGTTGACAACCAGGAAAGATGCAGCCATGCCATCCGCCTAGTGCAGATCGCTGTCCCTATGACCCTGGTAGCTACCTCGTTGGCATCACAGGATGCCCTCGCTTGGTGCCTTGCTAGCTCCAGGCCATGCACAGAGTGCGCAATGGCTTATCTAGTTTTCTCCGTGTCAGGCAACGAGGCTAGGAGCTGGCCTAGCCTGGACCACAAGAACCTGTCATAGGCTGCATAGTGGGCCAAATGTGCAGAAATGGAAAGCAACAACCGTGCCGAGTAGAAAGCCCTCCTACTCCAGAAGTCAAAATCTGAGGAATCTTGATCTGGGGGCCGGTCACGGTGAAGGGCGCGAAGCCCATCGGGAGTGTCCAACTGCATCAATCTGGACTGCGGATGAGGCATGGAACCTGGAGACTCAAAAGAATACAGCTGGCAGAGATCCCTAGGGGCAGGAACTCCGGAGAAGGGCCTCTGACAGGAATGTAACGACGCCTCCCAAAAGGGAGCAGACCAGGGGGGCACCACAAGGGTGGCCTCACTGAAATCGCCTAGAAAGGCGTGCACAGTGTGTTCTGGTTTGCTTAAAGTGGCAGGGGTGAGGTGCAAGTCCTCCAACATCCTCACGAGGAAACGCTGATACTCAGCGAGATCAGCGTCTGGAGAGATGTGGACAGATGGCTCCTCTCTCCCAGAAGAGGGGGATGATGAGTTGGAGGGCACCGACTGCTCAGAGGGAGGCTGAAAAACCTGATTGTCCACTGCCCTGATGTAAGCTGGGAACCGAGCAGCCACAGCCCTGAACTGCTCCCAGGAGAGAGGCCTGCTAGGACCAAGGATGCCTAGGAGCGCAGGAGAATGTGGCAGAGGGATGGGGACAGAGCCAAGAAGAGATGTTGGCTGACCTCCACCTGGGCTAAGGAGCAGACCAAGAGCACCCGAAGAAGAAGAAGGTGCTCTGGAAGACTCCACAGCCGACAGCTGAACAACCATTTCGGTACTGCCTTGGCTGCGCCCAGAAGAATCCCCTCTAGGAGGATGACCAGGGCCGTATAGGTACAGAAGGATGGTCCCCTACCTCAAAAGAATGGGGCTCTCTCAAAGAGATTGAGGAGGAAGAGCAGAGATTCGCACTACGGCTTCTCCCAGAGCCCGGGTGGGCTCCAGAAAAAGGTCACTGTGCAGACCCCATGCCCCTCGACCCCTCGGAATCCGAGAGAGCCCTCCTCCTCGAGACGGCCAGCCTAGGTAGCCCGACAGCCTGGCCAGCACCGAAGGAGCTATCCAGGGCACAATGCCCCTCCCACAGATGCCTGATCGGCCCCAAGTGCTGGGTGATCCAGGCACCACAGGCGGGGTACCACTGCTGAGGGGTCAGTGAACCACAAGACTGGGCTGCAGAGCAGTGGCCTGCACCACAGCCAGCTGGACAGCACCCCTGACCCCAGTCTCAGGCAGTCAGGCCCCAACTCAGAAGCGGACTCCAGCATGACGAGACACTACATGGCTGCCCACCAGCAGTCAGCCCAAAGGTCAGACTGCTTCGTCCTGACTCAGAGCCCGACTCCGCCTCCGGAGAGGTAGAGGCAGAGGCTCTGTGCCAGACCACAGGAGGGCGCCTGCTGCCATCCTTGTCAAATGGGGTGCCAGAAACCGAGATCACGCCCGAGTCAGTGCCCCCCACAGCACCGCGAGCGGCATCCGCGGAGGACACGGCCCCAGCCCGAACAGCAGCCCCGGAGTCAGAACCAGTCATGGTGCCATCCGGACCCATGGCGCTGAGGCATAGACGGCGCCAATGACTGCTCTGACAGTGCCAGAGGTGCCGCCGACAGCGGATTCCAAAGCCCCCACAGCGTTGAGTCCCGAGTCGGACATGGCGCCATGCGCAACCTCAGTGCCGCAAACAGCGTTGAGGTGAGAAGAGGACAAAGACAGTGCTGCAGAGACTCCCATGGCGCCGCTAGCACTATCGGCACCGTGAATGGCGCCGACAGCAACCATGGGGCCGAGCAACAAACCGGCGCCGACGACGGCTCCGTCAGGGTCCACGGCGCCGAGGCAAGAAACAGCACCTACAGACTGTGTTGAGGACACCACCGACCCAGGACTTGCGAACCGCGGGTCCGACACCTGGGGAGCCTTCACCCCCGAAGGGACGATTGCCTTGGCAGCGCCTCCCACCTGCCCCCCCGAAAGGAGAGGGACGGGCCTCCTGCACCGTGGAAGGAGCCTCGTAGCGCCAGGCACTAGAAGCCGAGGCTCCTCCTCCTCGGTTCGTAGAACCAGGAGGGGACCCAGAGGAAAGGGCTACAGTACGGGCTTGGCCCGAGTGCGCATAACCGACCCCGAAGTCGGAGTGAGCTCCCCTTTCCACGCTGCAGTTACCCAATTACCGCGTCCATGAAGAAACAGGCGCCGCATGAATCCATGTCGTGAAGAGGGTCAAGACACGCAAGACAACGGTCGTGCTGGTCGGTGATGGAAAATTTACAGCCGCAAGGGCACCGTCTCATGTGGGGGCCGTCTCGTCTTCAAAGTCTTCTTGCTCTCCAACCCAGACATGACCTATGAGGAAAAAAAAAAACACCAAAAACAGACTCGACGTTGACAAGAATAAAAATAAATGGAACGGTCTTACCAAGTGACATCGAGTAAGGCAACTAGAACCGGCAGGAAAGAAGCCGACGGACTGTGGCACGGAGGAAATAATAAGGACTGAAAATCGCAACTGCGTAGGCAGTAGGCCTCAAGTTCTGCAGAGCTTCCCATGAGGTGACCTCGACGGCGGGAGACAAAGAACTGGCAGGCAGGTAGAGTCGACAGTGCCTAACCTCCTTGCTCAACCTGGGTCTCTCTCAGGAAGCTGTGGGATGGTTCGCCGACTATCTTGCCAACCGGACCCTTCAAGTTAAAATTGGCAATACCCTATCCTCCAAATCTCCTGTCCTCTCAGGGGTCCCACAAGGGTCCATTTTGGGTCCCCTTCTATTCAGCCTCTTCCTAAACTCCCTCCCCGCATCCTGCACCTCCAACCTATTACTATATGCAGACGATGCTGTCATCTTCTCCTCCAACTCAGACCCTCTTCAACTCCACCAGTCCCCCTTCAATGCTGTCGAAAGCTGGTTCTCCTCACAACGCCTTATTATTAACTATAAAAAAACCAAAGGTATGCTATTCGCACATCCGCAGAATTCCAGGATAGGGCTCCTCCCACAAATACTATCAGCGACCCAGACTCCCCTGGAATTTGTGCATTCCTTTAAATACCTGGGCATCACTTTGGACACTGGCCTTACCTATCATAAGCATATACACCAATTATCTAAGGCCCTAAATATTAGGCTAGGGCTTTTGCACCGCTATAAACATTGCCTTACCCCTGAGGCCCTTAAGCTTGCTATCTCCTCCTCGGTACTCTCCCTGCTCGACTATGGCCTTCTGACTTTTGGAGGGGCAAGTTCCTCAGCCCTTGGTAGTCTCAGACGTGTCCTAAACAAGGCCTGATGTCTTATATTAGGGTGTGATAGACTCACCCATACCTGTTCGCTATATAAGGACACCAATTGGCTTAACCTTGATAACAGAATCAGATTCCACACTTGTGTCCTGGCAAAAAAAAAAATCACCCTTGGCCTCTCCCCCTCGGTACTCACTCCTTTAATCACCATGAACTCAAAAGTTAAGCACACCCGTAGCTCTGACACCCATCTTTTCTCCATCCCTTCTTGTTGCACAGCTCAATTCCAAAGATCCTTTTGCTATAGGGCACCCTTGTGGATGAATAACCTACCCTCCTCCTTGCTTTTTGAACAAAGAATTGGTCATTTTAAAACGCACCTTAGGGCCCAACTTCGGGCCACAAGTGACTGCGACTGTACCTGAACAGGGCCCCCTGTCCCTCTACCACTGACAATGGCCTCCGGCCTGCCTCTGCCCACAGCTCTTAACTCCATCTTCCCAGGGATTGTTAAGCATCCAGTTTTATAACTGTCTTAAACTGCACTAGTTACTGAATGTTAGCCTAACTGTTCCTGTGTCAAACCTAACTTTACTCTCTAACATTTACTGTATTGTGTGTCTGTATCTATTATATGTGACGTGGAACCTTTGTAAAGGAGTCTTGACTCAAAGGTATTTTCTGAATTCTGAAATAAATAAATAAATAACGGCAAACCCTTGAGCGCCTTGCAATGCGTCAGCCTCGAGGGCAGCGCCGATGGTGTGACAGCTCCGCCTACCAAAAAAAAAAAAAAAGCTCCCGCAGGGTCATGACCTACGGCCATGTCTCCAAAGGTGATGAATGGTGAAGACTGACACAGATAAGATCTGACATCATCATGCACCTCACCACATTCTCACCACCACCCACAGGGCAATGAACAGAGTCAGGCAGAGAAAGACTCTCAGTCCCCACCCTGCGATCAACTGGAGCCCGGCACTTCTGTAAGTTTTTGTATAGAGTCAAGTGAGTCAGGAGCTCATCTAGGATTTCTTCGGGGGAGGGGGCTACACAAACCTAAGGAGCTTGGGAAACAGAAAACTTTGACATTTTTATTTTTTAAAGTACTGATTTTAACACACTGTGCCCAAACAGTAACAGATTTTTTTAAACATTCTCCTTTCATCAGGCCAGGGTAAATGTTACACAGGCATGGTACTGTACTACCCTTGTTTGTATACAGGATGATCTACGAACCCCAGAAATGCTTATTTTAACCTTTCATATTAGTTTTTTTTAATAAGGTGTTTTGTACTTGTACCATACATGCTCCAAATCTTTATTTTTAGGATAAACGGACATGCTAAGTAGGATAAGGGTGAGACTTTATCGATGGTGCTGGCTAGCATGGTTCATTTAGAAGAGCTGAAGACCCCCTACAGTTGCCAGTAATGGCAGCTGTGGATCTATGGATAATCATTTCAGAGTCTGGTCTGCAGTGGTGTTCAGGGAAAACACAGAGTAGAGAAAATTAGAGGGGAGAGAGAGCAGCTATGGTGAGGCTGGGATAAAACCCACCACCTACAGAGCAGACCCAGTATGCCTCTTGGCATTTCTTCACTGAAATGTTGGATATAGACACTCAAAATGTAGGCAAATGAAGGGCACTGGTCTTAATAACGTGGGCCAAACTGTCAGACAGAGACACATTCAGAAAACTGGAAGCTAGTGACTTAACAGCTTCTACCCTTGATCACACCCTGGACACTAGCTGAGAGTTCTAACAGTAGAGTACTAATTACTCACATTGAGCCTTTTGTGTGATCCCCTTCTTGGGTTTTCAAGTATGTAAAAGGAATAACCAGGAGTGGAGCCAAGGAGCTGTTTAGGCTAAAGAAGAGGGGAACAACCAGAGGCCATGAGTGGAAGCTGGAGGGGGGGGGGGGGGCGGCGTAGGAAGCATTTTTTCACTGAGAGGGTGGTGGAGCCATGGAATGCACTGCCCGGGAGGCTGGTGGAGGAGGGTACAGTGGAGGGCTTCAAGAAGGGCTGGGACAGGTACAAGGGGAAACAAACTATTGGTTCATCTTACATAGCTCAAAATAATCACATAATAGAAACTAAACACCCACTCAGTGGGAAAAAACAGAAACCACAAACAAACCCCATTATACAAATCAACCATGTGACTATTACACCACCAATAAATCCAATCACAAAAAGAAACCACTTATAATATTCTAAACAGAATACACATAACAGAAAAAAAAAACATGTAAAAAACAGACCTCAGCATATTCTTGTACAGAGCTATCAGCCCACCCACTCAACATTTTGCCAAAGTCTATCACATACTTCCTGACCTAATGTCTAATTCATAATCATAAATTGTATCCAATTCAGCCTGAATAGTAAACAGATCATTTTGTAAAGAATGTTCCTTATTCTGGAGAACTCGAAAGCACCTAGCTTGCCATAAGGACCACTTAAGACATGCAAATGTGACGTAGATCGTACCTGTATGCCACTTCGACCAGGCAGGCGACAGCTGTCCCAGAATCAGAGTCTCATATAATATTGTTTGAAACAAGACTCCCCCCATAATGTAGCTAGTGCATGCCAGAAACCCTGAACATGTATACCTTCAAAATACAAATGTTGTATTGTTTCTAGCTGTCCCCGACATAGCAGTTCTCCACAACCCCTCTCTCCTGTCTATGCATTTGAGTCCCTTAAACGTTCAGCTTTTGATGCCCACACAACCAAATGACATTCTGCATTTTCAAAGGGATCTTAGGTTCCACTATGCCTGCCACCAACTCTTCCACTGCAACAGCAGCTGGTACCTGAAACACTGGATCCACATAACATTTCTCTACAATTCACTTGTAAAAAAATTTTTCCTCCTGATTCATGAACCAAAAAAGCTCAACTTTCCACAACTGAATATATTTCAAACTAATTTGAACATACTCCGGAAGACTTATCTGAGACATGCCATTTGCTCCTACCACAGGCCGTCAAAAAGAGGTTACCCCATAATGACATACAGAGAGCTCCCTCAATAGTATTTTCTACTAAAACTGGTTTGATATAACTATAAAAGAAATTACCAAAAAGATTTACTAAAGGATGGATCATATTAAGACCCACGTCCTTCCAGGTCCTATACTGTATGTATGAGCCCTCTTAACAGGTTTAATCTGCTACCCCATAATAAAAGAAAAAAAGACTCAAGACGTTTGTATGTAAAGAAAAAGGTCAGGGAAAAATATGCGCAACATACAAGAAAATCGGGGCACTGTAGGCCCTTAATAAAAACACTTTTCTTTCTCGTCATTTTCCAGGCTTGCCAAGAAGAGACTTTCTGAAAAGCCACATCATATATATGTTAGTCCAATTAATATTCGCTGCCCCTACCGTATCAAAATAAATCCCTAACAGTTTAACATTCCCTTTGTTATTAGAACAAGAAAGGGATCTACCACAGGAGCAGTACCTAGAGCCAAACTCAGACTCTTGCTCTCATTGATCTGTATATCGGTCTCAGCATACAGCTGATCAAATATCTGCAATACCAGACTCCAAGAATCCAGGCTTGCCACTGAAAAGACACGGTCATCAGCATAGGCCAACACCTTGGGAAATACCACCCCAGCAGTATTCTGAATAGGCATGACCCCACCATCCAAATCTATAGTTCTCAGAATAGGATCCAAACCAAACACATGCAACAAAGGGCTCAAGGGGCACCCCTGTCTAACCCCACTTTTAATAAAAGGAATACCCAGAAACCCATTAATCAAGGGGGTTACCTGTGCATCCGCATATAAGGTTTTGATTAGATTAATCAGCTTCACAGGTACACCATAACAGAGCAAAGCCTCCCAGATATACTCGTCGGATTCATCGAAAGCCGTCTCCTGATCAATGGACAGCAAACAGCCATCCAGAGTCATTTATAGACCTTGCTCAACAATTTCCCTAATAGAAATTAGGTTTTGAATAATATTTCTACCCGGGATTGCACATGTCTGAAGTGGAAGAATCACCTTCTGTGTAACCTGTGCCAGTCTGACAGTAATAATCTTTGTAAGAATTTTATAATCCGAGGTTAATAAACTAAGGGGCTGCCAGTTCTTTATATCCTTTGAGTCCCCTTTTTTATATAAGGAAATCATTACCCCATCTTTCATACTGGTCACTAATCTATTTTCATCCCACATGGCAATATAAATCACCTGTAACCAAGGTACTAGAATATCAGCAAACATCTTATAAAAGTCATTTGACAGTCCATCATTACCAGGTGTGGTTCTAGCAGTTAAGCTACCCACTGCTGTTCTAATTTCTAATTCTGTAAAGGGAGCCAGTACTGCCTGTTTTTCCTCTGACAATAAGGAGGGAACTGTCAAAGAATGTAAGAAGGAACCCTGTGTCTCTAATCTAGGCCTCTGAAACTTAGCGTGTACATAATCATGAACCACTTGCGGAATTCCCCACCTATCAGTTACCAAGTCCCCACTATTAGTTCGAAGTGCCGTAAATACCAATTTCTGGGCTCCATGTAACCCCAGATTATATGGGTTGACCTGTTCCATAGTTCCCTTGGTTTGAAATGTTTGTTGTTTAGTCAAGTAAGACTCCTTCTCCATGTAAAAAGCTGACATCTTCTCCCTCACTATCTGGAGTTGATCCTGTACATTGCTCCCATTCTCAAAAATCAGTGCCAGCAATTTCAAATATTTTGCCCTCCAGCCCAAATACTGTATGTATTTAGATTTGGCCCTAGTGCTGGTAGTCTGAATAAACCAAGATTTCAAATCTCTTTTCGCAACTTCCCACCAATCAATGGGACTAGAATACAGAAAGCAAATATCTGCCTGAGCCTTCAGAAAAGTCCAACAGCCTCTCTCAGGGCTACCTCCTATAAAATTTCACCATTCAATTTCCAAAACCCTCTCCCCATGGGAATCTTTTGCCATTTCCCAATCAAGACCAGAACCGCCACATGATCAGAGGTTTCAAGTGGAAAAACAGAAACATCAGTGCTTGTCATCCTAGCCGATAAAAACTAAAAATCTATCCTCTTAAGATAAACGGCCTTTAAAGAAAGTACGAGAGGGCACCTTGTGTAATAAATCATAAATATCCAGCAATTGATTACTTTCAATGATACGTTTCAAAGCATTTGGTATCACAAAAAAATGTTTTTTTCTTCCCCAATCCCTATGTCCAAGGCCACAGTTAAAATCACCTCCCCATAGAACCAACAATGAGGTATGTAGGTAGGGTTCAATCTTGTGAAAAAGAGCCAAGCGTGCAGCTTTCGTCTGAGGGGCATAAATATTTATCGGACGGTACCCAATATTACCAAGGACCATATCCAAAATGCATGCCCTACCAGGGAATACATCAAGTACTTGTAGAATTTTAACAGCCAGGCCCTTAAATAAAACCCCACACCAGTGCATTGTTCTTCACCCAGAGACCACAAGGAGGATCCCCACCTCCAATCCTTCTGAGCAGTTGTGGTATCTGCCAAAGTGTGTAGCCTGGTATCCTGTAAAAAGGACACCTGGCCTGCACTAGCTGCCAAAGATGCAAAAGTTACCCTATGCCTGCCTGGGATTTAATGCTATTCACATTAGCAGTAAGGAAAGAAATATTCTCAGCCACTGAAATGGAGGAAAAAAGGATGATACAATAAAGAACCACGCAAAGTCTCTGCCAGACAGATCACTTTCTCTTTTTCCATTTCTTTGGCTTATGCTGGACACCAACACCATTATCTTGTGGTAACTCTGGCTGAAAGGATGCAACAGAAGAGATGTCAGAGTCCAAGCCTTCATCATCACCCCCCTCCTGGTCCAGGAGAGGAGCATATGAATTCTCCAAAGGGACAGGATCCGCATTCAAAGGGACTAGTGAAACATCCGCTTTTGACTTCCCTGATTTGGATCTCGTGACTCGGTGGAATGATGAGTCCATTACAGTCTCGGAGGGGGGCATACAATCAGCTGTTTCCAAATCCACAGGGCAAGACTCCTCTATTAAAATGGGACCATCATGCCCAAATACTGCAGTGGAGACTGGAGGAGGGGTGGCTGGGTGGGGTACAGCCACAACCTCTAGATCTGTTATTTCCATATTTATTTCAATGCCAGGGATATCCACCAACGGTATCTCTGGTAAAACCACAGAGGCTGACTGTATCACAAACATATTATCCACCACCATAGCATCTCGCTGAGGTTTAGCCTCTCTCTGAGGCTTCGGGGCAGAAGGGCTAAAGTTCAGGAGTAGCTCATGACTCTCTTTTTGGGAATGTGGCCACATATACATCTTGCTCTGCCCTGATACCCTGATCAAGACTATTATGTGACGCCCAAGAACAAGTACGGAGGGTATGTCCATGTTCTTCTTATAAATTTCATCTCATAGGTTGATGACAGTGTGCTTCAATATGTCCCACCTCCCCACATAAGCCACACTTCTGCTTTTCACAAGCATTACTGAGATGTCCCACATCACCACACTTAAAACAAGCTCTGGGCTGTCCCGGGTTAGAAATTACACCTCTATCCCGCCCAAGAGAAAAACAGTTCGGTAGATGTTTAGGGAGACCATTTTCCATTTTAAGCATGATCTGGTACATCCAACCGCCTATCCACAGATGTTCATCATCCAAGATAGGTTCAGGATACCCCTTAACTATACAGTACTGTTGCAGTCAATAAGTGATGCCCGCAATATTCACCCCCTCATTGCAAAATAAAACAGTAATTTTTTTTGTCATAGGTTTAGTTAGGGAAATAGCCAGAAAAATCTTCCATAATAGGGTATTTTTTATCAACAAGTATTGATTCCAAAAGCGGTCAAGCCCAGCCAGGTGTCTGAAACCAACACCAAACAGGGAATCCCCTGACACATGAATCAGTGCATAAATTTCATAGGCATAGAACTTCATACTGCCCTTCAGCAAGTCTCACACCACAAAATGTCTATCAGGAACCTCAGACATATCCCTTCAAAATTTAAGACGAACTGCATTTCACCTAGCTGCTGGTTCAGACGTACGCTGGCCATCATCTGGAAAAAGCTGCTTACTGACTATCATGCCAAACAGTAGTTGATTTTTGAGGCACCTGGTTCAGGTCTGTCCTTTTCCAGAGAGGCTCCAACCACAGGTTGTGTCCCTGGTAATACATGCCCCTCTGTGCCCTCTAAGGGGATGGGAGCAGCCAGCCCCTCTAATATAGATGCCTCGGCTTCTAACAGGGCAATTTATTTTAAAACAAAGTTCTCCTCCAGTGATACATTCAAATGTACAGGAGAAAGAGGAGATTTTTGTCCCGGAGTTAGCTGGAATCCAGAGTTCACAACTGGCAGTAAAGGTCCAGACACTTGAGACTGAATTAATGAAGATAAGGAGACTCCCTCCTTGGGATCAGGCAGGTTCGCATCCCATCCTGCCCCAGTCAGATTCTTCACCCAGCCTGCAGCTTCTAAAGCTGAAGACATCCAGGTAGGTGAAGTGCTAGAAGGGCAGCAGTAGTAATAATATTTCCACCTGGCTCCATAGTGGGAGGCCTTCTTTCAGAGTTGCTAAATAAGCCCAGATTCTTCTTTTGTTTCTCAAGCACCTCTGTCCCAGTGCTTTTTCTACCTCCTCCCCCAGTCGAAATCCCAATGTTAAACAAAATCTGCTGAGAAGGCAAATCCTCCTCCCTCTGAGCAGTATTTTCATCAACTGTCTTCCTAGCCACGTCCTGAGTTTCTTCTTGATCCATTACCACACAGCCCTGCTGTAAAACAGCCAGTATCACAGCTTCAGAATGCCCAGTTAATTCTCCTGCCCCCATCCTTGCAGTGTCCTGCACATCTATAAGAGGATCAGCCTCCTCCTGCATTAAAACATCTCCAGACACAGTACTTAGGCTTCTGCTAGTACAGAACTTGAAAGCACAACTTCCTGATGCATCTGCAGTTCCATCGCAAGATGCTGTCTCAACACCCGGAGCTTCTACTCCTGTTCCTCCATGATCGTTGTCTGAATTTGCTCTGCCATCGTCAGCAAGCAAAGGCCAGAAAGCCCCGCTGGAGCCTCAGGATCAGGTACATTTGGGCTGGAGATTACTGCAGCATCTTCCATCCATTCTGGCGCCTCCACAGATACATCTTCCAAAGGGGGATCCATAATAATACAAGATAAAATCCAGCAAGACAGTGAAAGAAGAGAGTGTGTGTGTGTGGTGGTGGGGGGGGGGGTAGGCAGAGAAGTAGATCAGCTCCTCAGCCACCCAAACTTCCAAACTGCTGCTCAGTCACTAGCACACTGAACTCCCAAAATCTGCAGCACAGCGCCCTCTACTGCCGAGAAGGGGAATTTCCCCGGTGCCCTGGCCTAATTTCCCCCCATTCACTAAAATACCACCAACAGCTTAATCTGGTTCAAGGTCAGCTGGCATTCATCTGTATCCCCCTCCCCCGGGTCGTGCCTGAAAATACGCAGCATCTGTCTAGTAAACTTACCTGGTCAACAAAAACTAAATAAACAAACTGCCAGATAACTGCAGCTGTTAATGAGGTGCTAATCACACCAAGCCATCTGCAACACAGAGAGATTAGCACGAGGACTACAGCCTGCTAAAGCAGGGACATTTTTAACTTCATTAACAGCCACGGAAAACCTGCACTAGTCAAAACAGACAAGTAGAGGGTTACTGGACCTTAGGAGCACTGACTTTGGCAAAATGAGAGTGTGCCTCAGAAAAGCACTAGCAAATGGGCAAGAAGGAGTGGTGAAGGAACAATGGGGGAAAAAAATCAAAACTGCCAGAGTGGCAATAAGTCTTTGTGAAGCAAATAAGTCAAAACGAAGGAAAAAAACCCACAATGGTTCTCAAAAGAGGTGGTGGGGAAGGCTAGGGAGACAAAAATAGCATTCATGAAATATAAAGAGAAACAGAAGGAGCAGGACAGAGAACTGTACCAGTTAATGCAGAAGGAAGCAGGGAAGGCAGTCAGAATAGCAAAGGCCCAGACCGAGGAAAAGACAGCCAACTCAGTTAAGAAGGGGGATAAAACATGTTATAGCTACATTAGGGAGCAGAGAAAGACCAAGAGAGGATATTGATGCTTAATAAAGTGAAGGGTGGGTGGGCGGGGGCGGCAGTAAAAAGCAGGGATACTGAATGAATACTTCTGCTCAGTATTCACAAAAGAAGAAGAGGGAAGGTATGTAAACCAATCAATAGAAGCATGCTGGATCTTTTTTTTTTGGAAGTCGATACCAGTCCATTCACAGAAGAAATGGTCCTGAAAAAAACTCCCAAAACTGAAGGCAGGAAATGCAACAGGGCCGGACAGGATTCACCCCAGAATTCTAAAAGAACTAAGGGGAGAACTAGTGACACCACTGACTACCCATTTTAACAAATCATGGGAGGATGGGGTGGTACCTGAGGACTGGAGGAGGGCAGATGGGATGCCCCTTCACAAACGTGGGAGCAAAGCAGAGGCAGGAAACTACAGACCTGTTAGTTTGACCTCAGTGGTAGGGAAAATGATGGAATCACTTCCGAAAGAAAGAACTGTTGAGTAGCTCGAGGCCAATGGGGCAGAAGACCCAAGGCAGCATGGACTGACAGCGGGAAGGTCATGTTAGACAAATCGAATCAATTTCTTTGACTGGGTGACCAAAGCAGTAAACCAGTGAGCGGCTGTGGATATAGCCTACCCAGACTTTAGCAAGGCATTTGACACAGTCCCACACAAGAGATTAATAAGCAAGTTAGCCAGCCTGGGAGTGGGTCCCAGGGTGGTAGCCTGGGTAAAAAAAAATTGGCTGCGCTATAGGACACAGAGGGTAATAGTAAATGGAGTCCACTCCGAAGAAAGTGGGTTAACTAGTGTGGTACTGCAGGGTTCAGTACTGGGACAGGTCCTTTTTTTTTTTTTAACTTATATTTTATTGAGTTATGCAATACTCCATTACATAATATATCCATCAGGCAGGCAATCTTGCAAAGTACATTCACTTAAGCTGCACATTTTAACAGTAACTAAAAGGACAATTACTCCTGAAAATGGTACTTCGCTTGGGGGTCAGCTGAATTATTCCAACATAATTGCTTCCAAAGCACTTACATAGACATATATGGCTGACAGTAAAACAGTTAGCAGTCCACGAAAAAAAGAGTCCAATGGGTAACCACTGCAGCCATGAGTCGGGATATCATGCAAGTACAACTAAAATCGTGCACCCTCTCAAGGGTTAACATCCCACCTCCTAAACATCTAGATAAACATGCTTAACATTCCTATACTGCTAAGAACAAAATGCAGCATACATTTAGCATATGAAAAACATTGCTATTCCATTATAACTTAAAACCTAATATTTCTAAGTGATTCTATAAAGTGGACTATTGAACCTAAAGGTTCTTTATTTTCCCATCAACTTTATTCCCCTATCCAGGGGATAACAGAACATAATATAATTACTGCAACCATATAATGATTAGCTCAAAGAAAGTTCAAGGGGAGGAAAGAGGCTGGAAGAGAAAAGGGAGGGTGGGGGAAGGGAAGAGGGTAGTCACCGAAAATGTACAAAAGCTGATTGGCCAACAGCACTTTGAAGCTGTGATGATATCTAGCTACATCATCAAGGCTTCAAAAAGCCTCCGGCCACCAGCCTCCTTACTCGCAAATTCCTCCTCCGACCGCAACATTCCCATGTCCCTTAGTGTGCTGCCTACAACCACTGCAAGATACCAACCGTGGCCCAGATCCAGACAAACTTCAAGACTGCTGCCATTAAAAAAATAGAAGAAACAAGCAAAATACACTCCTCTCACAAAACAGTTTGTTTACTAAGAAGCACCCGCTCTCCACACAATTCAGCACCGAGACAGTGTGGTTAAACTCGGTCAGTGGAACTGCGAAACAAAGCGAAACCAAACTCTGCACACTATCAGTTTAACCCCTAATCACAGATCCTGTCCCACATGCAGTAAACACAAGGCAAACAAATATAGTGTTGTAAAAAAAAGAACTGAAATACTCAATCCGCCACACTGCAGAATCGACCTCCCACGACTGTCACTATTTCTCTGAGCAACCGCTCATTCCTAGCGCCCTTGCTCCCACCTGAACTCCTCAGTTTCTCCCACCGCCAGATGTACATCTGCCCAAATAAAAATATCTTTAAATCAGTACTCCAATGCCATTATTTCTTCAACTAGGAAGAGTGAGAAGACAAGGACACAACAGTTCACATCCGGGATGAGAGATGGAGAGACTTCACACTGTCACAAGAGCTCCACCTCTTCTGTTAGCTCCAAGAAAAACAGTGCCACCTGCTGACCCCAACCTTCCAAGAACTATTTTCTCAAGTAGCACTCATACTCTAGTAAAAAAAAGAAAAAAAACTAATTTTTAATGTTTTTAAATTTTTTTTAAATGTATAAACTTTAAATCTTGTTCATAATAAGAATAAAGCACTCCAGGGTGTGGTATATCATGGGATATCATCACTTCTCGGGCGGTTGGACGCACTTGGCCTGCGGTCTCGTGCCCAACCACCCGAGGCGTGACGCTATCCCATGATATTCCACACCCTGTCGTGCCTTATTGCTTAATTATACAAAGTTCCTGTAAACAACTTCAGGTACATTTGAAACCCAAGAGCATCGATCTGTTATAGATTTAAGAAAAGAAGTCTACTAGGTACTTGTTGTAGTTAATTTAGCTACTCCCCCCCCCAAAGAAAAATAATTAAGTCTAAGCAATCTCTCACAATCAGTCCCCTTCTTCTCCAGTGCTCTTCAGTAACCAAAGTCCCATGTTGAAAGTAATCCCTTCAGGTCGGTTGTTCACCGTCCGAATTAGATGAGTCTCCTCTGGCTGAAAAATGCTTCTCCAGCAATTTCACTGCCTCTGAAAACGGATAGGCCTTCCCACCATAGAGCACACGCAGACTTGTAGGCATTAGCATAACATGGTGCACCCCCAGAGTGCGGCGTTGCACCCGGACTCCATCAAGACTTTTCCTCCTCATACGTGCTGTGTAGCTCAAGTCCGGAAATAAATGCACACGAGTCTCTTGCCAGGTAAGGGGGGCTTAAACTTTTTGCTTTTTGGAGAATTATATCTTTTTGGGCTGAGGTTTGGAGCTCCACCATGAGTGTTCATGTGGCGTGACTCGGTAAGCTTTTAAAATGGCAATATTTTCCCTCCAGTTGTAGCAAATCCTATAGCCAGTCTTGGAGAAAAACAGTTGGGCTATCACCTTCTGTCATCTCTGGCAATCCTAGCACCCATATGTGTGTAGCTCTAATTGTATTTTCCACATTTTTAAGGCACTGCCACAGCAAAGTATTTTCCTTCGTAAGCCCTAACGCCACTGTAAGTGCCCTTTCGGCCGATTTAGCAGCCCCCTTCAATTCATCAGTCAGCAACTCTACTTTGGTGTGCATTTGTTTAAGATTGATTTGACAGTCCTCCAGTTTTCTGTCCAACCCCTGAATCGCACGCAGCAGAGCCGCGTTGGTCGGTTGAGAGCCATCTTCATCTCCCGGCCTGATGTGGCCTTCTTTACTACTGCCCACCTTACAGTCTTTCGGACGGGCTCCATCCACGTTGACAGCCACCTTGTTACCGTGGACCATTTCGGGTATGTTCTTTTCCACCTCACTATAAATTTAGGCTCAATCGACAGCTAAGGAGACATTCTTTCTTCTGGTCTACAGAAATACTAGTTTTGTTACTAGTAATTTTAGCAAATTACTGTGGCTTCCCCCAGAGCAGCACAGGAGAGCTGCTCACGGCTCAGCTGCTGGCCACACCCCCCAGACAGGTCCTTTTTAATGTCTTTGTAAGTGACTGGAAGGAGAAATATGCCTCTCTGCACACACAAAAATCTGCAATAGGGTTAATACACAAGGGTGTGTGGAAAGGATGAGAAGGGACTTGGCAAGGTTGGAGGAATGGTCAAAAGTATGGCAGCTTAGATTCAATACAAATAAGTGCAATGTAATGCATCTGGGAAATAAAAACACAGGGGAAGATTACACAATGGTGGGGTGGGGTATTAACAACAACAAAAATGGAAAGGGACCTGGGGGTAGTCATATAAGATGACCTAAACATAGGCAAGCAATGTGAGAAGGCAGTAAGGAGGGCTAGGGGGGTACTGGAATGTACAGGGAGAGACAGCGCCAGTAGAAAACAGGAAGTTGTTATCCCTCTGTACAGACACTTGGTAAGACACCATCTAGAGTACTGCGTGCAGTTCTGGAGACCCTATCTCCGCAAGGACATAGACAGGAGGGAGGTAGTCCAGAGGAGAGCAACTAAAATGGTGCAGGATTTGCACCACAAGCTATACGAAGAGAGACTAAAGGAGCATAATATGTATACCCTCGAGGAAAGGTTGGGGGGACATGATAGAAACTTTCAAGTACCGCAAGGGAATCAACAAAGTCCAGAAGGGTAGCATCTTGCAGAAAGAGAGATGTGCAAGAACAAGGGGGTACAATTTGAAGACAGACGGGGAATGGCTCAGGGGCAACGTGAGGAAGTATTTTTTCACAGAGAGGATGGTGGACGCATGGAAAGGCCTTCCTGAAGAAGTCGTGGTGTCAAAAACATTGGGAAATTCAAGAATGCATCAGACAAACATAAGGCAATTCTGGTGGGGGTAGGAAGAAGTAGGCTGTTGGTTAACCAGGATATGCACCTGATCAAATAGGTAGGGAAATGGGCAGAACTGGGTGGGCCAAATGGTCCTTATCTGCCATCAAAGTCTATGTTTCTGTGTTTTTATATTTAGTTGCACTAGTCCTGGCCAATTTGCACTAGGGTTGGGCTAGCAAAATAATTTAAAATCTAACCCTGTAAAGTGTGGGAATCATGGAAAAGAATGCTGTGAGGAGAATTTCCTCGATTCCTGGGAACCAAGGAAAACAGAGAAATGCTACAAAAAAAATAAAAAAAACACACTAAAGGCAGCACAAACTACAAAGTAAAGGCAACTTTTAAGGAAATAAACCTCTACAAGCTAAGATGAACAGAGAGGGCTCCAGGGTAAACTTAGTTAGATTCATTTCTCCGCCTGACTGAACAGCAGTAGCACCTACAGCCAGCACACTCCAACTGCAACCTGACTGGCTAATTCTTGGCATCGTTAGCGTAAGTTATGTCTCCGGGACAGCTGAACGCATCTGGCAATCCTGCATAAGTCAAGCATACTGAGAGATTCCTGGGGTGAGAGAAACACTATTTCCAGTTTTCATATGTATTTTTAAATCCCCTTCAATAAATAGTGTACTATTTTGCCCTAACTTACCTTCAGAAAACCCTTGATTAGCTCGGAAGACTTCACTGCATTCTGCATGTTAAAGCTGATGTCGACTTTTAATTCAGTGAAGGAAACTGTTAATTTAATAATTGGTACCTAATGAAAGAAAAAAAAATCCACAAATTACAAGATCACCACATATTCTGGAAGCACAATGAAAGTCTAAAGAAAGCAAACAAATTATGTAGGTTCGTTCTTAAGATAAGAGTTAACCAAACACTCTCCTCCCATAAATAATATCAAATTAATTTGGCAAACATTTAACCTATAGAGGGCCCTTCTGACAACCCGGGGGTAGCAAGTCGCACTCCCACACCAATAACCTGGGTCAGGGAGTGAGCTGGAGACACTGGCAGCTGGGAAGCCAGTGACTGAGGAATGCTGTTGTCAGTAGCAAATCCTCAATTGGCTGGGGTGGAGTGGTGCTTCTGCATCATTAGTGACCCCTGTCATAGGGCCATGGAGACTTTCACCTTCCAGCCACAGATGAAGATACATGTTGGAGAGGCCGCCAGCGGATATAATGTGCATCACTGGGTGGTGGAAGCGCAGCATTAGAGTGGAAAAAATACATGGGATAGACAGAAGGCAACTCTAGTGATAGGAAAGAGAGGGTAAGCTGCTGATCATTTAGGATCGGGAGTTTAAGTAGGTAGGGAAATAGGTAGACTAGGTGGGGCAAGCGGATCTCATCTGCCGTCAGAATCTATGTTTCATTGTTAAAATAAAAAATTTCTCACTGTAGTAATGCTGTTTCTATTAGAGAGTTTACCAATGATTCATGCAAGCTGCAATTAACTCATCTTGCCCCGGAAAAGGAATGGTCACCATTCCCTTGAGTTCTAACTGCAGATATCTAACTGAAGACCCGAAGAGAGCTGTGACCACCTATTCTTTTTATTAACACTTTATTGAATATTTAAAAAAATCATATTACAAAAGTACAACATATACAGTAATACTCAAAAACGTAGCACTAAATTAAATGCATCTAACTATATATGATTACTTGTCATCTAATACTAACAGTACCTCAAAATAAAATTCTAAATAATTTATAAAGTTAAAATTGTCAAATATAAATGTAGTAATAATAAAATATGCTAATTGTTTAATATTTAAGCACAATTGGACACTCCAGGGATGTGCGTTAGACACTTCTAACGCATGGCCAGGCCGGCTCGTGCCTTCAGCCCTGGCCGTGCATTAGAAGTGTCTAACGCACATCCCTGGAGTGTCCAATTGTGCTTATAAAATGTGCCTTTGTATATTACATACATGTACAAAAATCTAAGTTTTGATTTTTAAATAGAAAAACATTAAATTCTTTAATGGCTTTTGATGTAAAATGGTTCATCCGCCTACAATGTTCTTTTTGTCCCTTGGACTTCTGACACACTCTGACCACCATAGTTGACGATGACTGTTATGGATACCAGGTCCCACACACTCGTGACCCCCCAAAACACACCATATCCTCATCATGTGTACTGCTTTAATTACTGATTTATTTAGATTTGTCTAGTTGGATGGTAAGCTCTGAAGAGGCAGAAGCCGGTAAGGAGTGAGCGAGCATTTTCTTTTTTGTAATCATAAGTTTTATTATTTTCCATAGAGACATATAACAGGAAAGAGTTTACAAATCTTACTGCATAACTTGACATGTTCACCGAGTTTTATTTAGTTTATCTAAATAAATATCTAGGTGGGAGGATCAGTGAATGCTGTCTATTAGAACTGCAGTGCAGACAAAACTGTCAGCAAGAGCATAAGCACGAAAAAGAACAGTATGAGAAATTAGATTAGTTTGTGCCTTAGGTTTTTGTTTTTTTACCAAAAAGTATTAAAATGTGCAGTACGGGGGACAGAGAACAAGGTCTGCTAGTTAAAGCAAGATGTGCGGGTAGCAAATCAGCGGCAGTTCGGAAATGTTCGACTAGCTTATGACCCCTCAGTATGACCGCAAGCTACACTCTGGTAAACTGCTGTGCTTTGGAAACTAAAACAAACTCCGGCTACCAGCTCCTAATCTACATTTTAAAGACTGTCTTTCAATAATTAAAAAAAAAGGAGGTAACAAGCAGAGTGTGTGACAGAGCAGAGGTGGGATCGATCCAGCGGAGGGTGGGGGGCGTGGAAACAGACTGAGACAGGTAGAAGAAAAAGAGAAGGCCAATTTTAATTTATTTCATTTGGATCAGCAAATGTTGCCCATAGGAGAAACAATCGAGATTTGACCATTTTATTTTCGGTACTGAGGAGGAACAAACAAGGGAGTAAACGGCAGGTGGTGGTAGTGCCACAGGTTGAGGAGGTGTCACAGATGCTAAGGATTTGTTTGAATAACTTGGGTTTTATGCCATGCAGTCCATCACTTGCATTAAAAAACTGTAGGAGATAGTTAAGATGTGCAGGACACATCTCTTTTTTGTACATGATGCTCTTCATGGAAGAATGAAAACGAACAAAAAAAAATGGAAGTTTTAAAATTCCGAGAAAAACTGAACATTCTGTTTTGCACATTGATTTTATTTTCTGTTAGTCCAGGTTGGCAGCACTTGTTTTTAGCCGTGCATTAGACGCTTCTAATAAATAGCTAAAGACCAATCAGGACTTAGCTTTTTTTCTTGTCCATTTTACAATTTCACATACAGTAACATTCACATTCTGCTAATAACAAGGTTATAAACTATGAATAAGGGGGAGATAACTCCACCACTTGCTAATCTACACTATGTTTTCTTACCTTATGTAAATAAGACTGCAACTGCCTCACATGAAAATTGTGAAACTGCAACGTTTGCAACAATAAAACATGCTCAAGCAGTCAGATTTCGTCTGGGGAAAGTTTTTAATCCAAGGTTCGAGAAGGATGGACTTCCGATTGGGACACCTGTCTAATGGCAGCCTAAACAGCGAGCTCCACCAATCGACTTAATCCACGGGCATCCAAACCCTAACCCACCATCCTGTCGACTAAAAGAAAAATCTCGGATTATCTGATGCCTCCGAAACATCGATGGAGGGATAATTCTACGAACCAAGCAAGTAAAAGCTTAAAAATGCCGTCTTCAGTCGACACCGAGAAGGCCTTGGAATCCCAGAGTCTCACGCCTGGGCAAATCGTAGAAGCCCCATGGGAGGAATCTGAATGCATGATCACATCCAAAGAACTTTGCCAAACCCTGAAACAGATTAACCAGACGCTCCAGCGATTAGAAGCTAAGGTTTCAGACCAAGGTACAGAAATTGCCACATTAGCCAAGCGAGCTGGGGAAATTCAGGAAACTTTAACGGACTATACCACCACCACCGATGTACATAACAAAGCCCTCCTGGACTTGCACCATCGCTCCCAACAACTCGAAGCACGCCTAGAAGAACTAGAGAACAGAAATAGGAGGAATAACCTCCAGATGCATGGGCTCCCGGAGAGCACTGAGACTGGTGCAATGATCACTTTCATCGACTAATTTCTTCATGAGATTCTCAATCTCCCTCCAGACAAAGCTCTTAACATAATTCGAGTTCACAGATCCCTGATCCCAAAACCCCAGGACCCGAAGGCAAAATCACGCTCAGTAGTTCTGGCTTTCCTGGACTATAGAGTAAAAGAAGAGATTTTACAACTGGCATGATCAAAAAAAGGTGATTAATTTTGGGGACACTCGATTGTATTTGGACCACAGTTTTACACCACAGCTGCTCTTCCAAAGGAGAAAAGTACTCACAGTGGTTAAACAACTACAGCAGCAGAATATCAGGGCTTTTGTTGAGTACCCAGCATGCCTAAAGGTCCAGCTGGCTGAAGGCAGGAGACGTTTTCCAGATCTGCAAGCAGCGGGGGACTTCCCGATTTTGGTGGTCATACAACCCCAGGGTGAGAAGGCCAATCTACCACAACACAGGCAGCTGGAGACCAGGGACTGGGCCTAAGTGGAACTAAAAGACAGGGCGCAAAGGGCAATACGATCGCTTCTGCTTTGTGGGACACCCTACGCAGTAAAAAACGTTCGAGAGGACTGAATAAGGAGCCAACACAGGCCAAGTTTGAAACGGATTGAGGGGACATTGCCACTGAAGAAGCGAACTCCCAAACTACCTGATCGCTTTCAGGCATAGTATCCCTTACTCACTTGCTTTTAGTGATCTCTCCAGGCTTGATTCTATGGGGACACATGTTGAAATCGTCTCAGACTCTTTAAAGGGTTGCAGAGAATAGCCTAATTTAAAACAGAGGACAGAATGTTTAATTGGACACATTCTATAATGACAGGATGTACTTGTTGTTAAAATACACCTCTTGGTATCTACATAACCCGTGGCCTAATAGTTTGGGGGGGGGGGGTGGCTCCCTCGTTGGGGGTGGATCAGGTGGGCCCAGGGGCTTACTGGATCTGCCAGGTGCAGGTAGAGAAGCCATACCTAGATTTTACACTTCCCCCATATATTTTGGAAGAGCTAATGGGGTGATCTGACTTAAGTGGTGGTCATTGGAGCACAAGGAGCAAAGGTTTCAGCTAGATTGCAGGGGACTTAGAGGGCCTTTATTGGTAACCTCCTCCAGGAAGCCCTCGGGGCTGGGCCTCACTATGGGCAGATATCTTCTTTCCATTTGGGGGGGCTTGGCTTCAGGGCAATTTGGGGATGTGTTGCTGAGATTCAGTCCCCAAAACTGCTAAAAGTGCCTGTGGCTGTGCTTATTAGGTCTCCCACAACTAAACTGATAATTCACTAACATCATAAATACGGGAGCTATCAGTTGATTGATACACAGTATTCACATTTATTTGGCTTCTCTGCTCGGACCTGCGGGTGGAAGGGAGCTCCTCATGGGGCCTGCTTAACGGTTCCTCTGACAGGGGGTGACTGCGTTCCCTGTTACTCCCTTGGCAGGGACCAGGATTTAGTAGAGATTGTTCATATAATTTTATATTGCATAAGTCGACTGGCCTACAGTTTCTTATGTTAGTGATAGAAACAACCTGATTAAGTAACACTTTTATTGTATAGGCAGGATGTCCTTTCTATAGGAGTGTCAAGGGCGGTTTGGGCTCATGATTTTTATAGTTGGCTTAACTGCTGACACTCACTGCAAGGAGCTAATAATATTTAACATCACTGAAGCTCTAGGGGGGAGCTCTCCATTTGGAGGGCATAAATATTTTACCCCTCTTAATTCCCTTTCCATAGTAGGGAAGGGAGTTCAGACAAAGATCCTATAAACCTGGATCTTCTACCTAGGAAGTCATTTTATGTTAAATCATAAAGGTTTTTGCCCAGTTGGCAATGATGATTGTTATTTAGTTAATAAGTTGCTAAAGGAGGGAGACATACTGCTCTGTTTTTGGGGGAGGGAGGATGGGGAATTTGAGGGGGAGATTTGGGAAGCCTGTCTTAACTGGTGTTTATTTTTGTTTTAAACATAATGGCTAACTTGGGTACATTGGTATGCACTTACAATGTAAATAGCCTTACAAGTCCAGTTAAACGCAGTAAGATCTTAGCTCAGCTTAGAAAGTTGGCAGCAGAATTTGTGCTTCTACAGGAAACACATCTCTCTGACATACAGCACAGTAAATTTCTGAAGCTGGGGTTTAGGGAGGTAACTGCCTCCTCGTATTAAAAGGGTAGACATCGAGGTACTATGGTACTTATTCCACATAAGACCCACTTTGAAAAACTGGCAGAAAAGGTGGATAAGGAGGGTAGATATGCCCTCATGAAGGGCAAACTTGAGGGGTAATTAATAACACTTGCTTGTGTGTATTTCCCAACGGATACCCCTTATGGGGACTACAGATCATTCTTCCTCCTCCTTCAGGAGTGGGCAGAGGGAGTCTTGGTATGTGGAGGAGATCTAAATTTAGCTTTTAACCCTGCCCTAGATACGACTTCCCAGATCCCAAGAAAGTCACATCAGGTGGCAAGAAGGGTCCATAAGTTGCATGGAGAATTGGGTATTTTGGATGTTTGGCGTTACTGTTGCCCGAAACAAAAGGACTGTACTCATTTTCTGCCACATATAATATGTACTCCAGATTGGACTACTACTTGCTACCAAGAGACCAGATTTCTAGGGTACAAGATACTTGGATAGGGGACTTTGTCCTTTCAGACCACGCGCCACTCTTCATGGGTCTGGATCTGGGAGGATTCAAAAGAAACACTTTTTGGAGACTTAATATCTCCTTGCTTAAGGACAAGGCAGTCAAAGATCAAATTTTAGACACATACTAATGTTTTTTAACAGAAAATGAGGGGCAGGACATGTCAAGTACCACCTTATGGGATGTGGCCAAGGCTGTTCTCCGGGGGAAGTTTATATAGCTTGCTGTAAGGAAGAAGAGAGAGCAAAAGAGAGGGGAGACAGAGGTCCCTTACTGAGCAAATCCAATTACTGGAGGGAAAGCTCCAGAAAAACAGAAATACTCTAGAGCTGTTGCACAGCAGCTTAAGACTCTTTAAGGGGAATTGGGGCAAATATTAGATTAGCAGGTGGAACAGAAATTGTTATTTTTAAAGCAGAAATATTATGAGGGTGGTCCAAGGTCACTTAGATTACTAGCCAGTAGACTGAGAGCACAAAGCGCTAGGGCCACAATCACAAATTTGTGGCATCCGGAACACCAGAAAGTGGTATATAAAACAAATGAGATAACTGAGACTTTTCGGAGTTTTATGAACAATTATATCAAAAGGAACTCAGCCCCCCCACCTGACGGAAAGACTGAATTTTTCCTATATAACCTGAACTTACCAACCCTATCACCAGTTCAGGCAAAAGTTCTGATGCTCCCAATAACGGTGGAGGAATTTAAAATGGAAGTGGGAGCCCTGAAGACAGGGAAATGCCCTGGGACAGACTGGCTCCCGGGGGAATTTTTTAAATGTTTTAGAGACCTGCTCCAGCCTCTTGGTCTGAGAGAATTCACTAAGGTCTTGGAGGGCAGGGGCCTGGGTCCACCCTCCTGGGCCACAGCACTGATTTCGGTGATACCCAAGCCAGGAAAGGACCCCTTCAGATGTGCTTCTTATCGCCCAATTTCCCTCCTGAACACTGATAAGATCTTTTCATCCATTATGGCTAAAAGAATACAACAGTATCTTCCCCACCTCATACAGTTAGACCAGAATTGATTTGTCCCGGGCAGACAAGCTCAGGATAACCCGAGACGCACCACTCACCTTATTGACCATATTAACAATTCAGTTATTCCAGCCCTATTAATGAGTCTTGACGCTGAAAAAGCGTTTGACACAGTTGATTGGAGCTTTTTGGGGGCGTCCCTTTCCCGGTTTGGGTTCCCCAGAGAATTTACACAATTAATAAGTAAATTATATCACTCCCCAAAAACATATAATCGAACAAATGGCCACATCTCTAGACCTCTGAAACTCTGCAGAGATACAAGTCAGGGGTGCCCTTTATCACCATTGCTTCTTGCATTATACATAGAACCTCTTGCTCAATCTATTAGGGAAAATGGGAACATAAAGGGAATAAGACTGAATGGCTTTGAGCATAAACTGGCTTTATATGCAGACGACATACTTATGTACCTTAGAGAACCTGACTCTTCTATTCCTGCCTTGTTTCAGCAGTTGGAGAAATTTTCCTCCCTCTCCGGATATAAACTGAACTGCTCTAAAACAGAGATACTTAGCTGCAATTATATCCCTTCCCTGGGTTTATGGAACAGATACCCCATATGGTGGGACCTCGATCAGATTAGTTACCTTGGGATTAAGATTGGGATTAGCAACCACCGGTTTTGGGAACCTAATTATCCCCCTTTGATCACCCAACTAAGGAAGGATGTTCAGAGGTGGACCCTTCTGCCCTTATCTATATACTCTAAGACACAGGCATTGAAGATGAATGCCCTACCAAGGTTACTTTCTTTGTTTCAATGTGTACCCTGTTTGGTCTCTCAGAAAGAGTTAAACATATGGCAGGGCATGTTTTTTAGACTCCTCTGGGCTAAAGACCATCCTAGGATTTGTAGAGGCCTTTTATATGCCCCTCAGGCCCAGGGTGGTCTAGCTTTCCCTAATTTACAAGGCTACTGGGATACGGCCCAAATGCGGGTGGCACTCCTGTGGGGCAGCCCTGGCTTTGATACCCAATGGAAAAGAATGGACCTGGCAGTTGAGACTGAGCTTCCTCTTCCTGCCATCCTATTTCAAGATGATGTCGGGCTTCCGGAGACTTGTTATACAGGGACGAGAAGTGTCCTGGAGGGATGGAAGAGACGCATAAACCGAGGTCCCATAAGACATCGGCTGTGGAAATTTCGATGGTGGGCTTATGACCCTCTCTTCCTGGCTGCCACCTTAGATTCGTGGTTTAAGCAGTGGGCCAGGAAAGGATTTCATTCCCCTTATCAGGTTTTATCTGCAGATAACCCTATTTCTTTTGAGGCAGCCAGGCAGACATTTGGGCTTCTCCCACGAGATAATCTGCGATTCAACCAGATCAGAGATTATGTCCTTACTCTTCAGAAAACATATGCCCGGCTTCAGAAGTAGGTCGTGGACCCTCCCTTCCGTGGCATTTGGTCGTCAGGGGGGGTGGGAGAGGGGACATATCCTTACTGTATCAAAGGTATTTACTAGATCTGACTCTACCCATTGAAAGACTTAAACTTGAATGGGAAATGGATCTAGGGATCACTCTTCCAGAGAAACAATGGGCTGAAGTGTGGCACACTACATGGCAGACAACAGGGGCCCCTCTTTGGAGGGAATGTGGTTGGAAGCCGAGAGCTAGGTACTTCCGTGTTCCTGCACAGGTGGTGCACTATGCACAAACAGCTGGTTCGAACTGCTGGAGGGGATGTGGGTATGCACCAGCCTCATAGGCCCATATTTTTTGGTTATGTCAGATACTTAAGGAGTACTGGACAGATATAGAACACCATCTTAAGGACATTTTCCAGTTTCAGTCACCCTTGGGCCCTGAACATCTGGTTCTAGGTCTCAGACCAAAGAAGGTACGGGGAAGAGAGAGGCAACATACTTGCGGTCTGTTCTTACGATAGCTGCTTTGAAGGCCATTACTAAGAAATGGGCACAGAGAGCTCCCCCCTCGTAGCAGACTGGAGGAATATAGTAGACAATATTCACTTAGTGGAGAGGATTACATTCAGCCTTCGCCAACAAACCTACTTATACCAAAACAGGTGGACTAGATGGCTCTTGTATGAGGCTAACTTACATCTAGTTGCTTAACCAGGTACTGTTGGGCTCCCTTTCCCCTCTATTTCTCTCCCTTATCAAGAATTAATAAAAAATATGAAAAGAAACATTTTTGTATTACTTTATTCAGTGCACTGAACAGTTTGTTAATATCTCCATCAAGTTGTAATAGATAAGAACATTTGCAGTATTATTGGGTAGATCTCCGAGATCTTGTTTAATTTAACTAGATCATCCTATGTTTTTATTCAGTAAAAAGCTATTGTGTAGGTACACACTGTGATGTCAACAAGATTTATCTTATGTACCTATGTAACAGATGAATGATCTATATGTTTGGAAATGATGTATTAAGCCCCTTCAGGCCTACCACAATAAAGGAAGTATAAAAAAATAAAAATAAAAAAGGTTTGAGAAGGACAGGTAGGGAAAAGTTTGTGTAAGTGACTAGTAAACACACTGGAAGAAAAATCATTACTATGGTGAATGCCTCATTTTGACGGCATACCCAGCCCCATTATTTGCCTTCTCCAGAAGTTTACTCCTTACTACCTGATTCCATGGCTAGCTGCTCTCATGGTAGGGTCATCGGGATGCCTTAAGCCTCTCCCACCCAGAGCAAGACAGCCAAGTTAACTGCAGATTGTACAAGATCACTAGTTAACTCTTACTCGATCTTCCATCCATTCACTATCTGGGGCCAAATCACCTGGCACAGAACGCAGCAAGGGTGGTGCAGGATAGGTTTAGAGACTTGGGTAGGGGCCTGAAGCAGATAGTACGCATAGTGACATTCACTGAAGTGTTACCTCTGTATGGCCAGTGGGAGGACAAGGAACACCACATCTTGGTCATCAATGTCTGGCTGAAGGCATGGTGCACGGAGGAGGGGTTTGGCTACATTGGAGAAGCGGGTCCCACCTGAGGGGATAAAAGCATGTACAAAGGAGATGATCTCCATCCATCCAGGAAGGAAACAACAGCCCTAGATGCAAGTGTTAAATGCTACTTTGATGGGCATTTAAACTAGCCAAGGGGGGGGGAGGAAGAAGAAAGCGAGGAGGCAGTGCCCCAGAAAAATGGAGCAGCAGAGAGCAAAAGCCCAAGGAAAAAAATAATTACTCAGTGATAGAGGAGGGCACGGGAGGGGGACGGGATGGTCAGGAGGTGGATCTAAGGCTGAGAAAAAATGGGGAAGGTTGAGCAGAGACAGGATAAAAAGGGGAAGAACTGTTACCAGGGAAAAGAGAAGGGTGAAGAATGGACACAGGAAGGGATGGCAAAGTAAAGGCAGGGAGACAGATAACAGGAGTAGAGAGCCATGTGCAACAACACAAGGAGCCTAGGAAAACAACACTTCTGACCTTGAGGCTACCACTGCGGAGGTGGGCCTGGATCTGGTAGCCATAACAGAACCATGGTGCACCAACAACCACAGTTGGGAGATAGCTATACCAGGTTGCAACATGTTTAAAAAGGACAGGGCATTTGGGAAGGGGGGTTTGTTTTATGCATAAAGGAAAGTATAGCGACCACAGAGTTTACTAGGACACAGTGGGGGAAAGAGAGGGCTGAAGGTTCCTTAGGCTGGCTTAGAGATGGGATCCCGCACTTTTATCCACATGAGGGTGGTGTACAGACCATCAACATTGGGGGAGGAGTTGGACAGTTTCGGGGGAGGCCACTGGCCACATGGCAAGCAAAGAGGAAGCAGTAATTATGGGGGAATCTTAATCAGTCGGACGTGGTCTGGAACTTCCTGGCTGCAGCTACAACTAAGAGCAGGGTCATTCTAGACTCTCTGCAAGGGGCATTTATCAGGCAGTGGGTTACAAAGCCTGCTAGACACAGGGCAGTGCTGGATCTGGTACTTATGAACAGGGAAAGAAACACAGAATCTGACTGCCAGCCTGGTGGCACAGAGGGTTGAGGCGCTGGCACCTTACCTCACACCACACCAGTGACCCGGGTTAGGGAACGGACTCGGGTGCCGGGGGGTCGGCAAAGGAAGAAGTAGGACTGAGCGTTCAGAGGACTGCTCTCCTCTCCTGGGGTGGGTTGGGGATTGGCGTCTCTCTGTAGCGGTCCCCAGTGGAAACCAGGGGAAGCTCAGATGCAGCGCAACTAGGGGAAATCGAAGGAAAAAAAACCCTGAAAATGACGTCTCCTCCTGCCAGATGACGGCCGCCTGGACCAGTGCCTCCTCGAGCTCTGCGACAGATGACCCAGCCGCAGTAGCACCCAGGGTCAATGCCTGGGGCGATAGGCCGCTTCTCCTCAGAAGAGGAGGACCCACCCGATGCAAGGGTTTCGTTGGGTTACCTTGAAGTGGCTACGATGTGCGGTCCGGATCGGCGGCGGAGATGAGCGACAGCTAAGCGTCCTTGTGGCAATTGGCCTGAAGGAGAGGTAAGTGCCACGCCTGGTTAAGGGTCTCCGGATTCTCCCAGGATCTGCTGTCTGGAATCAAGGATCTTCCCTTCCAAGGTTCCATCCTGTTTGGGGAAGAAACTGAGAAATTTATCTCTCGTCTTCAGGAGTCCGGGAAGTCAATTTAGTCCATCCGGAAACCTTACAAAGGGGACCAAATGCCCTTTTGCAAGTCCTCAGGGCAGAACACCCATGGCCAGTTTGCGCAGAGAGGCTATTTCAAGAGGAAAGCCATAATCCAGCAGACTTGGGGCACCCCCTCTAGAGGCGCAGAATCCTCCCAAACCTCTCTTCCCACTCCTGGATCCACCCAATGACTCGCTGCTGACACCCCCCTCTTCCAGAGGAGGAGGCACAAGGGGAGGCAGTGGGGGGCTGCTTCTCCCTCCATTTGGAAGGGTGGAGCAGAATCACCTCAGACCTCTGGGTCTTAGACATCATAAGGAGAGAACATACAATGGAGTTCATGCAAACCCCTCTGGAGAGCCCGCCAAGGTCCTTCCACTATCCTCCTTTCAACATCCCATTGACAGGAGAGATCTAGGCCCTCTTGCAAAAAAGGGGAATAGAGACAGTTCCACAGGGGCAGTGGGGAAGAGGGTTTTACTCCCACTTCTTCCTGCTACCAAAGAAAACGAACGACCTTCGGCCCATCCTGGACCTCAGCTGCTGGTTCAAAGGAAGGCAGTGCGAGCTTCTCTAAAATAAAATTTAGATCGCATGGGAGGGCAGGAGTACGGATGGGGGGGGGTCTTAAATGGAGAACCCCTTTAAGGAAGGTCTTAGCGAGACTTCCAGTTGAGCAACTGTCCTGTTCCCTAAAGGAATGTGGTAAGCAAAGATGGCTGCCATATGCACCTTCAAAGAGGAGTAGCTAAGGCCCAGATCATAGAGGTGCCTCAGGTAATCCAGGATTTTATTTGCAGGGCAGGAAAAAGGTTCCAAGTCCTTGGAACCAGCCCAAATAGAGAATTGCTTCCACTTCATTGCATAGGTAGATCTGGTGGAAGCTTTCTGGCCTCCAACAAAAAGTTCGCCACAAGAGGCGAGACGCCAAAGCGAGCTGTGGCTACGTCTGCAGGAGCTACGCATGAAGGTGGAGCGATCTGAGTCCTGGATGGATCAGGGTCCCCCAATCCTGAGTCAGTAAGTCCTGTGACAGAGGCAGAAGAGGAGGAGGTTCCTCGGAAAACTGTTGCAGAAGAGAGAACCAAACTTGCCTTGGCCAAAAGGGAGCGATGAGAATCATGCACGCCACTTGTATCCGGTTTGTTCAGCACTCTCGGAATCAAAAGAATGGGGGGAAGGCGTAGACTAATCTGTCCTTCCAACATAGAGACAGCGTGTCCATAAGCGTCTCGCCAGCAGGCGGCGGAGGTGAGCAAAGGTGGGAAGCTTGGCGTTATCACGAGAGGCAGAGGTCCACCTGAGGAGTCCCCCACTGCTTGAAGATGTCATTTGCGACATCCTGTTTGAGTTCCCACTCGTGAGACTTTGCTGATGAGTGACTTGAGTGTCTGCCAGAGTGTTTTCCACTCCCTATACAAGGACTGCCGTCGGAAGCAGGTTGTGCTGGGATGCCCAGTACCAGAATCTCATTGCTTCCCGGCACAGGGGACAGAAACAAGTTCCTCCCTGTTTGTTAAGGTACCAGACTACACACATTGTCTGACTGGTCCAGGAGATGACCAGGAAGAATGAAGGAAAGGAGAGCCTGCTGGGCATACAGAACTGCCCTCAGCTCGAGAACGTTGATGTGTAATCTCTTCTCGAAGTGAGACCAGTTGCCCTGAGTCGTGTGAGACCCAAGGTGGGCGCCCCAGCCCGCTCCTGATGCGTCCGTGGTCAGAGTCTGGGTGGAATAATTGGTGCAGAAGGGAACCTCCCGACTGAGGTTCTCCTGAACCGTCCACCACTGCAAGTCCCTGATCATCGGGTCCGACACTAGGATTTCGGTATCCAGGTCGTCCTGGGACTGATCCCACTGGGATCGAAGGGTCCACTGGGAGACTCATGTGGAGCTGCGCCAAAGGGACGGTTGGAATGGCAGCCACCATGAGCCCGAGAAGGCAAAGAACCTTTCTGGCTCTGACCCGTCTGAGGCAGGATAGGAGGCGAGCTTGGTTTAGGAGGGTCTCAACTCTGTCCAGGGGCAAGAAGGCCTTACCTAGGGTCGTATCCAACACTGCCCCTATGAACTGCAGCCGTTGGCAAGGGACTAGGTGGGACTTGGCATGGTTGACCATGATACCCAGGCTGGTAAGAACCTCCAGGGTGAGCAAAAGGGAGTGTTGGAGGTCCTCCCTGGATGGGGCTGCCAGAAGCCAGTCATTCAGATAAGGGAAGACTTGTACTCCCTGGGTGCGCAGAAAGGCTGCCACTACCGCCAGGCATTTGGTGAATACTGGGGCCGAGGAAAGGCCAAATGAAAGGCCCCTGAACTGGTAGTGTGCCCCCTGAAAACAAAAACAGAGGTATTTGCGGTGGGAAGGGCGTATAGGGATATGCAAGTAAGCATCTTGCATAGCTAAAGCACATAACCACAGTCCCGGCCAAAGCAAGGGAAGAAGACTCTGAAGAAGGAGCATTCTGAACCATTTGTACTCCACATACTCGTTTAGGGAGCTGAGATCCAGGATGAGTCTCAGGTCTCCAGTCTTCTTTGGTACTAGGAAGAAGTGAGAATAGTAACCCGTCCCCTGAAGGGGGAGAATGAGTTCTATTGCCGCCTTCAGGAGAAGGGAATTGATCTCCCAGAGTACCAACGGAAGATGCAGAGGGTAGTACGATGACAGAGGGGGTGGTCTGTGGGGAGGTTTCTGGGTGAACTCTATCGAGTGTCCCGTTGACACCAACTGGAGTACCCAAGCATCATTTGTTATTTTCTCCAAGGCCAGCAGATGGGGAGAAAAATCTCCCCCATCAGTTCCCCTGGAGGTGCCAGAGGAAGAGGGGGAGGCAGGGAGTCTGGAAGCTGAGGGCAGAGCAGCGGACAGGGCTCTGGGAGTCTTTTAGTTCGGAGGAGCTTTGGCTGCGGAAGGGGCTTTGCATTTGTTAGGGCGCTTAACTTGCATGTGCTTTTGTTTTTGGCGGTTTTGGTGACGAAAACGACTTTTCTGGACCTGAGAGGATTTATACACAGTCTGGACCAACTTCAATGCTAAATCCTTCTCTTACAGTTAAGTGATGATGTCCTTGACATCGCCTCTTAACAAGACAGATCCCCTGAAAGGGGCATCATGAATGGTCATCTGAACCTCAAGGGCCAAACCTGACACTCGGAGCCAGGCATGTCGCCGTAAGCCTATGGCGAAAGCCAAGCTTCTAACCGCCGTGTCCACCGCATTGTAAGTGACACGTAACATGTGCCTACAAGCTGAACGAGTGGAACGGACCAGGTCTCCCAATTCTTGTTCAACTTGAGAATCCAGGACAGAGTCCAGTTCGGATTCTACCCGACTCAGGATAAACTTCAGGTAGTCCCCCATGTGTCCAACATAGTTTAGGGCTCTCAAACCCAGGGTAGAAGATGCATAGATCTTCTTACTGTATTGGTTCATAAGTCTAGATTCTTTGTCAGGGGGCGACAAACTGAGGTGCTTAGGGTTGGCAGTTTGGTCATGAGTGGTGCTAATTACAACCAAATCTGCCTTAGGGTGAAGACTGAGGAAGTCTTTTCCCTCAGGAGCCTGATACAGCCCGTCTGCCTTGCAAGGAAGATGGGCTAATGAGTAAGGTTGCTTCTTAATAGTGGAAACAAGATCCGCATGAGGCTCGATCCGGGGAGATTCAGTGTGGGAGAAGTTTCAGGCAGATCCAAATGGACGGCTAACTTTTTTCTGTTGTGGATCTGGCTCCACTGATTGCCAGCCATAAACAGCCTGGATCTGTGTAAGCAATTTCAGAAATGAAGGATCCTCCGCAGGAGACTTCAGAGGGTCCTTAGACCTGGGGTTCTCTGGAGTGTGTGGCTGGTCTCCAGGGTCGAAGAGAACATAAATCCGTATCAGAATCTGAAGGCTCCGCAGAAGAAGAGGTGTCCTCCTCTCTGTTGGGTGGGGGATTGACCAGTATGGGGATAGCCCAGGGACATCCTCCCTGATCTGAGAGCCAGAGGGTTCTGCCCCGGCATCGGGTAAAGGTGGAGGAGTCTCCTGTTACCGACGTAGAGGCTCTGGTGTTGGGACCGTAATCAGCAAACGAGTCTCTACCTCCTTAGTGAGTTGGGACTTAGCCTCAGCCCACCAGGAGGCCAAAACCTCCCTCAAGTTCACTTGAGGCTGTGGAGGAGGAGAGGGGGGGACTCTGATACAGGTAACTGGGAAAGTCGTATAAAGGGTACCCATATCCTGACAGCAGGAGGCCTGGCATCGGGTATTGAGGAGTCTGATACTGCGGTGACGGGTACTGTGTCGTAGGATACTGTGGTGTTGGGTATTGCAGCGTCTGGTATCCTGGTGCCAGGGGCTCTGATGGAGCAGAAGGACCTGGTGTAGGCCCAGCAGGCGGACCGGACAGTTCTGGTGTCAGCCCAGAGGGCATAGGGCCCGAAACAGGGGGATCCACGGGAGGATCTGATAACATGGGCCCTGCCAGTCCTGATGGCGGAGCAGGTCTGTCATCGGGAACTGGGATCCTGGAGGGTGACGGGTTAGCCAATGCCAAGTCCGGCATCTGAGGTTCTGGCGAAGGGGGAGCACCCTCGATGGCGGCGTCCCGGTCTCCTCGACCCCAGCGGGGGAAGAGGAAGCAGAGTCCCCGGGGGGAGGGGGGGGGGGAGACAGTCGGCCCTCAGGTGTCAATGAAGCTGCAGTTCATTGTGGCGGCTCCCGGACATCAGGCGTAGACTCAGAACCTGGTGTGGAGTCGCGGGCTGGGCGTTCGGACAAGCAGACGACCGGCTTATCAGCCTTGTCCGGGCGGGCGGCGGAACTGGAGCCCAACTTATCGGACCCACTCTTACCGGCAGGCTGTGTGGAGGATGCGGCCTTAGCGGGAGTGGAGGCCTCCTTTGCCCCGAGGGCTCCCAGCGGGCCCAAGCACGAGCCCGGGGGGGTGGGGTGCACAAGCAGGCTTGGTAACCACCAAGGCTGCTGTCAGAGTGATCCCCGGAGGGCCACGACTCCAGCTGAAGTTGCAGGGGCTGTGGATGATGATTCCCAGTCCCTATGCTTCTCCTTGTGGTGGCCTTCGTGTGAAGTGGATGCCTGCCTCACTTTTTTCAATTCTTTTTCTATGGAGGCCATCTTTTGCTTCAGGACGTGAGCTTCCAGGGACTGCGGTCTCCTCTTGTGGGTGACTGAACTGCATTTTTGGCAGTGTTCACACTCCTCCACGCGGTGGTCCGGGCCTAGTCAAAATAGACAAAAAGAGTGGCTGTCCTTATGAGGGAGCGGGGATCCGCACGACTCACTTATTTTTATGTGATACGGAGGGCATCGGGGACGACATACACAGTCAGAGTTAGAACTAAGCAAAGGGAAAAAACTAGTTACGTTTTTAAGTGAGAAAGAACAAATATTCATCTGAAAATGGCGGCCGAAGTAGGGCTGTTCTTCCATGAGGTACTTACGCAAGCCGTCAGCGGGAAAGAACTGGAAGGCAGGTGTTGGGGACCGCCCATTTATACTGACGTAGACCAACTGTCAGCTGACGTGGGGGCAGTCCCCCACCAGAGACTGCTAGCTAGAGATTTTTCCGTGGGGTCCCGATGCCTGGTGGCTTAGTCCTATATGTGAATACCTACTGCAAAAGCCCTCTTGAAGCAAGATCTGAAGGTTCTGGGAGGGAGTAAGAATCGACTTAGGGAGCTTGACAGTGATCCCCAGTCGTGAAAAGAGGTCCAGAGTGCATGAGTGTGAAACCAGAAGACTGTCCCTGAATGGGGCTGTCAAGAGCCAATCGTCCAGGTAAGGGAACACTGCTATACCCAGACGGCGAAAGGCCGCTGCCAACAATGCTAGGCACTTGGTAAAGACCAGGGGTGCCAAGAAAAGACCAAAGGGGAGGGCTGTAAACAGGAAGTGCTCCCCCTGGAAGCAGAAACGAAGTTAACGGCAGTGGTCCAGGAACACCGGAATATGAAGGTAAGGGTCCTTCATATCCAGTGCTTCAAAACCAATGGTCCTTCTGGAGAAGAGGCAGGAGGCCCTGCAACGTCAGCATACGGAATCTTTTGTACTCAACAAACAAGTTCAGTCTAAGAAGGTCCAATATGGGTTTGAGGTTAGAGAGACGGCCGTGGCGGAATAGTGGGCTACTGTGTCTAATGAGTCATTGTTGCCCTGAGCCATGTCTACAAGAGATCTTCGACAGGTGCAGGTCTTTAACAAGCTCCTCGAGGTCCAAGGATTCCATGGCCTGGATATGGGCCTCGAGCTTGGCCATGGTTGCTTTTTTGGAAGGAGACCACGTGTGCTACGTAATTGAGGGAGCAAAGAGCACACGTAGCAGAGGAATAAACCTTTTCCCCTAAACTGGTCGAGCTGCCGAGATTTCTTGTCTGCGGGGCTGGGGGAGTACTCATGTCCTTCGGTGTAGCCGAGCGATCTTGAGCTGCTGCTATGACAATGGAATCAGCTTTAGAGAGAGTATCCAAACACGAAACACCCTCCGGCGCATGATATATCCAGTCTGCCTTCTTAGGAATGGCTGGTAAAGAGTGGGGCAGCTGACAGATGGTACTGGTAAGGTCTACGTGAGGGGCTGTGCGGGGGGATAGGAAAAACAGTCTCTAAATCCAAGTGTTCCACGAGGCGTTTTCTCATTGAGTCTTGTTCCTCTGTGTTCCAGCCATTGGTCTGCTGGATAATATGCAACAACTCCATGAAAGAGGGGTCCTCTGGGGGAAATTTTAGCGATTCCTTTCCCTTAGTCACAGAGGAATGCTCATCAGAAGGGTCATCCGAGGAATCCTAATCAGAGTCCAGTGTGTCATGATCCTCAAGAGTTCTGAAGTCTGGAAGGGTAACCTCCTGAGGTGTGATCCCTGAAATATGCACTGTTGAGCGTACAGAGCTTACAGGGGACTGGGAACAAGGGGGAAGGGTGACTTCCGGGACCGGTAGACGCCTCTCCAAATCCGAGACCTGCTCCAACCTAGCCTCCTTCCACCAGGACTGAATTAGAGACTGAATCCTGTTGTGGTGCCGGAGGGGACAGAGACGGTGGAGGCACATGGGCAGGTGGCTAATGATACAGAGGTGCACCCAACCCATGGTAATGGTGCTGATGAGGGTAGCCCTGGTAACGGGTAACCCAAAGGGTGATACTCAAAAAAACAGAATGGGGTATAAAATCCATCAGGCCAGAAGGATAGGCCGACGTCTGCCCCTGTGGAAGATACCCTTCAAGGTTAACGTATGGCTGAGATGATCCAGGAACAATACCCTGTGTCAGGAGACCCAACGTCAGAGGGGCAGATGTCGGAGGGGCTGGTGTCAGATCTACGGTTGTTTGAGAATGTGGCGCTGGGTCCAGTGTCATTATAGCTTGCATAGGGGTCAGACGTGATGGCCCTGATGGAAGGGGTCTGACGAAATACCTGTCAGTGCCCCGGCGTCACAAGGGGCGGAGCCGACAGAAGATGGCCTGACGGCGGCGCCGTTGGCGGGTCCGGTGAAGGAAGAATAGGGTCAGGGACCCCACTACTGAGGTTTGGTGCTGGGGCCCCAGGCCTGGGATCCCTTGGGGGGGGGGGACCCGAGACACGGTAACTGGAGAGGGAAAAGAAAGAACCACCTCCAGAGGTTCCGCTTCCTCTCGCCCGACATGACCACTGGGGTCGGAGGTTCCACCAGGGGAGGTGGTGAGGAAGGCTCCCACCCAGGAGGAGCCTAAGGGGAAGGTTGGCCAATAGCCATCGGTGAGCTCGACTGGACATCAGGTGAGATGGCGTCAGCCCCCGACAGGCGAGCGACGTCCAGGCAGTCGTCCGAGGAAGAGATGACCGGCTTAGTGGACGGAAGAAGGACCAGGCGGAAGAGAGAAGGACCCTCTAGTGGCTTATCAGCCAGTGTTGCCCGGGTCCCTATCTGATCCTGAGGACTCAATTTATCGACAGCCGGGCGGGCTCCGGAGGAGCCAGGGGCCGACTTAACAGCAGAAACCGGGTGTTCACTGGAGGTGCCAGCAGATGACTTATCAGTGGAGTTCAAGAGAAAAGCTGCAGAGGGGCCTGGAGAAGTCACGGGCACAGCCTAGACTACCACAAGGGCAGGCTGAGGGGGAACGGCCTTACTGGTCGAGGGCTCACTGGAACCCACTTGATCCTTATCCTCCAGATGCTCCCGCTCTCGGTGCTTTTCTTTTTTCTTTATTATTCTTCTTTGACTCAGAAGAAGGGGAAGAAGTGGTGTTCCTCAGCTTTTGCATCTCTTTCTTTAGGGAGGCCATGCTAGTCTTCAATATGGGCCTCCAAAACCTGCTGTCTCCATTTGCAGGTGGACTGATTGAAGGGCTTGCAGTCAGGGCAGGCTGCGGTGTCATGGCTCGGGCCCAGGCAGAAAAGAGCATCGGCCGGTGATCATTCTTATGAGGGATCTGTGCGCTGCACTTTTCGCACCACTACTTTGTCTTCGCTGTCGGGAGGTGGAGAAGACAAACGAAACGTAAATCGAGAACAAAACTTTGAGAAATAAAGGCAAAAATGGCTATCGACTGAGCAACATTTACCGCAAAATACTTAGCGCAGGTCGACAGCGAGAAAGAACTGGAAGGCGGGCGTGGGGACTGCCCACTATATAGGGTCATGCTGACGTCTGTCACGTGACATCGGGTGAGCGGTCCCCCGTCAGACATTGCTGGAAAAGTTTGCTGTGTGGTCCTGTCGCCAGGGGGTGCAGTCCTATATGTGATGACCTTCTGCAGGAACCCTCTTGAAGTAAGATCTTGCCATCTCATGACCCAGCTTTGCCCTCCAAGCCCTGGATGTCTAAAGCCAACAGGTGGCGTGCTGCTGTGAAGTCTCAGACACCTCCTACCTCATGGAGGGTACCTCCTTCCACTGGATAACTACCCCCCCCGGTGACCCAGGGGAGGGTGCGTCATGCAAGAAATAATACATGATCCCTCTGGAGAGACTGTACTTTGGCATGCACCCACTGCTCTGATGAATGCTGCAGCCATGTCACAAACACACACACAAACCCCCAGCGGGGCAAGCAAGAGAGTTCTGAAGGTAGGGCAAGGCTCACCCACTCTTTCCACACTCCTCAGGAATCCACCCTGGGAAGGTAATGGAGGGTTTAGTGGAAATAAATACTCTTGCAACCCCAAGGAGATGAGCCCCGTGCCCCCACACCACTGTAGCTTTCTAACGAGAGTCCTACCACGCCTGCCGGCACGCCCTGCTCCTAGACCTGACCGCTGAGCTAAGTATACTATATTCTCCCAGCTTGAGGAAATGGGAGATCCCACCCTCAGGGGACAAGCTGTGGGTTAAAGTCAGGAAGCCAGAGGATGTTAAGCAGAGGCTGGTGGCAGGCTGGACCACAGGAGGATTCTTGTGATGGGCAGAAAGACTTGGGAAGATAGAAGGATTACCTGGCAGCTGGTAAGGAGAAATGGGGGCAAAAACAAGATGTGTAAATGTAACAAAGCAAGCATGGTCATGTCTCACTACCATAACATTAGTTATGATCAGGATCAATAAATAAATTTAAAAAGAAATGAGCACTGATGGAAACAAGATGTTTAAAGTATGACAACATACATGGCAGTGGACAAAGGCCAGATAGTGGACATCATATACTTGAACTTTAATAAGGCCCTTGATTCAGTGCCACACTAAAGGTTGGTAAAACTTAGGGACCACGGGGGGTATGGTAAGATGGACTGAAAATTGGTTGAGAGGCAGAATCCAGAGTGTAGTGGTTGGGGGCGAGTTCTCCAGCACCAGGGATCGGTGTGGGGGCCAGTGTGTCTTCATAAGTGACATTGGAGAAGGCATTAAAGGAAAAATATGCCTATTTACAGATGACACCAAACTCTGTGGGAGGGTGGATACCAAGGAGGGGATACAGGACCTGAGGGACGACCTTGCCAGACTAGTGAGACAGTCAGAAATCTGGCAACTTGATTTCAGTGCCAAAAAGTGCAAAGTGACATAGGGGCCAAGAACACTTGGGCAGAGTATTACATAGGAGGGGCTCAGGTAACTGCTTCCGAAGAGGAAAAGGATCTAGGAGTAGCGATTACAAATGACCTGAAACACACCTTCCAGTGTAAGAAGACAGTGGCGAAAGGCTAACAGGATGCTGGGGTTATTGCAAGGGGATTCAGTAGCAGGTGCAAGATCATTTTACCACTGTACAAGTCATTGGTGAGACCACATTTATAATATGGGGTGAGGTACTGGCATCCATACCTTAAGAAGGACATCAGCATGCAGGAAGTGGTCCACAGGACAGCAACCAATATGACTGAGGGGCTACAGAATAGGTCCTATGAGGGGAGGCTGGGAGCCCTGGGGATGTAACTCCCTGGAGGAGAGGAGGCAGAAGGGGGAAGTGACAGAGACCTTCAAGCACATGAAGGGAATTAACGGAATACAAAAGTGGACGGGGGTCTCTTTAAAATGATTGAAAACACCACTACTAGGGGGCACAGCCAAAAATTGGGGGTGGGGGTGGGGAGAATCCAGAAGGGATGTAAGGAAACATTTCTATACAGAGAGGTTGGTGACCAACTGGAATGAGCTGCCAGATAAGGTAGTATCAACAAAGACGGGTGGGAGCATTCACTAAGGAGGGGGAGAGTCAAGGACCACAGTTGGGTTGCAGAGGCAATGGGGAGGAAGAGGTGAACACCAGTCCATTCACAGTGGAGTGTGTTCTGGAAGAACTCACAAAGCTGAAGTTGAATAAGGCCATGGGGGCCAGATGGCATCCACCCGAAGACATTAAAGGAGCTGCGTAGGGAACTAGCAGCGCCTCTGACAGCCCTGTTCACAGAGTCACTCAACACGGGTGTCGTTCCAGAGGACTGGAGGAGGGCACATGTAGTCCCACTGCACAAAAGCGGCAGTAGGGAGGAGGCAGAGAACTACAGGCCAGTCAGCCTCACCTCAGTGGTGGGAAAGATCATGGAGACACTGCTAAAAGAAAGTATAGTGGCACATATGAAATGCAGTGGTGCTCAGGATCTGAGGCAACACGGATTCACAGCAGGAAGGTCATGTCAAACGAATCTAATTGTTTTTTTTTTTTTGTTTTTTTTTGATTGTGTGACTAGGGAACTTAATCAGGGAGGGGCGGTAGACGTCGCCTACCCAGAGTTCAGCAAAACCTTCAACACTGTCACACACAGAAGGCTAATTAACAAGATGGGTAGTCTGGGTATGAGAGACAAGATGGTGAACTGGTTAACAGACAGGAGACAGATGGTGGTGGTAAATGGGGTACAATCTGGGGAGAGGGGGTGACCAGTGGGGTGCCACAGGGATCAGTACTAGGACCAGTCCTGTTCAATGTCTTGATTAGTGATACTGCAGAGGGGTTGGAAGGAAAGGTCTGCCTGTTTGCATATGACACCAAGATCTGTAACAGGGTGGATATTCCAGAAGGGGTGCAAAAAATGAAGAGGGACCTGGAGAAGCTTGAAAGATGGTCAGAGATGTAGCAACTGAAGTTCAATACAAATACATGCAAAATAATGTACCTGGGTAGAGGGAACCCTGGAGAGAGCTACAGGTTTTTTTGGGGGCTGACTGTCACCAAAGAGGAAAGGGACCTAGGGGTTATCATCTCTGATGACCTTAAGGTGTCAAAACAGTGTACAAAGGCAGCAGGGAGGGCTAGTGGCATGCTGGGGTGCATAGGCAGGGGTATCACTAGCAGGAGGTGGGAGGTGGTGATGCCATTGTATAAAACATTGGTAGGGCCTCACCTGGAGTACTGTGTGCAGTTCTGGAGGCCACACCTGTGCAAGGACATAGATAAGGTCGAGACTATCCAGAGAAGGGCAACAAAGATGGTGTAGAGCTTACACCACAAAACATATGAGGAGAGACTAAGGGACCGCAATACGTACTCACTGAAGGAGAGGAGACAGCGGGGGGACACGACTGAAACTTTCAAGTACCTCAAGGGCATAAACAAGGTGCAGGTGGGGGAACTTTTCCAATGTAGAAAAGTACTAGAACAAGGGGGCACAATGTGAAATTGGAAGGGGTAGATTAAGAGGTAATGTAAGGAAGTTTTCTATACAGAAAGGGTAGTCGACACTTGGAATAGTCTGCCACAGGAGGTAGTGGGGCAAAGCACAGTGGAGGGATTTAGCATGCCCGACAGGCACAAAGGAAGCTGAGAGGGAAGGGGAGGATGAAGAAAAAATTACCACCTTAGTAATGTTGTTTCTTCTAATGGAGTCTTGCTGCATTCTGACTATTGCAGTTAGGTCCTGCCTTTCAACTGCCCGGAGAACAAAGAGTTAACTTTCCATGGCCAGCATGGAACATTCAGCGGGAGCTCGATTGAAGGCTCTGTCTGCTGTTTAAACTCCAACCGTCAGATCTTTATAAGCAATACTCACTAGAAGTTCTGTGTGGAAACTGTAAGACTTACACTAGCCAACTGGCAACTAAATTTATTAAAAAAGGGTTTTTTGGTTTCAAAGCAAAGACTCAAGTCAGGAAACCCAAAAAAATAAAACACAACACACCCAAAATAAAGGAGGGTGAAAAAGGGCACCTCTAGGGTACCAACATTGCTCCTGCCCACCCACATCCCAAAACCAGGTTCTGAGAAGGAGGCGGAGGGAGGAGAATACAGCAAGACTCCATTAGAAGAAACAACATTACTAAGGTGAGTAATTTTGTCTTCAAACAACATGAAGTCTTGCTGTATCCTGACTATTGCAGACTACTAGCAGTACCTCCATGGAGGAGGACAGAACCTACTTTGGGAATAGGCTCTGAAGTACTGTTGTGTAAACCCAGCATCACTCCTAGCCTGGATATCCAGAGAGTAATGCTTGGTGAGTGTATGGACTGTTTTCCAGGTGGCTGCTTGACAAATTTCTAAGATAGGAATATCCCTGGCAGCAGCCAGGAAGCAGCTGTACCTCTAGTAGAGTGAGACCTCAGGCCTGAGGGTGGTGTTCTACCCAGTTTTCATAGCAGAATTGTATACAAGAGACAATCCACCTGGCAATAGATCTTTAGTGGCAGGTTTGCCTCACCGACCTCCATAGGTAAGGAACAACTGAGAGACTCAAACCTGTGACCCTTGGTGCGCCTATGTAGTAGCTGAGGGCCCTTTTAACGTCCAAGCTGTGCAACATCCTCTCTCAAGTGGAGAAATGGTCAGTGAAAAAAACAGGGAGAGACATAGACTGATTAAGGTGGAAATCTGAAACCACCTTAGGCAAAAACTTCCTGTTAGTTCTTAGGACCACTTTATCTCTATGGAAAGAGATAAAATCAGGCTCCACTGACAGGGCTTGCAATTCACTGATACGCCTGGCAGAGGTAATGGCTACCAAAAATACAGGTTACTCACCTGTAACAGGAGTTCTAGGAATGGCATATGTTGTTCATCCACACTTATTGGCAGGTTCCTTGCAACTTTAAATCTTGCTGGAAGGTCTTCAAGCTGGCTCCTCCCACCCACCCGGGTGGTAAAACTCTCGGCTCCACCCCATGACGCCAGATCTAGCCCGCTGGAAGCCAGGTTGTGTGTCAAAGCCGGGGAGGTTGGGTTGGTCGTGTGGATGAACAACATATACCATTCCTAGAACTCCTGTTACAGGTGAGTAACCTGTATTTCTAGGGACATGGATATGTTGTTCATCCACACTTATTGGCAGACTCCTAGCAGTTCTCCAGGAAGAGGGAGGCAAGGCGCACACCCCTACTTAGGTATAAAGACTGGAGAACCGAGGCCTCACCAACATCCCAGCGTGACCCAAGGTCGATGTGAAGGGAATCGGTATGCCTGCTCCGGTAGGAGCCCCATGATATCCTGGACAGGAGTATCCACGGAAGCAGCCACCGATGCAGCGGAAGGGCGGGTAAAATGAGCACTTATCTCTCTGAGAGGCTCCATGCCCGCCACCATAGCGGAGACCTATGCGGGAGGTGACCCACCCACTGCCGTCCGCTGGCTGCAGGTCTGCCAGGCGGCTTCAGCGAGATGACAAACAGCTGGCGATCTCAGCCGCAGACGCCCCTGGGTAGGCGAGCCGGAAATAGGGTCCCAATGGATCCTATATGGCCTCCGAGGCGTGAATGGGGATGAACCCCGGCAGAGACAATACCCGGTTAGGGAAAGGGACTCCGCCACTGCCTATGGAAGGAACTTCGGGTGGGGCACAGGACAACCTTGTCCCTGTGGAAAACCAGATAGGGAGATTCAAAGGAGCGCCTGGCACTCTCCCATCCTTCTGGTTGGCATGGAAGCCCCAAGAAGGTGTTCTTCCACAACAGGTGGGGACTCGCACCTGTGCAAAGGTTCAAACGGCTTGCCCGTGAGCTAAGCCCATACCAGCGCAGATCCCACAGAATGAGGATACTCTCCCCAAAGGGGAAGTGTGATCGAGGCCCAAAAGTGCCAGACCACCTTTTCTGCCATCAACTGCCTTCCGCCCGCGCTCGAAAGACAGGGGCCACCAACAGAAGCACCTAGAGGGTCGCCGCCGAAGCCCTAGTTCAAAAGGAACGGACGAGATGGTCCGAAATGCTCACTGAGGACGGAGAGGCCCAGGCCTATCCCAACACCAAATGGAGAACTCTTCCATTTGAAGGCGAGCATGTTTGGCCGACTCTGGCAGGACGCCCGAAATGTCGAGGACCTTGCCGAAGGACCCAAGGCCAGGCCCCTAGCCGCACAGGGACCAGGCCTTCAGGTGCAGGGATTGAAGGTCCAGATGAACACCTTCCCCTGAAGACAACGATCAGGACCAGGTGGGCTGGAAGCCACCTCGGGAGCCTGGGGCTGAGACTGAGGAGAGCTGGATACCAGAGCTGGCAATCCAGTCTGGGGCTACCAGCATCGCCTGTGCCTAGTCCCTCCTCACCTTGCCCGTGGGTCAAGGGAAATGGGAGAGGCGAAAGGCCTGGGGTCCACGGCTCGACAGCATCCCCTACAGCAAACCTTGCTGAGGGGGCGGCATGAAACAGTCTCAGCCTCAGATTCTCCTGGAGGAAGGAGGAGAAGATCCTGTGCTACCTCCGCAGGGGGACCACTCGTGAGGCGCAGCCTATGTCCAGCTTAGGCATCAGCCAGGAGCTGGAGTCTTCTGCCATCGAATGGCTAGGAAAACCGCCTCCGGCCGCGCGAATAACTCAATATGGAGAACCCCTACGCAGAGGCAAGGGCTCACCAAACCTGGCGGGTAGGTAGCACATGGTCGTGGTGTTGTCCACTAGGACTTAAACCACTGGACCCCGCACAAACAGAGCGAGCGGTGCAAGCAAGTGGACCGCTTAGAGCTCCAGCGGGTAAGAAAGACGTCGGGACTCCCAAGAGGACCAGAGGCGGAGCACTCTGTATTCCCCTAGATGGGCACCCCCACCCATCCGAGAAGCATCGGTCGGAGCAGACCGTCGACTCAGGGTGGATGAACGGGAAGTTCTCCTGCAAGAGCTGGAACGGTCCGAGGGAGAGCGTTCCCCTAACTCCTGGGCTGTAGTCATGAACTGGTCCGAGGGAACGCAGCACTGTGACCGCTGGCTGGCCAGTTCCCACTAGGGAACACATGAACCAGCGGGTCCCCCAGGAGGTGCAGGAGGTCCCGGCAGGGCGAAATTGCCCAGTCAGACCTGACTAGGTAAGGGAAGAAGAACCTCAGCCCTGTCCGCCGGGAGCCGAGCTCGGACTCAAGAGTCTAGTCTCGTCCCGAAGAAGGATCACCCGCTAAGACACGAGTTCCAATGTGGCTCCAATAATGGAGACCAGTCTGAGAGCCAGAAACTCTGGATCGTCCCCTTCCGCCTGGAAGGGTTGTAGTCAGGCCGCCATCCGGGTGGGGTTACGCCTGGACCCCTCGATGCCGCAGAAAGCTACTGAGTAGAGACCGAAGGGCCTGGCTTGGAAATCGTAAGGAGATCCCCCGCTTAGGAAAGGGGGGAGTCTCCCAAGAAACGGATGGAACGAAGAGTAAGTACGTCCTGGAAGTCCAGGAAAGAAGCCACACGCCTCGTTCTGAGGATGGGATATCTGAGGCAGAGAGACCATCCAGGCGTGCGGAAAAATGGGGCGCAAGCCCCCCGTCCATTTGGGACCAGGAAATACCTGGACACGAACCCAGGGTCTGAAGGAGGATCCGCAACCTTCCTGAACACCTCTAACTAGAGGGCTAGGCAAGTCGGCCCAGCGGGCCGACAACGAGGCTGTGGACCCCAAGACCCCCGTGGGGCAACGGCCCGAAGGGTGGTACCCATCACAATCTCGAGGCAGGGTTTTCTCAGCACCTCCGACACCCAGAGGTCCGGGAAGGCGGACCAGGTGGAGGAGGTGCGGAGCCGCTCCCACGGAGAAACCCGGTAGGGACGACGGCCGGGGACAGCGCCTCTTAGCCCGTCACTGAGCAGGCTTGGAGAAGAAATTGGCCGAGGGAGCTCCCGGGGCTTTACCTCCCTGCTTCCTTTTAGAGGAAGACGCTGGCTTGGAGTCAGGCCACCCAGCGCAAGCCTGCTGGCCTTCGTGCTGGGCCAGTCGAGCCACAGGGAGCGGGGGGCAAAGGGGCTTACGCAAAGGCTGCCGGCTGCCCTTGTCCCTCCGGGCGGGAGTGACCGAGTCCGAAGTGGCACTGGACTTCACGGTCCTCTGGAGGTGTCCCTCCACTCCAGGGCCAAAAAGGTCAGTCCTCAAGAAGGGGATGTTAGCCAACTTGTGCTGGGTTTCCAGTGAGAAGGAGGATAACCTCAGCCACGCCCTGTGGCGCATGGCCACTGTGGCCACCACCGATCTGGCACAGGAATCACCTAAGTCCAGAGCAGTCTGGAGTTGCTGCTTCGCCACCACCCTACCCTGGTCCCGCACCCACCGGACCGTGGTCCGCAGGTCGGCCGGGAGATGAGGAGCACTGTCCAGGGAGCCCAAAGGGCGTGGGAGAAATGTGCCATCAGTGCAGCCGAGCTGGCCTGTCGGAGGCCTAGGAGGACGCAGCATAAACCTTTGCGCCCGACTAGTCCATCCTTTGGACCTTTGTCGGGGCCTATCCACATCCCGAGCGCACGGAACACTGAAAACGTTGTCGGTACCTATCCTCAGCCGAGGGTGCCTCGAGAACCGCAAAGAACCCGACAGGACAGAGTACTTTCTGGCCATCCTGGCCGAGGCACAGGGCAGGAAGTAGGGCCGTCAGAGCTCCAAGGCCGGGCCCACAATGGCCTCGGCCACCGGAAAGGCCTCAGAGGGTGAACCCCTTCGGTCTAGAATCTCCGTCAGGGGATAAGGGGCCCGTTTGGACACTGGCTCGAGCTGCATCCCGGTGAATTCCAAGATGAGCTGAAGCAGACCCATGAAGGACGATGGGCTGTCGTCCACAGAATGTTCCAGAGAGGACTCCGGGTCCTCCTGACTGGGGAACATAGAGGAGTCGACTTCGGACTCCGAGGGGTCTGCAAAAAGCTGCCTCAGACCTGAGTCACTCTTCATCCACCGAGGGCGGGTGGGAGCGAGAGGGACAGACAACCTGCGGGACAGGTCGTGACCCGACCGAGGTTCCACCGAGGGCGGTGGGGCAGCAGGGATCGGACGAACAACTGACCCGGGAGAGGGCACCTCGACTGCAGAGAGCGATTGAGTCGGCCGATCAGGCGGCAGCTGCTTGCTGGACGGGGAATGAATCGCAGTCGATTGATTCCCGGACAACAACAACTGCTGCCACATGAATTCCTCATAGTGTCGACGCCACCTGCATCGAAGCCACTCCTCATTCGAGGAGAGTGACGAGGAAGAGCGGTAATGCCACTTAACTCGGTGCCCTGACCGAGAACGCCAAGTCGGGCGTGAGCCACTTGACTGAGAGGAGGACCGAGACCCAATCCTCAGGGAACCGAGGGCTGGCTGGAAGGAGCGGGCATGCCCGCTCCTAAATCGGCCTCGACGAAAGGGTCGAGGCCTGACGACCTCAGGTACAGGCAGAACCTCGCCTCCGCTGGGGAACCGGTGAAGGGATGGCGGCTCAGCAGCAGACAGCCCGATGACGGGTCGAGAGACTCGACAACATCGACGGGAGTCCTGGCCAGCTGACCTGACGGGACACTGGTAGTTGCGGCGTGAGCCGCACTTAATCGAAGTCAACGTCGGTCAAGGGGAGGGGAACTCCACCCCTCCAGCGCCGCTTAAGGGACTTAGCCTACGACTCCTTGGACTTGGGCCAAGAGGCAGGTCCCGAAGGTCCCTCTCCCCTCGAGGAAAGGGACTGGCGAAGCTCCTTGAATGAAGCTGCATGAGGAGAACTCAAGAAGAGCGGGATGAGCGCCGTGACCGAGGAAGAGGGAGAGGCAGCCGCCCCCTCCCCGGAGGAAGGAAGATCGAGCTGCTCAACCGAGACAGCCGATGTGGACACTGCCCGACGAGTCTCCAAGGAATTTTCTGGATCGGGAAAAATTTCAGGTCGCCCGAGCCCCGAACGGGCCGCACGATCCTCCAGAGAGCTGGTCGAAAGGGCACAGCAAAAATCGCAAAGTTGCGGATCATGACCCAAGTCAAAGCAGTAGATGCACGTGGAGAGCGGGTCTTTCCTGGAAGAATTAACCAGGCGCCTCCGAGAGCCAGAAAACGAATGAGTCATTGCCGCAGCGAGAGAAGAAGATAGAAGTTTTTAGAAAAACTTCCAATTAAATTCGAAGACCGAAATTTTCAGGAACCAGTCGAAAACGCAGTGCGCTAAGGAGGGAACCTAAGCTTCCAAGCGGTAAGGAAGATCTGGCGTCATGGGGCGGAGTTGAGAGTTTACCACCCGGGTGGGTGGGAGGAGCCAGCTTGAAGACCTTCCACCAAGATTTAAAGCGGCAAGGAACCTGCCAATAAGTGTGGATGAACAACATATCCATGTCCCTAGAAACACAGTTTTCCAAGTCAAGTACTTAAGCTCTGTAGAGGACAAAAGCTCAAAGAGTGGTTGCATAAGCTGAGCAATGCAAACATTAAGGTCCCAAGCAGGAGCAGGGTCCCTAAAGGGGGGGGATAGGTGTGCAGCAATCCCTTGAAGAACTTACAAAACAGGATGGGCTGACAAAGGAGAGGTCTTGCCTACTGACAAGAAGGCAGAAACAGCTGCCAGATGCATTTTAAGTGTAGCTGGCCTAAGTCCCAAGCCATTAAGATGAACCATATAGTCCAGGACTGTAGGCAACCCAGCAGATTCTGGAGAAATATGCTTATTAGAGCACCAAATAGTGAACCTTTTCCATTTGGAGTTGTAAGTCTTTCTGGTGGAAGGCTTTCGAGAAGTCTTAAGGATATCTAGAACCCCTTGAGAAAGGTGTAAATCAGCAAACTCTAACTCTTTAAGAGCCATGCCTTGAGATTGAGAGATTTGAGGTTCAGATACCAAATCCTCCCCTGAGAGGATGTCAGCAGGTTGTAATTCCTGGGAAGAGACAGGGGAAGGTGGACTGTTAAGGACAGCAACAGTGGGTACCAGGGCTGTCTGGCCCAGTCTGGAGCAATCAGAATCACTTTGCATGGTTGAGACTTGATCTTGACTAGCACGTTGAACAGGAGAGGGAAGGGGGAAAAAGCATACAGGAACTTCCCTTCCCAATTCAGGATCAGAGCATCCAGGGGGACTGAGCCCAAGACTGGGGGTCTGCAACAAAAGAGAGGAAGTTGGTGATTGTCTGGGGCTGCAAAAAGATCTATCTGTGGAGTGCCCCATCTCGAGAAAATCACTTCCAAAACCAGGGGATCTAGGGTCCATTTGTGATGGCCCTGGGATATCCTGCTGAGAGCATCTGCTAGGACATTGTCCTTCCCTGGGAGGTGAACTGCTATCAGAGAGGTTTGCAGGGGAATAGGCCAGAGACCACAACTTCATTGCTTCTGTGCACAAGGCGGTAGACAGAGTGCCTCCTTGCTTGTTGATCTACCACACTGTGGTGGTATTGTCTGTTCTGATCTGGACCACCTTGTTCTGTACAGATTTGGAAAAGGCTTGCAGTGCCAGAAACACTGCTCTGAGTTCCAAGAGACTGGTGTGAAGCAGAGATTCTTGAGGTGACCACAGTCCTTGGGTGGTAAGATCCCCCAAGTGGGCTCCCCAACCCAGCAGGGAGGCATCTGTGGTGAGTATCACTGAATGAGATTGAGTGACAAAAGGAACTCCCTGTCTCAAATTGTCCTGATCCTGCCACCATTGCAAAGCTTGGATCAGAGTTCGAGTCACTGGGACTAGTTTGGTTAGGGAATCCTTTCTTTGGGACCAGAAGGCTCTTAAGTGGAACTGAATGTCCCTCATCTGGAATCTTGCCCCCTGGACCACTGCTGTAGAGGCTGCCATGTGGCCCAGGAGCTGCAAGAAATGCCTTGCTGGTCGAGACACCTGAAGGGTGAATGAAGAGGCCAGTTCTAGAAGGGTCCTTGCCCTGTCCAGGGGAAGGAAGGCTTGTTTTATTGTATCCAGCTCTGCCCCTATAAAGGTGAGGAGCTGTACTGGCTCGAGAACTGACTTTGGAAGGTTGAGGAGGAATCCTAAGGAAGTGAGCACTTGCTGAGTTATTTGCAGATGTGACTTGACTTGGTCTGGAGACTGACCCACTATGAGCCAGTCGTCCAAGTATGGAAAGATGGAGATCTTTTTTCTCCTTAGGAAAGCAACCACTACTGCCAGGCACTTTGTGAACACCCTTGGGGCTGATGTTAGGCCAAAGGGCATTGCTCTGAATTGATAGTAGACTGAGGGCAACTCGAACCTGAGGTACTTTCTGTGGGAGCACCTGATGGGAATATGAAAATAGGCATCTTTGAGGTCCAGGGAGGCTAGCCAGTCCCCTGGCCTTAGAGAGGGCAGAATTATTCCCAGAGTCACCATTTTTAATTTTGGTTTTAAAAGGTGCTTGTTCAGATATCTTAGATCCAGGATTGGCCACCATTCTCTTGTCTTTTTGGGGGTTAGGAAGTACCTGGAGTACAATCATTTGCCCCTGTGTAGGGTAGGAACCCTTTCTATGGCTCTGAGAGCCAGGAGGGAAGAAACCTTTGCCTCTAGGGCGAGGGTCTCTGATGGATTTGCAGGTGGAAAGGATCTGGTTCTCATCTTGGGAAATTTTCTGAAGCTGAGAACCACTCCCTGGCTTACTACTTCCAGGACCCACATGTCTGATGTCAAAGACTTTCAGTCCTGGACAAAGTAAGCCAGCCTGCCCCCTACAGGTATTGGAGAATCGGCCCGGGCAGACCCATCAGGGTGTCTGCATGGCAGGGGCTTTAGGCTGAGGGGTGGAAGCAGGCCTGCTCATTCCCCGTCTGCCTCTCCCTCTGAAGAACCCCCTCTGAGCATAAGCAGAAGAGGAGGCCTGGGCTCGGTAAAAAGGCCTGTGAAAGGGCCTGCCCCTGCCCCTGGAATGCTGTCTCTGAGGAGTGGCTTGCCTTTCTTTGGCCTCAGCACTCCTGTAGGTGGTCCTGTACTCGTCCATCTTCTTCATGTAGTTCTCTGTCTGCTCCCCAAACAGAGAATTACCAATGACAGGGAAATCCATGGCCTTAGCCTGGGTATCCTGTGGTAGGCTAGTACATCTGAGCCAAACCATCCTCCGAAGGGCCATAGATGTAGCCATGACTCTAGACGAAACATCACTGGAGTCCACAGCAGCATGAAATTGCACCTTGGATGCCTCAATCCCATCCGCAGCCACCTGCTCCAGCTCCTTGGCAAGCTGGTCAGTGGCCTGTTTAGCCAGAGCCAGCACAGTGTTCCACCCGGACTTCTGGTATCTAGCTGTGTAGGTCATATAGTTAGCCTGCCTGAGTCCCAAAGATGCTGCCATGTACTGCTTCTTTGCCATGGCATCAATCCTCCTGGAGTCCTTATCTGGCGGGTGTGAAGCCAAGGGAATATTTGCCTTATCACAGGCAGTAGCCTGCACTACCCCAACATGGCTGCACTGCTGGGAAAGGAACTCCGTGTCCGAGCCTGAAAGGCTATACCTCTTGTCCATTCTTCTATCCACAGGAGGTATGGAATTAGGAGTCTTTAGAATTTTAAATGTCTGTTTCCCAAAAGATTTATGGAGGGGAATAGACAATCTCCTGGACTCTGGGATGTCCATCATCTTAACAAAATCAGGCTCCTCCTGATCCTCCACTGCTTCTTCCATTGGAAGCTGGAGGGTTTCAGCCACTTTCTTGTAAAACATAAAGTGGGAAGGGGACTCAGAAAGCCTAGGAGGAGAAACACCTGAAGGTCTGTCTGGGGAGAGGTCCGGGTCAATAGGCACATCCAGACTTTCATCATCACCACCACCACCACCACCACCACCACCACCACCATCATCATCATTATCCTCATACTCTTCCTCCTCCTCCGGTTCATAAAATTCTTCTAAAGTATAATCCAGAATCAGGGGAACAGACCGAACTGAGCCCCTGACGGATGGTGCCAGTTCGGCCGGAACCGAAGTTAGCGACTGAGCTATCCTTACCGCTTTGGCTATTTCATCAGCGGTCGGAGAAAGGATTTGTGGATCTGAACCAGATGATTTTTCCCTTCTCTTTCTTTTAACCTGAACCGACTCCTCAGAATCGGCTCTCCTTTTGTCCGAAAAAGTTTCGCCCTGGTCAGAGGGCACTCCTTCTGGTTCGGTCGGAACTGAACCAGGCTGGCCATCCGGGTCAGCGGACTTCTCGGCCTCCCTTTCCCTCAGTCTACCTACTCTCTTATCCAGGGTAGCTTTGGGAAAACTTTTACAAATTTGGCAGTCTGAATCGAGGTGGTCAAACGCAGACAATAACACATAGTGTGTGGGATCAGCCTTAGCAAAGGCTTCCCCACACACACTCACAGTGTTGAAACCAGTGGGCCCGTTTTTTTTTCTTGGGTTTCTCAGACATGGCCAATCCTATCAAAACTTACCTTTTTTGACAATCCATGAGCAAGACACCCTATCGGTTCCTGACCGTTATATCTTCGGAAAAACGTAATTAAACTGCTTTTTTAGAACTGATACGGACCAGTTACCACACACTAATAAATTCAAAAGTTTTTTAAAACCTATCTGATCGGTTCAAACTGAACCGATCCAATGTTTACAAGTTCCACACAGGAATTAAATGCAAAACCTATCTAGTACTCACGGTACCACAGACAGAGACTTAAACAGACAGGTTCAGTAGCAGAAATTCGGTAGAAACCGAGCAGAAAAAAATGACACTTTAACCGACTTTTTTGAACCGAGCAAAGGAGAAATCTCCAGAGCGACTGTTCAGTGAGGCGGAGTAAAGAATCTGACGGTTGGAGTTTAAACAACAGCAGACAGAGACTTCAACCGAGCTCGAGCTGAACGTTCCATGCTGGCCATGGAAAGTTAACTCTTTGTTCTCCGGGGCAGTTGAAAGGCAGGACCTAACGGCAATAGTCAGAATACAGCAAGACTTCATGTTGTTTGAAAAGCCATTGATCACATAGGGTTAGAGGCCACATACAATGTATAGGGCCTACGGGCAGACTGGATGGGTCTAGCGGTTCTTATCTGCTGACAATTTCTATGTAACCGGGCCTGGGACAAACACAAAGGGAACCCTTTGGACCAAGGAAAGGTGGTGAAGAGGGGAAGAGAGGGGCGGTTGGAGGGGCAGGGTCAGTGGCGTAAGTGTAAGACCATCATTACAAGCAGATGCGCTCGATCAGATGGTCGTCTTCTGCTGGCTCTTTTCGTATGTTTGTATATGGAGTAGGTGAGTGGACAAGTCATCTGGCAGGTGGCCAAAAAGACACAGCCAAAGTGGAGATGGTGTTATGCTAAAATTTAGGAAAACAGAGAATAAGGCATCTGGTTTTAATTCCATGCTTGTTATTAGCCACACAAGTACACTAAAGTTAAAGTTGGACTTTTGGTTGCAGGGCCAAACAATGAAGTTAGTTTATCAAAAAAAAAATCCCTTTAAAATTTCAAGCTTCAACACAATGCACGTTGATTGTCTGTACTGCATATTGACTGCCAGCACTTTTTTGTTTGTTTACCATTAGTTACACTCCAATGCACAGGGGCCACTTATTTTTATTTATTTCAGTTAGGATTAATACCTTTGAGTCAAGGACTCGTTTTTAAAGGTTCCAAGTCGGTGGTGGACAAAACATTACAGATAGTACAAAACATACAGAAAACGGAACAATTTACACAGGCAAGTACATTGCAATTACATACATCTTATTTCAGTGGTGCCAGAGAAAGGATTAGGAAACAAGAGGAGGGTGGTACTTTGTCTTGGTGATCACTGGAAGGTCGGTCCACCAAAAAAGACAAAGATGGTATATTTCAACCTCAGAATTCCATAGTAGAAAACAAATGCATTCTGCCAACATTCAAAGATTTTTACAAAGACAAAATACATCATACTGTTCTAAAATCTTTAGCACCAAAGTGTATGTCAGAAACAACCAGTGAATTTACCACCAGATCAGCAAAGCTGGAACAAAAACAGAATGCTTAACTAGTATCTTACAATACATTTTCTGTAGAAAATATCGGCTTGTTGGTTAAATGCAGTTCACATTTAAATACTGTAACAATGTATTTCTGGTAACCTTGGACATTCATACTGTATGTTTAGAAATGTACCGTTGCTTTGTCCAATACTTTTACTGAATTTTCATCAGCTATATTATGTTTTCGAAGGGCTTCTTCAAGGGTCCAGAGGGGCAGGGTCTTCCATTCTCCAAAAACTACAAGATCAATGTCACTAAATACAAAAAAAAAAAGACAGGTTAGAAAGTGCACATTCATTATTAAGGACAGTTAGTTAATGAATTATAGAAACAGATTATGTGAATTTGCTTTCAATTGTTGAAAAAAAAAAAGGACATCAGTATGGCATACATTTAATGTACATTTAACCCTTAGGCTGCCAACAGAATTAGAACATATAAAAATTCTGGACTGATAGTCTGTGGCGCAGCAAGGGTTAAAATGTAATTAAAGGTACATCACAGTGATTTATACAGTATGCTTAGTATTTTATTCCCTATCAACCATAGAGACAAATGCTGGTGACCAACTGTATGATAATGAAATGTATATATAATCAAGCACTCAGATATGCTGCCTCTGCCCCGGGACAGTACAGTTACGTAAGAACTGTAACAGTAGATCTTCAAGAGGAGCTCTTACAGCAGGCTAAAACTGGTAGGAATGAAGCCACCAGGCACCAGTACCACATGGAAAACTTCTAGCTAGCAGTCTCTCACGGGGGACCACCCCCGCTGATGTCAGCACACTGACGTCAACCTATCCCATGAAGTGGGCAGTCCTGCACACCTCCCTCAGTTCTCCCTCCAGAGACCCCAAGAAGGTGGCGAAAAGGAGAACCAAATTCGTTCCTGAGAGCCAAAAACCAAAATGTAAGCAGAAGAGGAGCAATGAAAAAATAAGCTAATGGGGGAGGAGAGAGGGAAAGCAGACCCTGCTGCAAGAGCTCCTCTCGAAGATCTACTCTTACAATAAGTTCTTAACATAACTGTACTATCTTACTTTGAGGGGGCTCTTGCAGTAGGCAGACACCCGTAGAACTGAGTCCCAAGCAGTACTGGAACTAGCATCAAAAGGGCAGCTGGGAGGAGGTACCGGGTATTGGAAAGGGGCTCAAGAAAGAAGGCCCAAGCTGGCTCTGCGCCTAGAAGTGATGTACAAACTGTACTGTTTAATGAAGGTGTGGTCAGAGCTCCAGGTGGCAGTGGCACAGATGTCTGCAGCAGACATTTTTGAAACAAGCCGTGGAGGCAGCCATACCTCTGGTGGAGTGGCCTTTTCACTGCAACTGGCAAGGGCTTGTCGTACTTGCAGTAACAGTAGACAATGCAATTAGCTAAGCATTGACAAACACTGTTTCGAAACATTGGCTCCCTCTCTCTTGGGACCAAAAGAAGAACTGCTGATCAGATTTTCGAAGAGCCTTGGTGCGATGGGTGTAATACCTTAGCGCCCTATGCATATCCAAAGTATGAAGCAAGGTCTCCCCGATTAGAATATTCAGTGTACTAAACTGGCAGGTGCATGGATTGATTTAAAGTAAACTCTGACACCACCTTAGGCCAAAATATAGAATCAGTATGCAAAGACACCCTGTCTTTGTGAAAAAACAAATAAGGCTCTTTATACATCAGAGCCTGAAGCTAGGAAATCCTCTGAGCAGAATAACAGCAACTAAAAATAATGCTTTCCACGACAGAAAGCACAGCTTGCAACTCGCGGCCAGTTCAAAGGGAGGCAGAGTGAGTTTTTCCAACATGAAAAGAAGGTCCCATGGAGGGACAGGATCCCGAATGGGAGATTTCAAATGTAGCATACCCCGCAAGAAGGTGTAGGACACCTCCAGCTGAGTGACAGATTTACCCTCAATAGGTACATGGCATGCAGAGATGGCAGAAAGGTGCACCTTAAGAGAGGAGTACTATAAGCCTGAGTCCAAAAGGGAGAGTAAGCACTCCAAACTCAGATTCACCAGGCAAGTGAAGGGATCCAGGTGACGAGCAGCGGCCCAGAGAGAGAATCGCTTCCACTTAAGATGTAAGTGACTCTAGTGGACGGCTTTCTAGCAGCCTCCAGGACATCAGCAACCCTAGAGAAAACCCCAAAGCCGGCGACAGCAAAGTCTGCAGGAGCCAAGCATGTAGATGCAGGGATTTGAGGTCTGGGTGGACTATGGCAAGGGTATTGGAGGTTCCATTGTCGGCTGTTGCAGAAGGCGGAACCAGATCTGTTGTGGCCAACAGGGGGGTATGAGGATCATTTCTGTCCCCCTCCGACAGGAACATGAGCAGAACCCTCTGCAGGAGAGGAAGGCAAGGGGAGGGAAGGCGTACATGAACCTCCCTTCCAGGAAAGGGACAACGTGCCGTGCCAGAAAACTCCAGGCCCCAGATTAAGCAATCAGAAAAGCAGCAGTTTTGCAATGAATGGGGACACAAAAAGGTCCAACTCTGGGCAGCCCCACTTGTTGAAGAGATCTTTAACCACTGAGGGCAGAGACTCCCACTCATTAGCCCTCGACCTGGATCGGCTGAGATTGTCAACCAGGATGTTTTGCTTGCCGGGAACATGAATGGCCGAGAGTTCCATGCCATGCTCAATGCCCAGTACCAGACTCTCACTGCTTCCCAACAAAGAGGGTATATGAGTGAGTGCCCCCCGCTTATTGATGTAATACACTACTGACATGTCTGTCTGGACGAACAGTGGGCTGGGAAGAATGAGAGTCTGAAAAGCCTGCAGGGTGTAAAGAACAGCTCACATCTCCAGCACACTGATAGAGATTCTGTTCCACCTCAGACCAGGTCCCCTGGGTTCAGCAGTCAGTAAAGTGAGCACCCCAGCCAAGACCCGAGGCATCCGTCGTGAGGATCTGCTTGGGGGGGGGCACAGCCCGAAAGGGGACACCTCGCAGGAAATGGGCTGTGTTCTCCCACCTCTCCAAGGTCCTTCTCACTGGAATGGAGACCATGACCAGCTGATCCAGGTTGTCCGTGTGGTGGTCCCATTGCACCTGGAGGGTCCACTGGGGAATCCACATATACAGGCAGGCCGGGGGACCGTTGGTATGACTGCCGCCATATGCCCCAACAAGCACGGGAACGCTCTGACCGGGACCAGTCAGCTAGAAGAGACTAGGTGGGCCTGCTCTATCAGGTGCTCCGCTCTGTCTTCTGGCAGAAAGGCCTTGCCCTGAGGAGTCCAGAACCGCCCCAGTGTACAGAAGGCACTGGCATGGGGAGAGACAAAGGCTTGCACAAACTGACCATGATCCCCAAGGCCTGGAAGAGCTGAAAGGTACACATTCAAGGGTCCAAAGGAGGAGGAGATCCCTGGAGGGGGCTGCTAGCAGCCAGTCATCCAGGTAGGAGAACGCATAGAAGCCCTGTCTCTTCACAGCTGCAGACACTACTGCTAGGCACTTGATTTAAAAAAAAAAAAAAAGGTGCCAAAGAAAGGCCAAAAGGGAGGGCCCGGAACTGGAAATGGTCCTTCTAGAAACAGAAAAGAAGGAAATCGGCAGTGGGCTGGGAAAACCTGGATATGGAGGTAGGCATCCTTCATGTCCAGGGAGCAGAGCCAGACTCTGGTGAAGGAGGGGCAGTAGTCCCCTAAAATGTGACCAGCCTGAAACATTTGTACTCTATGTTCAGGTTCAGATAGCTGAGGTCCAAGATCGGCCTCAGGTCCCCTGTCCTCCTAGGGACAAGAAGAAGTGGGAGTAGAACCCCCTTTCTCTTTGAGCCAGCGGGACGTGCTCTATGGACCTCTTGTGCAGGAGAGCCTGAATCTCTTCCCGAAGGAGGGAGAGGTGGATCAAAGGATAATGGGAGGGTTTTCCAGAGGAGGCTCTAGAAATGCTATGGTGTGCCCATGCTCTACGAGCGGTAGCACCCACTCATCTGTGGTCACAGCTCACCACCCTGTCTAGGTAGAGGGAGAACCAACCGCCTACCCCAGGATCTTGGCTGGGGGGGTTGGGTAAGGAGTTAGGCAGTGGACCCAGGAGTAGGCAGAATGGCTGCAGGTGCTCAGGGGGCCCTAATGGTGGCCGCTGCTGGGAGGATGGTACTGACCCTGCGCTTAAGGGAGGCCTTGGACAGCTGACCTCTGGCGGGCTGATAGCAGTAGAGTGAGTGAACTGATCTGAGAGCTTTACCAGACTCCTGGAGCTGGGAGAGGAGTCCTGGGTATCTCCCCCAAAGAGCACCAAGCCCCTAAAAGGGGCATCTAACATGCTGGCTTGAACATCAGGGCAAAGCCAGACACTCTACGCCACAAATAGCAACGAAGGCAGACCCTGTCACCCCTGCCGGAGACATCAACAGCATCGTATGCCACCCGCAGGACAGGAGTGCCAACATCAGAGCCTGACTTTAGCAGCTGGGCCAGCAGAGTTTTAGCAGAGTCCTCAGGAAGGGTCTGTACCAGGTCTCTTGCCTGATCCCATAGGGCATTCTGGTACTGTATCATGTGGGCCAAATAGATTATGGCCCTAGTAGCGCGTGTAGTGGACGCACACATGCACTCACCTAACTGGTCAAGCTGCCTAGACTCCCGGTCAGGGGGATAGGTGCTGAGGTGTTTAGGTCTCTTAGTGCGGCTCTGGGCCACATTGATGACCACCGAGTCTCCTTTGGAGTGTTCCCCAAAGAAGGGCTTCCACGCCGCCCTGATGACATCCGCATAGGAATCGATTAGAGGGGGTACCACTAAGGGAAGGGTATCCATTTACCATATGTAAACTGCCAAACTCCAGCAGTGCGCTTCTTAAAGTAGGCAAGTGCTCGCCGCAGGTTCAAAGTATGGAGCCTGTGCTTGGCCTCAGAGGTGTGATTGGTGAAGTACACAGGAAGATTAATCACCTGGTTAAGGTGAAACTCTGACACAACCTTTGGGAGGAACTTCAGGTTGGGGTGCAGGGCAACCTTGTCCCTGTGGAAGACCAGGTAAGGAGACTCCAGCGAAAGTGCCTGGAGCTCACCGATCATTCTGGGTGATGTGATAGCCACCAAGAAGGTGGTCTTCTATGACCAGTGAGCATATCACACTTGTGTATCGGTTTGAATGGCTCACCATGAGCTTTGCCAAAACCAGCAGCAAGTCCCATGGTGGTGGTGGTTCACACACAAGAGGGGAAATGTGGTCAAGACCTTTGGAAAAAACGCCAGACCACCTTCTCCTGTGCCAACAACTGCTGACCGTCCCACGCCCGGTAAGCAGAGATGGCTGCCAGGTGCACCTTAAGGGTCTTTGACCGAAGGCCTGACTTGGGACCACAAGTAGTCAAGGATGCTACCCACTGGACAGGACAAGGGGTTCAGCCCCTTGCCATGGCACCAAATGGAGAACCTCTTCCCCTTGAAGGCATAGCATTTCCTGGTCAACTCCTTATGAGATGCCTCCACAACTGTGAGGACATCTTCAGAGAGACCTAAAGCCTGGAACTCTAGCCGCTCAGGAACCAGGCTCTCTGGTGCAGGGATTGAAGGTCCAGATGAAGTACCTTCCCCTGACTGATGGACAGCAGGTCTGGGCGGGGAGGAAGATGCCTCGGGATCCTGCTGCTGAGGCTGAGGAGATCGGAGTACCAGAACTGGCTGGCCCAGTCCACCACCATCAGGGTCACCTGTGCCTTGACTATCCTGGCTTTGAGCAACACTTTGTGAATCAAGGGAAGTGGCGGGATGGCACAGAAGAGGCCTGTAGGTCCAGGGCCTCAAAAAGGCATCCAACTGCAGCGTTCGATGCTGAGGGGGGTGGGCACAAAACAGCCTCAGCTTTGCGTTCTCACAAGCCGAACAGGTCCACCTGAGAGGTGTCCCACTGGGAGAACAGACTGTACTACCTCTGGGTGGAGAGACCATTCGTGAGACACTGCGCCCACAGGGCTGAGAGCATCCCCAGCTGGCCGGAGGCCCCTGCCACAAGGATGGCAAGGAAAGCGGCCTCCAGTCTGTGTACGAGGGTCCACATGCAGAGAGCTTTCCTTCACAGAGCCAAGGAGTGCGTCGCCCCCATTTGTTGAGGTAGTGCATGGTCGTGGTGCTGTCAGTCTGGACATGGACCACCTGGATGTGCAGAGCGAATGCAGTCAGCATCAGCAAAACTGCTCAGAGCTTCAGCAGGATGATGTGGCATCGGGACTCCTCGGGAGTCCAGAGCCCGTGGACTCTAGTGTTCCCCCAGGTGGGCACCCAAGCCCATGAGAGAGGCATTGGTCATCAGGATGACAGTCGGCTCTGGGCAGCCAAATGGGATCCCTTCCTGCAGATGCTATAGGACTAACCACCACTAGATGGCATCCCACATCCACTGGGTCACTGTGACCAGCTGGTCAAAGTAACCACTGGCTTGGCCACCTCCAACTGCAGGATGTGCATTCCCCAGTGGGCCCATCAGACCATGCTGGTGCAGGACACTATGTAACCCAGCAGGAGCAGGAAGTCCTGGGCAGGGCACAACTGTCCAACCAAAAATGATCAGGCAAAGAAGGAGAGAGCCTCCGCCCTGTCCACTGGGAGCCAGGCTCTGGCTCTGCAAGAGTTGAGCTTCACCCTGATGAGGTGGATCATCTGCGAAGGTACAAGTTCTGACTTGGCCTCGTTGACCAGGAGGCCAAGGGAGAGACAGGTCTGGAGGGCCAGGTCTCTGGACCACTCCACCTCCTGCCTGGAGGAACCTGTGATCACAGCCAGTCATCCAGGTAGGGGCAAGGGTGAGGCTAGGGTACTCTGCACTATGCAGTTCAATGAATGACTGAAAAACTGGTGCCACGCACAGGGTTTTGGCTTTACTGTTTACTGGGAGTCCACCTGGAGGGATGCAGGCCTATATTTGCATGATGGTCTCCATCTGTCCAGGAGGGGAACTAGGCTTCTAGGTGATAGGTTTAAATGCTTTATTGGCAAGCTTTTAAACTAGCTAATGGGGGCTGCACGGATATGAAGCAGGACATTTCCAGCCTCCCCCCCACAAAACAGGGTAGTTTCCAAGGAAAACACCAAGTTACAGGGATCGTTATGGAGTAGGACAGGGGTAAATGGAGAAAAAAACAAGTACATAAAGGGCAGGGATGGAACAAAAAAGTGTAGGGCCATCAAAAAATGGAGAGTAATGAGTACCAATGCCCATAGTCTGGGTAAAAAGCTTCCTGAGCTAGTGGCCTTGATCGAAGAGGGACACCTGGTTATCGTGGCAGTGACAGAAACATGGTACGCAGAGAACCATGACTGGGATATCAACTTACCAGGGTACACAATCTAAAGGAGGGACAGAAAGGGTAAAAGAGGAGGAGGAGTAGCTCTCTAGATAAGGGAAGGGATCAAATCAATGGAACTATAGGGTAAACGGGGAGGAGGGGGGGCACTGTGGGTCACCCTGGAGACAGGTAGTGGCACCACAATCCACATAGGGGTTGTATACAGACCCCCATCTCAGGGGGAGGAAATGGACAAGGAAATGATAGAAGGCATCCTCAGAATGGCAGAAAAAGGGGAGATATTGTTGATGGGGACCTGAATATGCCAGATGTTAACTGGTGCACATTTACTGCAACCACATCCAAGAGTAGGGTCACCCTTGATGCCCTACAGGGAGCATTCCTCAGACAGCTAGTGTTGGAACCCACTCGAGAGGGAGCAGTCTTGGACCTGGTACTCTCAAATGGGGAAGGAGAGGGGACCACAGATTTGGACGTGGGTAGCCATCTGGGAACAAGTGACCACACCACAGTGTGGTTCATGATAAACACAACCGTAGAGTCAAGCCATACAAAAGCGAGGGTACTGGACTTTAGAAGGGCTGACTTTGGCAAAATGGGAGAATGCTTAAGGAATGCACTAGAAGATGGGTAGGAAAGAAGGGTGGAAGAACAATGGGGGGAAAATCAAAACTGCCATCATAGAGGCAACAAGCATTTGTGTGAAACAAATAAAGAAAGCAAAATGAAGTAGAAAACCACTATGGTTGTCAAAAAAAAAAAAAGGTGGCAAGGAAGGTTAGGGAGAAAAAGATAGCATTCAGGAAGTATAAGGAAACATAGAAGGAGCAGGACAGAGAACTGCATCAGTTAATGCAGAGGGAAGCAGGGAAGGTAGTCAAGAGAGCAAAGGTCCAAACAGAGGAAGAGAGAGCCAGATCAATTAAGAAAAGGGATAATACCTTTTATAGATACATTTGGGAGCGAAGAAAGACCAAGAGAGGGATAGTGAGACTTAATAAAAGGGGGTGGGGAGTGGGGGTGGGACAGCAGAGTGAGAAAGCAGAGATACTGAAGAAATACTTTTGCTCAGTGTCGTCGAGGCACAGGTCAGGAAGCATAGGAAAACCAGGAGCAGTTGCAGAATTTGCCAAAAATATTTATTTGCAGCATCAGTAACATAATAAACTTGTTCATAATAACTACGTGTAGAGGCAAAATAAAATCTTACTTCAGTCTGTGTCCCTTTTTCTTGTAATCTCTTCTTGCAGTAGTAGCTTAGCTGTTTTATAAATCTTTTCAACCCCCATCCTTAGCAAACATCCTGTACGTGTAAGTTTCAGAAGCTGCTAGAACACATTGTGCCTGAGCTCAGAGGCCCCTTCTGCAAAAGGCTCAACATTTGCACTCAAGTAACCTCTAGAGTTTATGCAGTCAACTCAAAATATACTGTAAATATATACATTTCAGCAGTAACATTATATACTTTCTAAACAACATGGATCCCAATATCAGTTACATTTTCATACAATGATTTACACATTTTTATATTAGCCGATATAGATATGCAAGGGAGAAAAATAACCAGCAAGCGAAAACTGGGAGACAGACAAAGAATTGCAAGACTGTTCGGGGTGATCAAATCTGACGTCTCACAGGAAAGTATGGCTGTGCAACAAGACAGACAAAAGACAGAAATAGGACAGATCCTTGCATTTAAACACCATCTCCATAACAAATGGGACAGGGTCCTGTTCTACTCTGTCACACTCAGTATTCACTAAAGAAGAAGAGGGGGAGGTACCTAAACCAAAAAAAAGAAGCACTCTGGGCAGGGGTGTTACCAATCTATTCACAGAAGAAAGAGTCCTGAATGAACTCTCAAAACTTAAGATGGATAAGGCAATGGGACCTGAGGGGATTCACCCCAGAATTCTAAAAGAACTAAGGGGAGACCTAGTGGCACCACTGACTACCCTTTTTAAAAAATCATGGCAGGATGGTGTGGTATCTAAGGACTGGAGGAAGGCGGGTGTGATCCCCCTTCACAAGAGTCGGAGCAAGGCAGAGGCTGGAAAACTACAGACCTGTTAGTGTGACCTCAGTGGTAGGGAAAATGATGGAATCACTTCTGAAGGAAAGAGCTGTTAAGTATCTAAAGACCAGCGGGGCACAGGACCCAAGGCAGCATGGATTCACAGTGGGAAGGTCATGTCAGATGAATCTAACTGATTTCTATGACTGGGTGACCAAAGTAATAGACCAAGGAAAGTCTGTAGATATGGCCTACTTTGACTTTAGCAAGGCATTTGGCACCATACCACTCAAAAGTTTAATAAACAAGTTAGCCAGCCTGGAAGTGGGTCTGAGGGTGGTAGCCTGGGTAACAAATTGGCTGAACAACAGGACACAGAGGGTAACAGCAAACAGAGTACATTGAGGAGAAAAAGGAGTCACTAGTGGGGTACCGCAGGGTTTAGTACTGGGACCGGTACTCTTTAATGTCTTTATAAGTGACATTGCGGAGGGGCTGGAAGGAAAAGCATGAAAGTAAGACCAGGTCAGTACCCAGAAAGCGAACATCTGCCAGCTTGTACTGCACTGGCTCTTACAAAGATGACATCCTAGCAGCAAACCTGACTCAGATGGTAACCCCCCCCACCCGGAAAAATTACAAAACTGGTACAAGCACCCTTATTGACTGGGTTCTCACAAATCACCCTGACCGGATAAAAAACATTAAAGTCCTCCCTGACTCCCTCAGTGACCACTCCCCAGTGTCCTGTACCTGGTCTAATAAATTTCTCAAGCCACCCCCAAAGTTATAACAAGCAGAGTATTGCCTTATGGGAATCTTATCAAGTTGAAAACCCATCTCCTACAACAGGACTGGACGCCAATCCTTGAATCAACTGATATTAATACCGCACTAGAATACTTCATTAAATCTTTCAACTCTGCATGTGACTTATACGCCCCAGTAAAAAAACGTAAAATCAAAGTGCTATCAAATCCATGGATTACTGCCAAACTACTTGCCGGGCTCAAGGTTCGGGACCACCTCTGGGCAGTTGCCAGAGACACAGGCTCACCTCATGATACCCTAAAATACAAGCAGGCACGAAATAGATGTACCTCACAAATTAGGCAAATGAAGGCGCCTATTTCAAAAAATGCCTTGAATCCACCTGGGAATGGAAGAGCTTTTAAAACAACATCCGAACATAATGGGTAAACAATCAAAATCGCACCTACCATTATGAAAGTTGATGGATCCACCACTCTTGACCCAAAGTCTATTGCAGATGCGCTTAATAAGACTTTCACAGACCTTAGTGGGGTCCTCCCCAGATTTCTTCTTGACTTACCTGTGCCTAGCCTAGTATCACAAAACACCCTCGTGACAAACCACAATTTTACTTCAAGAAAATCAAAGTGCACAAAGCACACAAGTACATAAGAAAGGCCTGCTCCAAATCCAGAACAAGTAGTGACATGCTAGATCTAAAAATCCTGTCTCTCACCCTGGATGAAGTAATTCACCCCCTTGCAAAAATTCTTAATCTGTCACTTTGCCAAAGTCAATTTCCCAACAAATGGAAATCTGCCATAGTTACGCCAGTGCACAAAGGGGGGGACAAAACCTCAACAGGAAACTATCGACCAATATCAATACTCCCTCCCCTCTCCAAAGCACTTGAACGAATAGTGGCAGACCAACTCTCTGATTACCTGGGCAAATACAATCTACTCTGTAATCAACAGCATGGCTTTAGGAAAGGACATAGTACAACAGCAGTCTTACTTGATTTCTCTGGAGAAGTCCACTCAGCCCTGGACAAAGGGTGCCAAACAGGTGCAGTCTTTATCGATCTTACAAAAGCTATCGACACAGTCCATCATGGTCTACTTTCTAGCCTAGGCCTGGCAAGGTCCTTGTGCTTGGGTAAAAAGTTACCTGTCCAATCGGTCACAGGCTGTAAAATCTCTAATGAACTCTCCACTTCAAACCAGTTCTCTCGGTGTACCACAGGGTCAATTCTTGGACCTCCTCTTTAGCCTGTTCCTTAACTCCCTCCTAGATATCTGCCAGGAGAAAATAATCTTATACGCTGATGATGCTGTAATTCTCTTCCCACAAGGATCCAAACTCCCTACTTAAAAAGCCTACAACTTGCTTTCTCTAGTGTTGAAAGGTGGTTCCTGGATAGTAAACTTGTGCTAAAACCACAATAAAACAAAAGCCATGCTCTTCTCCAATCACCAAAACAAAAATAGGCATACTCCACTCACCATACAAACCTCTGCGGAATTACACTGGACCAAGTAAATACTTTCAAATACCCTGGCATCACTTTTGACCAAGGGCTCACCTTTGCAACCCACATTGACAACACTGCGAAACAGTGAACCAAGCATGGAGAATACTATTCCGTAACCGTCAATTTCTAAATCAAGCGGCATTCAGAATAACTTACAGAATTCCATAATCTCAATCATTGACTATGGCCTTATTATTTATGGCTCAGCTACCTCCACTGCTCTAAGGCGATCTCAATCACTCTAAATAAGGCCTGCCGGCTCCTCACGGGGCTCAAAGACTGACTCACACGTGTGATCTGTACTATGAATCAGGCTGGTTGAACCTATCAAATCATCTTATTTATCTCACCTGCACAATGGCAAAAAAATCTATCTTGGGACTGACTCCATTATGTATTCAAAACCTACTCCGACTGAATTCTGGCTCACGACCCTCCACCAGATCTGAACGCCAACCGTTCCTGGTTCCGAGATGCCGGACTGCACAGGGACAAAGATCTTTCGCATACAGGGCCCCGACATGGTTCAATGCGCTTAGTCCACCTACTCTATCCTCAACCTCGCTTGAAGCTTTCAAATCCATGCTCTATGCCCACCTCACCACCACTAGCAACTGTGGATTGCGCAGATAAAGACTACTACTCCTCATGTCCATCCTCACATCTGAGGCCTCTTCCTCCTGACTAATGAACCCTCTGGTACCTCTACTACTTCCTGTCTCCCACCCAACTCACTCCCCCTTTTCCTGTCCCTCCGCTTACTCTCCGCTCACCACCTTTCCCTCCTCTCTAGCCTCCTTTTTGGCCTAATATCACCCTCTCCCTGGAAGTTTCCTTGCCAAAATTGTCTACTAGCTTGAACCTGTTATAGCTTGTTTTTCTATGAAACTTAAAAACGTTACTGACTTAAACTGTTAATATCAAATTTATGATGTAACTTTCCGGTCTAGTTTTACCTGTAATGTGTATCATGTTTTGTTAACTGTTCTTTGTGACGTGGAACCTTTGTAAAAGAGCCCTGGCTCAAAGGTATTAATTCCTAGACTAACAAACTAAACTAAACATGTGAAGGTAGAGATCCTCAGCCAAGCCCTGTGGTACATCGCCACTGAGGCCACCACGGAGCGGGCACATGAGTCCCCAATGTCCATGGCTGTCTGGAGCTGTTTCGTTACAGCCTGGCCCTGGTATGGAACGTGTTTGACCGTGGTCCGGATGTCTGCCAGCAGGTGAGGAAGCACCTCATCCAGGGTGCTCAGCAAGGCACGGGAGAACTGGGCCATAAGGAGGGCCAAGCTCACCTAGCAAAGACCAAGTGAGGAGGCAGCATAGACCTTACCCACGTGGTCCAGTTTTTTGGACTCTGTCGGGTGACTTGTCGACATCCCCAGTATTGCCTGAGCACCTGAACACAGAATCAGCCACCATACCCTCGGACAAGGGATGTTCAGTGAATCCTTAGAGGGAACTGGTAGGTACCGCATACTTGCAGGCCATCAGGGAAGAGGGTGCAGAGCAGAGAATGAGGTGCTGCCAGAGCTGGACCAAGAATGGCCTCTGCCACTGGGAAAGCCTGTGTAGGAGAATCCTCCCCCCCCCGGATTGAGGATCTTGGGTAACGGGCCTGTTTTTGGACAAGCTCCATTTTAAGACCCATGGACTCAAGAGATCAGGTGGAGATTTCCCATGAAGGAAGTAGGGCCTTCATCTGTTGCGAGATCCCCAGTCGACTCCACATTGACTGGACAGGAGTGCAAGAGGAACCCTCCAACTAGTCGTCAAAGAATGGTTGACCACCCAAGTCCCCACTGATCCTCCTGGGCCAGTCAGGGGTGACAGTGACCGACAGCCGATAGGGAGCAGCTCCACAGGGATGGTGGAGATACAGACTGTGGCAGAGCCAGGACCATCCTGGTCTGCTCCTCAAGTGGAGAAGGCATCGGCCTGTCGGGCGAAAGCCAGGTGATGGCCAGTGTAAGAGCCGGGGTTGGCGTCATACCGGTGAGCACCAGCTGTCCTTGTAGTGTCGACGTAATCTGCACCGCAGTCTCTTCTCACCCGAGGAGGACGAGGATGAAGAGTAGCAGCATCACTGCCTCCCATGGTGTCGAGAGTGAGAGTGCCAACGTCGGCAGAAGCCGCTCTAACTCAAGGGAGTAAGACAGGACAACAGCCTTCCATGGCAGGCGAGACATTTCACACCCATTTATTGGTTCAAATGGCTTGCCCATGAGCTTTGCCAACTCTAGAAACAAGTCCCAAGGTGGTGGTGGCTCACGCACCGGAGGGGGAATGTGGTCAAGGCCTTTAAAAATCACCAGACCACCTTCTTCTGCGCCCGGTATGCAGAGGTGGCTGCCAGGTGCACTTTAGGGGTAGTCTACTGAAGGTCTGACAGAGAGGGTCCAAAGGTAGTCGAGAATGCTAGCCACCGGACAAGATAAAGGGTCAAGCCCTTTGCCTTAACATCAAATGGAGAACCTTTTCCATCTGAAGGCATAGCATTTTCAGGCAGACTCCTTCAGAGAAGCCTCGACCAGGATGAGGACATCTTCTGACAGACCCAAAGTCTGAAACTCTAGCCATTCAGGAACCAGGCCGACAGGTGCAGGGACTCAAGGTCCAGATGGAGTACCTTCCACTAATTGCAAGAGAGCAGGTCCAGGAGTAGAGGGAGATGCCTCGAAAGTCTGCTGCTGAGGAGATCGGGATACCAGAACTGGTGGGGCCCGTCTGGAGACACCAGATCATCTGTGACTTATCCCTCCTGGTCTTGAGCAACATTTTGTGGATCGGGGAACACAGGGAAGGCCTAGAGATGGCCCGGGGTCCTAGGCCTCGAGAAGGCATCCCCCTGCAGTGTTCCTTGCTGAGGGGGGGGGCGGGCACAAACAGCCTCAGGTTTGCATTCTCCCTGGAGGCGAACAGGTCCACCAGAGGGGTGCCCCATAGGGAGAACAGGCTATTTACTAACTCCGGATGGCAGGACCACTCGTAATACACCTCACCCACACAGTTGAGGGTGTCCACCAGCTGGTTGGAGACGCTGACCACGTGGATGGCCAGATTATCAGTGTCCTGGCTAAGCGCAAGGGTCCAGAAGCGGAGAGCTTCCCTGCACAGAGTAAGGGAGAGCATCCCACCCTGTTTGTTAAGGTAGTACATGGTTGTGGTGTATGACAGGACCTGAATGACCTGACCTTGAATGTGTGGAGCAAAGTCTGTCAGCACCAGCCAAACTGCTCAGAAGCTCTAGCAGGGTGACATGACATCGGGACTCCTTGGGGGGGGGGTCCAGAGCCCGTGGACTCTGTGGTCCCCCAGGTGGGCACCACAGCCCATCAGGGAGGCATCAGTCACGATGGTGACTGTCAGCTCTGGGCAGAGAAACAGGATCCCTTCCTGCAGATGTTCTGGGACTAACCACCACTGGAGGTAGACCCACATGGGCTGGGTCACAGTGACAGACTGATGTGGCCCTAGTGCTGAGACCACTGGCCGTAAAGCTCCCGTTGCAGAGACTGCATTCTCCATCAGCCCAACGGACCACACTGGTGCATGCCGCCAAGTATTCCAGGAGGCGCAGGAGGTCCCGAGTAGGGCGTAACTGCCCAACTTGAAATGATCGGACAAAGAAGGAGAGAGCCTCTGTCTGGTCCGCCAGAAGCCGAGCACTGGCTCTACAAGAGTCGAGCTCCACTCCGATGCGAGTGTACGAGTTCTGACTTGGCCTCATTCACTAGGAGGCCAAGGGATGAGCAGGTCTGGAGGGTCAGGTCCCTGGACTGCTGCAACTCCTCCCTGGAGGGACCCGCTATTAGGCAGTCTAGTTAGGGGTACACCAGGACCCCTCGGCACCTCAGGAAGGCTGCCACCACTGCGATGCACTTGGTGAAAACCCTGAGAGCCGAGGAGAGGCTGAACAGCATGGCCTGGAACTCGTAAAGAATCCCCTCCACTCGGAACCGGTGATGGGTTGGACAGCTGGGGATGTGGTAGAAGGCCCTGAAGATCCAGGGAGCAGAACCACTTGTACCATTCCAGAGCTGGAATGATCGGAGACAGAGTGACCATCCTGAAGGTGCATGACCAGAGAAACTTGTTCAGATCGTGCAGATCTAAGATGGGGTGCCAGCCAGGGGAGACAGAACAGGCCTGAGGAGGCACCCCCCCAGCCAATCACTATGCAGGCTTGGAGGCAGAGGAGGGACTGGCTGAGGAAGCAGTGGGTCCTCGACCACATGGCTTTTAGACAACCGAAGCAACCGACTTCGGTCAGGAATAACAAGCCTGGGCCTGCTGTCCAACCGGGAGCTGGGACGGCTTGGCTGCAGGGGCAGAGAGGGGTCAAAGGGGCTTCTTCCGTTGAGGCTTAGCGCCCTTGGGATCCCTTTAGGTGGAGGTCACAGAGTCCAGGGTGGTACTGGACTACTCAAAGCGAGTAAGGTGTCCTCTGACCCCTGGACCGAACAAACTGGCGCCCAAGAAGGGGACATCAGTCAACTTGTGCTGAGTATCTGCCATAAAGGACAAGATCCTCAGCCAAGACCTGCAGTACATGGTGACTGTGGCAGCCACAGACCGGGCACAAAAGTCGCCGATGTCCACTGCCATCTGGAGCCACTGCTTAGCTACCGTCAGCCCTGGTGGGCTTGTGACCGTGGTCTGTAGGTCAGCCAGGAACTGGGGAAGCACCCCATCGAGCATGCCTAAAAGGGCATTAGCGAAGTGGGCCATCAAAAGGGCCAAACTCACCTGCCGGAGGCTGAAAGAGTAGGCCACACAGACCATCTTATCCAAATGATCCAATTTCTTGGATTCCTTGTCGGAAGGCTTATCTACGTCTCAGATATTGCCCGAGTGCCAAAAGACAGAGTCAACCACCAGACCCTCAGCCGAGGGGTGTTTGGCGAAACCAGACAGGAAATCGGTAGGGACCGTGTACTTGCAGGCCATCAGAGCCAACAGCACAGGACAAGAGACAAGGTGCTGCCAAAGCTCCAGAGCGGGGCCAAGAATGGCCTTAGCAGCTGGTAAAGCCTCATTAGGGGAGTCACTCCGGTCAAGAAACTCAGTCAGAGGGTACTTACCCGTTTCTGGACTGGCTCCATTTGGAGACCCGTCGATTCTGAGATCAGCTGAAGAAGGCCTGCCAAAGAGGTGGGACCATGCTCCATTGACAAATCCTCTCCAGACTCTGCATCCAATGAACAGGAGTGTAGGGAGAAGCCATCCGACTCAGAGGATTCGTCAAAAAGCAGTCAACCGCCCGAGTCCCTGCTGACCCTAGGGGGTCTGTCGGGAGTCACGGTAACCGACAGCTGCCAAAGAAGCCTGGAAGCGGTACAGGCATCATTAGGGGGAGGACCCACTGGCGGCTGTTTGGCCGGTGACTCCACCTGGATGGGCGGAGAGGCCAGAACCGGCCAAGCCGTGGAAAGCTGAAGCCTGGGTGGGGGATGGAACGGATTAACCCTGGTGAACATGAGCTGATGCCACATGAGCTCCTCACAGCGCCGACTAGGGCTGTGCGAATACCTTTTTTGGAATATTCGTTATTCAGTGCCAAAATATTTGGTTTCGGGTGGCTGGGAGGGGGTTATTTAAAAATAAAGGAGCACCTCCGGCCCTCCCAGAATGTACAAAGTTGGTTTCACAGCCTCCAGTTAGTTCTGCAATGTTATGTAATATGTTGGTTCAAATTTTTTCATTATAGGGGGATTACCTAGTTTGGCCTTCTGACTTCCTCACTTGCTTTGGAACCAATTGGCGTGATGCGCGTTAGGAGCAGCCTATGTCCCAATGCTGGAGCTTTGGTTTCCTGCTGACTGATCCAGAACAGGAAGGAGATCCCAGTGGCCCTAGAGCCCTGTGACCAGCCATCAGATAAAGAGAACTTACAGGTACCCAAATTAAGATTTTCTATATTTAGGCACAAAAGCTGCACTGCTAAATATAGTGAGGAATGACAGTGAAAGACAGCACAGATTTGTAGTACTGTTTCAAGCTACTGTAAATACTGGCATATTGAAGTCTGAATTGTATAGTGAAACACAGAAATACTAAATACAGACTTTGTCAGTAGATAAGGACCACTTGGCCCACGCAGTCTGTCCATTTTTAGGGCGCAGGTAGGCGGAGCCTGCAGCCCTATTGCATCAGGTCTAAAAATGAGCTACATGATTCAGACCTTGGAACATTTCCTTTGGAGTTTTCAAATGATCCTTCCACCTCTTTGCAGCCCTTCAATTTAACCTTTGCAGTGCTGCAGACTGAACATCTATCCAGAGCTCAATCAAATAGATTCATTCTAGTTCTTTCGGCAGCCTAGAGATTAAGAAACAAATGCTCTGGAGAAGCACCTCTCCTCCCAACCTTGTAGTGCTACAGTGAGTGCAAGATACACATGTTTTCATTAGAATACAACTTGGTAGACAGCTGTATCCTTCTACCCTGCTGGCAGTATATAGCACTGTTTATAGATCCCCTTAAATTATTGTGCCTCTTAAAAGAGCTTAAGGCAGTAATGGCTGTACTTTCTATTGAAACACATTCATCATTTCAAGAGCATGTAAGATAAATAGCTATGGAATAGGTAACTTCCATAAACAATTAAAAGATTATTTCTTTTCAATGGCACTTCTTTTCCTGAAGGCTAGCATATTTACCGGATTCTGTAGTATATGTGTTGATTTCCCGGAAAATGTGTCTTTAAAACTAAGATACTTATAATACTTAGACAGCTAATGCAGTTGTGTGCCTTTTCTGGTATTTTAATGGTTTCAACTCCCTCTGTTCTCAGATTTCCTTGCAATATATTTGAGTCTTAACCTTTGATTATGCTGGTCATTAACCTTCAGCCTTCTTGTATTCTTTTGTACACAAATGTTGACATTTTCTTCTTCAGTACCTTAAAGACATTGTGCTTTTGCAGAGTTTTTTGCAAATTCCCTGCCTTTTTCATTTAATTTTTCTGTCCAATGTCCACCTCCAAATTTACATTTTTTATTTCTATTTGATCAAGTTTCACAGTATGTAAATCTAGCAACTGTGGCAGCTCCAGCTTCTGTTTGTTACCAGGGCACTGGCTAGGCACTACAGTTGGAAACCACGGCACCTACTGAAACTGGAATGGAAAACATATGTGCAGAGTCAAGCTTACTTCTTGGAGTATTTGAACTAATGATGAATGTTATGTTTCTAAAAATAAAAATGCAAATTCTTTTTTTTTTTTTTTTTTACAGGAGATGGCCCTGCTTCTCCTGTCTAGAAGTGAGGTATGGATGGCCCAGTTTCTCGTGGCTTGGATGGATGGATCTGCTTCTCCTGGTTCGGGAGAGAATGGCCCTGCCCCTGCTTTCTCTAGTAGGAGAAGGTGGGCCTCATGATCCAGAAGATAGGGCCACCCCCCCAAGCCAGGAAAAGCAGGGCAATCCCAAAGCCAAGAGAAACAGGGAGACACCCTTCCCCCAAGCCCAAAGAAGCTGGGCCGTCTTCACCCCTCCCCAAAACCGGGTGAATCAGGGCACCCCCACCACCACCCAGAAAAGCACAGCTATTGCCCCAGGGCAGAAGTAAAGCCTTCCCCATCACCCGAACAAGAAGAAATGGCCATCCCAACCCTTTACAGCAGGTATCCGCCCACCAAAATGGTCCTTAATGTACTGGCCACCTGCAGTGGCAGGCCAGGAGATCAAGTGCCATGCATTCTCTCTTTTAAGTTTCTCCCATCCTCTTTCTACGATACTGAGACTTTTCAAATAAATCTATCCGTTTACCTTAACGAAAAGGCACATGCAGTTAGAACCCTGTCACTCTGGTTCTACAGGCAGTTTCTTTCTTGGCTGTTTTTGCTGCTGGCAGGACTTTTACTTGAGGGTCTGACTCTGTGTTGCAGCTACTGGCTGGGCAGGGTGGCTAGCTGGTGCTGCATTCTCTCATTACTGACCAGACTGTGCTCTACATAGAAACATAGAATTTGACGGCAGATAAGGACCGCTTGGCCTACCTAGTCTGCCCATTTTCCTACCTAACAGATAAGCTGCAGATCCTAGTTAACCAACAGCTTACTTCCTCCTACCTCCCACTAGGACTGCCTTATATCTGTCCCATGCATTCTTGAATTCCCCCACTGTTCTTGACTCCATGACCTCCTCAGGGAGGCTGTTCCAAGCATCCACAACTCTCTCTGTGAAAAAATACTTCCTCACATTACCTCTGAGCCATCCCCCCTCTATCTTCAAATTGTGCCCCCTTGTTCTTGCACATTTCTTTTTCTGAAAGATGCTACCCTCTTGGACTTTGTTGATTCCCTTGAGGTACTTGAAAGTTTCTATCATGTCCCCTCTCTCCCTTCTTTCAAGGCTATACATATTAAGCTCCTTTAGTCTTTCTTCGTATGTCTTCTGGTGCAGACCCTGCACCATTTTGGTTGCCCTCCTCTGGACAGCCTCCACTCTGTCTATGTCTTTGCGGAGATGGGGTCTCCAGAACTGCACACAGTACTCCAAATGGGGTCTCACCAACTGTCTGTATAGAGGAATAACAACTTCCTGTTTTCTACTATTGATGCCTCTTCCTATGCATCCCAGTATCCCCCCAGCCTTCCTTACTGCCTTCTCACACTGCTTGTCCACCTTTAGGTCATCTGATATAATTACCCCCAGGTTCCTTTCCATTTTTACTGTTGTCAGTATCTCACCCCCCATTGTGTACTCTTCCCCTGGGTTTTTGTTTCCCAGGTGCATTACCTTGCACTTCTTTGCACTGAATCTGAGCTGCCATATATTTGACCATTCCTCCAACCTTGTCAAGTCCCTTCTCATCCTTTCCACTCCATCTTGTGTATCAACCCTGTTGCAGATCTTTGTGTCGTCTGCAAATAGACATACTTTTCCTTCCAGTTCCTCTGCAATGTCACTTATAAAGACATTAAAAAGGACTGGTCCCAGTACTGAACCCTGCAGTACCCCACTAGTAATCCTCCTTTCTTCACTGTGTACTCCATTTACTACTACCCTTTGCGTCCTGTTGTCTAGCCAATTTTTTATCCAGGCTACCACCTTGGGACCCACTCCAAGGCTGGCTAACTTGTGTATTAATCTTTGTGTGGGACTGTATCAAATGCCTTGCTAAAATCTCAGGTAGGCCATGTCCACAGCCCCTCCCTGGTCTACTACTTTGGTCACCCAGTAAAAGAAATCTATTAGATTCGTCTGACACGACCTTCCCATCATGAATCCATGCTGCCTTGGGTCCTGTGCCTCACTGGCATCTAGGTACTCAACAATTCTTTCCTTCAGAAGTGATTCCATCATTTTCCCTACCACTGAGGTCAGACTAACTGGTCTGTAGTTTCCTGCCTCTGTCCTGCTCCCACTTTTGTGAAGAGGAATCGCATCTGCCCTTCTCCAGTCCTCAGGTACCACCCCATCCTCCCATGATTTGTTAAAGAGAGTAGTCAGCGTTGTCAGTAGTTCTACCCTTAGTTCTTTTAGAATTCTTGGGCGAATCCCATCAGGCCCCATTGCTTTGTCCACATTCAATTTTATTAGTTCTTTCAGAACCCTTTCTTCTGTAAATGGACTGGTATTGACCCCGTCTTCGGAGTGTTTCTCTTGTTTGGTTTAAGCACCTCCCCTCCTCTTCCTTTGTGAATACTGAGCAGAAATATTCGTTCAGTATCCCTGCTTTTTCACTGTCACCCTCTACCCACATTCCCTCCCCTTTATTAAGCCTCAGTATCCCTCCTTTGGTCTTTCTTCGCTCCCTAATGTACCTATAAAAGGTCTTATCCTCCTTCTTAACAGAATTGGCTATCCTTTCCTCAGTTTGGGTATTTGCTATTCTGACTGCCTTCCCAGCCTCTTTCTGCTTTAACTGATAAAGTTCTCTGTCCTGCTCCTTCTGTGTTTCCTTATATTTCCTGAATGCTATCCTTTTCTCCTTAACCTTCCCTGCCACCACTTTTGAGAACCATAGCGTTTTTTTCCTTCTTTGTGTTTTGTTGATTTGCTTTACAAAGGCTTGTTGCCTCTGTGATGGCTGTTTTGATTACTCCCCATTGTTCCTCCACTCCTTCTTGCCTGTTTGCTAGTGCTTTTCTGAGGCACTCTCTCATTTTCCCAAAGTCAGCCCTCCTAAAATCCAATACTCTTGCTTTTGTATGGCTTGATTGTATGGCTGTGTTTATCGTGAACCACACTATTTGGTGGTTGCTTGTTCCCAGATGGCTACCCACTTCTAAATCTGAGATTCTTTCTCCATCCCCATTTGAGAGTACCAGGTCCAAGATTGCTCCCTCCCGAGTGGTTCCAATACTAGCTGTCTGAGGCATGCCCCCTGTAGGGCATCAAGAATGACCCTGCTCTTGGATGTGCCTGCAGCAATGGTGCTCCAGTTAACATCTAGCATATTCAGGTCCCCCATCAACAATATCTCCCCTTTTTCTGCCATTCTAAGGAAGCCTATCATTTCCTTGTCCATTCCCTCCCCCTGAGATGGGGGTCTATATATAACCCTCATGCGGACTGTGGTGCCATTTCCTGTCTCCAGGGTGACCCAGAGTGCCTCATCTGCTCCCTGTTTACTCTTTAGTTCTACTGCTTTGATCCCTTCCTTTACATAGAGAGCTGCTACTCCTTCTCTTTTACCCTCCCTGTCCCTCCTGTAGATTGTGTATCCTGGTATGTTGACATCCCAGTCATGGTTCTCTGTGTATCATGTTTCTGTGACTGCCACAATATCCAGGCAACCCTCTTCCATCAAGGCCACTAGTTCAGAGAGCTTGTTACACAGACTACGGGCATTGGTACTCATCACCCTCCACTTTTTGATAGCCTTGCCCCTTTTAGCTCCATTTCTGTCCTTACTGCCTTTGCCTTTTTTACATTTACCTCTGTTCTGCTCTCTAATAACTTCTCTACCTTGGTGTTTACCTCACTAATTACCATGTTTTGTGGGGGAAGGCTGGGATTTCCCTGCTCCTTTTCAGTGCCTCCCCCCTTGGCTAGTTTAAATGATTGCCAATGAAGCATTTAAACCTCTCCTAGGGAGACTGGTCCCCCCAGACAGATGCAGACCATCGCACCAATATAGTCTGCATCCCTCAGGTGGCTCCCAGTCCCCAATGAAGCCAAAACCCTGAGCTCCACACCAGTTTTTCAACCACTCATTGAATTCCCTGGTGAGGAGTGCCCTAGCATCACCCTTGCCATTGACAGGCAGCACCTCCAAGGTTACCGTGTGCTCTACTTGACTAAGGCCCCTCCCCAACTCTACAAACTCCTCTTGCACTGCTCTGATCCCATTCCTAGCCAGGTCATTTGTCCCTAGGTGGACAATGACATCCAGCTCCTCTTCTCGTGCAGCTCCTCCCACGATCCTGAGGATTCACTTCCTGTCCTCCAAGCCGTGGCCAGGAAGGCACCTACCTCCCACTCCCTTCCTCCCTCATTTCTACCCCTAATGATTGAGTCCCCACCAGGAGTTGTTTCCTTCCCTGTGGGGTCCCATGCCACCCTCCTGTGGGTCTCCTTTGTGAAGGTTCCCAGCATCCTCCTTGGTCTCCACTGCAGTTGCCTCCATAGAGGAACCACTATCCACCAGAAGAGCGAATGAATTGTGGAGAGGTACATCTGGAAGGATGCAACTCTGTTCCACCACCCTCTCCCTCCCTCCCTGAGCCCACCCTGGTCCAGCCTCTCCTATTTCTTGGCAACCTCTGAGGTACAGGCATTGGCCCTGGTGGTCCCTGGGTGGGGGAGGAGGTTTCATGAATCCTAGCCAGGTCAGCCTGGAGATGGGCAACCTCCTCTCTCAGACCAGAGAGGTGACTGCAAATAGGGCAGCATCGCAGCCTCCAGAATGTCTCCCGGAACACTGCCGGCCCACAGCCATTGCACTGCACCACTCCTATCATGCCTTATTTTGTGCCCCTTTCCTGTTTCTCTGTATGCTTACTCTCTCCTCTCCTTACAACTCTCACCCTTCTTGTTCTGGGACAACAACTTCCTATCTTCTTCAGTAGCCGCCTCCTTCCTTGCTCAATGTCAGACCAGCAGCAGCTGGGAGAGTGAGCTACTTTTTTTCCTTTAGGGTTGACAAAACCAATGTTTCTCTATGATCCTTCCATTCCTACTGCCAAACAGGAAGTTCCTGTTGACAGTCAAATCCAGTGGCTATAAAAGTAGAACTGGATTAGGGTGGGTGGGATGGAGGGCAATTAGTGAAAAAAAAAAAGGCTAGCAACAGAAAGCTGTAATTTGAGTCACCTGCTTTTTTAGTGTCTAAGCCACACCCCCAATTAAGCTCTCTCTTCTCCTACTGGTTTAGCAAAATCAGCTGATACAGTACCCTTCCCAGCACAGAACACACAATGATTTTCTTTCTTTTCTTTCCTTTTTTAACCCCAAATAAGAACCCTTCTACTTCTAATAAAGTATCTGTCTATTTAATCTCAATAGACACTGACTCCTGCTGAGATATAAGTGTTAAATAAGAAAATGTAGCTTCTTTTAGTTAGCTGCTTTCTGCTCTACAAGCAAGGCTAGCAACGGGCTTTTATGAAAAAGCACAGCATAGTACAGCTCTTTTAAGGTTAGCTATACTGCTGGGTTTGGGGGTGGGGGGGCTTCTGTGTTGCAGCTTGCAAGCAACAGCAATGCAGTTCTGCCTTGGTGGGCATGGCTGGCTGGGTGACTCCTGATACAGGCAGCCAGGCAGTCACCAGGAGCCAAGCTGCTGTACCACTCCCTGCTCCCAACACTGGGTGCCCAATTATAGGGTTGGATGGTAAACTAAAATGAAAGCAAGTAGCCACTTGCTGTTCAATCCTGTTGCCACCAAACTTCCCCAGTTCTGACACCAAGTGCCTAAACCTAGAGTCAGACAGTAAATGAAAAAAAGTAAGCAAACAATGACAGCCAAACCCCAGTGCTGGCCAACCCTCCATTCTAACACTAGGTGCTCAGCCCCCCGGGTCCAACAGTCAATGAAAAAAGTAAGCAGACAATGGGAGCCCATCTCCAGTGATGTTTTAGAAAGAAACGTTAGTTGCTCTCTGCATTAATCTATTGTAGCATTGCTCCCTGCTATTCACTGTACTACTGCACATTTGTGTACTTGCCACTTGCACATCAACTAAAAAGCAGTGTTATTCCATAGTCAGCAGTAAAACTTTAACCCGCTTACTACAAACGCATATGGGAATTCATAGGATGAATACTAAAAACAACAGAAGTGCAGCAGTGCAAATAATATCAAGAAGCAATGTTATGCCAGATTGGGGCAAAAACTACTAACGTTTCATTCCAGAAGCAGAGTTTTATCAGCGTTAGTAATTTAATGCAGAAATGCCCTTATATTATCTGTCATTAGGTTTGAATAGAACATGTATGAACAGTGCTGTCAATAACAGCACCTTCCATACAGCACTATCAGAACAGTGGCAGGAACAAATGCAGCAAGTAAAGGCAATGCCACTGGCAGCGGTCACAAAGCACAATGACAACTGCTACCAGTCCAAACACTTATTTTAGTGGGGGCTCTGTCCCCCCACACACACCCCCTTAACTAAAATAATTAACTCTGAGTTAGAGTTGGATTACGGGAGAAAAATACAGGTTACTCACCTGTAACAGGAGTTCTAGGACTGGTATATGTTGTTCATCCACACTTTGTGGCACCTTCCTTGCTGCTTTAAATCTTGCCGTGAGGTCTTCAAGCTGGCTCCTCCCACCCACCCGGGTGGTAAAACCCTCGGCTCCACCTCATGACGCCAGACCTAACCCGCTGGAAGCCAGGTTGCACGTCAAAGCCGGGGAGGTCGGGTGAGTTGTGTGGATGAACAACATATACCACTCCTAGAACTCCTGTTACAGGTGAGTAACCTGTATTTCTAGGGACGTGGATATGTTGTTAAATCCACACTTTGTGTCAGACTCCTAGCAGTTCTCCAGGAGGAGGATGGAAGCAAGGCACGCACCACCTACTTGGGGAATAAGGACTGAAGAACCGAGGTCCCAAAACTAGCATCCCGGCGTGACTGCAGGTCAATGTGGTAATGGGAAATAAAGGTGTGTGCTGACTTCCAGGTAGCAGCCCTGCAGATTTCCTGGATAGGGACGTCCCTAGAAGCAACCACCGAAGCAGCGGTATGGTGGGTAGAATGAGCTCTTATCCCTTTGGGAGGCTCCATGCCCACCAACCTATAGCAGAGATCTATGCAAGAGGTGACCCACCTGCTTAGTGTCCACTTGGCTGCAGGTCTGCCAGGTGCGGCTTCAGCGTAGGTGACAAACGGCAGGCGAACCTCTCCCTGAACTTCATCTGTTTGCTCCTTATAATAAGCGACTGCTCTTCTAGGGTCCAAAATATGGAGCCTATATTCGGCCTCCGAGGTGTGATTGGGGAAGAACACTGGCAGAGTCAACACCTGATTCAGGTGAAACTCCGACACCACCTTCGGAAGGAATTTCGGGTGGGGGCAAAGGACAACCTTGTCCTTGTGGAAGACTAGATAAGGAGACTCGATGGAAAGCGCCTGGAGCTCTCCCATCCTTCTGGCTGACGTTATAGCCACCAAGAAGGCGGTCTTCCATGAGAGGTGGGAGATATCACACCTGTGCATCAGTTCGAATGGCTTGCCCATGAGCTTAGCCAATACCAGAAGTAGATTCCACGGAGGTGGAGGTTCTCGCACCGGAGGGGATATGTGATCAAAGCCTTTGAAAACGCACCTGACCACCTTCTCCTGTGCCACTGACTGCTTGCTGGCCGTGCCTGGTAAGCAGAGATGGCTGCCAGGTGCACCTTGAGGGTCGTCGACTGAAGCCCTAGCTGAGAAAGGGAACACAGGTAGTCCAAAATACTAGCCAAGGGACAGGAAGGGGGTCCAACCCCTTGTCCTGACACCAAATGGAGAATCTCTTCCATTTGAAGGCGCAGCATTTTCTGGTCGACTCCTTACGGGACGCCTCAACGATGCTGAGGCCCTGGTTGGAAAGACCCAAGTCCTAGAACTCTAGCCACTCAGGAACCAGGCCGTCAGGTGCAGGGATTGAAGGTCCGGATGGAGTACCTTCCCCTTGTTGACCGAGATCAGGTCCGGGCAGGCTGGAAGCCGCCTCAGGAGCCTGGAGCTGAGGCTGAGAAGATCTGGACACCAGAACTGGCAGGGCCAGTCTGGGGCTACCAGAATCACCTGCGCCTTGTCCCTCTTTGCCTTGAGAAGCACCTTGTGGATCAAGGGAAATGGAGGGAAGGGCGTAGAAGAGGCCCGGGTTCCACGGCCTCGAGAAGGCATCCCCCTGCAGCGAGCCCTGCTGAGAGGGGTGTGTGAAACAGCCTCAGCTTCGCATTCTCCCTGGAGGCGAACAGGTGCACCTGAGGGGTGCCCCAATGGGAGAACAGGTCTTGCACTACATCCGGCAGTAGAGACCACTCGTGAGATGCAGCGCTTATCCGGCTGAGGGCATCGGCCAGACTGTTGGAGGCTCCTGCCACATGGATGGCTAGGAGACCCGCCTCCAGGCTGATCACAAGACCAGATGCAGAAAGCTACCTTGCACAGAGGCAAGGAGTGCGTCCCGCCCTGACGGTTGAAGTAGTACATGGTCGTGGTGGTGTCCATCTGGACCTGAACCACCCGACCCCGTACAAACGGAGCGAAGGCGGTGAGGGCTAGTTGAACCACTTCAAAGCTCCAGCAGGTTGATGTGGCATCGAGACGCCTGAGGGGACCAGAGGCCGTGGGTCCTAAGATCCCCAATACGGGCACCCCAACCCATCAGGGAGGCGTCGGTCATTAGAGTGACTCTCGGCTCAGGGCAGACAAATGGGATACCCTCCTGCAGATGAGTTGGAACGAGCCACCACTGCAGGCCGTCCCACATCTCCTGGGTCACTGTTACCAGCTGGTCCAGAGGACCGGAGCGCTGTGACCACTGGCTGGCCAGCCCCCACTGCAGGGGGCGCATATGCCAGCGGGCCCAGCAGACCACGCTGGTGCAGGCAGCCATGAGGCCCAGAAGGCCCAGGAAGTCCCGGGCAGGGCGCAGTTGCCCAACCAGAAATGATTGGGCAAAGGTGGAAAGGACCTCGACCCTGTCCACCAGGAGCCGGGCTCTGGCTCGAAGAGAGTTGAGCTCAGCCCGGATGAACTGAATCACCTGCGATGGCACGAGTTCTGATTTGGCCTCATTGATGAGGAGGCCAATCTGACAGCAGACCTAGCGGGCCAGATCCCTGGACCGCTCTGCCTCCAACCTGGAGGGGGCTGCAATCAGCCAGTCACCAGGTAATGGTACACCCGGACCCCTCGGTGCTGCAGGAATGCTGTCACCACTGCCATGCATTTGGTGAAGACCCTGGGAGCTGGAGAAAGACCGAAGGGCATGGCCTAGAACTTGTAATGAGATCCCTCTGCTCTGAAGCAGAGGATTCACTGATGAGACTGACGGATTAGGACATGAAAGAATGTGTCCTGGAGATCCAGAGAGCAGAACCACATGCCTAGTTCCAAGGATGGAATGATCTGAGCCAGAGTTACCATCCTGAAGGTGTGCAGCCTTAGGAACTTGTTCAGGTCATGCAGGACGAGAATGGGGCGCCAGTCCCCCCGTCCGCTTTGGGACCAGGAAGTACCTGGACAGAAACCCTGGGTCTGGAGGAGGGTCCGCCACCTCGCTGATCACCTCCTTCTGGAGGAGCAGGGCACTGTCGGCTCGACTAGCCGACAGAGAGGCTGTGGAACCCATTGCCCCCCCCCATGGGACTGCGGCTTGATAGGGAGGGGACTGCACTAACTCCAGAGGCAGACCCCTGCCAACCACTTCTAGCACCCAGCAGTCCATGATGATAGCAGACCAGGCGGAAAGGAAGTGGCGGAGCCGTCCCCCCACAGGGAGAACCCAGAGAGGAGTGGCGAGGCTGGGGGGTGACATCCCTCAACCCATCACTGGGCAGGCTTGGAGGAAGGGCCGGCTGAGGGGCCTCCTGGACCCTTCCGTCCAGGCCTCCTACTGGAGAAAGTGGCAGACTTGGCCTTAGGGTGCCAAGTGTGAGCCTGCTGGCCCTGTTGCTGGTGCTGCTGGGCAGGACGTGCCGCAGGGACGGAAGAGCGAAAGGGCATATGCTGTTGCTGGTGGCCTTTGTCCTTCTGGGCAGATGTGACCAACTCCAAGGTGGCACTGGACTTCTCGATCCTCTGGAGATGGCCCTCCACCCCTGGCCCGAACAAGTCGGTGCCAAGGAAGGGAACATCTGCCAGCTTGTGCTGGGTGTCCGCCATGAAGGTGGAGATCTGCAGCCAAGCTCTGTGGCGCATGGCTACTGTGGCCGCTACTGTCCAGGCACAAGAGTCACCGATGTCCAAAGAATATTGGAACTGCTGTTTAGCCACCGCCCTTCCCTGATCCCGCACCTGCTTGACCGTCGTCTGAAGGTCAGCCGGGAGATGGGGAATCACCTCATCCAGGGAACCCATAAGGGCATGTGAAAAATGTGCCATTAGTACAGCCGAGCTAGCCTGTCGAAGGCCTAGGGATGAAGCAGCGTAAACCTTCCATCCCAAATAATCCAGCTTTTTGGATTCTTTATCGGGTGGTTTGTCCACGTCCCTAGCGTTTCCGGAATGCCAGAAAACACTGTCGGCGGTCACCAGCCCCTCCGCAGAGGTGTGCTCCGAGAAGCCAGAGAGTGAACCGGTGGGGACCGTGTACTTGCGAGCCATCCTGGACGAAGGCGTGGGACAAGATGCAGGCTGCTGCCACAACTCCAGGGCTGGGACAACAATGGCTTCGGCCACCGAGAAGGCCTCCATAGGGTAATCTCCCCGGTCCAGTATCTCCATGAGGGGATACCTGGCCTGTTTCTGAACGGGTTTGAGCTGCATCCCAGTGGACCCTGAGATGAGCTGAAGTATTCCCAAGAATGAGGATGGGCTCTCGTCCACTGACTGACGTGCTGCAGATTTCAGGTCAATGAGCCTGCAGTACAGGGAGGAGTCGTCAGACTCAGAGTAGTCTGCAAACAGCTGCCGAGTGCCTGAGCCACCCTCCACCTGCAGAGGCCGACTGGGAGTGAGGGTGACCAACAACCTGTGGGGCAAGCCCTGACCCGTTCGAGAATCCTTGGTCGAGGCCCCAGTCTTCGGTTGAGGAAGCGGTGGTTCCACCACAATGGGCGGAGCAGCTGGTTTCGGCAGGACAACTGGCACCGGGGTTGGCTCCTCGACAACTACGAAGGGTTGCTTCAGTCACTCCAGTGACAGCCACTTAATGGCCGGAGAAGGCGACGGAGTCGGCTTGTTACCGGTCAACAAAAGTTGCTGGCACATCATGTCCTTATAGCACCCATATAACTTGTGTCGGAGCCTATACTCCAAAGAGGACGAGCGATGACGACGCTTTCGATGGTGCCGAGACCGCCAATGTCAGCGGGATCTACCCGACATGGAAGAGGACCGAGACCTTCGGGGTCGCCGAGGGTGGGTCAAAGAGGGGGTGGGAGAAACCCGCTCATCCCTCGGTTCAGGGTCCTCGACTGGGGACTTCGGCACAGGAGGCACAGGCAAGTCCTCGGTTACCACCAGGGGAACCGGTGAAGAAGGGTTGTCGGCTTCTCCAGTCAACAAACCGTCCAACAGGTCAAGAAAAATCTCAACCACACCAACAGGTGTCTTGGCCGGCTGACCTGACGGGGACACCATGAAGCCAGCGGCCTTAGCCGCAACCTCGACCGAAGTCAAGAGTCGACGGTCTGGTGAAGGGGATCTCTCCTGCTCCCACGAACGTCGATGGTGGGACTTAACTTTTGGTTCTTTTTTCTTGGACCTACTGGTATGTCCCGAAGGCCCTTCTCTCTTCGTGGAGAAGGACTGGCAAAGCTCCTTAAAAGAAGCAGTGTAGGAGGAGCCCAAGGAGAGCGGGATAAACACCATGGCTGAGGAGGAAGATGAAGTGGCGAGGGCGATCAACTGCTCCAGCTACTCCACAGAGCCCGCAGCCACGGACACCGCCCAACAGGCCTCCTTCGACTTCACAGGCAGGTACCGTTTCTTGGGGCGCCCAAGTTGTAGTCGGGCAGTGCGGTCCTCTAAAACCGAAGCTGTGAAGGACTGGCACAGATCACAGGTCTTCGGATCGTGGTCAAGACCCAGGCAGTAAATGCACGTGGAGTGCGGATCGGTCCGGGACATCTTCTGCCCACAGGGGCACCGAGGGAAGCCGGGAGTGGATTTGTCCATCGCAGCCGCGAGGGAAGATGAAGACTGTAGTCTAGTAAACTTTAAAATTATTTTGGAAAACCCGAAGAGTTTGGATCCAGGCCTAAAACGCAGAGCGCTAAGGAGGGAACCTGAGCTTCCAAGAGGTAAGGAAGATCTGGCATCATGGGGCGCAGCTGAGGGTTTTACCACCCGGGTGGGTGGGAGGAGCCAGCTTGAAGACCTTCCGGCAAGATTTAAAGCGGCAAGGAACCTGCCACAAAGTGTGGATTGAACAACATATCCATGTCCCTAGATTCTAGAAACAAAATTTTGACTGCCAGGATTAGATCCCTGATGTCCACCACCACTGTGGCCAAGCAGCTCAGTGTCCCAGTCCTCTCTGCCACAGAAGCAGCTCCATTTCTGATTTCCCAGCCCTTGTCTTTTTCCTAGTACTATGGACAGCGACCTATGCAGCACTTATTGCACAGCACTGCTTAATCCCTGTCGCTGTCTGTGGTATGCCATTCAGACATTGTTGTTTTTTCCTTATGCTATATCTGGAGCACTACTGTATCCAGTTATTATATTATCCACCACCAGTGATGTGTACAAGTAAAAAATTTGAAACAAAGAATATGATGCAACCTCAGGATACGAGGAGGCACTTACAAAATTATAACCGGCAATTAAGGTAAGGATACCAAACCTAGTTTAAACTACCCAACATGCATATTTTCACAGTTGATTAGTGCATGTAGTTATAAAAAAAAAAAAGCTTTACATATAAACTACAATACATGCCGCTCATCCCCACACTGCACATGTAGAGCTTTGTGCAAGCCTTGATTCACGACATACTGCTTCTTAAAGGGACACGATCAGGCTTTTGATCAATTTTTTTCTTTGTGTTTTTAATGACAGCAAAAGTAGAGCTCTTAGCAGCACTTGCAGGTAGGAAGATACATACCTGTACATTTTCTTCCTATAATGAGTATTTCTGACAAAAATTAAACTCGAACAGATTCACCTTATCTGCCGTCAGCCACTGCCTGCATGTCCACGATACTGCCATACCACCAAGACTCGCAAACTCACGAATGAGCAAGTTTGGCGATTTTGAAGTGAACCTCCTCGAGGTTCAAAATTAAGTGCTATGTATGTTTGATGTCTCAAATTATATACTCTGTCTGAAAAATTAAGCCGTGATTCCAGGCATGCGAATTAGCAGGGCTGCTGATGTGCACACCTGGAGTCGCGGCTTCATTTTTCAAACACAGAATATAATATGATACAATACTCGTTCAATACACATACAGGTATTGGCGAGCTCAATTCAATGGCCACTAATCAGTGAGCCATTTTTTTCATGTGCCCCCAAAATCATCGAACTCATTCGTTCACGAGTTTGATGCGAATGTTGGTCATATGGCAGTATCGTGGATGTGCAGGCAGCAGCAAATAAGATTGGTCCACTCAGGTTTAATTTAAATACTCATTATAGGAAGAAAATGTGCAGGCATGTATCCTGCTGCTTGTAAGTGCCTGCTAAGAGCTCTACGTATGCCATCGTTAAAGACACAATAAAAAAATATATAAAAAAAAAAAAACACACACATCAAAAGCCTGACATTGTCCCTTTAAAGTAGCAGGCTCAGGACTCCTAGGACTGGGGATTTGTAGTGGGAGCATCTTTGGGACTTTCTGCTGGAATTTCTGACCATCCCGAATCCCAAAATCTGCATAAACAGCACAGATACCCACATCCCTGACAGCCCTGTTCAGAGCTCCTGTTGCTTTCTTATGACCCTGTCCTTCCCCTTCCACTGCGAACACTGAACAAAACTGTTTGTTCAGGGTGTCTGCTTTTTTTTCCCCCCTCGCCCCTCTGTACAGTCCCCCACCTGATTTTTCTTTTCATTTACGTTATCTAAAATGGCACAAAGTATTGTTACTGCTTGGACTATTCTGTCTATTTAGTTATTTATTTGAAAATTTGTGACTGGGAAAGGCACACTGAGCCAAGGTTCATTACCAGGTGGATGGGGGAGACAGAAGATAAAAATGATACATACCATAAACAAATTCAGTGTTATCAAAAAAAAGCGCGAGCTCAGATTACACAAAAAGAATAAAAAGAGCACAACAAGCAACAAGTCATGATCAGACAGTAGAACATTACAGCATTACTATGCCCCCCCTTTAGCTTTGCCCACTGTTCCTCTACCCTGCCCCCCGTCTTCCATCAGGTCATCCCTAAGGCATTTACACATCTTTATAAAACATACCCTCCTGAATCCCAGAACCTTCATCTCTGTGCGGTTCGATTCTGCAGCCATCCTTACCCGGAACCACACTGTACGGTGCTCACAGGTCCCCAGGTGCCCTCCCACCTGGACATCTGCAACACTGTCCCAGTTAGTGATTACCAGCTCCAGTATTGCCTCATGATGAGTGTGTTTGTGGACTAAAATGACTGAAGCGCTGTGGTCACAGAAGCTGCTGCTAATAATGCATCATGGTGTGGACTGGGACACTACAGATGGCAGTGAGAGCAGAGAGCAGTGACAACAGTTCTGAAGGGACACATTATTTATTTATTATCTAGGAAAGTACCTTTGAGCCAAAGGCTCTTTTACAAAGGTTCCATGGCATAGCAATCACATACGTACAAATTCAAAATACAAAGGTTACATATACATAGTCATCAAATATTCAGTTTACAGTAAAGCAATGTTACAACCAGTGAAAGTATCAAACGAGGAGTACAAAATACTGAGCAGAAAATGCTAAAGCAGGTTCAGTTGGTAAAGTTATGCACTTTTGCAGATATAGACAGTTGCTTTGGGGTCAGGGTATCACAGTAGTATAACTGGACAAGGTCACTTGGCCCAGTTAAGAAAATAAGGCAGTTAGCAATGTAGGATGGGTCAGGAAACATGGCGAGTGTCAGATCTAAAATTAGGTAAGCTATGAAAGCACTTATCTAGGTTGCCAGAACATGTTAAAGCATCAGTTCTATTGTCTGAAGTGCTAATAAGAATAGACAGCAAGGAGGCCCATGTTACCAGGGTGAGAAATGACAAGGCAGAGACCCTGAAGCCTATTGGGGAGGGGGGAGCAGTGACTTACCAGGGTGGGAGGGGGAAGTGAACAAAAATAAGCATTTGTCAATGCCAAATATTGACTGCTTTGCTCCGTTGAGCTCGCTCACTCCCCCCTTGCACTCGCTTGTTCTGTTTCTCCTGGCGCTGCAGGCTGCCCTTTTGTACTGGGCTGCTGCGTGCATTGGCACCTTTTTCTGCCCACAAAGAAATCCGCAGCTGTCCCGACAAAGCTTGTTGAGGTCGCTCACTCCCCCTCTGTCACACGCTCATTCTGTTTCTCCTGGCGCTGCAGGTCCCTTTTTGTACTGGTCTCCTACCTCTGTTCGTGCCTTTTTCTGCCCACAAAGAAATCTGCAGCAGTCCCGACAGAGCTCTGTTGAGCTCGCTCACTCCCCCTCTGTCACTCACGCATTCCGTTTCTGGTGGCGCTGCAGGCTTCCCTTTTGTACTGGGCTCCTATCTGCATTGCTGCCATTTTCTGCCAACAAAGAAATCTGTAGTAGTCACGATAGAGCTCCATTGAGCTCACTCAATCCCCCTCCCTCACCCACTTGTTCTGTTTCTCCCGGCGCTGCAGGCTGCCCTTTTGTACTGGGTTCCTGCCTGCATTGCTGCCATTCTCTGCCCACAAAGAAATCTGCAGCAGTCACGATAGAGCTCTGTTGAGCTCACTCAATCCCCCTCCCTCACTCGCTCGTTCTGTTTCTCCCGGCGCCGCAGGCTGCCCTTTTGTACTGGGCTCCTGCCTGTGTTGGTGCCTTTTTCTGCCCACAAAGAAACCTGCAGCAGTCCCAAAGGAGCTCAGTTGAGGTCTGTCACTCCTCCTCTCTCACTCGCACGATCCTAATCTGTCCCAAACACAGATTTCTGAAACAGACTGCGATATTCTGCGCCGGAAACGCGAACACACATTTCGGCCAGGATGTGAAAAATGACAGCTGTACTGTTCATAAGGAGGTGTGAAAAAATGCCAGTGTTGAAAATCTGGCGTGAAAATATTGCTAATTTACAAAGTTACAAGAGTGCGTGCAAACTGCACAACGCACGCTTGTAACACAGTCATTTTATGGAGTTTCATCACAAAATTTTCAACATAGGCATTTTAGGACCTCTGCTCCTGAACAGTGTCACTGTGATTTCAGTAATGCGTCCTGAACACTGATTTCCCACAGCGCCCACGCTATTCTGCGCCGGAAGTGCGAAAACACATTTCGGCCAGGATGGGGAAAATGACAGCTGTACTGTTCATAAGGAGGTGCAGGAAAATGGCAATGTTGAAAATCTGGAGTGAAAATATTGCAAATTTGCGATTCTGACCGTGCGTAACAACTGCGCAACACACGCTCGTAAACAGTCATTTCTTAGATTTTTTCCACCAAATCTGCAACATAGACTTTTTGAGAGCCCACTTCATTAGCACTGGCACTGTTGTTTCGTTAATCAGTCCTGAAAGGTGATTCCGTGCAGCGACCGCAAAATCACCTTTCGGGGCCGAATAACGCCATGACAGTGGCTGAATTCATGATGAGGGGTCCCAAAAACCCCATGTTGAAAATTTGGTGCCAAAATTCCCAAAAATGCCTGACATATGCATCAAAGTTGAAAAAACCCTATTTATGCCATTATACAGGTTACCAGCATTTCCTCAGTTAGTGAGTCGGCTTTGAAGAGTGCAGATGTGTTCCGTCCACCAAAGATTGTCGTGCTGGGCCCGGAGGTAAGTATGGGGTGGGGGTGTGGGAAGAAAGGTGCACAGAGGGTTGGAGCGGGTTGGGAAGGGGCCATCAGACTCAACGAGGAACCGTTTTTCTTTACAGGTAACAAAAAAAAAACATTGTGAGACTTTTTTCAGGGGCATTTATGGACATTTGGCATGCTGAGGTGGGCTCCCAGCATGCCAACCTACTGTTTGTGGGGAATGACTGCAGCCGATGGGGTTTGGCACCCGTCGGCATATCACGGTTGCAATAGTCGGGGTGGGCACCCCGCGACACACACCTATGTATCATCCCAAGGGGATATGATGCCAGGAGTGGGTCTCCTGTCGGCAAATCAAACTGGGAGGGGGGGCGCTTATGCCGACAGAGTGGCCTCCCCCATCGGCAACTTGAAGCGAGCAGGGGACTGAAGCTGACGGGGATTGGAGCCCCATCGGCAAACAACCACTGTTGGGGAGCCCATGCTGCAGAGAGAGATTGGGCACCCCTCGGCACTGGGGGCTCACTAATATTGTTTGTGAACATGGCAGCAAGCCACCGCCATGTTCAAAAACAATATCACATAAGCAAGGTTCTGCCCAGCAATGATAGGCCGCTCCCTCATTGCAGCGGAATGGCTTATGCTGCAATGACGAGGCGGCTCCTGATTGCAGCGGCTGAAACCTCACAAGGTTGTGGCACGCTGGCTGAACAAGTGTCGTCAGCAGCAGCGTGCCACCCCATTGGGACAAGCAGAACCAGCCTCCAAAGGCTGTGGGGGCACTGGCCACAACAGTGCTGCGCCTCCACGACCTGCTTCTGCAGCAAGCTGCATAATATGTTTCTTGCGATGCGTGCAATCAACATAAAAATAAGACAGAAGGATATCGAGAGAAAATTGGGGGAGATGGGGAGGGTGGGAAATGAGAAAAAGGGGAGAGGAGAGAGAGAGGGGCAAAGGAATGAATATGGGCAGAAAGGGGTGGGAGGATGGGAGAGCATGGGGAAAGCCAGGGGCAGAGAGGGGTGGGAGGAAGGGGAAAACAGGAAGGAGGTACAGGGAGGAGAGGATCGGGATGGGGAAACAGGAGTGTTACTGGGACACAGGACAGCGGGGTGGAGGGAGAAGGGGAGAAATGAGAGGAAAAGGAGGAGGAGGAGAGCCGGGGGTAGAAGAGAAAGTAGTGAGAGGAGCAAGATTAGAGAGCAAGTAGGAAGGTGGAAGACTGATGAGTGTACATGGGAGGGGGATCAGGTCCCACAGTTGCAGTTGCTTTTTGAGGCTAAGGCTGTACGAAGTTTCAATTTAAAAGGTTCTAGCTTTACTTTTGTAATGCCTATGTCAAGTATTTCAGCGCTCGGCATGTCAGCGTGCTGCCTGCCTCTAATCAGTGTGTGCAAAGAGCTGTGCCTGCATACCACTGCAGTGGTTGGGTGAAAAAAAATGTTTTGCCTTCCACTCAGTCCAAGGATCTCGGCTCTCTTTCCTCCACTCAGAGAGAGAGAGAGAGAAAAAGCACAGTGGGAGCCTGAGAGAATTTCTCTCTCTCAATGCTGTGGCACACCTGTTCCTGCAAAAAGAGAGAGAGCCCATGGAGAGAGAGAGAGAGAGAGAGAGAGAGAGAGAGCGCGCGCGCGAGCGCAGTACTGCAATATTCTCTGTGTGTTTCCCTCTTTCTTCCTCTCCGACTTCCGTTTGCAGTATTGGGGTGCACTGAACCATCCTCTGCACCAGTGCATTGTGTCGATGACAGCGAGTCAAAAACATGCATGGAAGTGTACCGACACGCTGTTGGTAACTGTCAATCTGTCAGCATATTCCACTACAAAGCCCCACGCAGCTCGACATAGGAGACGAGCACCCGGAGAAGATCTCAGCAGCAGGTGAGAGCCGTACATCGCTGAAGAGGGCTGCTGTCTACTAGCACAGACCTGTCTGCACAATTACTGCAGAAAACTGCTGACAGAGTTTTCAGCTCAATTACTGCCTAGAACTGTTGATTTTACCTGCATTTTCAAACTGTTTTGAGATCTGTACTAATTCAAATCTCTGTCACCGCCAATGAAGGCAGGTGTTCAATTTGCTACTGCTATGCACTGTTGCGGTATGCATTAAAGTAACCTCTATGTTGAACATGTTTACGCACATACCGCAGTGCTGAGATTGCTTGCGCGCCATTTGATGCGCGGTACTGGCGTGATACCATGTAAAGCACATTGAGCCACAGCAGTGCCCAGTACTCATAGGACCACTGACCTTGCGTGGTTCGGCAGAAGGGGACGCTTAGGGTCGAATTGTTTACCCCTCTGATGCATCTTGTCCAGTTCTCAGACTGTGACAGGGTACGCATTTGAACCGTGTCACAGAAGATGTTCCACAGTGAGTATGTGAGCAGCACAACAGACAGTGATGATGATGCGAACCTGGAAAGGATCCACAGCACAGACCTGTGCTCATGTGTTAACTGTTCAGTGATGTGTTTCCTGCTAGGAGGTTCAAGTAGTTGCCCACTGAATAAAAGAACTGCAGTGCATTACTGAGCATCCATGGCTGCATAATATATGCACTGACGTAGATGTGTTAGACTGATGCCATAAGATCTCAGAGGAATGATGTTGGTTTGGCCCCCTGCCAGCAGGTGGTCAATCACTTACATTGTTCTTAATCAGCTGTCTGTGTTGTCAAGTTGCCTGATGTGCCCTGGTGTTGCGGTGAGGGAGGGGGTGCAGAAGCAAGTTGCATAAGCCACTGTTGCAGAGAGCAGGGGCACACTGCACCATTTACACCAGGCAAAAAAAATTATTACCAGCACGTTTGAACTGCAGATGTAATACCATTACATTACACAGGACTGTGACAGGGTAATGAACCAGGCAGCTTCTGGGGAACACTCTCAGAGAACACTTCAGTGCCGCAAACCTGGTACCCTGCTGATGTGGCGTGAGGGGGGGGGGCTAGCCTGGCATCATTAATGTTGCCATGCCTTCTGTTTTTCCTCTATTGTCTTCTCCCATCCCAGCCACGGCATACACGGGCAAGCACATGGAGGTGTGCATGCATTCCAAGACTGCAACTTCCTCCTCCCACTTCATGAGTTTTGTGCGTCTCTAGACATCCATGCACTACAACCAGGTCTCCACCTGGTGGCAGCCAAATGCAGAGACAGCCAACCACCCCAATCTAGGAAAGGAGAGCTGCCTAGCGGCCACTCAGTACTCTCCAAGCCCTCCCACCCCAGAGGATCCAAGGCAACTCATGCTCATTACCAAACACAGGCCACCAGCATAGCAGAGGTAAGGTGCTCAGTGCCTTAGCCCTCCATATCACTGCGCCAAATGACAGGAACATTTAAGAAGCAATTTCTAGTACACATACAAAACAAAAATAAAATTACTAAACCATTTAAGTGGAAAATGTAACATCTTCCATTGTGGCCTATACACAAAATTCTGTGTTACAAAAAACAGTAACTCTTAAAGAAACTGTACTTGACAAAATAACAGTAATCTCTCAACTACATACTCGACACAAAGCAAGCATATGAACATCTATTTCAGAAAGTACCTGGCAAGCATTGGCAGATCTCACACCCAGACACTGCTGCAGCTGCATGAAACAGACACACCACGCACTCACACATAGTATGACATCAGCAAAATAACGCCCAGGTCAGATTTCCAACACTCAGAAAGGTCAGATCTGAACACACAACAGGGAGGACTGCAACACGAACACATAAAAAGGCATTCTATGAAGAAAAATGAAATGTATGTTTGAGGTGTGATGACATTGTCGTTCAGTATTTCAGTGGTGGAATAAATTTTCCTATCTTAACATCTAGCAGAACTAAAACTGCAGTAGGCACAAGCACAGCATGCCACCAGTTGAAGAAAAAAAATGTCAATACTTTTCTCGAAGTGCTCAGAGTCATGCCCCTGGACATCATATCTTTGAGATATTTCACCAAGTCATTTCTCATACTTGGGAGCCCAGCTGTACTCCATTTAGGTAGACAGGGTCATATTGAAAACCACCCGATCGTGTATCCTTGATTATAAAAACGGACACGAAAAATCCTGGAAGCCAACTGGTCAGCCTGGGTCTTTACCAGTTGGTAAATCCTGCAACACACAACTGGTAAAGATCCAGCTGACCTACTTACGTTAACTTTCTCAGAACACAATTCATGTTTGTTTCTTTAACCGTTTTTTTTCCAAGTATTTAATAATCGCAATGATGTACTTCAGGGCGCCTGTTGTAGTGGGAGTTGTCCACCATATGTGGATAAAGTAGAGAGGCGCAGCAACAAGGTGTGGGTATATCCCATGGCAATACACTCACTGTCATGTACCCTTCAACAAACCTGAGAAAAAGAAAGTCTTCAAGAATAAGCTGAATGGGGGACTTCCGGTGACGTCATGCCCTTGGTTGCAGCCTGAATCAGAGGGCTCCGTCGTGATCCACTGTTTAAACCTCCTAATTTCATCTAATTAAAGCCAGAATTTGTGAAAAGATTAGCGGGAGGACTAACATGCCTAAAAAGAACGATCGAGTGAAAAACAGAGCTGCAGATCCGCCTGATTCCGAACGATTACAAGAAGAAGGTTCGGAGAGTGAGGGATCACAGGCCTCATCCAGCTCCCTGCCAGACGCTACGGAGGAAAGCCAAATTCCTCTAACGATCCCGCAGAGGCAGATGACATTGATGCTAACAGAGCTAAGGGACTTTAGGAAAGAAATCAGGTTAACAACAGTTGCCCTCCGAACAGATGTAAGCAAGCTCAAGAAACGGCAGGAGGAGGTAGAAACACAGGCCTACGACACAGATCAGTGGGTCACGGAGACGGAAAGAGCCATACTACAGCTACACAGTACAATTACGGTCCTCCAAGATAGAGCAGAAGATGCAGAAAGCAGAAACAGAAGAAATAATGTCAGGATCTCGGGAATCCCGGAGGGGGCAGAAGGGGCTGAAATGCGGGAGTTTATTCAAAAAACCCTGACAGAGCTGCTGACACTCCCTCCCAGCATGACGCTTGGCTAGAGAGAGAGCCACCGAACCTTGGGGCCGAGGCTTCCACCGGGTGCACGGCCCAGAACAGTGCTGGTCCATTTCCTGAGGTTCCAAGATAAGGAATCAGTCTTGCATACCGCATGGAAAGCAGGAGCGGTCATGCTGGCGGGAAACAGGCTCTACTTCGAAAATGACTACTCCCCTGAGATAATGGCCAGACGTAAAGCCTTCATTCCCTTGATGAGAGCTCTCAAGTCGAAAGGTATCTGCTTCAGAACCCCTTACCCGGAGAAGCTCACTGTACTCTTCGAGGGTGGTCCGTTGACCTTTGAGAACCCAACTATGGCTGAACAAGAGCTACGAACTCGAGGAATCGAAATACAAGCACAGCGATCTACTCCTGGAACCTCCATTGCCTCTAAACTATCCATGAAAGTATGGAACAACGGACAGCGAGAGGCCAGGCGGCACCAAGGAGCCGAAGCAATCCAGAGCATAATTGCAACTCTGAATAAGCAAACCACTTCAGGAACTAGGAGTTCAGAGCAGCAGGGAGCAGAAGGATGAAAACCGCAAGCAGACCTGTAAAAACTGATCAGTAATGGAAACACCTACGCGGGGAGAGACATTTGGCTCAGTGAACCCCTAGGCGTACTCTGGTCTTTTTAGTTTGGGGACTTAGAATGAAGGGAGGGGGGGTCAGAGAGTCATACTCTAATCGATGATCACTCTGCAAACCAATTCCCCACCAAAGGGAGAGAGGGAGGGATGGGGGAGAGGTTTGGGGTGGGGTGGGGTCCGGTGGGATTCGCCTATTGATTCCTGTGCTGAATTAGCCCACATGATGCAGGAGGAAAGCAGGGGGCTGGACCCACAATAGTTATCCCATGATTTCTGCGACGAAATAAGATCAAAGTGGAGAAAAGAAGCCGGGGGTTGGGATGGGGGTGACCCGATGGGCTACCTAATTCGGACAGCTTTGCTGAGGATATCCTAATTTAAGGCCTGAGGGAAGGTCACGGTTGAAGGGGCTGGGACCGGGGGTGGGGAGAAAGGCTGGAAGGCTGAGGGTTATCGGGGTGAGCTCATGGGTACTAATAGATGTCCTCCCGGTCATAATATGGAAAAAAAAAGAGTCTCTCGGCTTGGAGAGGAAGGGGGAGTGATTAGTGATCAATAAATTAACTGAGGAAATGAAGCGAAAAGAAGTGGGAATTTTTCTTCTTTACTCCTTGCTTCCTGTAGCATTGAAATACGGAGGAACTGATATGTACTAGTTGCACTGAGATAAATGGAGTGGCTAAGATAACGCTGGTGTATGGGGCACATTTGTAATTGACCCTGCCATTACTCTCTGTTAAAGCAATCCCGCTTTCAGCAGTTGTTTGGGCTGATCACCGCGAGGGAGTGCTGACTGTCACTCCCGCAGTGGAGGCTGGGACGGTGCTGATGGCGGGAAGGGGGGAGAGACGGCCCTTTGGTGGGTAAGGAGACTGCCAGAGACGCGCACCTTGGTCATCACTCTCCCACGCAGTGGGCTTTTTGCCCTATGCCCTCGAGGACTGGGTCTGCTAGCTGCATGCTTTCTTCCTTGTCATGGCGCTTTCACCTCTGGGGACGTTGGACTCCTCTTTTGGGAGGTTTTTTGGGGGGGAGACATCGGCCTGGGCAGGCGGGGCACGGGGACCTTGGTTGCTGGGTGGCCCCCGCCCCCCCCCGCTCGGGTGCTTGGGGCATGGAGTTCTCTCGGACCTGCACATGCAACACACAGAGCCACCCACTGCCACCCATGGGATTGACCCAATTTGGGACTACAGTGAACGAAGATTTAAATACCGCACCCTGACTTCCCCCTCGTAATGTTAAGTGAGGGAGGAAAACGAGAGACATGGTATGAAAGTCAAGTATATTCCCCAAGCGCACAGTGAAGGCTACTCATTTTGGCTTACCCGTCCGGGGGGTAGCCGACCTGCTCCCCTACGAGGCACCACTCCTGGAGCTCTGGGAGACTGTTGACCCCAGGTTCAGCAGCCGCCCCCGCGGAAACAAAGTTTTAACCTACCAAGCGGAGTTGTAAAATGTTCAAAGCGATCTCACATCAACATCCTCTGTATGGCTCTAAAGATGGGAAAGGCTTGGGGAAGCTGCTAAACAGATTGATTTAGACTCTCGTTTGGTAAAGGGAGGTGAAATAAATAGGGCAGAGAGTCAACGGTGGCTCAGCGGGAAGGGGTGAATTTGGAGGGGGGGGTGCCAACAGAGTATAAAGCACTGAGCCAGGATCAATAGAACGGGTAGAACACACGAAGCATCAGCACCACTGCAGGGCAACTTAGGCGAATATAAAAGGGGCAAGGAAGGGGACAGAGGAGAGGATACAGATAGGGGACCCTAGCTTCAAGCGGATATTACGGAGGGGACTAGAAGGTAAAAGAGGGCTCATTACCCTATAATGAGGGGAGGGGGGTCCTACCCAAACTCCAGAGCTGACCAGCTGAACAACAAGGGTATGGGATAAAGTGGCTATAGTAATTGCTCAACCCGTGGACTTGGCTGGGACTGCCTGAGGTAGGGGGTCAAGACGCAGGGAGACCCCAGCCCGAAAGGCAGGGGCTAGGACCACACATAAGTATATGGGAAGCCCTTCCGATGGACTGGCTGACCTAGGGGGGTATGGATTGGAGGTTTGGATGCGCTGACCTCGACTCAGACCACCTTCGGGAGGTTGATAGCCTGGGGGGGGGGAAGATAGGTGGCATTCAAGTAACGGAGGCATCCTCGGGTCCTCCCTGTTAAGGCTCTGGGTTCCGGGCTGGACAATTGGGTTGGATGGGAGGAGACAGCAGAGCAGAAAGGAGGCCTGCTTACCCATGGTCTCTAGAGACCAACATACACATCGGAAGACCCCCCCACGAGCCCCCAGTGATGAATGGGACCCTTAAAGGCTGAACCGGTTAGATAGAGGGGATCAGGCAGACACACCTGACTGTATATAAATACCTAACTCATCGTTTCAGGACACGGTAAAAATGAGGTGGATCTGACACACCTTTGTAACGGAGTCACCACTTTTCCCTTTTCCTTCTCCCTAATAGATACTTAAAGTGTCAGGGGACATCACTTTGAGTGATGAAGCCTCAAGGTAAGGACCTTTCCTTACCATGGGAACGGGTGCAGTTCCCCACATTTGGAAGTACCAGTTTTTTACGTTATAGGTTAGTTTTCGAGTTGTTTGTATGTTTCATGTCCATATGTTTGTTGGATTGTTATGAGTTGGAAATGACAGGTACAGAACTAAATGTTGCTGATAATATTCGTTTGGATGACCGGGGGGGGGGGGGAGGACCCTCCCTGCCAGCGGGACCACCTTTGAGTAAATATGGCTAATTCACCAGTTAAGCTATTGTCTCTGAATATAAATAGCATAACTTCACCAATTAAGAGATCTCGGGTCCTGGCTTATCTCCGCAGGAGCAAGGCGGACCTGATATATCTTCAGGAAACGCATCTAAGTCCTTAGGAACACCTCAAGCTTGCTAAGCTCAGTAGGGGAACCTTGTATAGCTCATTGGGCAGATCGGGAAGACAGAGGGGAGTGGCGACACTCATACCGGCAAGCACCCCATTTCAACACCAATGCACTATCAGCAATACAGAGGGCAGGTTGGTAATAGTACAAGGCACTCTAAACGGAGTACAGGTCACCCTAGCAAATGCCTACTTTCCCCCTGCAATGCCTGTCTCGCAGCTGAAAGTACTTCTAGACAAAATCTTGCAGAACACGAAAGGCATACTTCTACTTGCAAGAGATTTTAACCTGACACAATATTCCACGTTGGATACTACCAACCTGAGAAACCATAGGCAAACTCCGGCACAAAAGTTTTTTAGGAGGTTTACCAAAGAGGAAGGCTGGACTGATGTCTGGAGGCATTTACACCCTCGAGCTAGGAACTATATGCATTACTCAGCGGTACATTGGACATACACGCGTACAGACCACACCTATACCCAGACCGAGTACCTCGATCAATTGGGGGATGCACAAACAGGCGACATCTCTCTGTCGGACCACGCACCTGTGAGTTCGACATGGGAAATGGGGATCTACGCTAAAAACACACGATGGAGGCTTAATCCTTATTACTTACGTTCTGAGAAGTTTAGAGAATACATCTCGGATAAACTAGCTGAGATACTAGAATTCAACCCCCCTGTGGATACCACACCTGCAATACATTGGGACACTATAAAGGCTGTCCTTATAGGTCATATTATACAACACACTACTGAGTTGAATCGACAAAGAAGGGAGTATAGAGCAACCTTGGAGGAGAATTTGCACTTCCTCCAAATGGCACACAAGATGGGGGACACGACGGTGCTGCCTCGGCTCCAGGAAGTCAAGGCGGAGATTGATCGTCTGGCATTACAGCAGACCGAAATAGCATTAACATTCCTGAGACAGAGACACTATGAGTTGGGGCCTCGGGCCTCTCGACTGCTAGCATACCAGGTGCGGCGACAAAGGAGGGTGTCAACGATCACCTCACTTAGACACCCCATAGGGGGCCAGCCCCTAACTAAACTACACGAAATTACAGAGGTGTTCGCAAAATACTACACCAACCTTTACAGTCCAGAGAATTCACCTACTGAGCACCAGATTACGGAATACTTAAAGGGGATAACGCTACCCCGACTCGCAATGGACCAAAGTGAAGCCCTGGTTGCCAATATAACTGAGAGGGAGATAACAGAAGCGATCTCCACCGCAAAGATCTTAAAGTCCCCAGGTCCTGACGGGTATGGGAACGAATTTTATAAGGCCCTGAGGCAACAATTATCTACCCAACTTCTGACCTTGTACAATCCCATCCTCGAGGGGGAACCCCTACCTCCATCATGGTCATTCGCAACTATTTCAGTAATCCCGAAACCTGGTAAGAATTCCCAGCTTTGTAGCTCGTATAGACCTATTTCGGTGCTTAATTCAGATTACAAGATGTTTATGCATATACTAGCACGTCTGGACAAGATAATGCCTCAATTGATAGATCAAGATCAGACAGGCTTTGTCAGAAAGCGCTCTACAACAGACAACATTAAGCGTACACTACATATCACCCATAAGAAGCGAGGGGGCGGTATCCCTTCGGTCCTCATCAGTCTCGACGCTGAAAAAGCGTTTGACAGAGTATCATGGCCTTTCCTATACAAGGTTTTAGCCAAACTGGGTATCCCTAGAACCTTAATCAGGGTCCTACAAAATATTTACTCTTCCCCACAAGCATGCATCAAGGTGGGAGGCCATCACTCAAAATACTTCTCTCTTAAGTGGGGGACCAGGCAGGGCTGTCCGTTGTCGCCCCTACTCTTCGCGGCATTTATTGACCCACTAGCCCAATATGTAAGGGAAGCTGAAAACATCACGGGTGTGAATATGGGGGACACAGAGCATCGTATAGCGGTGTACGCGGATGATGTCCTATTATATCTCTCAAACCCCGAGCAGTCCATGCCGGCCATCCAGCTACTTCTGGATCAATTTAGTCAGGTCTCAGGCTACAAATTGAACTTAAAAATGGAAATTCTTACATTCCACTACTCACCCTCAACGTATATTACCTCCATCTTCCCGTGTAATTGGAATCTAACAAAATTAAAATACTTGGAAGTATATATCTCTCACAAGCATGAAGAATTCTTTAAAAATAACTATGATCCCTTTACAGCACAACTCAAAACAGATTTAGGGACATGGGCTGCACTGCCTCTCACCCTGAGCCGCAGGATAGAGTTAATAAGAATGGTCACCCTGCCTAGGGCCTTGTACTTATTTCAGAACTTATTTCATTGCAAAGAGAACCTTTGGGGAATGGAACCGTCTTATTTCTAAATTTATCTGGTCAGGCAGAAGACCCCGAGTCCGGATGAGGATATTGACTCTTCCACGCGGTGAAGGGGGACTTGCACTACCTGATTTGCAACTATATTATTATGCGGCAATGATGACACACATTATGGAAAGGCAAAATGGGATAGGTCAACCACACTGGCTACAGATAGAACAAGCTCTCTTGCCAGACAGTTGATTATTTTCAGAACATATACCGCACGGGTCCGAAGCTGGGTCCTCTCACCCCAGTGGACCCCTGGTTGAAAGCACGCTGTAGGGTATGGCAGCTAATTAAAAGGACCCAGTCCCTGGATCCGTTCCTGAATTTGCTTTGTTCAATAGCAAATCTAAGTGACTTTCTTCCAAACAGGCTAGACCATGGCTTCCAGCTATGGGAGAGATTTGGGTTGAGATATCTTCCTCAAATAATGACCCATGGAGAAATGTGGCCCTTTAATGAAATACAGAAACGATTTAATATACCGACCAGGGACTTTTATAGGTTTCTGCAGCTTAGGCACTATGGCCGGGGGCTTCCGGTGGTAATCCATAACCCCGAGAGATATCCTGCGCTGTTAGAGATCCAACTCCAATTGAATAAGGGCGTGGCAAGACCGCGATTGCTCTCCCTTTATTATAAGGCTCTAAACACTCAGAGAGAAACTTACACGGAGAATATCCAAGGACAGTGGCAGGGGGAACTAGGTACCCCCCTTCACACAAGAGGACTGGCGAAGAGCCTGCGAATACGCCACCCGAGTCATGAGTTCTCATCAGTGGCGGGAAATTCACATGGAAGAATCTAATTAGATTCTTCAGAACACCAGTAGTGACTAGTCACTACATCCCAACAGCCTCAGCAATGTGTTGGAGACAATGCGGAGAGACTAAAGCTACACACACACACACACACACACACACACACATTATGTGGTCATGTGAGGCCCTCAAACCATTTTTGGACCTTCTACAGGATCATTTGAGAGAAATATTCAATCCTCAACTTCAATTGACTAGAGCAATGTTCCTTTTCCTAGACACCCCGCAGGAGTATAGGAATCCGAACACTAGATATCTCTTACGTCTACTGTTAACTGCAGCGAAAAAAACTATTACTAAGCTATGGTTAACAGACAAAAAAACTACAATACTAGAATGGTGGGGCATAACCAAACAGATCTATCAGTTAGAACAAATTACTCATAGATTGAATGAAAAGAATGAGAAATTCGCAGACAGGTGGTCCCGCTGGCAAGTATACTATATGTTGCATGATGATTCCTTTGTACCATAAGAAAGGGCTACTAAGGAACAGTGAAAACTCATAAACCTCTAACGAAATAGGGTTACTCCCCTGAGTTAGAACTGGGGTTATGATTGGGGGGGGGGGGCCTAAACTCTCCTGGGATCCATTTGGGTTAAAAGTGAATTAGACACAGCCTTCATCCCCTTGGGCCCCGAGAAGCCTATAGTAATAATAAATGCCCCTTGGACTATCGTGATGAGCTGAAGATTAAATATACTCAAACAGTCCCTTAATTCCAACAGCAGGCTGCTGAAGATCAACAAAGGCCTGCCAGGCGTTCCTCCCATGTCCGGGAGGCGCAGACCTCTGACTCAGGGGAGGCCTAAAAATTAAAAAAAAATAAAATGTACTGAAAAAATGTATTGATGAAATTATAATAAGCTAAAAATTTACTAGCACTTATGTATGTAACGAACTGTATTATATGGATTGTTTACCCTGTAAGATTCCAATCAAATAACTGCACCTTTACAGACCTGTCAATGTTCGTATGTTGATGTGTATATATATATGTTGGAAAAAATTTTTTAATAAAAATGAGATTTACAAAAAAAAAAAAAAGAATAAGCTGAATGGAGTACTCCATTCCAATGGGCTGGCAGTATAGTCTAGAGGTTAGAGGAACAAGGTGTGAACAAGCTTGATATATCCAGCAGACCAGACCAGAGTTTGATTCTCACAACCTCCACTTGCATACTGTGCGACTCTGAGCAAGTCACTTAACCACCCAGTACTCCCGGGTCGCCCCTGAAAACAGGCACTTGTGCCTAGTGGGCCTTACCCGGTTACCAAAGACTAAAAAAAAATAAACCATTCCCCAAAACAATCCGCACGATTCAGAGATGTTTGTTTCAAATGATTACACCACATGAGTTCCATAACAGCAATAATTTAATTTCCCTGCTCATACCAATTCGCAAGAGGAAAGTTATAAATTGCTTACCTTGTAGGTAAATACGTATCAGTTTCAAAACTTCCAAAAACATGTACCTGAAAAGAGAGGAAATCCAAATTCACTTTTTGCAGATGAGTAGTCACACAATGGGTACATATTCTGTACCCTAAATAAGCAACATGGGGATGAAAAGCAAAAGTAGAAATATAATGCCCAAAACCAAAAATACATGTTCTTCAACCAAATAATCAGCAAGGCAGAATAATACTAACATACTAAAAAGCCAGCAGATTAGGCCCAACGGACTATCAAGTCTGCTCATGAACCAGTGCCCTCTCATGACACTGTTTTAGCCCCCCCCCCCCCAACAAGGTCCCTCCTCCAGTGAGTCTTTGGGCCGCACCCTTCCCTGTACCTATCCTAGACCCTTCTGAACCCCTTCATAGTTCCAACAGCCACCAGTTCTGCAGGCAGCGCATTCCGGGGCTTCACAACCCTCTCCATGAAGTAGTGCCTCCTTGTCTCCCCCCTTAGTCCCCCACCAACCAGCCTCGAGTGTCCCCTGGTGGCCCCTACCTCACTCAGTTGCAGCAACCCCTCAAGGTTGACCCCATTTATTCCCTTGAGGTACCTGAAGACCTCTATCATATCCCCCCTGTTCCTCCTCTCCTCCAGCATGTACAGCTTAAGCTCCTCTAGCCGCTACTCATAGAGCCGTCCCCAGACCCTGTATCATCCTGGTCACCCTCCCCTAGACCCTGTCCAGAAGATCAATATCCCTTTCTAAGTAAGGACGCCAAAACTGCATGCAGTATTCAAGGTGTGGCCTAACCAGGCAATTCTACAGTGGAATGAGCACCTCGAGGTTACCCCCTAGCAATACACCCCCAAATTTTATTAGCTTGGGCTGCAGCCCTTCTACACTGCTCCGAGGTGTTCATTCTGTCATCCACCATCACCAGGGTCCTTTCCCGTGAAACACAGTACCCCCCCCAGGTGTACACATGTGGGGATTTAGGCCCCCAGGTGGAGCACCCTGCATTTCCCAGTGTTAAACAGTTTCTAGATGCAGGACCACTTCACCAAGGCCTCCAGGTCCTCCTGGAAAGCCAACTTCCCCTCCTCCTCATCCATCACCGACCACAGTTTCGAGTCGTCAGCAAATAGGCTCATCCCACTCCTGATATGTCTTCTGATGTCTGAGATCTAGGCATTAAACAGCTGCGGGTCCAGCACCGAGCCCTGTTGGACCCCACTAATTACTCTCCTGGGAGATAAGACCTCCCCCTACCATCACCTTTTGTACCCTCCCCGCTAGCCAGTTCCCTATCCATCTTACCAACTGCCCATCCCCATATCCCCCAGCTTCACTAGCAACAAGGGATGCGGCACTGAGTCAAAAATACAAATTATCAGTCAGTACAAAAATGACATTATCCAAGTTCACTGCATACTTATGCTCATATTAGGGATACCAGAAAGAAACCTGACAAAAAAAACATAAGAGCTGAAAAGCAGAGTGAGATTTCAAATACCTACTCTGGAACGCACAGCTTTTAGTCAACTGCTGGCTATCTATTGCACCCTAGTGGTGCTTTTGGGAATATTACAATCAAAAAGCAGCATTGTATTGGAACACAATTTTCTGGTCCTTTCGAGGATGCCCTGAATTATTTCCTTTTATATATTCAGAAAGTAAATACACTTTCAGCCCTGTAGGCCATCAGCCTATTTGCTTTGCATTATGGATCGTTTATCATGACATACTACCAGGGAAGATCTCATTAAAAAAATGACTACATAACAACAACAGCCTTTCAATTAAGTAGTAGAAAAAAAAAATGTATAGTGTTACATGCGACCCTACATAGAGTAACCATACAACCACTTCTGGGTGAACTTAAGATACGTGTGTAGCAAGCGACTGCTACAGAGGAACAATTTTGTATAATAGTTGATGAAAATTGTGTAGTTTTTCTTGGGGTAGGATACAGCTTCTGAAAATCTACCGAATTACAGTAATGGGACAGAACTGTTACAGTTTTCTTTAATTATGAAGCACATTCATTTGCTACCTGTTTTTACGGTCCTTTACTGCCACTTGAGTTGGTGCGCCACGGTTACGTAATTTAGCTTCATACTTAAGTACAGCTTAGCATCTAGTAAATAAGAAGCTATGTTTAGCCCACTAGTAGTGCATAGTAAGAAGTTCTGCTGCTAAATTTTGGTGAGAACTACTAAAGGAATAATGCCCTCCAGGGTGGGTGTTATGCTGGGATAACATCCCACCTCGGGTCATTGGGCCCGAGGCCACCGGCCGAGGGCATCCAACACCCAAGAAGGGATGTTATCCCAGCATAACACCCACCCTGGAGGGTATTATTCCTATTATACAATGGCTTGTTGTTTTATACAGAAAAAAAAGGATTTTAAAGAATTTTATTCAGTGTTTAAAAAATGTTTTTTTAAAAAGATGAAACAATCAATGTGCTGGTCAGCCAGATCATCAGCAGGGATGTTATGCCAGCATAACATCCCTGCTGTGATGGCCAACTGACCAATCAGGAGTCAGGATTCTTTATTGCCATTGTATAATACAGCTTAATCAGCTGGAGTTAAAAAGTTTTGCATGTCTGGACTCTCTGAACTGACTTGTCCTACTTTAAAGTTGATTATTACCGAATGTCTGTTTTATGGTCTATAAACCTACACTGGGCAGTATATGGTGAGCTTTTTCAACTGGGATAAACTTTCTTTTTTCTACTTATCGCATTAGACCATAAGTATGCAATGGTTACATGATGATACTATTTCTAACTAGTTATATATTGACTAGATATACAGTCTCCCCCCCCCCCAATGAGGTAACATAGGGTCAAATGCTGTATCCTATCATTACATGCCGTATATGATGATTAGTCCTATATTTGTAACCAAGGGATTTTCATTTACAATGTACTGTACATTGCAAGCTAATAAAAAAAAAAAAAAGAAAATTGTGTAGTTTTTTGCTACGCTACACCAGGTTGAAATATTCCCTGGATACAACAGCTTCAAGAACAGGTTCAAAATTCAAAAAAAATGTTTAGGAAAAATACAATTTTCTGGTTTTATATGGCGCCTTTCATACATACTGTATCCCAAAGCACTTTACAAGGATTTTATTACATGCTGGTGGTAGTGCAAAAACTGTACACACTATAGATGTTTTCTGATACTCTGTTTCATGTTCCTTGACCCAAGCCATCCTTAAAAATAAGCACTTGTTGCTTAAGGGCAGTCTGAGCAATCAAAGAAATCGATACAGGGCACGGTCATTAAGCACACTAATATCGCCAACCTGCACTGCATTAGAATTTATGTTCCTGAGACGTCCAGCGACATCATCCTGACGGCTGCCTAACTCCACAGCTCTCTCCCTTGGGACCTATAAAACCTCCTTCATTTACACTCCTGCAAGCCAGATTTTGCTCAAAAACCTGTTGAGGAGGGTCTACTGATACCAGGAGGAGGCTGAGCTGCCACAGGGAGGGATATCACCAGCAGAAAGAGAGAGGTGGTACTACTTCTGTATAGATCGCTAATAAGACCCCAGTTCTGGAGCCCACATCTTTGGATGGACATAGTGGAGGTGGTCCAGAGGAGGGCAACTAAAATGGTGCAAGTTCTACCTCAGAAGCCCTACGAGTAGGGACTTAAGGAGCTAAATATGCACACCCTGCAAAAAAAGGAGGGCGGGGGATAAGATAGAGACCTTTAAATACCTCAGAGGAGTAAATAAGGTACAGAAGGGAAGTATTTTTCAGGAAAAAAAGGTGCTCAAGGCCAGCCCGGTGGTGCCGAGGGCTAAGGCACTGGACGCCTTACCTCATGCCACGCCGACGACTCGTGTTCAGGCCGGAGGTCAGCGGGAAGGGAGGGCGCTGAGCTGGATAGAGCCGCCGAGGGGCAGCTCTCCTCTCCTGGGAAGGATGGTGGTATCCTTTGGCTCCTGACTGCCTCGTGGTGGAGGCCAGGGGAGCAGCGCAGGCCAGAGGGAGCACCACACACTAGGCCAATGTGTGGGAGGAAGGGGCTGTCACTGGGGCTATAGTACACATGCGCGCCTCCGCACACATGTGTCTCTACTCTTGGGGCACCGGGGTAATTGGGAAGCAACAAAGAAAATGGACTCTGCCTCAGGATGATGCCCAACACTTCAGAGGCTCCTCTCCCAGGCCGGGCAGAAGGTATTCCCAGGTAATTCTGGGATGTCAGGGCTGGGGGGGCTGGTTGGGCTTTAGAGGGCGGCCGACGGAGATAAAAATAATAAAAAAAAAAAGGTGCTCAAGGACAAGGAGGCGTGATAAAAAGCTGGAGAGGGGCACAGTCAGGAGAGAGGGGAGCAAGTACTTTTTTACAGCAAGAGTGGCGGATTCCTGGAACAGTCTTCCAGTCAAGGCGGTTGGGGTGAAAACAGTGGTGGGGTTCAAGAATGCATGGAATAGGCATAAGGGAATCATGGGGAAAGGGAGGGTGGGTGAATGGGCCGGAGATCAAGTAGGATCTGCACTGATATTATAGGTAAGGAAAAATGGGCAAATTAGGTAGGCCAAGCAATCCTTATCTGCCGTCAAATTCTGTGCTTCTGTTTCTGTGTTAGGGCAGTTCATGAGACACCTGATGGCAACAGACGGCACCCTGACCCTACTGAGCTGGAGGCCTTGCAGGCCTCCAGCTCCTTGCGTCAGTTGAACTACAACGGGCCTCACCTAGAAAAGGGACCAAAAAAAGATAAGATGGGCTTTAAACTGAAAGAACTTAAAAAGGCTTTCCTTCAGCTATCACTTTAAAGTTGGACAACATTAGTGCTGACATCAAAATCTTATAAAAATGGGGAGGGGGGAATGTGTTGAGTTCTAGATACCTGGGACAGTGTATTCCTCTTGGGAGCAGGATGTGATGCACAGTGGGATGCTGCTGGGGGGGGGGCTCTCCTAATGCACTAAGACACGGCGTACCCTGTGGTTATAGCCCTTTTCTGCCCCTCTTCCAGGGGTGGACTGGCCTGGAGTGCCCGGGATGCTAATTGCATCCTGGCCTGTGTAGGTATGTGGCATGTGTACTGCTTGCTTTTTGTGTGTTTTTTTTTTTTATTTAAATTTTTTTCATTTTTTCCACTGCCCCTGACCATCATGTGGTAACTTAAGTTTTTTTCCCCGGGGGGGTAGGGTCTAAACAAAGTAGCCGCGAGAGGAGAGTGCCACTGCAGAGTACCATTCAAGCAGCATACTAGCAGGATTGCTTCCCCGTTGACTAAGACAGAGAGAGATTGCCTCGCAGGGGAACACAGGTCGGACTCGGGGCTGTGTGCGCATGTGCTGCTTTGTGCCGTGTCGTTAGGTTGGCGCCAATCCGAAGCGGCAAATTCTCAGTGCTGAGGGACTGTGAGTGCCATTACTGTAGAGGAAGCACAGGAGCGCAGCTGCACTGCAGATAAGAAGAGCAACCTCATCAGCCGCTCACCCGCCCTAGTAGTTAGGTGGTGGCAGATCACTGATGGAACTGTGTGGACTGGTCTGGAGTGTGTGGTGGGACACTCGACGGAAAAGGCAAGAGAGAGTCGGAGACCGGAGGTGTCTCAGATGTAGTGGGGCCGACGGCCGTGGCATGTCAGACCCCCGGGCACCCCCCAGAGAGCCAGAGAAGATGGGCATCATCAAACTCGTCATGGTGTGTGTGTGGTGAAAAAGTAAGTGGGCAAAATGGTGTGGTGCCTTGGTCTACAAAGACTACAATACCAAATGTGTAAAGTTAGTAAACCCTATGGGCAGAATTCACAAAGTGAAATGGGACTAAGTCCTACTCCGCAACCCCAGTTGCATCTAATTTAAATCGCTGTGAAATATGAGCTGCCGATCCACACATCCGGCAGCAGTTGAGGATTGTGCCACGGTGGGTCCCAATGCCCATAGCAGCCTCTCGCAGCTGCGGTGCTGTCCCTGGCAACAGCACCTGCAAGCTGCCATATTCCGTGGAGCCAGTCGTACTCCGGCCCCACCTTAGTGAATACCCACAGCTGCAGGCGACGTGTGGCTTGGCAAGTGGAAACCCACTAGTGCCGAGGTTTTCCCGCAGCTGCAGGACCTTCCCCCATGTTAGTGAATCCTGACCCATGTTTCTAATGGTGTTGTGAGGAAGAACCCTATATATCTGACAGACCTGAAGCACATACGAGACATTCACCCTGGTTGGTTGGTTTGGGGGTGGGGGGGGAGAGAAAAGGCATCCCTAATGTCCTCTCATCCAGCTGAAAGAATTCAGGGAGGGGATTGCAGTGAGATAACCATAATTGTAAATTCTGGGGCCACAGGGGCAGAGAATGTTGAAATAAACTGAGTGCATTTTTGGGCTAAGTATAGGCACCTGCAAGATGGTTGGGTAAGGCCCTATATGGTCTGACTCTGGAGATATAGATAGTGGCTTACCTGACAATAGGGCTCACTTGTCAAAGTTATTGCCATGATTCATCAGCTTCATTTTGAAAATATATGACTTCCAGAAATAAGGTGAAATAACAAAAACTTCCTTTATAAGGAAAAGGGGAGGAGAATTTGACTCAAAGGAATGGGGAAAAATGAAGTGATGTCCAGTTCTGTGTTGATATGGCTCAGGTGTTAAAATGGTAAATTTTGTGTAAAAAAGAAAGAGTATATTTTTGTTTGCCTAGGTATTTTAAATGAACTTCCAACATTTGAACTGTCTTGGTCGAGAAATTTTACACAACTTTTGTAAGCTGAAGTATTCTCCTCCAAACTGGAACAAATGGGCCCTTAGAACATTTTGAACTCCACTGGAAAAGTATAAGTACCTAAACCAGGGTGCAGCATGACCTAACAGAGATTCAGGGGCTGGGCAGCTTAGTCAGACAGTGGATGCTGGTTTCTGCAGCTGGAGTAGATACAGTACAGGTCGGGACGAGTCGAGAGGGGTATTTCTCACCGCAGTGTGGCCTGTCAGGGTGCAGCGCTGCTGCGTTGGCCTGCCCTGGGCCCAGATTTCATATTGGTTGCCTGAGTGTTTCACCCTCGCTTGTAGCTTGCCACCACTAGAGTTATCTGAGTTGGTTTAGGGTTTTTGTTTACTTTTTTTTTTGTGCTGGATGGGCCAGCCTTCACAGTGTGGCACTCACCTGGCGAGACTAGAGAGACAGAACAGACCAAGTGCTGCAGACGGTGATCACCTGAGGAGGGTACATTCTGGTTGGGCAGAAAGATGAGAAGGCATTCCAGTCTGGCAGAAAGGTGGGGGCATTGTGGCTGGGGGACTAAGACCAGGGAACCTTCAGGTTGGGACACTCAGATGAAGAGGGTATTCTGACTGTGCAAAATGGTGGAGGGTATTTCAGCTGGGCTGGGACACTGAGCCAGGGGCATTCTGGTTAAGGAATAAAGGTATAAGGGCATCAGCTGGGCCAGTGATGTGGGTAGTATTACGGAAAGGTGGTGGGGGGGCACTGCAGATGGACAAATGATGGGGGGGGCTAGTATTCTAGCAGGGGAATAGATGTGGAGGGCACTGCAGCTGGAAAAGGGAGGTTATGTGATATTGTGGCAGGGGAGGTTCAGGGTGGGGAGAGCATTCAGGTTGGTTGGTGCACTTGTGGATGATTGTGCATTTCAGTGCCGGTGATCCCATGTGCCCAGTGCACAGCATGGCTGTCCCATGCTGCACTGGTCCCACATTGTGCCACTGCAGTTAATTCAGGAACTGCCCCAGCATACAGAGTACTGCCCGACCCATGTGTGAACAGCCATTTGACCCCCCAGGGCAAGAATTACATCCATCCATGGGTATGGACACCAGCTCTGGAGAGAGAGAGAGAGAGAGAGAGAGAGAGGGATCGAGCTGTGAGAGGGAGCTCATCGGAGCTCTGGGACTGGGACTGAACTTTGAAATGTTATTTTTGGTGCCAAAATGCTGCAGGCTTGCTGCCCTATTTAATGGGTGGCCTGCAGCAGCACCGGACAGCGAGAGAGGGAGGGATCGAGCAGAGAGAGGGAGCTCATCAGAGCTCTGGGACTGAACTTTGAATTCTTATTTTTGGTGACAAAACACTGTGGGGGGGGGGGGTTGATGTGCACTAGTATCTTTAGATTGAATGTTGCATGCCGCAACCTAGAAGCACCCCTTAGAAGAAAGAATTCCAGTATGTGAAGTAACATAAAAGGTTTGAGCATGCTATTTTGGGATTTGTCCGAGTTCTGGGAGTCTGTGGTGCTCTTTCTTAGCATGCTCCCTTTTAAACACCTGGGTAAAATCATGGGAGCACAGTGTATAGAGAGTGTCAATTACCCACTGAAGCACTGGAAAGCTAGGGACTAAATCGAAGGGTCCCACCTTGATGATGGTGATTTAGCTTACTCAAATTGGAATTCCAGTCTGAAACTAAGAAGATCCACTCATTACATGAAGCTTGAAGTAAAAATATGGCCAGTTTTGGCAGCAGAAAGTTTAAAAATGTTATGCTGTGTGTGTGCATATGTGTGTGTGTGTGTTTTTTTTGGGGGGGGTGTTGGATTGTCTTCTATAGTGTATTGGGGCCACGAATAGTTTTGTGAAGCTTCACAATCTTGATCACTTAACCCCACCCTTATCCTCCCACCACTGCACGCAGCAGCACAATGGTGAGTTAATAGGCCATACCTCGTAGAAAAATGTGCACCACGCATCTTGATTTTGTCAGGAGAAACATTTATTGTAAGAGCAACACAGGTTAACTGAAATCTGTAGTACTGCTATTTAAAAAATGCTTTGTTATAGTCAGTGATGAGGAAAAACAAAAGGTTGCAGGAAAAAACCCATCCAGTTCCCTCATTAAGGTCACGTAGCCTGCATCCACAGATTCGGCACTCGTATCTGGAGGATTGAGCTTTGAGACTTTCATACATCAGGTACTCTAAATTGGGGCAGAAAAAAAGACATTTAGGGCAGGATTCACAAAGTGAAATGAGACTAAGTCCCACTCCGCAACCCCAGTTGCACGACAAAATTGCCACAGCTGCAGAGCGGCCGATCCACAGCCGCAGCAGTTGCGGAGGGTGATACGGTGGGTCCCAATGCACGTAGCAGCCTCCCGCAGCTGCGGTACTGTCCCTGGCAACAGCACCCGCAAGCTGCCGTATTCCGTGGAACTGGCCGTACTCCGGCTCCACCTTAGTGAATACACGCAGTTGCAGGTGACCTGCGGCTTCGCAAGTGGAAACCCACTAGCGCCGAGTGTTTTCACGCGACTGCAGGACCTTCCCCCATGTTACTGAATCCTGCCCTTAGTATTTAATGTTAAAGGAAGGGGCAATTACTTTACAGAGCTTGTCACTCACCAATCATCTTCCGATGAGGAGTCACTTATTACAGTTACCCTTCTCTTCTTTTTGTGGCGCTTAGTAGTTGTGGACATTAATTGTCATGCCGTCTCTGAATAAATAAAAATTTACTACAAGGTCAGTCAGTGGGTCTCAAACTTATTAACAAATGTCCTGCTTTATCGAAATCGACTGGTGGTGTGGCACTGCTGATGGAGGGGATGCTTTGTACAGAGTTGCTTTGCCTGCCAAAATTGAGGAAGTGTTTCTTTTGTTTTGCCGCACTTGGGTAACTAACTATTTAAGCAATATACCATGACAGGGTGTGGGTTATGCAGGGATTTGCCCACACCTGGCATGGTTCAGCCAGGAGGCCATCGGCCAAGTGGCTAAACCAGGTCAGGTGTTGGTAAATCCCTGCACAACCTACATCCTGGAGTGGCATATTGCAATTATACCATGGTCACACATGTTTATAGACAGTAACACACACTCAAATACTTTATTGTTTAAAAAACATTTAAATCATTTACATATTCTTGTGCTGAATAAAATAGTCCCACACATTTTTCTTATTTTTTGTGATAACATTTTTAATTATATTAAAGAGCACGTTACTCAATATATTGTTGATTGTTGGTTTCTAATTTACCTTTACCCTGTTTTTTATGATACTTGTGCTTTGCTGAAAGTGTTACCAGTGTTTCTTTAAAATCTGATGTATTGCCATGGAATATGGAACTTCCATAGTTGTTTTTTAACAAATACCTATGATACCAAGAATACCACATTAGAGGACCTGACTCATATTCTGATCTGTTGTTACGTTTTATTTTGTAGATAAATTCTGCCATGTGAACACAGAGTTCAGCGACTGGGATACCAGTGATGAGATGCAGTTCCTGGACATCTGCCAGGTAAGACTTTAGCAGCCGAATGTCCAAATCTGTTTTTTTTTTCCCTTTTCTGCTGTGCTAGGATTAATTTTTCACATTCAGAGACAACAGGGGGGGGTTGAAGCTAGGCCTACAACAGTGAACACTAACAGCAGTGAACTGTTATGAATGGAATGTTTTTTAAAATGTATGCAACTAGTGATCGTGCTCTGTTTAGAACATCTGAAGGTGGTGGCATCCCTTTCTATAAACCCACTGTCATGATATAGCTGAAACAGGTTTATACGGTTCTGACATCTTATTTAAGTATGGGGCACAACGGCATGCCAGTGTCTCAAAGGGCCTGCAGCAACCCCTTTCTGTACGCCATGTGTTTGCCACAAGGAAGAGGCTGTCACTGGTGTTGGGAGTGTGACTTGGGCACTGGGACCCCTCTTGTTCCTGAATCAGGTAAATGGTAAAATATTGGTTAAGAATGTAAAAACAGTATCTCCCTCCTCTGATATTTTTCACCTATCAGTCATATGTCTGGCACGGAATGAATATAAAGGGGCTTAGGGATATCTTTCACAGTTCTGGGATAGGCCACGACACCTAGTGTAGGCACTATGGTGGTAATCTGCAGCTGTACCAGTCCTCGGATAGGTACCCAGTGATACAATTATGTAATCATGTACCTGCAGACAAATACTTTGATCTTCACAGAAGCAGAGCCACAGTATATTCTTAATTAGATTGACTGTTTATATTCTTTCAACAGCACTGAGCAAGCAGAGAATGAACAGGACTAGGAAGGATACATCCATTTGCTGAAAATTCAGCTGGCCACACAGAAGGATTGGATAACAACAGTCATCATAAATGTAAGTTTTATGTTAACTTCTATTGGCAGATGGTGACGGTCTTTCCAGTGAAACGGTGGTAATATTGCCCGACATTGTGTAACTAGGCAATCAGGCACCACATGTTGATTGTGATAGGTTTAAACCATGATCAGGTGCACTGTTAACGAATGAGGTGAAGCCAAGTGGACAATACCCATGACCATAGGGTTGGGGTGCACCTAGTACAACCAACTTCATGTCATGCCTTATTGCTTAAATTATATGGGCCCAAGGCCAAATTTTAAAACACAAACACTGTAAAAGTTTTCAATGCTACAAAAATTTTTATTGAATGTTATTAATCTGGTAGGCTATATGCATGGTTGTATACTTGCAATAAGGCACAGCAGGGGTGTTGCATGTACTAGGTTTACCGTACGGTCCGGATGGGGCATTAAAAGCCATTACAGTAATGTGGGGCATTGTAAGGCATGAGGCAAAGACATTGGCTATCTGCTCCCTGGCCACTGTGGGGTAAACCTACAAAGCTCCTGGGTGACAGGGTAAACCTACAACGCCCTTGACTGTTGGGTAAACCTAGTACAACCAACATCTCTATCCTGCCTTACTGCTGATGCAACGTCCCATTGCAACTATCAAAACATGAACATTATAAAAGCTGGCAAAGCATTAAAAAAGTTAACTGAAAGTTGTTGATCGTCCTGGGGTGGGGAAGAGATGGTAACTAACTGAAACTGATCCAGATTAAGCAGTTGTTGTTTTTACTGAAGGTGAAAAATGTGTCCAGGACACTCTGTGACATAGGTGCCATTGGGATCTGTGACCTCCTGAGCAACCCCAATCCAGAACAGTGCTCTGTTCAATGTTTCTCAAAAAGACCACACCTCTGGAGCGCAGTTGCCTCCACCCACCTACCCCCAGTCCATCAACCACTACGGTGGCAGTACAGAGAGTCAGAACATGTGTGGTGTGCAACATGGTCCCGACATGGTCCTCCTCATTGTCCTTCTCTGGAATAATAATACTTAAAATACGATATACACCTTGTCTGAAGCAGATTAAAGAACTAGGCACAGTACTCCAGTCCAGTAAGAGACAAACTGTTGTATTTCAGAAACATGCTTTTATGTTACATACTTATTCACTGCCTCTTTTCATCCACTAGATCTGTTGAGTGACCACAAGTACTGCTGATTGCCTGCCAGAGCGGACAACTGAAGAACAGCGTCATGCCCAATCATGAGGAAAACTGCTGTACACAAAGACATTGAAAGGTAAGTGGGCAACTTAATTGCTCTACCGTTCTGTGGAAGCTTGTGGTGCAGAGCAGATCTGTTGACCACTCAAGAAGACTTGTTTACACCACACGTCACCACCCCTCACTGTACCAATGGCACTGCAGTAGCACAGCAGGATCTTATGTTGGGGCTTGTTTCCTTGCCCACAACATCCACAAAATTATACATGTGAGGTGCACTGTACGGATTAGGGAACACAGTACATTGCACTGTAGCTGGTGTCAGAGAAGATGTTAAGAACTTTTAATATATGGATTATGCATTTAATATGCTTATAAAGCATACAAAAAAAATCACTCCCAAAGTGATGATACCACACTTCGAGAGTGATACTATCATTCAGGACATGAACGATAGTATTACTAGAGAAGGTCAACAGTGCATGTGACACTCTCTCTGGCCACGTTCATTACTGTCTTTGTATACAGGTAGGGATTGTACATATAGGTACTGTATGAAGAGGTATGCTGCAAGAACAAGCCAGTGACAGTAAACTTTTATTCTTTAGGACAGATTGTGCTCACAAGCAAATTAACAGCAAGAACAGAGGTAGACAGTGCTAAAGCCAGGACAGCTAGGCGAGGTCACAACCAAACAAGTCATCAAAAAAAGTAAGAGGTTTAAGGAAAGGGAAGGCTGCTCACAACTTCTTGGGAAAAAGAGAGCACCAGGATGGGAAAGACAGAAAGATGTAGAAAGGAAGAAACTATTACAAGCTGGAGAGGACTGTAAACAGCGAAAGCTTTCATTCTCACAGAGCAGTGTATCTCAATCTGGATTAACAGTATCAGTACACAGGGATGAGTCTAATGCTGGGAGTAGAGAGACATTTTCTCAGTTCAGTATCGTAGAGCTGTCTGAAGTTGATACTGAATGTAATGTAATACTACTTAATGATACAGCTTTTGAAAAAGATTTTGATACTGTTAAATCCTACAGTTCTGCTAAGGGTGTAAGTACTCAACAGAGTCCATTACCAAAAAATAACAGCAGCACTGCCGAAAAAGCTTCAGTATTGTCTGTAGCATCTACTTCATCATTTGATAGTACTGCGGTGACAGTGCAAGGTCCAGCAGAAGCTGAACTTCGTATTGAACATAGTCAGGTTCATAGAATCCAAGAAGAGGAGTCACAGTTGCATCTGGAAGATGGAACTAATTGTGATAATGGCACCGATAGTGAGGAAGATGGTGACAGTGATGGAGACATAGACAGTAGTAACCCAGTAAATAGAGACATACAGTGTTTAATCTCAAATCCATTTCATCCACCTCGATCACAGGCCATAGTAATGAAGAAACTGCAGTTTTTAAGTAAACATCCAGTACAGCCCCTTGGTCCAGACCCTCCATTTGACCCTGTAACACATACCATAGACAAGTTAGCGCTAGTTGTCAGAACATTGAGAGAAAGTGGATCTCCTTCTGTAAGGATAGTCGCAAAATGTTTTGCAGCATTTGCATGTGTTTCGCTGAGAATTGTGAATTGCCATTTGAAGCACTGGGGTTTCTGTTTCAATCAAGAGTGTTTATGTAAAGATAGCAAAACATGAAATGTCCTGTAGTCATTCAAGTGCTGTAGCTGGATATCTGGCGGACATAAATCAGAAAAATATAGAAAGTAAAATTAACCGGGAGCTTGCTGATGCCCGATACCAGCAGGTAAAAGAAAGAAGGTGTATTTTAAGTCAAATCATTGAAGTCGTCCTTTATATTGGAAGGCAAGGAATAGGATACCGAGTTCATCAAGGTGAAGAAGCTTACAGCCCTGAAGATCCATTAACAAATCAAGGACATTTTCTTAAATTGCTGCTTTCCTGGTCCAAGTTTGATGCAGTATTAGACAAGCACTTGAAATTGGCAATCACTGCCAGTATGAAGCGGAAAAATGCATCTTTGAATAAAGCATGTGGTTCTGGAAGAGGAGCTGGGCATGGTTCACTTGTGACATTTCTGTCCAAAACAACATTCAACAAAATTCTACAAATAGTTTGTCAGATCATTCAAGAAACAATTGCAATAGAATTAAAAGAAGCAGGGTACTACAACACGTCGTCCAAATCTCAGGATTTGTTTGACTTACTGAAAAGAGAGTTGGAGGAAAAACTTGGTCTTTCTATGAAGAAAATAGTGAGTCACGCTTTTGATGGAGCTCCAAACATGAGCGGTGTCAAAAATGGCCTTCAGAAACTAATAAGAGATGTAGCACCTAAATCCACTTTCACCCATTGCTACAGTCATGTTCTCAACTTAGCCTTAACTCAAGCTGCAAGTGCACCAACTTCTGCTGCCTCAGTTTTTGGTTTGTTAGAAAGACTGTCCACATTTACTTCTGATTCCTATAAACGCACAAATGTCTGGAAGAGAACATTGAAAGAATCTGCATCTGTGTCAGGTAGTGAAATGCTCCTGCATCTTCAAAAGATTGGCAAAACAAGATGGTGGGCAAGAGAAGTGTCCCTTGTGTACATTTTTGTTGGTGCAGCCACTCCCACAAGTGAAAGGAAGCGGTTCAAGATTCTAATAAGAACATTAATGGTAATCAAGAATGGAAAAGGGGAATTTGATACGACAGCTAGATCTGAAGCACAATGTTTACTTACCAACTTATTGAAATTTGACACCATCCTCACAGGATTTGTATTCTTGAAAATATTCTCCCTTAGCTCAGGTGCTGCTGAATGCCTTCAATCTTCATGACTGGACTACTTGCAAGCATGGAACCTACTGTACAACTTAAAATCAAAGCTTGTTAACCTTTTGGATCAGTTTGATGCAGTTTATAATCAAGCTAAAGAATTTGCAGACATGATCAATCTAGAGATGGAACACTATTCAAGAAATGAACTACATGGAATCCAGTGGTCAACATCTCTTCCAGAGACCAGGACCAGAACTTGTAAGCGCATGCCAGTGGAGTTTACATCTGATGAAAGGGGCCATATTGGAGATGCCAAGAAAATGTATGAGATCGAGAGCTACAAAGTCATTTTAAACCATGCCATTACAACGCTGGATGATAAATTTATTACTCATGAAGCCTTGATGAAGGATGCGTCACAGCTGGATCCCAGAAAATATTACCCGTTTTTCCAACCTGGATTTACATTTCAAGCCGGAGCGATGCAAGTGATTGCCAATATGGCTAGTGTAGATCCTCAAGAACTGCAAGATGAACTTGTTTCCTTTGCATCTACTGTAGCTAAAGTACATTATCAGCTAGTACTATAAAGCAACCAAAAAGTCATATTGGGGACAAGTTTCATAACGTACAATTAATAGCAGAACCAGTGAATGCTATATCCACTGATCTTGAAGACATTTCATTTTTCATTTCATTTCATTTATTTATTCTTTGGTAACCTGGTAAAGGCACTGGACCAAAGGTCCCTTTTCAGGCCTGACCTGGACAAAAAAACATACAAAAATACACAAATACAATCAACAGCAATACAAAACCAAAAAATACAAATTACAAATTGCAGTTACAAACAATGTAATAAATAACTTTTTAACCTTTGCTTAAAAGTTAAAAACAGAGGGAGCAATCCTAACATCAAGTGGGAGTGAATTCCAATACAAGGGTGCTGCTATTGAAAAAGCTCTAGAGCTTAATCTAAGCCGAGACCTGGGACAAAATATAGGGGGCCATCCGCAGACCTCAGGCTGGGAAGCAATTCTTTCATTACAACAAGATCAGAAAGAGGAAAAAGGGAGCCAAAGTAAAAACATTTATACATCAGACAGCCAACAAAATATTCTATTCTGCAACTAGGGGAAAACCACCCCAACCGAGAACAAAGATTACACCAATGTGTCCTATTGGGGGCTCCTAAAATAAATCTACAAATATTATTATAGGCCACAGTTAGTGCTTGCATTTCTTTTGTACCTATGCTATAATATAAACAAGAACTATCATCAACATATGGAAGAGAACCAATAGCAATTGCTAATCTAGTTGCTTGTGAGAAGAATGACTTAAATTTGTATAACACCCCTATTCTTTGATTTACTTTCTTAACTACTGACTGAATCTGAGGTGAAAAGGTCAAACTGGGCTCTAATAGTGTGCCCAAATACTTAAATTGAGACACTTGTTCAAGCAGACCACCCCAAAAATCAGATATCCTCAGTTCCGGGGTGTCTACCAACATAAATTGCATACCAAATAACATAACTTTTGTTTAAGCAGAGTTCAAAACCACAGCATTTAAAGTAAGCCATGAACAGACTGTACCAAAATCCTTTTCTAGGGAACAAGAAAGTTCAGACACAGAATTTGATTGAGCACAAATTACAAGATCATCTGCATAAAGCAGTGATTCACTAAACTTACAAACACCAGGAAGCAGATTAATAAAAAATAGAAAATAACAGGGGTCCCAAAATAGACCCCCTGAGGCACACCACAACTAATTGGCAAGACATCAGAAACCACAGAACCTACTTGAACAAATTGACACCCGTTATTCAGATAATCATAGAACCAAGAAACAGCAACATCAGATAACCGCAGAGCTTTCAATTTTGTGCAAGCCAAGCCGTGATCAATCAAATCAAAAGCCTTGGTTAGGTCCACGAACACTGCCCCGGTCATCAAACCCTTCTCAAACCCACATAGGACGGTGTTCGTGAACCCAACCAAGGCTGTGCCTGTACCAAAGTGCTTACGGAACCCATGTTGTTGCCTTGACAACAAATCATGGGTAACCAAATAGGCATCAATTTGATTAGCCACTAAACACTCAAGTAGTTTGCTTAGGGGATTCAGTATTGATATTGAGCTATAATCATCCATGGAAGTAGCACAGCTCTTTTTTGGAATTGGAACCACCTTAGCTTTCTTCCAGGACAGGGGAGAAACACCTGTAGCCAATGACATTAAAAATATAACAAAGGGGATCTGTAAAAAAGGGGCTAGCCAATTTTAAGAAGCGGGCATCAAACCCTTCCCCGCAGTCAGTCCCTTTATTTGGGAGAGACTGCAGAAGATGAAAAACTTCATTTGATGTTACTTCCTTAAACAAAAACCTGGTTCCATCTACCAAAGGAACAGAGGAAAAGGATTTAGTATTACCAACCTTAGGGAAAAAAAGATATAAACTTTGTAAGATCTGAAAATTTAGAACATGATAGAGGAACCACCTGACACTGATGAGAGCCTTGCTGAGAACACTGAAAATTCATTGACAGAAGAGGTATTGCACAGCACATTAAAATCACAAAGGTTATGTAAACTGCATCTTTTGTGCGTTTGCTGCTGCATACTCCTTTTCAATTCATTCTGCTAAATATGGGTCTTTGGTGTGTGCACTGAAAGTACTATTAACCTTGTCATACACCCAGGTTTCATGTGAGCGCAGTTTTTCAGTTCTGAAGCTAATCAAAACACGACCGAGGTCTATTTTGAGAGATGATCATCTAGCGGCCTTAATGCTAACATACTAACATACTAAAATGCCAGCAGAATAGGCCTAATGGTCTTTCGTGTCTGCTCGTTTGGTCAGCCCCCACCCTGGGTGCTGACCTTGCTGTCCCCCTCGCCTTCTCTGGCTTCTCCCTTCCCAGTTCCGGATATTCTTGCTGCATTGGATTTTGCTTCCTGAACCCTTCCCCTGTACCTGTCCCACCCCCTCTTGAACCCCTCCACTGTCTCTGCCTCCACCAGCCCCTAGGTAGTGCATTCCATGGCTCTACCACCCTCTCAGTGAAGTAGCACCTCCTCCTTTCTCCCTGAATCTCCCCCTCCAACTTCCACCCATGCCTCTAGTGGCCCTTCCTCCTTCCTTGAAGCACCCTCACTGTTCCTCCCTATTTACCCTCTTCATGTACCTGAAGACCTCTATCATGTCCCCCGGTCCCTTCTCTCTTCCAAAGTGTACATATTTAGCTCTTGAGCCTCTCCTCATAGGTCCTATCCCCCAAGCCCCAAATCATTTTGGTTGCCCTCCTCTGGACCCTCTCCAGGAGGTTAATGTTCCTCTTTAAGTGAGGCCTCCAAAACTGCACGCAGTACTCCAGGTGCGGCCTCACCAAGCAGTTATACAGGGGGAGTATCACTTCCCTCCTTCTGGAGGTGATCCCCCTAGCGATGCATCCCAGCATCCTGTTGGCCTTGGCTGCTGCCCTCCTACAAGTCTCAGAGTTGTTCATCTTGACATCCACCACCACCACCCCAGGTCCCTCTCAGCCATTGAGACTTGTAGTATTTCCCCCCCCAGGGTGTACATTTGGCCTGGGTTTCTGGCCCCCAGATGGAGTACCTTGCATTTCCCTGCATTAAACCTCAGCTTCCACTTTCTAGACCATCTTTCCAGAGCCTCCAGGTCCCCCTGCAGGGCCACCCTCCCCTCCTCCCCATCCACCACTGCCCCCAGTTTCGAGTCATCTGCTAAGAGACTCATCTCCTCCTGATTCCTGTCCTTATGTCAGATAATGAGGCGTGGAACAGAAGGGGCCCAAGGACTGATCCCTGTGGGACCCCACTAATGACCCTCCTTGGGAAAGAGATTATCCCACCAACTACGACCCTCTGGGTCCGATCCTGGAGCCAACTGCCTATCCATCGGATCATCTGGTTTCCCAACCCCATTTCTCCTAGTTTATCCAACAGGCCCCCGTGAGGAACAGAGTCAAATGCCTTGCTGAAGTCCAGAAAGAGGACAATGCTGATGAACATTGAAAAAGACATTCAGATCTCACATGATGACGTGATTAATCGATTAGCGGACTCCTCAGAAGAAATGAGATGTTTACTGTACTTGGATGACTTTCACCGAGAGACCTAATAATAAACATGTATAGCACTTTTTATAGGGTCAAATGAGAGAGGCTGGACCTTACTTCACACATGCATAAAAAATATAATAATGTAGTGCTAAGCAGAGGGCACATCATTATGTCCCTACTTGATGACTGGTGGGTAGGTCCCTTCCAGCCATCACCAAAAGTTCATGACATATGTGACAAATATTTAACATGTTTACTATGCAACTTAATTAAAAATAAAATGCCATGTCGTTGTTTATAACATAAGTCATGCCAGGGGTAAGGGGGAGGTCATGGGTACTTATCACTTTACCTATGACCTTTCTTATGTGTTACAGGGTAATAGTCCTAGGCTCACATTTACATTACATACACAGTGTAATGATGAAGGTTGAATGCATTCAGCACTATACACTGTTGGTAGTGCCATACCTCTCACACCTGTGATGTTTGTTGGGATCAGCGGGGGACCACGTTAGTTATGTAGCACCTACATTGTTGGTAATGGTTATCACTTGGGCTGTGGCTACTGCCAAAGTCCCAGTTACAGCACTTGAATGACTTTAGGACATTTCTCTACTCTGATTGTACTTGTTGCTCCCACTCAGGGACAGGCAAGTGACAGTGAATTACTTCTGTGCTGCGAAGTGAAAACGTCACGGTACAAAGGGATATCACTTGGGCTGCGGCTACTGCCAAAGTCCCAGCTAAAGCACTGGAATGAAACAGGGCATTTCTCTACTCTGGTTCTACTTACACTGCTTCCACTCAGGGACAGGCAAGTGACAGTACATTACTTCTGTGCTGTGAAAGGAAAACGTCATGCTGCACTTGGAGGTAATAAGCACTAAGAGGTACCACTAGGTACAAATGGGTATCACTTGGGCCGCAGCTACTGCCAAACTCCCAGCTACAGCACTTGAATGACTGCAGGACATTTCTCTACTCCAATTGTACTTGTTGCTCCCTCACAGGACAGGCAAGTGACAGTACATTAGTTCTGTGATGTGAAGGGAAAACGTTATGCTGCACTTGGAGGTAATAAGCACTAGGAGGTACCATTGGGTACAGACCGGTATCACTTGGGCTGCAGCTACTGCCAAAGTTCCAGCTACAGCACTTGAGTGACTACAGGCCATTTCTCTACTCTGATTGTACTTGTTGCTCTCTCACAGGGAGAGACAAGTGACAGCGAATTACTTCTGTGCTGCGAAGTGAAAACGTCACGGTACAAAGGGATATCACTTGGGCTGCGGCTACTGCCAAAGTCCCGGCTACAGCACTTGAATGAATGCAGGACATTTCTCTACTCATTGTTCCCTCACAGGGACAGGCACGTGATGGTGCATTAGTTCTGTGCTGTGCTGTGAAGGGAACACTTCATACTGCACTTGGAGGTAATAAGCACTAGGAGGTACCACTGGGTACAAACGGGTATCACTTGGGCTGCGGCTACTGCCAAAGTCCCAGCTACAGCACTGGATTGAATACAGGGCACTTCTCTACTCTGGTTGTACTTACACTGCTCCCACTCAGGGACAGGCAAGTGACAGCACATTACTTCTGTGTTGTGAAGGGAAAACTTCATGCAGCACTTGGAGGTAATAAGCACTAAGAGCTACCATTGGGAACAAACGGGTATCACTTGGGCCACATCTGAATACCATTTCTCATGTTCCCTTCTACTGCATCTTTTATAAGTTAGATTTGTGATGTATAGCACAGGCAAACCTTGTAGTATAGCAAGTACAAATCTGCTTCAGTTGTATCTGTAATTAATTGCCTTGACCTACTAGCAAAATAAACAGTGTGTGAGAGGTATGGCTGCAAGCATCACCATCTAAAAATGCCAATGTCAAATGTGAACTAATTCATAAAGTCCGTGTTATGTGTGCAGGCAGTGACTAGTCTGTGAAAGCTACATTCAAATACATGTTAAAATATAGTTATTGCTTCATCTTTCATTTAGTTTTGTCAATGGTGTATCGGTGTGTCTTTCTGATTTACACACCATGTTTTCATTGAGTGAAAGAACAAACTTTATAACCGTCATGTAGTTTAAACTTTATATCCTCAGGCTGACTCTTCCACTGTTGCCACAATTGTCATCCAGGTTTTACAGAACTGGAAGATACATAACCTAATACATCACACACACTTTTAAAATGATGCGGGTCTGGCTTTGCATAACATTGTGATGCTACTAGCGGCAGTGACAGTGGGCAGCATTTGTTTTCTGCTCAAATTTTAACAGCATGCAGTGCCTCCTACATGTAAAGGAGGGGCATTACATGTAATATTTCACTTGACAGCACAGAACTACAGCACTCTCACTTTAGATGATGTACCCTACCAAACCATTTGTCAAGTCCTAGTAGTAGGCAAATTATGCCACTGACACCATTAGTTACATCACAATGCATTGCATGCCATATAACCCTTGTTTGTCCACTTCACATTTTCAAAATGTTTTATTATGGGTGGTGGGACTGCAGCGAGTGCTCAGTTGCTTCAGTTTAAGACGTGTGATGGCTCTATTGCTAACTTACTGACCATTCACATAACATAAAAAATGTACTATATATTTTGCTTATGATCTACGGCAGAAAGCTACAGGGCTCAAGTTGTCTGCCTGCTCAAGCCATAATGTGTCAGAAACTAACAGTTTTATGTGAAAGACAATTTCATCACAAATGTAACAATACCAGCAAATGAATCCAGTAATTAATATAAAGCTACCTAGGTCCTAGGACCAAATCACTTGCAGTCAACATTTTTAAATTCATTTTTTTTTTGTATAGATCTTTTTTATCTAAACACATCATTCACATGTGTTTGAACTTTACAAAACAGGTTTCTTTATGTGCATCAATCTGCAGATTCAGTAAACAAGATTAATCAGTCATTGTGTGTGTTTTCTTTTACGTAGCTGTTTAATTAACAGGTTGATGTTTAATATTGATATGTTAATTGGGCTTAAAAATGTAGTGTAAGAAGTTCAATTACTACTACTATAAGAACGATAATTAGGTTTCATGTAGGAAGGTGCCGCTAACTGGCAGCTCAAGGCAAATGTGGCCTGTCCTCCTTATGTAGCATCCTGGCCTGTGACCCAGCCAGTCTGCCCCTGCCCCCTTCCCCATGCCCTTCATGATGTGGGCGCTCGGATCCTAGCCAGGAAATTAGCATACAGGGCTAGAAAACCACGGTTAGTCGAGTGGTGACCTTCACTAATCTCCAGCTGGCCACTGTTTAAAAATGCCACCAGAATGGAGCCCCATCCACTTCAATGGGGCGCACTCCATGCTCTCCCTAGTCACGTGTCATTATGTGCCTGAGCATGACAGTGCTATCAAGAAGTGGAAAGGATAGGCTGCCACACTGTCAGGCCCAAACTATGATCCCTTCCACTAAAATACTGACTGGCAATAAAGTTATAAAAACGAACATAAATTACTATCTCCGGCATCAGCTATTAGAATAGGTGAGTAATAGAAAAATCATGGAACATCATTTTAAAGATATTTCACAGATGAAATGAATAGGCGATGTCACCGGATAATGCAGTAACACAATATTACTTTTACAGGTAAAAAAAAAATGTTGCAGAAACTCACCAAGCTGCCTAAACCATGTAGATGTCAATGTGGCCATTTCCAGGTCTCGACAGCCACAAAATAGCCGTACGTTTTATATACTTGCACTAGGCAGCTGTACAGGGCACTGTCATTCTAGTCTCTTTCGAGTTCTGTGGTAGTGCAGCTCCCACTCCCTTGCTCTTTCGAAAAGAAAACTTTAATACTCTAAAATTCCATCTCCAGGGCAACATCTCAGGGCTGAGGTGATGCAGTTTTGTATATCACCACCAATACAATCTGGCTGCTAGAACAGTTTTTTTTAATCCTTACACTAACATACTCACGCTAGGCTGGCAGTATAGCCTAGAGTTCAGAGCAACAAGCTGTGAATAAGCTTGGTACACCCAACAGAAAGTACAGTTACGTAAGAACTTACGGTAACAGTAGATCTTTGAGAAGAGCTCTTGCAGCAGGCCACAATTATGGAACTATAGCCCCCAGGCACTAAAACCACATGGAATTTTTTCTATCTAGCAATCTACCAGGGGACCACCCCACTCTAATGTCATACCCCAACGTCGGCCTATCCTACAGGAGTGGGCAGCCCTCATGCCCGCCTCAGTTCTCCCACCGTAACTGTACTATCTGGCTTCAGGGCCATCTCTTGCAGCAGACCACACCTATGGAAAGAGTCCCAAAACACAGGTTACTTACCTGTAATAGTAGTTCTAGGTGTGGTATATGTTCTTCATCCACACTTTCTGGCAGACTGACTTCCCCTTTAAGAAGTGCTGGAACGTCTTCAAGCTGGCTCCTCCCGCCCACCCAGGTGGTAAAACCTTCGGCTCCAACCCATGACGCCAGATCTTACTCTGGAAGTAGAGGCGTGCGTCGAAGTCGAGGAGGTCAGGTGGGTCAGTGTGAATGAACAACATATACCACTCCTACAACTACTGTTACAGGCAAGTAACCTGTATTTCTAGGGATGTGAATATTTTGTTCGATCCAAACTTTCTGGCAGACTCCCTAGCAGTTCTCCAGGAGGAGGGAGGCAAGGTGCACACCCCCTACTTAGGGAACAGAGACTGGAGAACTGACACCCCAAAAACAGCATCCCAGCGTGACTCTAGGTCAGTGTAGCAATGGGAAATGAAGGTGTGTGCTGACTTCCAGGTAGCAGCCCCGCAGATTTCCTGGATAGGGACGTCCCTAGAAGCAGCCACCAACGCAGCGGTATGGCAGGTGGAATGAGCCCTAAGCCCTACGGGTGGCTCCCTACCCATCAACTTATAGCAGAGATCAATGTAGGAAGTGATCCACCTGCAAATCATCTGCTTTACTGCAGGTCTTCTAGGTGTGGCTTGAGCATGGGTGACAAACAGCTAGCAAACCTCTCCCCAAACTTCCACTGTATGCTCTTAGTAGTAGGCGAGCACTCATCTCAGGTCCAAAGTATGGAGCCTGTACTCAACCTCTGAGGTGTAACTGGGGTAGTACACCGGCAGAGTCAACACCTGATTAAAGTGAAACTCCAACACCACCTTCGGAAGGAATTTCGGGTGGGGGCACAGGACAACCTTGTCCCTGCGGAAGACTAGGCAAGGAGACTCCACCGACAGCGCCTGGAGATTTCCAATCCTTCTGGCTGACGTAATGGCCATCAGAAAGGCTGTCTTCTGCAACAGCTGGGAGATACCGCACCTGTGCATCAGTTCGAATGGCTTGCCCATGAGCTTTGCTAAAACCATCAGTAAATTCCACGGAGGTGGTGGTTCACGCACCAGAGGGGATAGGTGATCTAGGCCCTTGAAAAAGCACCAGACCCCATTCTCCTGCGCCACAGACTGCTGACCGGTCCATGCCCGGTGAACAGAGATGGCTGCCAGGTGCACCTTAAGGGTCATAGACCAAAGCCCCTGCGGGGAGAGAGACCACAGGCAGTCCAAAATGCTAGCCACTGTACAGGACGAAGGATCCAACCCTTTGCCCTGACACCAAATGGAAAATCTTTTCCATCTGAAGGCATAGCATTTTCTGGTCAATTCCTTACGGGATGCCTCAACAAATGTGAGGACCTCGTCGAAGAGACCCAAAGCCTGGGACTCCAGCTGCTCAAGGAACCAGGCTGTCAGGTGCAGGGACTGAAGACCCGGATGGAATACCTTCCCCTGATTGATGAAGAGTGGGTCCGGGCGTGCCAGAAGACGCCTTGGGAGCCTGTTGCTGAGGCCGAGGAGATCTGGATACCAGAACTGGCATGGCCAGTCTGGGGCTACCAGGATCACCTGTGCCTTGTCCCTTCTGGTCTTGAGGAGCACCTTGTGGATCGAGGGAAGGCACAGAAGAGGCCTGGGGTCCACGGCCTCGAGAAGACATCCCCCTGCAGTGAGACCTGCTGAGGGGGGCAGGCATTGAACAGACACAACTTCACATTCTCCCTGGAGGCGAACAGGTCCACCTGAGGGGTGCCCCCCCAGGAGAACAGTTCCTGTACTACCTCCAGATAGACCACTCGTGAGATGCCTCACCCATCCGACAGAGCATCGGCCAGCTGATTCGAGGCTCCTGCCACATGGATGGCTAAGAGATCAGCCTCCTGGCTGTGCATGAGGGTCCATACGTGGAGAGCTCCCTGCTTAAAGGCAGGAAGTGCGTCCCGCCCTGCTTGTTGCGACAGTACATGGTCGTGGTATTGTCCTTCTGGACCTTGACCACTTGACCCCGAATGAATGGAGCGAATGTGGTCAGGGTTAGCCGAACCACTCGGAGCTCCAGCAGGATGATGTGACATCAGGACTCCTGAGGGGACCAGAGCCCATGGGCTCTGTGCTCCCCCAGAAGGGCACCCCAACCCATCAGAGAGGCGTTGGACATCAGGATGACCGTCAGCCTGGGGGCAGACTCATGGGATGCCTTCCTGCAGATGAGCTGGGACAAGCCACCACTGGAGGCTGTTTCACATCCTCTGAGTCATGGTGACCAGCTGGTTGAGGTTACCTGAATGCTAAGACCACTGACTGGCCAGTTCCCACTAAAGGGAATGCATATGCCAGCGGGCCCACTGAACCACGCTGGTGCAGGCCGCCATGTAGCCCAGAAAGCACAGGAAGTCCCGGGCAGGGCGCAACTGCCCAACCAGAAATGACTGGGCAAAGGAGGCGAGAACCTCTGCCCTGGCCGCCGTGAGCCGAGCTCTGGCTCGGCAACAGCTGAGCTCTGCCCCGATTAAATGAATCAACTGTGATGGCATGAGTTCCGACTCGGCCTAGTTGATCAGGAGGCCAAGCTCGAAGCAAGTCTGGAGGGCCAGATCCCTGGACTGCTCCATCTCCTGCCTGGAGGGACCTGCTATGAGCCTGTTATCTAGGTAGGCATAAACCAGGGCCTCTCAGCACCTCAAGAAAGCTGCCACCATTGCAACACATTTGGTGAAGACCCTGGGGGCCGACAAGAGGCCAAAGGGCATGGCCTGGAACTCGTAGAGGGTTCCCTCGGCTTGGAAGTGGAGGAACCATCGGCAGGACAGACGGATCGGGATGTGAAAGAATACATCCTGAAGATCCAGGGAGCAAAACCACATGCCTTGCTCTAGGGATGGTATGATCTGAGCCAGAGTTACCATCTGGAAGGTGCGAGACCTAATAAACCTGTTCAGGTCGTGCAGATCGAGAATGGGGCGCCAGCCCCCCATCCCTTTAGGTACCAGGAAGTACCTGGAAACAAACCCTGGGGTCTGTTGGAGGTTCCGCCACTCTGCACATAACCTCCTTGCGGAGGAGCTGAGCAATGTCATCTCGAAGAGCTGACCTGAGTGACCAAAGATGCCAAATCTTCCCGTGGGGTGTGGGCTCGGCTTGGAGGGTACTGTTCGAATTCCAAAGGCAGACCCCGGGCAACCACTTCCAGCAGCCACCTGTCCATGGTGATAACGGACCAGGCGGAAAGGAAGTGGCAGAGCCAGTCCCCCATGGGAGGTGTGACGGGATTGAGGGTGGCACCCCCAACGTGTCACTGAGCAGGCTTGGAGGAGGAGGAGCCAGCCGAGGGTCTGCTGGGTCCCTTCCCTCTCCTCCAGGCTTTCTGGACAATGAGGCCACAGACCTGGCCCAAGGTCACCAGGTTTGAGCCTGCTGGCCCTGCTGCTGCTGGGCTGGTTTAGCCGCAGGAGTGAAAGACTGAAAGTGCTTGCACTTTTGGAGCTTAGGGCCCTTGTCCTTCTGGGTGGATGTCACAGAGTCCAGGGTGGCACTGGACTTTTCAATGCATTGAAGGTGGCCCTCCATACCAGGCCGAACAGGTCGGTGCCCAAAAAGGGAACATCCGCCAGCTTATGTTGAGTATCTGCCGTAAAGGTCAAGATCCTCAATCAAGTCCTAAGGCGCAAGGTTACTGTGGCCACGACAGTGACAGAGCGGGCACATGAATCGCCAATATCCAGAGCCATCTGGAGTTGTTGTTTTGCCACTGTCCTCCCCTAGTCACGGACCTGCTTGACCGTGGTCTGGAGGTCTGCCAGGACGTGAGAAATCACCTCATCCAGGGAGCCCAAAAGGGCGTGGAAGAAGTGTGCCATCAGCATGACTGAGCTAGCTTGACAAAGGCCGAGCGAAGAGGCAGTGTAGACTTTTTTAGCTGAATGATCCAGTTTCTTGGACTCTTTGTTTGGTGGTCTAGTGACGTCCCCTGTATTGCCAGAGCCTCGCAAAATGGAGTCAGCTACCAGTCCCTCAGCTGAGGGATGCTCTGAAAACCCCGGAAGGGAACCAGTTGGAAATGTATACATGCAGGCCATCCGGGCCCAGGGTGCAGAGCAAGAGGAAGGGTGCTGCGAAAGGACCAGGGCTGGTCCGACAATGGCCTCGGCCACAGGGAAGGCCTCCGTAGGATTCCCTTTGTCCAGAATCTCTGTAAGGGGATAATCGAGCCACTTTCTGGACCAGCTCAAGCTCCATCTGCATGGACTCTGAGATGAGCCAAAGGATGCCCATAAACGAGGTAGGTCCCTCTTCCATGGAGAGACACCCCCCCCCCGCGGACTCCACGCCGAACAGAGGGAGTCTTCTTTGCACCCAAGGAGTCCGCAGAAACAGGCATCCACACCAGAGTCGCCCTCGACCTGCCTTGGGCGGTTGGGAGTGAGGGTGACTGACAACCGATGAGGCAGCCCTTTGGCCAGCTGAGACTCCTTGGTCGGAGCTCCAGACTTTGGCTGTTCAGGTGACGGCACTACCACAAATCGGCAGAGTAGCCTGCTTCGGCCAAGCCTGCTGAGCCTGCGGTGGCACCTCCGAGGGGGTTACGGTGGCATAAGCAGATGTCGGTCGTTTGGACGACAGCCACTTGATAGCCGGGGTAGAAACCTGGGTTGGTTTCGGACTAGACAAGACCAGCTGCTACCACATCAGGTCTTCGTAGTGCCGATGCAATTTGTGCCGGAGTCTCTCCTCGGCTGAGCAGGATGAAGAGGAGTAGCAGTGTCGCCGCTTGCCATGATGCAGGGAACAAGATCACCGGTGATGGCAAGATCTGCCCGACTCAGAGAAAGAAGTCCAAGACCTCGATGTTTACCATTGGTGGGGCCGACGGCTCTTCCAGGTCAGGGTCTAGGGCTGGCAGGTTCAACCCAGCGGGCTGAGCCGACCAATTGGAGGACACCGGAAGCACCGGGGTCAAAAAAAGAGAGTTATCAGCTTCTTCGGACGACAACCTGTCGATTGGTTCGAGAAAAATCTTGGCCGCATCGACCGGCGTCTCAGCCAACTAGTCCGACGGGGGCTCCGTGAAACCAGCAGCCACAGTTTCAACCGAAGTCGAAACTGGAGTCTCCTGAGAACGGGACTGCTCCCGATTCCAAGAGTGTCAACGTAGAGTCTGCTCTTTTTTTAACTCTTTAAGAGAGTATGAAACGTGCACTCCAGAAGGACCCTCTCCCTTGGTGGAGAGGGACTGGCACAGCTCTTTGAAGGAAGCCGAATAAGTGGAGCCCAACTGGAGCAGAATAAAGGCTGAAGCCGAAGAGGAATGAACTAGCCACGGCATGGGTCACCTCCTCCTCAAAGGCCTTAATCTGTTCAAGCTGCTCAGTGAACCCCGCAGCTGCGGAGACCACCCAATGGGCATCCTTAGACTTCACCGGCAGGTAACGCTTCTCTGGTCACCCCCAGCTGGAGTCGGGCAATGAAGTCATCCAGAACAGACAGGTGAAAGGACCCACATATCGCAGGCCTGCGGATCATGTTCATGTCCTAAGCAATACACACACGTGGCGTGAAGGTCAGTGTGCAACATCTTCTGCCTGCAGGGGCACCGGCAAAACCTGGGAATGGTCTTTTCTTCCATCGCAGCAGTGAGAGGAGGAATCGAAGATGAAACTCTGACGAGTTTTAAGGCAAGTTTTGGAAGCAAATCCAAAGATTCCTGAGAGTCAGGGCCTACCACACGCGAGAGCACTAAGGAGGAAACCTGGTACCTTCCAGTGGAAAGGAAGATCTGGCGCCATGGGGTGGAGCCGAGGGTTTTACCACCCGGGAGATTGGGAGGAGCCAGCTTAAAGATGTTCCGGTGGCGGCACCTATTAAAGGGGAAGGTGATATGCCAGAAAGTGTGGACAGAACAACATATCCACATCCCTAGAACAGTTCTGTCAGTGGAAAACACAGTCTGGGTGGAGGTAACCTCGAGCCTAAGAAAGTAGGCCCTGGAGGACAGCTAGACCAAAGCTGGCCCTACACCTGGAGGCAATGTTCAGGCTGTAGTGCTTGGCAAAGGTGTGGACAGTACTGCAAGTGGCAGCAGCACAGATTTCTGCAGCAGACTCATTCCTGAAACAGGCAACAGAAGTGGCCAGGCCTCTGGTACAGTGGCCACGCACAACCCCAGGAAGATCCTTACCGTACTTCCTGTAGCAGTAGATACTACAGTTGACCAACCACTTGGAAAACATGGTTTTGAAACAGGAACGCCCTCTTTGCCGGGGTGAAAGAAACAATTGAGAGGACTTTCTGTAGTCCTTCGGACTGTATGTATAGTAACATAAAATTCTATGCACATCCAAAGTGTGCAGCAATGCTTCCCCTGGACTTGCATGCTCTTGAAAATAAACAGAAAGGTGGGTGGACTGATTTAGAGTAAACTTGGACACCACCTTAGAAAGAAACTTGGGGCTAGTCCACAAATACACCCTGTCTTTTTGGAAAACTAAATAAGGCTGCTTACACAAGAGTGCATGCAGCTCTGAAAAGTGTAACTCTCATGTCACGGCCGGCTCAAAAAGGGCCAAAGTACATTTTTCCAGCACAAAATTCAAGTCCCAAGGCAGGACTGGATTGCGGATAGAAGGCTTCAGGTGAAGAATGCCTCTCAGAAAAGTACCAAACACTTCCAATTGTGCCACCATACAGCCATCAACAGGCGCATGGAAGGCAGAGATGGCAGACATGTGCACTTTAAGAGAGGAATATTTCAGGCTAGAGTCTGAAAGGGACAGCAAGTACTCCAGGATCTGATTCACTGGGCAAGTGAAGGGATCAAACTGACTTGCCGCAGCGCAAAGCGTTTCCACTTCATACAATAAGTGGCCCAGGTGGACAGCTTCCTAGCCACCACGAGGATGTCAGCCACCTTGGGTGACACCCTGAACCTAGCCATGGCTATGTCCTCAACAGCTAGGCATAAAGATGCAGGGTTTGAGGTCCAGATGGACTAGGGTACCCAGGTTCTGAGCAAGCCAGTGCACAGAGGAAGAGGTACTGAATGTTCCACTGTCAGCTGCTGCAGTAAAAGGAACCAGTTCTGATGAGGCTAGAAGGGGCAATGAGTATCAACAAGGCCCTTTCCATCTGGAGCTTGATCAGAACCCTCTAAAGCAGGGGGAAGGGAGGAAATGCATACAGAAACCTCCCTTTCCAAGACAGGGACAACGTGTCTCACCAGAAAACTCTAGGCCCTGGATCATGCAAGAAAAAAATGCAGCAGTTTTGCACTGAGTGGGGATGCAAAAAGGTCTAACTCTGGATGACCCCACATGTCGAACAGGTCCTTTACTATTGAGGTCAGCAGCTCCCACTTGTGTCTCTGAATGTGACCGGCTTAGGGTGTCCGCCACAATATTTTGGATGCCGGGAACATGGATGGCCGACAGTTCAAGAAAATGATCCAGAGCCCAATACCAGACTCTCACTGCTTCCTGCCAGAGAGGGTATGAGTAAGTGCCCCCATGCTTGTTGATGAAGTAGACTACATTGATGTTGTCCATCTGCGATAGCAGAAGGCCTGGGGCTAGTCGAGTCTGGAAGGCCTGGAAGGCATAAAGAATGGCCCGCATCTACAAGACAGTGATATGGAATGAGGCTTACAGATGGGACCAGGTCCCTTGTGTTTGGTGGGGCCTTAGTCGAGTTCCCCACCCCAACCCAGAAGCACTAGTTGTGAGGATTTGCTGAGGGAAAGGAATGAGGAAAGGTTACTGGGCTCCATCTGCCAAGGCAGAACTTTTTTTCACTAGAGGGGAGACCAGGACCAGCTGTTCCCGGTCGTCAGTATGCTCATCCCAATGGACCCTCAATGTTCATTGGGGAATCCTTAAGTGCAATCTGGCTAGAGGCACTGTGACTATAGCAGTAGCCATCAGGCCCAAGAGCCGAAGGAAGATTCTGGCTGAAACACAGCGGTTGTTGTACAGCAGGCGGACTTCAGCTATCAGCCGATCTGCCTAGTCCTGGGGCAAGAAGGCCAGGTCCTGAGAAGTATACAGGACTACCCCTGTGTACTGAAGGTGCCGATAGGGGGTCAGAACTGACTTGGAAATCCAGCTAGGTAGGAGGTTATGATGAGAAGAATAAAGTGCTTACAGCTTATCTTAAAGACCAGGTGATGTGACAGCCTATTATCTTATTTCTGAACCTCAAAAAAAAAAAAAAAAAGAACCGACTTGGGCAGGTTGATCGTGATGCCCAGATCCTGGAATACGCAGAATGGCATGTTCCACAGTCTGTAACAGGTGCTCCCTGGACTGCGCTTTGAGAAATCAGTCATCCAAGTAGGAAAAGACAAAGTCCCTCCTGCCTGAGGGCAGCTGCCGCCACTGCCAAGCATTTGGTAAAACACCAGAGGGGCTGAAGACAAGCCAAAGGGCATGGAACTGATAGAGTGCCCCCTGGAAATTAAACCTTAGGTACTGCTGTGGGAGGAATGTACCTGGATATGCAGGTGGGTATCTTTCATGTTGAGGGAGCAAATCCAGTCTTCCTGGTGCAGAAGGGGCAGCAGATCCTATACTGTCACCATCCAGACTTTTGTGTGCTGAATGAACAGATTTAGGTCCCCGGAGGTCTAGAATGGGCCTGCCATCTCCTGTGCATTTGGGCACCAGGAAGAAGTGAGAATAGAATGCTCTGCCCTGTTGAGATACTGAGACGTGTTCTATGTCCCTTTTTTGCAACAAGGAGTGGATTTCCTCCGATAGCACTGGAATGTGGTCTGGAGGGTAAGAGGACAGAATTGGGGGTTTCACTGGAGGCCACTCCTGAAGTTCCAGAGTGTGGCCGCATTCTATGATCTGCAGAACCCAGGCATCTCTGATGAGCTCCCTCCACTTGTCCAAGTGCAGGGAGAAGCAACTCATTACAACCACCTCCTGTCTAGTTGGGGGGGGGGGTCAGGCAAGGAGTCCGGTTGAACCGACAGGGAAAACTAGAGCTGCACCTCCTCATCTGGGTGGTTTTCTCATAGTGGAGGAGGGGTTGGGCATGGCAGGGGCAGCCCGGTGCTTACCTTGATGTTTGCTAGAGGGCTTGGGTCTATGTGCACTTTGTGCGCTAAAACATTTTGTTTTACTTGCTGTTTACTGTATTATAGTTGACTATCACAGTCATTTTACTTAGCTGTAGACTGACATCTTCTGATAGGAGTGTGGAGGGTGTATATTGCAGCTGTCACAGAAACATGGGCAACTGAGCACTGGGACTGGGATCAGGCAATCCCACGATACAAATTATACAGGAAGGACTGTAAGTAAGGGAGGGGCGGTGGGGTGGCAGTCTATGTGAGGGACGGGATCAAATGCACAAGGGACAAGGGGGAAGAAAGGAGAACAGAGGCAATCTGGCTGCAGCTCCTAGACTCAAGGGGTAGGAAAAGTGCAGTTACTTAAGAAATTACCGTAACAGCAGATCTTCGAGAGAGGCTCTTGCAGTAGATAATTACATATAGGACTGATGCCGGTAGGCGTCAGTACCCCACGGAAAATTTCTAGCTAGCAGTCTCTGGGGACCGCCACCACGCCAGGTGACCAACGCCAGTATAAAGGTGGTCCCCACGCCTCATTTCTCAGTTCTTTCCCGCCAAAGGCCAAAAGGCAAGACGAGAGAAGCAGATATTTCCCATCGAGAAAAGCAGCTGAAAAGCTTAGGGGGATGGAGAGCAGGAGGAGTGCCTTACCGCAAGAGCCTCTCTCAAAGATCTACTATTACGGTAAGTTCTTATGTAACTGTACTATCTTACTTCGAGAGGGCTCTTGCAGTAGGTAAGTACCTATAGGACTGAGTCCCAAGCAGTCTGGAACAAGAAGAAGCAAACGGGAGGAGGAAAACTACCCAAAGTAGACCCTCTGGCTGTGACGGTCTTAGGAGAGAAGACCTTGCAAAACAGCCAACCCGAAGCCCGCTCTACTGCGAGAGGCAATGTCCAAACTGTAATGTTTCATGAAGGTATGGACAGAAGTACAAGTAGCAGCTGTACAGATGTCCGCCGCTGACACATTCTTGAAACAAGCAGCAGAGGCAGCGACCCCTCTGGTGGAGTGACCTTTAACCGGACCCAGCAGGGTCTTCTTGTACTTGTCATAACAGAAAGTGATGCAATGAGCCAGCCATTTAGATAGGCATTGCTTTGGAGACAGCATTGCCTTCTCTTTTGCGAGCAAGAGAGACAAACAGTTTATCAGTCTTTCTGAGATCCTTCATCCTGGTGGTGTAGTATCTCAGAATTCAGTGAACATCCACAGTATGCAAGAGGTACTACCCTTGACTGGAGTGTTGCGTAAAGAAAGCAGGCAACTCTTTGGATTGATTCAGCATAGATTCCGCTACCACCTTGGGGAGAAACTTAGGGTTGGTATGCAGAGCCACGTGTTCCTTGTGAAAAAATCAAATACGTGATTTTACACATCAGGGCTAGAAGCTCGGAAATCCTTAGAGCAAAAGTAATGGCCACAAGGAAGAGGGTCTTCCACGAGAGGAACTTCAGATCTGCTGAGGCTGCCAGCTCGAAAGGAGGCAAAGTAAGCTTCTCAAAGATAAAATTCAGATCCCAAGGAGGGGCAGGAACCCAAATAGGGAGTCTCAAGTGGAGGACCCCTCTAAGGAAGATCTTGGAGACCTCCAGTTGTGCAAACATCCTGTCCCCAAAAGGAACATGGTAGGCCGAAAAGGCCGCCATGTGAACCTTCAGAGAGGAATGACTGAGACCCAGATCAAAGAGGTGTCGCAAGTAATCTAGAAGCCGCCCAACAGAGCATGAGAAAGGCTCAAAATCTTTGGAAGCGGGCCCAAACAGAGACTCGTTTCCATTTCATGGCATAGGTAGATCTAGTGGATGGCTTTCTGACCTCCACCACAATCTCAGCCACCGGGGGGAACCCTGAATCAGGCTTAAGCTACTTCTGTAGGACCCACGCGTGCAACTGAAGGGACTGGAGGCCTGGGTGGACCAGGGTCCCCTAATTCTGGGTCAGCAGAGTTCGCAACAGAGGAAGAGGAAGCAGAGATTCCTCTGAATACTGTTGCAGAAGAGAGAACCAAACTTGCCTGGGCCAGAAAGGAGCAATGAGAATCATGCAAGCTCCTTCCGAGCTGAGTTTCTGAAAGACCCTCGGAATCAAGGGGATTGGGGAAGGCATAAATGAATCTTCCCTTCCAGTATAGAGACAGAACGTCTCTCCAAAAAATGCCGCACCCTGGAGCAAGCGAGCAAAAGGAAGGAAGTTTTGCGTTGAGAGGAGACTCAAACAGGTCTACCTGCGGGGTTCCCCAGCGTAGAAAGATGTTGTCTGCTACCCCCTGATCTAGTTCCCACTCATTATCGTGAGCAGACGACTGACTGAGATGGTCTGCCAATGTGTTCTCGACCCTCGGGACGTGAATGACTATGAGGTGAAGGCTGTGCTGCGCTGCCCATTCCCAAACCTGCATCGCTTCCCTGCAAAGAGGGTAGGAACGAGTTCCTCCCTGTTTGTTGACGTACCAGACTACACACATGTTGTCCGTATGAACCACCAGGTGTCTGGGAAGCAAATAAAGATGCAGAGCCTGAAGAGCATATAGCACGGCCCGCAGCTCGAGCACACTGATTTGTAGAGATTATTTGAACTGGGACCAGGAGCCCTGGGTCCTGTGAGGCCCGAGATGGGCTCCCCAACCTTCTCCCGAGGCGTCTGTGGTTAGCGTCTGGGAGGGTGGAGAAAGGTAGAAGGGAACTTCCTGGCAAAGGTTCTCCTGAACCACTTACCATTGCAAATCCTGAGCCATAGGGTTGGAGACCAGAACTAGTTGATCTAGGTTGTCCACCAGCTGATCCCACTGAGACCGAAGGGTCCACCGAGAAATTTTCATGTGCAGCCGAGCACGAGAGACTGTCGGAATAGCAGCCGCCATGAGCCTGAGGCGGCAAAGGACTGACCTGGTGCTGACTCGCCTGCGGCTGGACAGCAGGTTGACCTGAGCCCGGATTGAGGCCGCCCTGTCCAGTGGCAGAAAGGCCATGCCGGAGGTCATGTTCAGGACTGCCCCGATAAACTGAAGCCTCTGGGTACGGGATCAGGTGGGACTTGGCCTGGTTGACGGTAACCCCCAGGGAGGTAAAAACCTGCAGGATAAGTGAAAGGAAGCACAGGAGTTCCTCCCTGGATGAGGTCGCCAGGAGCCAATCGTCCAGATACAGGAAAACCTGCACCCCTTGGGTACGTAGGTAGGCTGCTACCACCGAAAGGCATTTGGTAAAGACTCGGGGTGCCGAGGAAAGATCAAATGGGAGGGCCTTGAACTGGTAGTGGGCCCCCTGAAAAGCAAAACGCAGGTATTTGTGGTGGGAAGGGCGAATAGGGATATGCAGGTAAGCAGCCTGCATATCCAGAGCGCACAACCACTGTCCCAGCTGAAGGAACGGCAGAAGACTCTGCAGAGAGAGCATCCTGAACCTTTTGTACTCCACAAACAAGTTCAGGGAGCTGAGGTCAAGAATCAGCCTCATCTCTCCTGACTTCTTCGGGACCAGGAAGAAATGGGAGTAGTAACCCGTCCCCTGAAGGTGTGGTGGTACGGGCTCTATAGTCTCTTTCAAAAGAAGAGAGGATATTTCTTCCTGGACCAGAAGATGATGTTCTGGGGAGTAGGACGACCTGGGGCAGGGGGGTGGGTTTCGAGGAGGTTTCTGAAGAAACTCTACTGAGTGTCCTTCTGCGATCAGCTGGATCACCCAAGTGTCTGTAGTTATCCTCTCCCAACCCGGTAGATGGAGGGAGAATCTCCCTCCTACCGGTTCTACTGGAAGGCCCAGAGATAGTGAGAGAGGAAGGGAGTCAGGAGGTATGAGGCAGCGTTGCGGCTGAAGCCCCCGCTGCTTTTCTGGGCGGGGGGGGGCTTGGCAGCCGGAGGGCCAGATGTTTGCTGGCCCGCTCTCCGTGAGGTTTCGTTTTTTGCCAAGGACATCTGCGAAAGGGCCGACGCTGAGCTTGAGGGGGTTTGTACAGAGAGTCGACTGACAAGTGCAGTACCCTTCTCCTGCAGAGCGGTGATGATGTCCTTGACATAGCCACCGAACAGCACTGAACCCCTGAAGGGTGCATCCTGAATAGCGGACTGCACCTCCGGTACCAAACCTGACACCCGGAGCCAGGTGTGATGCCGCAAACCCACGGCGAAAGCCGAGCTTCGACCAGCAGCATCCACTGCATCATACGTGGCACAAAGCATGTGCCGACTGGCCGAACGTGCAGACCGGACTAGAGCCGCCACTTCCTGCTTCATCTGAGACTCAGGAAGGGAGTCCAATTTAGCCTCCACCTCACTACAAGCACCTTCTGGTAATCCCCCATATGACCAACGTAATTTAGGGCCTTAATACCCAGAGTGGAAGAAGCGTAGACCTTCTTCCCGTACTGGTCCAGAAGGCATGATTCCTTGTCGGATGGTGACGAGCTCAAGTGCTTGGGGTTAGCTGTCCGGCCATGAGTGACGCTGATCACAACCGAATCAGCTTGAGGGTGTGAATTCAAAGAGTCAACACCCTCAGGAGCCTGATAAAGCCTATCCGACTTCCTAAGAAAGGGGGCTAATGCCAACGGTTGCTTCCAAATGGTGGAAACAAGATCGGCATGAGGCTCAATCCAGGGTGGCACCAAGGTGGGAGCGGTCTCGGGCAGATCCAGGTGTGCAGTGAGTTTCTTACACTGTGGATCCAGCTCCAAGGAATGCCGCTGATGAACTTCCTGGATTTTGCACAGCAACTCCATAAAAGGAGGATCCTCCAGTGGAGACTTCGGAGGAGTCCTCTCCCTGGGCTTATCCGGAGAGCGGGGCTCGTCGACTAAGTTGGAACGACCATTGGAATCATCCGACCTGTCAGAGTACGATGAAGAGGAAGAAGACTCCTCCTCCTGACGCGGGTGAGGAATGGACCCCATGGGAAGCCGTTGGAGAAACGTATCCTACCCTGCTCTGGAACTGGAGGGCTCGCTTCTGGTATCTGGAGGTGGGGACGAAATCCCCGGGGTCTAGCTGAGGAGACACTCTGGCCTCGGAGGGCACCAAATGCTGCAGGGAGCTGTGGATGGCGGACTGAACGTCAGGGTCCGGCATCGGCTCTGACGCCATGCGACCGTCGGAAGGGCCGATATTCATCTTACTGGCAGAGTCCAGGCGGACGTCAGAGGAGCCGTCGTCCGACTTAGCGGAGCCATCGCTCGAGGGAGGCCACGAACGGGGTGTGGCCTGGTCGGGTGGTTTAGGGGCAGTGTGCTGCCCCGAACGGTCCAGCGGCTTAGTGGCCTTCCCTGGCAGACGTCAGAGGAGCAGACGTCCAGCTTACCAGAGACACTCGCACCAGAAGGCCGTGCAGCGGCGGCCTTGCCAGAAGTGGATGCCTCCTTTGACCCGGAGGCACCCGAGGGGCCCGAGCGTGAGCCAGACGGGTGGGTCAATGCCGGCTTGGAAGCCTCCAAGACAGCCGTCGCAGAGCGGTCCCCGGGACGTTACCTTGAGAACGGTGACTCCCGCTGAAGTCGCGGTGGCCGAGGAAGAGGAGTCCCGGTCCTGGTGCTTCTCCTTGTCTTTCTTTTTACGGTGACTCTCGGGCAAAGTTGAGGCCAGACGAAGCTTCTTCAGCTCCTTTTCCATGGAGGTCATTTTCTTTTTAAGGATGTGGGCCTCCAGGGACTGCTGCCTCAGTCTGCGGGTGGCAGTGTTGAACTTCAGGCAATGCTGGCACTTCTCCACGGGGTTATCCGGGCCTACACAGAAGAGGCACTGGGAGTGTCCGTCCTTGAGCGGGAGTTGGGCGCCACACGAGTCACACTTATTCTTGTGCCCAGAGGGTGTAGGGGACGACATACGCCGCAGAGAAACTGACGAAAAATTTGAGAAATCGAAGAAAAAGTGGCGGTAAAACTACTGCCAGACTGACAGGCAGTTGAACTTAACTGCAAGGTGCTTACACAAGCTAATGGCGGGAAAGAACTGGAAGGCGGGCATGGGGGACCGCCCCTTTATGCTGACGTCACATGACGTTGGTCACCTGATGTGGGGGCGGTCCCCCGCCAGAGACTGCTAGCTAAAAATGTTTCCGTGGGGTCCTGGCGTCTGCTGGCATCAGTCCTATATGTAATTACCTACTGCAAGTGCTCTCTCGAAGCAAGATCTGAGGTTTGGGGTGGTATACAGGCCACCGCCCCAGTCTGAGCAGCTTGACAGGGAATTAGCAGGACAAATCAGAAAGGTATATAGAAAAGGGAAGGTGGTCATCGTGGGGGATTTTAACTTGCCAGGGGTTGACTGGAGCATTCTAGTCACCTCCAGTGTTAGGGAGCAAGTGCTCCTGGACGTGATCCAGGAGGATCTCCCAACACAGTTGGTTAGTGTACCTACTAGGCTGAAGAACACTTTAGATCTGGTGTTGTTGAATGGGGACGCAGTAAGGGAAATAAAGGTGGAGGACCCACTAGCTGACAGCGATCACCAAACTGTGTGGTTTAATATCACGATGTGCGTGGAGCCAGAGAAATTAGATACTCAGGTGGTAAACTTCAGGGGGGCAGACTTTGGGAGGCTGCAGGAAGTACTGAAAGGGAAACTAGAGGGCATAAGGCAGAAGATGGATACAGAGCAAAAATGGGATATAAACAGGGATTACAGAGGCAACAGAAGCCTGCACCAAGACACAGATTAAGAGGAGCAGAGCAAGAAAATCATGCTGGTTGAACAGCGAGGAGGTGGAGAGAGCAAAACGAGAGGCGCACCAGACATATAGGAGGACAGAGAGGAGTATGCAAGATGGTCCAGGGAGGTGACCAGAGAAATGAGAGAAGCCAAGGCCCAGAGGGAGCTGGGATTAGTGCAGGGAATTAATTGGGGGGGGGGGCACTTTTTCAGACACATCATGGAAAAAGGGAAGTGCAAGGAGACAATAGTGAGGATAAAGGGGTGGGGAGTGACGGAAAAGGGGAAGGAGCAGGCAGACGCATTGAATGAATACTTTTGTTCAGTGTTCACAGAAGAAAGGGGGGGCCGCTATCACCATGGGAAGAGAGGGTGGGGACAGGGGGAGAGGAGGCAACAGATGGATGAACTGAGGCAAGTAGAGTCCTAGAGGGACTGAGGGCACTGAAGGTAGACAAGGCACCAGGGCCGGATGGAATCCACCCAATAGTGCTGAGGGAGACAGCGGAGGTGTTAGTGGAGCCGCTGGGGGATCAGTACAGCACCTCACTGGAGTCGGGATGGGTGCCACTGGACTGGAGGATGGCACATGTAGTATCATTACATAAGAGCAGACCAAGGGATGAACCGGGTAATTATCATCCAGTAAGTCTCACCTCCATAGTGTGCAAACTCATGGAGACAATACTAAAGGAAAGACTGGTGTCGTACCTGGAGGACAATGGCCTCCAGGATGTGAGGCAGCATGGGTTTGTTTCAGGAAAGTCTTGTCATACCAACCTCATACAATATTATGACTGGGAAACAGGTGAGCTGGATATGGGTCATGCGATGGATGTTCTTTACTTTAACTTCAGCAAGACCTTCGATTCGGTGCCTCATGGGCGGCTTGGGGGGAAGCTAACTGGTGTAGGGGTAGGGGCCAAAATGATGAACTGGGTTATAAGCTGGCTGAATGGGAGGCTGCAACGGGTGGTGGTGGAGGAGCTCAACTCCAACGCTGGTGACAAGTGGGGTGCTACAGGGATCTGTGCTGGGACAGTATTGTTTGGGCTCTTCATATCAGACATTGCACATGGGGTGGTGAGCAAGTTAAGTCTGTTCGGTGACGACACCAAAATCGGAGCAGTGCTGGATGGAGAGGAGGGATGGAAGCAGCTGCACAGAGACATAAGCAAGCTAGAGGAGTGGTCAGAGAGGTAGCAGCTGGGGTTTAAATTCAAAGTAGTGTAAGGTTATGCACTTTGGGGTGAAGAACAGAAGGAGAGAATACTGGCGGGGGGGTTAAGCTGGGGATCACTGAGGAGGAGAAGGACCTGGGGTAATGATAAAAAGGACCATGAACAACACTGCCCAGTGCAGGAGAGGGGCTGCAAAAGCGAACAAAACGCTGGGGTCTATAGGTAGGGGTTTTTCGTCCAGGCGAAGAGAGGTGATCTTGCCCCTCTACAGGTCACTGGTGAGGCCTCACTTAAGAGTACTGTGTGCAGTTTTGGAGGTCATACCTAAAGCATGATTATCAGGCTACTGGAGGGGATGCAGAGGAGGGCAACAAAGATGATATGTGGAATGGAGAGGAGAGACTATGACAGCAGGCTGGGAGACCTGAATATGTACACTCTGGAGGATAGAAGGGACAGCGGGGGACATGATAGAGACATTCAAGTATCTGAGGGGAATCAATAAGGATGGGGCAGATGGGGTCTTTAAGTTAAGGGGGGGGTAACCAGGGAGCATGGGCTAAGAATAGAGGGGTGAAGATTTAGGAAGGAAATGAGGAGACACTATTTCACAGAGAGGGTGGTAGCAAAATGGAACGCCCTGCCAGAATGGGTGGTATCATGTAAATCTGTGAACAGCTTCAAAAGGGCATGGGACAGGGAACAGGGGAGAGTGAGGGTGGGAGGTGGCAGTGGGATGACAAAAGAGGAGTGGGGCAGCTGAAAACTAGGGGTGCTAACTGCACACTCGAGCAGACTTAGATAGACCGGGTGGTCTGTTTCTGCTGGCACATTCGTATATTCGTATGTTACAACAAATCCAAGAATCCCCTGCAAATGACATCAGAACTGCAGGCTGCAGTGTAAAGATTCAACAGCCTGCAGTACATGTTATGCGAGTGTACATAAGCTCTGATATTTTGTTTGCTGGTCCCACTGACCTCCATGGGTTAAGTACACTCACAGAGGACTGTACTTAGCCCCTGGTGAAAAGCAGTATCAGAAAACATCCGATCGGAGATAAAACCTCTAACATGCTGCTGCCTATTGCTCTGATGCCAGCTGCAAGAGATTCTGGGAGAAGTGAAAGAAGATATCAACTTACAACTAAGCAGAATTAGTCTGATAAAAACTACTATATTACAGTAAACAATAAGTTAAAAAAAAAATGCTTTTGCCCACAAAGTGCACATCGAGACCAGCCCCACACTTGAGTGTGGGGTCCTTTGTGCTGACTGTTTCCCTTTAAAGCATTTTCTGTAATACAATTTAAAACAGCACCTTCTACCAGCAGATCTAGCCGATTTTCACACTATGAGGTCTATGGTGTCATATGAGACAGCTGCTGAGTCACAAAATAGTAGAAAAAGGCTGAAACTAAAAGATCAGTCTTACAGTGCAACAATATTCCTCAAGGGGCAGCAGCTGTGAGAAAAAGGATACAGTGAAGCCCTCATACTACACAGTGCATCTTGAGTAAACAACAACTGCTTATTGGATTATCAATTTTGTAATAACTGGGGAGCGTTTTCTCTCATAGGAAATCCAAGTTATAATTCGTCGGCAGGGTTTCCTCGCTTCATGCATGCGCCTGCCTTCACTCACACAGTCCGCAGACACTTAACCACAGTCTACTCCGCCACAATCACGCGGCGGTAAATGAATGTAAAACAAAAACAACTTGCCTCTCAGCAGTGCAGTTTGACTCCTTGGTTAAATCTTTAAAAAAAAAAAAAAGATGAAAACAAAAGGTTGTGGTGTGGCAGCCGCTTGGCCATGCAGGCAGCAGACCACGGACAGCCTTTCATCGGGACCAGACTGCAGCTGTTTATTTTATAAAACTACTGTGGTGACAAAACGCTCCCCAGCAATAAATAAAACATGGGGTTGTGTGTTTAACTCTAGTTTTTACACACACGCCTTGGTGTTGGATGCTTAAATCAACTCCTTGAGCTTCGCGCTTAGGGTTAATGTAGCATCCAACACCTCGTGGTGTGTGTATAAATTCGTTAAACACACAACCACATGCATTATTCTATATGTTATAGCTAGTCAGTGCAGAGTTCAAGGTTTCAGACTAATGGTTACAAGGTCCTAATAATGACCTCTAACTGGCTTTTGCAACACAAGTAAATAAGTGTGTGTGCGTGTGTGAACATTTTTAGGTGTATCTTGAAAAATTATCATCCGACTGTCCCCAACGTTGTAACACATTTTGTCAGCCATGGTTACCTACTATGCATGCATTGTGGCTTCTAAATGGCAAGTCAGCAGCTCATGAATCACTCTAGCAAACTCAAGCAATATAGAGAATAATGGATGGGTAGGTGGTTATAATGGGGATTTTATACACCCCCCCGGGTGGGATGCCACATAAATCCTGACAGCGAAGCTCGAGGGGTTTAAGGCATCCCACCCTGAGGGTGTGTGTGTATGTAAAATCCGAGTTTTACACACCTACCCATCTTTTATTTTGCATAATTGCTGGGGATTGTTTTTTTGCCACAGCAATTATACAAAATAAATTAATCTGTGATCGGAACTGAGCTGCAGACCGTTGGGATTTGAGTGTGGTCTGTAGCAGCTTGGCTCTTCTTGTAAAGCAGCGTTGCCTACCTCTATTTTTTTTTTTTTTAGATTTTCGTAGTTAAAATACAGCTGTGTGCCCAGTTATTTATTTTTAAAGAACTTACTGAGTCCTACATAGTGTTGAAGAACAGGACGGCAGAGAAGAAAAAATTACTCACCTTAGTAATGTTGTTTCTTCTAATGGAGTCTTGCTATATTATGACTATTGCAGTTTGTCCCACCATTAGAACTGCACCGGAGGTGAAAGAGTTAACTTCCATGTAGGGCATGGAACTTAGAGCGCGAGCTCGGTTAGAGAAGCTCTGTCTGGGATATTTCAAACCGAAACTGTCAGATCTTTACGAGCAAAACTCACTAAGGTTCTGTGTGGAAGCTGTAACCTACACTAGCCAACTGGCTACTAAGATATTAACACATTTTCCTGGTCCCAACACCAAGACTCAAGTCAGGGGACCAGAAAAAGATAAGATAAAATAAAAACACAACACCCAAACACCCCAAAAAGAAGGGGTGGAAAACATAAAAAGGGGCATCAATAAGTGCCAACAGCGAACTGCCTACCCCATACCCCAAGTAGAAGTTCTGAGAGGCGCAGGCTGGGGGGGAGGTCTTAATATAGCAAGACTCCATTAGAAGAAACAACATTACTAAGGTGAGTAATTTTTTCTTCAAACAACATGAAGTCTTGCTATATTATGACTATTGCAGACTACACAGCAGTACCTCCATGGAGGAGGGACAGAACCTACTTAGGGAATAGGCTCTGAAGCATGGCTGTGCCAAACCGAGTATCCCTCCTGGCCTGGATATCCAGGGAGTAATGTTTGGTGAAAGTGTATACTGTTTTCCAAGTAGCTGCTTGACATATCTCTAAGATAGGGATGTCTCCGGCAGCAGCTGGAGACGCAGCTGTACCTCTGGTAGAGTGAGCCCTCAGGCCTGAAGGGGGAACCTTACCCAGTTTTTGATAGCAAAATTGGATACAAGAGACAATCCACCTGGCAATGGATCTCTTAGTGGCAGGTTTCCCTTTCCCAACCTCACCATAAGTGAGAAATAGTTGGAGGAGTCAAACCCTGGACCCTTGGCACGCCTATGTAGTAACTTAGGGCCCTCTTAACATCTGTTGTGCAACCTCCCTCACCAGAGGAGGAATGGTCAGTGAAGAACACTGGAAGTGAAACAGATTGATTAAGGTGGAAATCTGAAACCACCTTAGGCAAAAACTTCCTGTTAGTCCTGAGGACTACCTTATCCCTGTGAAAGGAAATAAAGTCAGTCTCCACTGACGAAGTTTGTAACTCACTTATGCGCCTGGCAGAAGTGATGGCTACTAGAAATACAGTTTTCCAAGTCAAGTACTTAAGCTCTGCCGGAGACAGAGGTTCAAAGGGGGGTTGCATCAGCTGAGCAATGCAAACATTAAGATCCCAGGCAGGGGCAGGGTCCCTGAATGGTGGATTGGTATGAAGCAATCCCCTAAAAAACTTGGAAAATACAGAGTGAGCAGAAAGAGAAGAGGGCTTCCCTGCTGAAATAAAAGCAGAGACAGCTGCCAAATGCACTTTCAGGGTAGCTGGTCTCAGTCCCAAAGAATTAAGATGGACCACAAAGTCCAAAACAGTGGGCAAATCAGCAGATTCCGGGGAAATATGCTTCCCAGAACACCATATGGAAAACCTTTTCCATTTGGAATAATAAGTAGCCCTAGTGGAAGGCTGTCTAGAAGCTTTCAAGATTTCGAGAACACCTTGAGAAAGTTGTAGATCAGCAACTCTAACTCCTCAAGAGCCAGGCCTTGAGGTTGAGGATTTGAGATTCGGATACAGACTCTCCCTGGGCACAGGTTAACAGATTGTGGTTCCTGGGAGACACAGGGAAGATGGACTGCTAAGGACAGAAGGAGTGGGTACCAGGGCTGCCTGGCCCAGTCTGGAGCAATCAGGATCATCTTGCAGGGCTGAGATCTGATTTTGACTAGCACCTTGAACAGGAGAGGGAAGGGGGGCATAGAGAAACTTCCTTCCCAATCGAGGAGAAAGGCATCCAGGGGACTGAGCCCAACACTGGGGCCTGCAACAAAAAGTGGAAGTTGATGATTGTCTGGGGCTGCAAAAGATCTATCTGAGGGTGCCCCATCTGGCAAAAACTATCCCAGTACTGGGATCCAGTGACCATTCGTGATGGCCCTGGGAAATCCTGCTGAGAGCATCTGCCAGGACATTGTCCTTGCCTGGGAGGTGAACTGCTATGAGGGAAGTGTTCAGGGAATAAGCCAGAGACTACAACTTCATCGCCTCGGTGCACAAGGCCTGGAGCAATCGAGTGCCTCTTGTTTGCTGATGTACCACATTGTACTGGTGTTGTCTGTTCTGACCTGTACCACTTTGTTCTGAACAGATGCAGAAAACCTGAAGTGCTAGAAAACAGCTCTGAGTTCCAACAGATTGATGTGGAGCAGAGATTCCTGAGGGGACCACAATCCCTGGGTGGAGAGGTCGCCCATGTGAGCTCCCCATCCCAAGAGGGACACATCTGTAGTAAGGGTCAAGGAGCGAGATAGAGGGATGAAGGGCACCCCTTGTCTCAGATTGCTCTGATCCTGCCACCACTGAAGGGCCTGGATCAGGGTTCGAGTCACTGGGATCAACTTGGATAGGGAATCTCTTCTTTGAGACCAAAAGGCTCTCAAATGGAACTGAATGTCCTCATCTGAAATCTTGCTCCTTGCACTACAGCTGTGGAAGCAGCCATGTGTCCTAGGAGCTGTAGGAAATGCCTTGCTGGTCGAGAGACCTGCAGAGTGAAGGACGAGGCCAGGGCCACCAGGGTCCTTACCCTTTCTAGGGGAAGGAAGGCTCTGGCCTGCTTTGTGTCCAGTTCTGTACCTATAAAGGTAAGTACCTGGACGGGTTCCAGAACTGACTTTGGAAGAGTGAGAAGAAAGCCCAGAGAGGTAAGCAGCTGCTGGGTAACTTGCAGGTGTGATTTGACCTGGTCTGGAGACTGACCCACAATGAGCCAGTCGTCTAGGTAGGGAAAGATGGCAATCTTTTGCCTTCTTAAATGAGCAACTGCTACTGCCAGGCATTTTGTGAATACCCTTGGGGCAGAGGTAAGGCCGAAGGGCATCGCTCTGAACTGATAATGGCCTGAGGCAGTTCGAATCTGAGGTACTTTCGTGGGAGCTTCTGATAAGAACATGGAAGTAGGCATCCTTGAGGTCCAGGGAAGCTAGCCAGTCCCTGGCCTTAGGGAGGTAAAATCATTGCCAGAGTCACCATTTTGAATTTTGGTTTTAAAAGGTGCTTGTTCAGATATCTTAGGTCCAGGATGGGCCGCCACTCTCCTGTCTTTTTTGGGGTAAGGAAGTACCTGGAGTACAGACCCTTGCCCTGGTGTAGGGGAGAAACCCTTTCTACAGCTCTGAGAGCCAGGTGGGTTGAGACTTCTGTTTCCAAAGCAAGAGTCTCTAGAGGGTTTGCAGGTGGAAAAGATCTGATTCTCATCTTTGGACATTTTTTGAAGCTGAGAACCAGACCCTGGCTTACTACTTCCAGGACCCACTTGTCTGATGTTAAAGACTCCCAGTCCTGGACGAAGTAAGCCAGCCTGCCCCCTACAGGTAATGGAGAACCGGCCCTGGGCATCGCATCAGGGTGCCTGTTTGGCAGGGGCTTTAGGCTGAGGGGTAGGAGCAGGCCTGCTTGTACCCCGTCTGCCTCTCCCTCTGAACATAAGCTGAAGAGGAGGCCTGGGTTTGGTAAAAAGGCCTGTGAAAAGGCCTGCCTCTACCCCTGGGGGGCTGCCTCTGAGGAGTGGCTTGCCGTTCCTTGGCTTGTGCACTCCTATAAGTGGTTCTATATTCATCCATTTTCTTCATATAATTCTCTGTCTGCTCCCCAAACAGAGAATTTCCCACCACAGGAAAATCCATAGCCTTAGCCTGGGTATCCTGTGACAAACTAGTACACCTGAGCCAAGCCAATCTACGAAACGCCACAGATGTAGCCATGACTCTAGAGGATACATCATTAGAATTCACTGCAGCATGGAACTGCACCTTACATGCCTCAATACCATCAGCAGCCACCTGCTCCAGCTCCTTGGCAAGCTGGCCAGGGGCCTGTTTGGCTAAAGCCATGACAGTATCCCATCTAGATTTTTGGTATCTTGCAACATAAGCCATATAATTTGCTTGTCTGAGTCCCAAGGACGCTGCCATGTATTGTTTTTTAGCCATGGCATCAATCTTCCTGGAGTCCTTGTCAGGAGGATGTGAAGCCAGGGGAATATTAGCTTTATCACAGGCTGCAGCCTGAACTACCCCAACATGGCTGCATTGCTGTGAAAGAAATTCTGTATCAGGACCTGACAAAGTGTACCTCCTGTCCATCTTTTTATCCACAGGAGGCACAGAATTAGGAGCTTTTAAAATTTTTATTGTTTGTTTCCTAAAGGATTTATGTAAAGGAATAGACAATCTCCTGGACTCTGGGATATCCATCATCTCTACAAAGTCAGGCTCCTCTTGCTCATCCACAGCTTCCTCCAAAGGAAGCTGGAGGGTTTCAGCAACTTTTTTATAAAACAGAAAATGAGAAGGGGACTCAGCAAGCCTAGGGGGAGATTCTCCTAAAGGTCTGTCTGGGGAGATGTCCGGTTCAATGGGCACATCCAGACTTTCAAAGTCACATTCACACTGTTCATAATCATCCTGCCCTCCTCTGGTTCATAAAACTCCTCCATATCATATTCTTGAACCGGTGGAACCGACCGAACCGACCTCTTGCCAGATAGTGGCGGTTCGGACGGAACCGGGGAAAGTGACTGGACAATTTGGATTGCCCTGGCCATCTCTGCAGCAGTTGGAGAAGGGATTTTTGACTCCACACCTGCTGATTTTCTAGTTCTCTTTGCTGGAACTGGCTCCTTAGAGTCAGCTTTACATTTGCCCAAGGAAGTCTGGCCCTGGTCAGAGGGCACTCCCTCCGGTTCGGTTGGCACCGAACCGGCTGGGCCATCCCGGTCAGCGGACTTTTTGGCCTCTCGTTCCCTGAGCCTACCAACTCTCTTATCTAGGGTAGCTGCAGGGAAATTCTTGCAAATCTGGCAGTCTGCATTGAGGTGGTCAAACCCCAGACAATAAACACATATGGTGTGTGGGTCAGCCTTGGCAAAGGCTTCCCCACAGACACTACAGTGTTGAAACTAGTGGGCCCGGTTTTTCTTTTGGGTTTCTCAGACATAATGCCAGCCTAACCAAAAACTTGCCCTTTTTTTGGCAGTGCCAGGCAAGACACTCTTATCGGTTCCCAACCGTGTCACGGGTCGTGGAAAAAACCGTAATGAAATCCGGTTTTTTTAGAACCGATAAGAACTGGAACCGCACTCTAAATGCTTCAGAATAAAGTTTCCATTTAACCTGATCGGTTCAAACTGAACCGATAAACATTTACAAGTTCCACACAGAAATAAACCTATCTATTACTTACAATACCATAGACAGAGCTTGAACCGATCGGTTTAGTTAAAATAATGATAATCGCGTTGAATTTAACCAAGAAAAACTCTTTAAACCGAGAAAATGAACCGAGCAGTGAGGAATTTGTTTACTGTTCAGTGAGGCGGAGAAAGAATCTGACAGTTTCGGTTTGAATATCCCAGACAGAGCTTTCAACTGAGCTCGCGCTCCAAGTTCCATGCCCTGCATGGAAGTTAACTCTTTCACCTCCGGAGCAGTTCTAATGGTGGGACAAACTGCAATAGTCATAATACAGCAAGACTTCATGTTGTTTGAAGCGGAATTTCACAGTTAGTGTACGGTAGTTCATAACAGTAAGACTTATTTTTGTTTTTTGAAGTAGCCTTGTTTACAACTGTGGAAATTAGTTGGTTTTTTTTTTTGGGGGGGGGCACATGCCGACGCGAAGTTTCGGACAGTGTAGTGAAAATCCAGCGTCAGAAGTCAGAGACGCAGGGAGGAAGGGAAGAGCCGGAGCTGGTGTATGTCCAGTATAAGGGAAACCGGGTTCGTGAATGTCGTTATAACTGGCTGGTTATAACGACAGAATTATAACTGGGTTTCCCTATGGGGAAAAAACGTTAACCAATTATCATTATAAAATAACTCACCTTATGCAAGGACTCTTGTACAGTGACAGACATCCTGTGAAGAACCAATCAACTTATGTTATCAATACCACTACTGCCATCTATAGAGCAGTCATTGAACTGTACATGAGTTCTGTTTAAGAATTGATCCCTCCTGCCCCTGAGTAGTGCAACAGCAGAGCTACTGTTTGCCATCCAGATAGCCTAAGCTCATGCCCCAAGTCCAGGATGTCTGGTGCTGACTGGGGAGGCAGGGTTCCCGCATTTGCTTGGGCGCTTCAAGTTTTGAGAAGAAAGCACCCTGACAATGTCCATGTATAGGGAAAAGCCACAAGGAGACTAGGCCTTTCTTCACCTGGCTGCTACAAGTTTTTATGCTTCATACTGTTTGTTTTGTATTTCTGCACTTGAGTATCTTCTTACAAGAGCAGTCGCTTAGTAAGCTGATAAACTACCCACTACATTTCAAAACATTCTGCTTAAGTTATTTATGCTTCAGCGTGTGTGGCTTTTGGACTACCTTCAACAAACAGAATTTGTCATCAGAAAAGGATTGCTAGGCCCATCCAGTCTGCCCAAGGGTTTCCTGCCTGCTACACTTCCAAAGACCCTAACCAGTCTCTGGGACCCTCCCTGTTTCTGTACTAATGCTGCTATATCTTTCCTATGCATGCTTAAAGCCTTGTATCGTTCTAGCCTCCACAACTTCGAGCGGCAGTCTGTTCCATGCTTCTACTGCCCTTTCCATTAGAAGTATTTCCTCCTATCCCTCCTGAAAGCTCCACCTTCCAATTTCATTGCATGTCCTGGAGCTTGTCTTATGGAAGAGGCCCCTTCCCTGCACTCTGTTCACCAATCTCAAGAAAAGTACTTGAAGGTCTCGATCATGTCACCCCTCACACTCCTGCCCTCTGGAGTGTACATAGCTAGATCCCTCAAGTCTCTCCTCATAGGCCTTCCCCTTGCAACCTCTGTAATATCGTGGTTGCCCCTCTCTGGACCGCTTCCACCCCGTCTATGTCTTCTCTCCCCCCCCTCCAAAGTTTCTTCCTCCGGGTCACTACTGACTGGGGCTTCTTCGATCGACCTACCTTATGCCCTCTAGCCTGAGATCCTCCCATCTGTGCCTGGATCCCCGACTTGCCCGCGACACACCTGATGGAGCCAGTCCCCCTGGAATACACCCCTCCCAAGTTGTTGCCACCTTCTGCTCCACGGCATGCACTTTTAGTGCTCCATAGGCAGAGGCGATGTCAGGACCAGGACACAGTGGACAGGATCCAGCAGTGGCGGTGGGGGTAGGCAATGTCTACCCCCCAGTCAGTGTGTGGTTTCCCTATTCTAGAGCTCCCCCTAGGAGCCTGGACATGCAATGCCATCCAGTGCTGCAGGGTGTGGTCCTGCACCCAGCTCGCAGATGGCTGCCAAGACTCCTCCCCTACACCTAGCGTGATCCCCAGATTGCGGCGCTCCCAGCCTCCACTAGGAGCCACTCACGTCGGGGAATCATCCACCCGTCCTCCGGATGCTCAATCCTCTCCGTCACCTACCGACCCCCGACGACCCAAGCTCGCTCCCGAACCCGGGTCGCCGGTGCGGCATCCGGCACCTCAACCCTCAGTGCCACTGAGCCGGCTCTTCGTCTGTCTTTTGTGAGGTGCAGTCTCCAAAACTGGACACAATATTCTAGGAAGGGTGTGCCACAGAGCAGTACAGTGGCAGCTCCACCTCCTGCTGGTGATACTCTCCAGCATCCCACTAACCCTGCCCATGGTCCTGCACTTTGAGGTTTTCCAAAATAACAACCCTGAAGTCTCTTTCCTACCTAGTGACTGCCACACCACACACATCCTATACTCTGCACCAGGGTTCCTGTGCCCAAGGTGCAAGATTTTGCACTTTTTGGCACTGAATCCCAACTGTCATGCCTTTGACCACACCTCTAGTTTCCTTAGATCCCTGTGCACTCTCTCTTGGACCCAGGCCTGACCCATCTCTTAATGGGATGTGTTGAGTCTGTTGGTCCAATGTTCACCGCGATTGTCCGGTGTTCACTTATGGAGGAATGTTTCTCCAGCACCCTGAAAGAGGCACTGGTGAGACCCTTCTTAAAGAAACCATCTCTCAACCCAGATATCTTGCAAATTATAGATCAATCTCTAACCTCCCATTTATGGGTAAGGTTATTGAGAAAGCAGTGTCTCTGCAGTTCGAGGCACAACTTGCGGCCTATGACATCTATGAACCCTTCCAGTCAGGGTTTAGGTCAAGGCATAGCACCAAAATAGCACTGGTGCAAAATTATCTCCTCAGGGTAAGAGATGGAGAAGAGCAGTCAATACTTGTTCTCCTCAATCGCTCCTCAGCATCTGACACTGTGGACCACGGAGTGTGACTGGATTGCCTAAGGAAGCTCTCTGGACTCACTGATACAGTCATCAACTGGTTTGAGTTCTTTCTCACAGACCAACTACAAAAGGTTACCATGAGGAGTTTCTTCTCCTCCCCGAAGCCCCTGCCTTGTGGAGTTCCCTAGGGTTCGATCCTGTCACCTATGCTGTTTGCAGTATACATGCTTCCCATGGGTGAGATAATCAGACAGTACAGCTTGGGTTTTCACCGTTATGCAGATGATACCCAGCTGTACATGTCATTTGCACCCTGGATTAGAGGTGATAAATAAATGTCAAGCCGAGATTCATGACTGGATGTCCTCTACCTGGTCGAGACTCAATCCTGACAAGACGGAGGTGACAGCAATTAAGCCCGGTCGTTGGCAGGATGTGGATGCTGCCAGGATGGGAACAGGGTTACTCCTTGGTCCCATTCCTTTGGCTACATCAACCAGGGTGAAAAATCTGGGCGTCATCCTTGATGACAGACTGACCCTTGAGGCTCAGGTGTCATACATTGTCCAGAGTAGATTTTACCACCTAAGGAACGTCACCTGGATCACAGCCCTGTTTCTGCCCAATGACCTGCACTCACTGGTATATGCTTTTATGGTCTCTCGACTCTACTACTGCAATGCTCTATACTTTGGGGTCAATGGAGGGGTTCCCCAATGACCTGCAGCTGGTGCAGAATGCAGCGACCAGGATGCTAACAGGGCTTCCAAGGTCTTGTCAAGTGCCCCCCGGTTCTTCACGATCTGCACTGGCTGCCGGTTAGGTGGAGGATCACCTTCAAGGTGAACTTGCCCACCTATAAGGCCCTACATGGATCAGGTCCTGGCTACCTTAATGACCTCCTGACTCCAGTCCACCCTGTGCGCTTGCTCTGTTCCCTCTACCGAGGGCCTATCGGTTCCCAGGGCCTGCCTGAAGACATCTTGAAATCGTTGAGGCCAGGTGACGGGCCCAGTTTTGTGGAATTCACTACCATAATCCTTGAGGGAGGCCACATCGGTGGTGGTTTTTAAGCGGGGTCTAAAGTCGCATCTTTTTAGGGAGGCATTTGCTGACCGTTCAGGAGCCTTAGAATAGCTGACTGCTGAACTGTATTTTAATTTGGATTTTTCTAGGTTAAATTGTTGTTTGATGATCTTTATTTATGATTAACATTGGTTGTTTGTTACTGATTCTAATTCCCGCCTTCTTGTACATCATCCAGGGCCTCTGGGATAGGGCTCTTAACAGGTAAAACTTTACTTGCTTGGCTGTCCATCAGTGTAAATCTTGGTGTCATCTGCAAAACGACAGATCCTCCCCTCCAGTTCCTCTGCAATGTCCCCTATGAAGATCTTAAAGAGGACTGGTCCCAGCTCTGAACCCTGCAGAATCCCGCTGGTTACTCTCGCGTCCTTACTGCGTGTGTGGTTTACCACTACCCTCTGCCTCCTATGTGTTAGTCAGCTGTGAACCCACTTAACCATTCTGACCCCTACCCCCAAATTGGTCAGTTTCTTAATCAGCTTTCTTCGCAGCACTGTGTTCAAGCTCTTGCTGAAGTCTAGATAGGCTACAACCACTGCCCTCCCCTGGTTTATTTCCCTGGTCACCAAGTTAAACAAATCTATTAGATTTGTTTGGCATGACCTTCCCCCATGAACCCGTGCTGTCAGCCACCCTGCAGTTCAATGGTTTCTAGGTAATTAAACCAGTCTCTGCTTCAGTAAGGTTTCTGTTCGTTTCCTCACCACTGAAATGAGGCTGACTGGCCTGTAGTTACGAGATTCCTCATAGAAACATATAGAAACATAGACTTTGATGGCAGATAAGGACTGCTTGGCCCACCTAGACTGTCCATTTCCCTACCTAGAGGATAAGCTGCAGATCCTATTTAACCAACAGCCTATTTCTTCCTACCCTCCACAAAAATTGCCTTATGTCTGTCTCATGCATTCTTGAATTCTCCCACAGTTTTAGACCCCACAACCTCCTCAGGAAAGCTGTTCCATTCATCCACCACCCTCTCTGTGAAAAAATACTTCCTCACATTGCCCCGAGCCCCTCTATCTTCAAATTGTGTCCCATTGTTCTTGCACATCTCTTTTTCTGAAAGATGCTACCCTCTTGGACTTTGTTGATTCCACTGAGGTACTTAAACGTTTCTATCATGTCCCCCTCTCCCTCCTTTCCTCAAGGGTATACATATTAAGCTCCTTTAGTCTCTCCTCGTATGGCTTCTCTTGCAGACCCTGCACCATTTTAGTTGCCCTCCTCTGAACTGCCTCCATCCTGTCTATGTCCTTGGAGATGGGGTCTCCAGAACTGGACACAGTACTCCAGATGGGGTCTCACCAACTGTCTGTACAAGGGGTAACAACTTCCTGTTTTCTGCTGGTGATGCCTCTCCCTATACATCCCAGTATCCCCCTAGCCCTCCCTACCACCTTCTCACATTGCTTGCCAACCTTAAGGTCATCTGATATGATTACCCCCAGGTCCCTTTCCATTTTTGTTGTTGTTACTACCTCCTCCCCATTGTGTAATCTTCCCCTGGGTTCTTGTTTCCCAGGTGCATTATTTTGCACTTCTTTGCACTGAATCCAAGCTGCCATACTTCTGATCATTCCTCCAACCTTGCCAAGTCCCTTCTCATCGTTTCCACACCTCGTGTTTCAACCCTGTTGCAGATCTTTGTGTCATCTGCAAAGAGGCATACATTTCCTTCCAGTCCCTCTGCAATGTCACTTATAAAGACATTAAAAAGGAATGGACCCAGTACTGAACCCTGCGGTACCCCACTAGTAACCCCTCTTTCTTCAGAGTGGACTCCATCTACAATTACTTTCTGTGTACTGTTGTCCAGCCAATGTTTTACCCAGGCTACCACCCTGGGACCCACTCCCAGGCTGGTTAATTTGACTATTAATCTTTTGTGTGGGACTGTGTCAAAAGTCTTGTTAAAGTCTAGGTAGGCCATGTCCACAGACCCTTCCTGGTCTACTACTTTGGTCACCCAGTCAAAGAAATCAATTAGATTCATCTGCAATGACCTTCCCGCTGTGAACCCATGCTGCCTTGGGTCCTGTGCCCCACTGGCCTCTAGGTACTCAATAATTCTTTCCTTCAGAAGTGATGCCATCACTTTCCCTACCACAGAGGTCAAACTGACAGGTCTGTAGTTTCCTGCCTCTGTCTTGGTCCCACTTTTGTGAAGGGGAATCACATCTGTCTTCCTCCAGTCCTCAGGTACCACATCATCCTCCCATGATTTGTTAAAAAGGGTAGTGAGTGGTGTCACTAGTTCTCTGCTTAATTCTTTTAGAATTCTAGGGTGGCCCCATTGCTTTGTCCACCTTCAGTTTTAAGGGTTCTTTCAGAACCTTTTCTTCTGTGAAAGGACTGGGATCGACCCCACCTGTCCAGAGTGCTTTTGTTAATTGGATTAGGCACCTCCTCTTTTGTGAATACTGAACAGAAGTATTCATTCAGTATCCCTGCTTTTTCACTGTCCCTCTCTGCTAACCAACCGTTCATTCTATTCAGCCTCACTATCCCTCCCTTTGTCTTTCTACGCTCCCTGATATACCTATAAAAGGTTTTATTCCCCTTCTTAACTGAGTTGGCTATATTTTCCTCAGTTTGGGCCTTTGCTATTCTCACTACCCTCCCTGCTTCCTTCTGCCTTAACTGGTACAGTTCTCTGTCCCGCTCCTTCTGTGTTTCCATATACTTCCTAAATGCTATCTTTTTCTCCCTAACCTTCACCGGCACCTCTTTTGAGAACCATAGTGGCTTTTTCTTTCATTTTGATTTGTTTATTTGCTTCACACAAAGGTTTGTTGCTTCTGTGATGGCAGTTTTGATATTACTCCATTGTTGCTCCACCCCTCCTTCTAGCCTGTTTACTAGTGCTTCTCTAAGGCACTCTCCCATCTTGCCAAAGCCCTCCCTACTACTGCTCTTACACAAAATGATCGCATCAGCCCTTCTCCAGTCCTCCAGAAGAACAACTGTCTCCAGTGAGCTACTAAACAAGGCTGTCATTGGACAGCTTGCACTTCCCTGAGCTCCCTCTGTACCCTGGGATGTAGTCAATCAAGTCCCCATAGCCTTATCCACTTTCAGAGTAGTAGCAAGTCCTTTCAGTACTCTCTCCTCTGAAAATGGCCTTCTGTTCACCCTCTTCCCACCTCTGTTCTTTAATTCTCTCTGGTGGCCCATCTCTCCCCCCACCCCCACCCTACCCTCAACTGCAAAGATGTAGCAAAAGTACCTGTTCAAAATGTCAGCCTCATCTTGGTCTCCCTTCCTCAGTCTCCCCCAACCACCCTTCTTAACATCATTTATCCCACCCCTAGCTTTTCTCGCTTGACTTGTGAGAAAATAACTTATCTCCCCCTCATCACTTCTGCCTGTGCCTTAGCTCTCCTAACAGTCTTTCCTGTTTCCATCTATCTTCTGCCTGGTCTGGTACACCTCCCTGTCCTCTTCCCTTTGAATTTCCTTGTACCATTTGAAAGCTGCCCATTTTTCTTTCACTACCTTTGCCACTTCTTTGGAGAACCATAACGGTCTTTTCCTCTGGCTTTTTTTTTTTAACTTCTTTCACGCAGAGGCTGGTTGCCCTAACGATGCCCTCTTTTATTCCCTTCCTCTGCGTCTCCACCCCTCCCTGCCTAGCCTACCCCTCAAAGCATTTTCTAAGGCAGTCACCCATTTAGCTGTGCTCAAGAAGGCAGGGTGCCACCTTCTGTTGCACAGCTACCTCATAGTGAATGGGGGAGGGGGTCACAGGGAAGGACTAGCATGCACTTGTTTGCTTGTTGTTTGGTGTGGATGCATTATGGGTACATGGCCAGAAAGGTGCTAGCATGGAAGTTTAAAGGAAGAAAAGGGGCTCATCCATCCCTCTGATGGCCCTTAGGGCAGTGCTGCTCCCACAAAGGCATGTCCTGTCGGTGGGATAAGGGATGGAGCTATGGGGAAAAAAGTAAACAGTGGCTGTGGACTGATCTATTTACTTTCAAGAGTTTCACCACGAAAAACATACTGAGCCAAAAGCTCGTTTCCAGATGTGTCCCAGGAAGGAGATATGGGGAGTGCAGTAATAAGCCACATTACTAATGTCTCAAGTATAAAAAAAATAATTACAAAGAAAAATAAAATCAGTAGTACAAAACACAGCATACCAACAGCATATACAAAATAACAGGTCTGCAAAGTGCAACTGGCAGCAAAATGAGGGAAGGGAGACTGCAAGTACAATGAGGCAACTAGTCAATGGGAAAAGTGGACCAATAAACAGGGCAGTAGTGGGAGGGAGCAGTAGGATTAGCCTAGGATCCACAGCAACTGCAGGAGTGAGTAATGAAGTCACAGAGGAGGGATTTCAGCAACATGGATGAAGAAGCATTACAAGTAGCAACGGGAAGGGTGTTCCAAAGTTGAGGGAAGTGCAAGGAGAAAGCAGCTTGCCCAACAAGAGGATTCTACAGGAGGAAGAGAGAGACATCACAGGTCAGAAATGTGAAGGAAGTAGGAGGTGGAAGGAGATGAGGTAGGAAAGGTGATGGGGAGAGAGCCCAGCCAGAATTTGGAGACAAATGTGGCACAATGAACAAGGTATCTGGCATAGAGGGAGGGCAAGAAGAGGGAGGAATACAGGGAACAGTGATGGGTTCTGGGAAGGCAATCCAGGGCAAAGCCTTGAGAAAGATGAAGACCCCTCCTTTCACCACACCCACCTGGGCTGTCTGCCCAAGCTCATCCCCATTGGTTTCTCTCTCCAATGTCCTGGGCATATCAAGTAAACTATTATCCTCAGAGGCCTAGCCCCCAAACCCACCCACTTGCCTAAGGTCCTGCCAACAGGGGATAAGCCACAGGTTACCTGTCTGGGAGGGCCTACAGTAAGGAATGACCAAACTCAGGAATGGCATGCCTGTCTACAGGAGTTCCACGCATGGGAAATAGGCGTTGAAAGAATGTGCCCAGTTCTGGCCCATGGTGAGAGAAAAAAAAAGTATATTTAAAAAAAAAAAAAAGATTTGATCCTTCTGGAACACCTGGAAAGCATGAAAGATCAAAACTCCACCTGAAGACTAAAGAAGCAGCTCCCCTGACATAGCTAGTAGAAGCCAGGTTCATTCCATCACTCTCCCCCACAGAGACGCGTGTCCTGCATTTCAGTCCACAGTTACTGGGGAGCCCGTATAGTAGATGCCTCTTGTAGAAGACTGGGCCAAGGACTCTCAGTACATGTGGGTCCACAGTAACTAATGTATCACTATATAAACCAATGTATGCTACTGCGATCTATATGGCAGTTACTAAATTACACATACAATTCGAATTACCTGCTCAGGAACCTCCTTTATAGCTGCCCACCCCCTGCTGCAGTTTCTTTGCCTCGGTATTTAGAGAAGGAGACATGGGATCCATTCAACCGGAAAGGGGGGGGTGGGGACAACTGAGAGGAGAGGACAGATAGAGATGAGAGGACCAGATGAGGCTGAGATACCGGGTGGACCACGCCTAAAAGCAGATGGGTGCCTTTTTGAGGGGAAGGGTTAGGGAAGGAGAAATCACAGAGGACAGTGTGAGGGAGGAACTACGGGCGCTGAAAACTGACAAGGCACCAGGACCGGATGGGCTGCATCCAAGAGTGCTGAAGGAACTGGCGGACGAACTAGCAGCTCCACTAGCTGCGCTGTTCAATGCCTCTCTCCAGACAGGAAGGGTGCCCTAGGACTGGAGGGTGGCTCATGTGGTGCCTAGCCACAAAGGTGGGTTTAGGGAGGAGATGGGAAATGACAGAGCTGTCAGCCTGACGTCGGTGGTAGGCAAACTAATGGAGGGCTTCATCAAAGGGAAGATCGGGAGGCAACTGGAAAGGCTGGGGCACATGGTTGACAAACAGTATGGTTTCGTCCTGGGGAGATCGTGCCAGACCAACCTCATAGATTTTTACGACTGGGTGACAGGGATCCTGGACAGACAAAGACCGGTGGACGTCTTGTATCTGGATTTCAGTAAGGCGTTTGACTCGGTACCCCACACTGGGTTATTGACAAAGTTGGGGGGGATGGGGGGAAGACAGTTGCTTAGATGGGTAGAAACCGCCACAGATAGAACACAGAGGGTAGTGGTTGGTGGGATAGTCTCCTCCCCTAGAAAGGTCTTCAGTGGGATACCCCAAGGTTCAGTACTGGGACCACTCCTGTTTAACGCCTATGTCTCTGATATAGGATGGGGGTTAGAAGTAGGATGAGCCTCTTCGCAGATGATTCAAAACTGGGAGCACTGGCTGACGGGGAGGAAGCGATGGTGGCAGTCCAGAGGGATCTGGATACCCTGGAGGTTGGTCAAGGACGTGGGAGCTGAGGTGTAATCCGGGGAAGTGTAGGGTGTTGCATCTGGGGGTCAGAAACCCAGGTCATGTATACACTCTGGGAGGTGTCTCACTGTAAGCCACATCAAGTGAAAGAGACCTGGGGGTGGTGGTAGACACCAGAATGAACAACACTGAAAACTGCAGAAGATCGGCGGCAAAGGCAAACAGGATACTGGGCTGCATAGCCAGGGGAATAACGTCCAGGAGGAGTGAGGTGATCCTACCTCTGTATAATGCCTTGATCAGGCCGCATCTTGAGTACTGCGTGCGGTTCTGGAGACCTCACCTTAGGAAGGACATAGCACTGTTGGAGAGGGTCCAGAGGAGGGCAACGAGGATGATCTGGGGCATGAGTGATAGGACCTATGAGGAAAGGTTGGAAACCATTGGGCTGTACTCGCTGGAGAAGAGGAGAGACAGGGCGGACATGACTGAGGTATTCAAATATGTGAACGGGATTAACAAGGGTGGAGCCAAAGAAATGTTCAGGCTAAAGAAAGGGGGCACAACCAGGGGGCATGAATGGAAGTTGGAGGGGAGAAACCTTCAGGGTAGAACATAGAAGGCATTACTTTAATTTAGTTGTTTAACCAGGTATAGCACACTAAGCTGAAAGCTTTTTTACAGGAGCGACCTGGGAGCACAAGGAGGTTAAGTGACTTGCTCAGGGTCACACAGTATGCAAGTGGAAGCTGTGGGATTCAAACCCAGGTCTGGTCTGCTGGATGTCACCAGATTTGCAGCTCAGAGCCTTAGACCACTGCGCTATACTGCCTCCTCCTACTTCACTGAGAGGGTGGTGGATCCATGGAATACACTGCCCGGGAGTCTAGTCGAGCAAGGCATTGTGGAGGGCTTCAAGAGGGGGTGGGACAGATGCATGGGTGTACTGAAGCCAAGGTTGACCCTCTCGGGGGTTGGGGGGAGGAGCTAGCACCCAATAGGGGCTGGCTACGGAGCAGACACGAAAGACCATTAGGCCTATTCTGCTGACTTTTAGTATGTTAGTATGTTTCAGGTACTCCCTCAAATACAGCCCTCAGTTCTAATTATATAGTGGCGTCTACTGTTATTTCTTTTCAAGTCACTCACCGGGATTTAACACAATTTCTTTTCCTTTTCTTAAGGTCATTAAGTGTTATGAAATGTCTATGCATGCTAAAAATAGAAAATGAGAGTTAAAAATCTATGTTTTGACCTTAGGTCTTCTTCAGGAAATATCTAAGAGAGAAAAAATTTTTTTTTTCTCTTTTAGATATTTCCTGAAGAAGACCTAAGGTCAAAACATAGATTTTCAACTATTTTCTATTTTCAGCGTGCATTTAATATAACCATTTTGTTTTGCTTTTAGAACACATGCTGACGCAGCGCCTTGTTTTTACATGAAATTTCTATACTGCCTTACTACAGTTTCATCTGTCCCGCCTACATGGGCATGTGCCAGCTATAAAACTAGAGATTCTGTAAATGTAAAAAAAAAAAAAATAACATTTTTTCCCTCTTTTTTTGTTGGTTGTCGAACTAACTACATGCACTCCCACTGAGTACTGCTCTTTTTCCGAAGCCAGTGACTATAACCCTGAGGTTTCTCGTGGTCCAACATTGAAATCACATGGCCAGGAGACGATCATCTCACTTCTATGCTTTGCCAGGTGTAGTTATTGAAGTCTCATTGTCAGTCTTGAGCTTCTCACCATCGTCGCATGCCCCCCCCCCCCGCAAAACAAAATGCATGACACACAGACTTTTAACAAAACTCTCAGCCATGTGAATCTGGGGAAGAAAAACATATGCTCACTCTGGTGCTCCATTAGTACCTACGTTTTTTTTTTTTTGCATCCAGTGCAAAAAAGTACATAAAAAGCAGTACAGCGGTATGCCTGAGATTTAAAAAATTAGCTGGAGCCCTTCAAAAAATGAACAAAATGTACTATCCCCCCCAAAGAATGTTAAGCTGTGCAACTTGAAATCGCTGGTCTTGTGTCATAGGGCAGTGGAAAGGGCAAACAGAATGCATAGGAAATGTTGATCAGCAGTAGGAGGAGGAGGGAGGGAGGAGTGATCCTGCCCATGTGCAGATCCCCATTCAACCTCACTTGGAGTGTGCAATTCTGGAGCCCACACTTACGGAAGCAAAGGGACAGGATGGAAGCAGAACAGAAGAGGATAACCAAAATGATCCAGAGTCACAGGAAATCCTACATAGAGAAGTTGGAAGACCTCAACATGTACACCTTGGGGGCAAGAGGGGAGACAGGATATGACAGACACATACAAGTATCTAAATATGGTAGAATGTAGAGTAGTTCATACTGAGTGGAACACAGACACAAGAGGACACTAGATTAAGCCGAGGGGGGTGGGGGATTAAAGAGGGACACCATGAAATACTTTTTTATGGAGTGGACTGGTGAAACAAGCTGTCACAGGAAGCTGTCAGTGCTAAGACAAAAGAAGGGTTCAACCATAGGACAAATACATAAGATGCGTAAGGGCAGGAGGAGTGGGGGAGGGGTGAAGGAGTGACCACTAGGACCATCAAGTTCAACCATAGGCAGGACTGGGCAGACTGGATGTGCTATTAGGCCTTTTTCTGCCATCAATGTTCATGTTTCTAAGTAAGTTTGGAAGAAGTGGTTCTCGAAACACAACCAAACCCAAACCAATAAATCTGGCATGCATGCAATTAAAATGACTTCATGGCTCGGCACGCTGGCGACCCAGGTTTGCACCCCAAGTCAGGTACCAGGGGCGAAGACCAGCAAGGGAAGGGTTCCAAGCATCCACTGGATGCTTCCCTCGGGGGTCTGCCTGGGGACCTGCTGGCATATTGGCAGCATGCTTGGGGGACGGTTGCCACGACACGCTCCCCTGTCTGCCACACCCCAGGAATCCCCCATGCTCACACAAGGCTGAAAAATGCAGTGAGCAGGGCACAGAAAACAGGAAAAAATGCCCCCGACTTGACTGGATGACAAGTGCCTTGGCCCCTGCCACATGAAGCCCCAGAGCCAGCCCCGCAGCACCTGAGATGCAACGTCAGCTGCTGAGGCCATTCCCTCCCAGAGGAAAGGGATACGTTGGGCTACTCGTGGCAGGCTACAATGTTGACTGGGAGAAGGTGGCAAGAGGTCGGAGGGTGGTAGGTAGGGCGCTGACGCTCCGAAGGAGTGGCTGTTCAGGGGGTGGAGTGGGACGCACAAAAAAAAGACGTCATATTCATGACATCACTACTACAAAAATAATACATACATTTCGTATATTATATAATAAAACAAATACGTTAAAATTAAAGTAAAACACAAAACAAGGCACACTGTTAGAATGAGTTTTAAACTTCATCTGCTACAATGTTGCAGAGCAACTTCCTCTCAAAACACCACAAGGAAAAATTAGCGAAATCTGCCCAAATCTGCACCTAGAGGGCTCAGTTCCAAATTTTATTCCACAAAATGCTTCAAAGTTGTGATCTGTTTCAAGCAGGCAAATTAGTAAAGATCATGTTTTAGAATATTTAAAAATAAACGGATGCAAGGAAGATAAGAAGATCACTTTAAATGTTTCTGGTGGCGTGCTCTGCCTTTGTAAATCAAAACTTTATGCATTAGACTGTCCAGAATAACACAGATCTTTTAGCTGCTGGATGTCCTTTGTTTACCTCTCCATAAGTTGCAAATAGTTGTGAACTTTAACATGTTATTTGTTCCATTTTCTGGTTATAGAAGTGCTATGGTCTTCTCATACTTACAGTACGCAGCTTCCCTTACCATATCTGCACATGGCGTAGGGGAAAACACGTCATGTGATTGTCTGGTTTAAGGGAAAACCTGCCATTACTTTGGGAAGGAACTTTCCAATTATCCCAAGAACCACTTTGTCCTTGGAATATCAAATACTCGGAATCAATGCACAAAGCTTGCAACTCAAGGATCCTCCTATCCAGTTACGACTGCCACCAAAATATGGTCTGCTTTCCAAATTAGCTATTTTAAAACCGATTCTCCCATAGGCTCAAAAGGTGTTTCCATCAGCTAAAGGACGACTAAATTCAAGTCCCAAGGTAGGACTGGTTTCTTAACTGAGGGGTTTAAGTGCTTAAGACCCTTGAAAACATTTTGAAAAATGGGTTAGCTACCATTCAATACTTTGCTGCTAATATGGCGGCTAAGTGAACCTTCGTTGTCAATGGTTTTAATCCTTTACTATTTAAAGACCTAGTAGCACCAAACAATATCAGGATGAAATTTAATTTTTAAAAGTAGTTCCTTTTCACTTTTTAATTCTGAAGAGTTTTTCTTTGTTCTATGTGCTCATTATATGGTTCTCTAGCTAATGGGTGATGTCAAAAGCAGTGATTTACCTGCATGCAGACATACCTAGTTCCATTTCTCCCACTATACTCGGTATGTGACCTCACTCAATGTTACATCGCAAGCCCTGCTGCCAGATTGGTAAAATGTGTCACAACTTACCAATCAAGCAGCAGGTGGCTGGCTCTTATTGGGTACTTGTAATGTCATAGTCAGTGAGGTCACAATGCTGAATATCTATAGAAGGAACATGCAGAGTGCCATGCAGAGTGCTGTTCCACATATCACATCCAACTACTACTGTCAGGGAGAAAATCTGATTACAAAGTGATAGTGGACTACATCTACAAGTTACTTTTTTTTTCTTCTATGGTATTTATCCTCCTGTGGCCACCTTGACGCATCCCCGTAGCCTCGCATCCTGCCGTTAGTGGGATCCGTCCGCCAACCGTCTCGACCAGGACTGCTGGCACCCAGTAACCCCTGCGGCTTATTTCCTGCAGCAGGGTGGCAGGGAGCCACCTAACTCCCCACTACAACGGATCCAGTTGGGGTGCCAGCGCCCAGAGAATACACGGGACGGCCAAAAAGCCGTAGGAGGTGCCACCATTTTTCCCTCGTTTCTGTGCCCCGAGTCAGAAGCATGCAATGATGCCATCGGGCTTGAGCGCGCATGCATCTGCGCGCGTCCCTATCCAGGCGTCTGCACCGACTCAACCCATGCTCGCTCCCAAACATGGGTCACCGGCATGGCACAAGGTGTGACGTCCAGCACCTCAGCGCCACCGGGCTAGCCTAACAATTTACTTCCAATTCCAGGTAGTACACTAGCTATTTAAATGCACTAACTGCAGTACTCTAGTATTCATGCAGCCTCAAGACAGGTACTTCACATCAAAGGAAGATGCAGGCTTGAAAATAGCCGCACAAGATTCAAGTCTCAAACTGGAACAGGTCTATAAATCGGAGAAGCCACATACAAACATAGAAATATAATTTGCCAGCAGATAAGGACCGCATGGCCCACCTAGTCTGCCTATCTTTCCCTGCCTACAGCATCATCACAGATTCTACTTGCTCTCCGGCCCATTTACCCACCCTTCCCTTTCACGAAGTCCCTTATGCCTATCCCAAGCATTCTTGAACCCCAGTTTTCAACCCCACCATCTCTGCTGGAAGACTGTTCAGGAATCTACCACTCTTTCTGTGAAGTACTTCCTAACATCTCTCCTGACTCTGCCCCCTCCAGCTTCTATATCATGCTCCCTTGTCCTTGAGCACCTTTTTTTTTTCTGGGGGAGAAAAAAAAACCTTCCTCCAGTACCTTATTTACCCCACTAAGGGTCATTTTTTTTTTTCTCATACAGCTGTTTGGACCCCCCACCCCCAAAATCGAGAGCCAGCAGGTATCTACACAGTGCGGGACCTGAAGACCATCAATCTCAGCAGCCGTGCACATGGGTTTTTCTGTTTTCTCCCCTTCGGTCCCACCTGCCACCCCAGGTATCCCCAGCATAGCATCTGGCGGACTCGGTCGCAACAGCGTACACTGGGCATGCCCACCTCACGTAAGGAAGCAAGCTTCTAGGGGATGCTACTGCACCAGGTGCAGACCGTCTCCCTTCCCGGCTGGCCACCTGATCCATCCCACCCAGATTATCCCCACTGTCAGATCATTCCTGCGGCATTTACCCATCTTTTTAAAATCTGCCCTCCTGAAGTCCAGGACTTTTGCCCTTGTGTGGTTCAATTCTGTAGCCGTCCTTATACTGAACTACACAAACGCTGCAGAAAACTGTGGACCACATCCAGCTGGGCCACGGTCTTGTCCCAGACAGAAACATGAAAAGCCAAATAACTGACACGTGAACCTTCCCCAAGGAGTACTGCAGCCATGACCGAGAAAGATTCAGGAGGTAGTCTAGCACCCTCTGTATGGGACAAGTGATGGGGTCTGGAGACACCACCTGGCACTACACAGTAAACCATTTCTTCAGAGGGTAGGTGTGCCTGTTGGCAGTGGTCCAAAATGGATTTTTCCAAACAAGGAAAATGTCCCAAATTTGATCCTATCTAGCGTAAGAGGATCTGGTGACCCTACTGCATGCCTTTATGACAAGAATGTGATTACTGTAATGTTTTTTACCTAGAGCTATTTGGACGTTTGGTGCAGAGTCTAAAGCTGGTGCGGAATGCTGCAGCCAGGTGGATGGCTGGGGTGTCATATTACACCTGTGCCACGGTAGCTGCACTAGCTTCACAACTGCTTTAACATAAAAAGCCCTGCATGGATCAGCCCTGCTGATCTTAAAAACCTCTTGGCTTGGTATGCTCCCAACTGCTCTCTCAACTCCATCAAAGAGTTGTTGCCAGTTGTCCTGAGATACTGCTTGAAGCAATTTGGAGACAGGCCTTTCTCGGTGGCAGCGCCTGCAATATGGAACTGCTTGCCATACCACCTCAGGAGTTTCCCGTAAGTGGAAGTGTTTAAAAACAGGGCCTGAAAAGTCACTTGTTTGACTTAGCTTCTGATTTGGTATCCGACTAATTCGGTTTGTACGTCTAATTATTTTAATATGAAATTAATGATTTTAATGCTGCATTTGTTTTTCTAATTAGTATATTTCCCCTCTGCTACCTGTCCAGCTCCTCCACTAATCCCTTGGGGCTCCCAGGCATCTCCCAATCCCCTCCTGCCTCCAGTCCTGAGCACCTACTTCCAAGGAGCCTTAGCTTCATCCCACAGGTAGGGTCGGGGTGAGGGTCCCCTTGACATCATCTTTTTTGTTTGACTTAGGTTTTTTTGTTTTTTTTTTATCATGTCACTATTTGTCGCAATCTGCGGCGCACCCAGCAAGGGCATCCAGCTGCTAGCCCCCACCGCCCCGGAGAGCAGCAGGTTTACTCACATGATGGGGGTCCAGTGCGGACGCCCCAACATGCCGGAGGGCCTCCCAATGCCTCTCCAAGCTGAGCTGGACTGGACCCCCCAGCGCAACTCCACGACACTCCTCCGGAACAGTGGGAGGCGCTGCCATCAAGCTACCTCAGTTGCACCCAGCCATTCTCCTCCAATTTTTTCCCCGGAAGCCGACAGCACAATGACATCCGCACTTAAGCCAATGTCTTGCCATGCTCCTCCCCTTTCTGTGCACTGCAACTGTGCTGCACCCAGCCAACGTCAGGTACCGCTACAGCGCGACTTGCATTCCCCTACCCACCCCAGAGGGAGGAGAGCAGTTATGGGACACTCAATCCACCGTCTTCCCTACGGACCCCCTGCAGCCAGAGTCTGTTCCCAAACCCGGGTCACCGGCATGGTGCAAGGTGTGGCGTCCAGATCCTCAACCCTCAGCGCCACCAGGTCGGCTGTTTGACTCAGCTTTTGATTTGGTATCAGACTATTTCTGTTTGTACCTCTGAATATTTTAATAATCTGAAATTAATGATTATAATGCTTTTTTTTTTTTTTTTTTTTTTTTTAAATTGGTATTTTTCCCCTCCACTAGTCCCTCAGGGTTTCCAGGCACCGCCCAATCCCCTCCTGCCGCCAGTCCCCAGCACCTACCTCCATGGAACTGTGAGTTCACCCCAAGGTCGGGTTGGGGTGGGGGGCCCACAGACATAGACTTGCGTCAAGTGGTGCACTGGTGCTGCTGGAAGCAGGGGAACCTGGGAAGACCAGGGCCATCATCGTTGCGGAAGTGCTAGGGGGCCGTGGTGGTGTTTTCTTCCCATTTACTCCCCACAGGGACGTTGTGTGCACTGACGTCAGGGACAGTCCGTGCACACTAAAGTGCACGTTCACAAGCCGATGTCCATGACATCCCTCCCTCCCACCTCCTTCTCCGACTGCACTGCCACCTGTGAACTCCAGATGGCAGTATCGCAGCAAAGCTTGGAGCCCGCCATCTCCAGAGGAAGAGGAGGAGGAGTGTGTCCGTTTGGACACTCAAGTCTCCTTCCCCTCCTGGTCCTTGATGACCCGAGATCGTTCCTGAACTTGGGTCATCAGCATCACAAGCAGTAGCGCTAATGCTGCACTGATGAGCTGACCCTTTAATACTGCAATAATGGTTATTTTATAAGCCCCCGGGGCCCTTGGAATAGGACGCTATACACAAATAAAATTGCACCACTTGCCTTGTGGAATGCTTTCTAATAAGCAAGCAGGGCAGCAGAAACCTTGGCTGAAACTCCAAACCGACAGACCTCTACATCCTCAGAAGCCATGCACAGAACAGGGAGGAGACATGTAGTTTTCAGTTTGCTGACCATCTTCAAGTAGACCTCTGTTCTGACCCCAAACTGTCCCCATCGAAGAGAAAACTGGAAGCTTTTCGGTCAGCAGACAGGTCAGCTGTCCTGAGCAGAGCAAATTTCCTGGTGAACACTGCATTACTCTCAATTCTGGATGCAGTGCCATTTAGATCAAAAGGCCATTGAAACTGCCGCCTTCTCACTGTGAGCAATATGAACTTTGTCTTCTTGTGACATACTGTTCTACAGATGCAGTATGAAGATCAAAAGGAAAGTTCCAGCTGAAGGCTCTTTTCTGCATAATAAACTTTCTTGAACTTTTGTGGAGGAGGAGGACTGACTACAAAAAGGTTCTAGTTTTTTCATAAGCAGTTGTATGCACAAACCCTTAAGGACAAGGACGTGCAAACAGAAATTCCAGTCCCTTTCTTGGTATATCTTTTTCCATTTTCTTTTTTCAGTTGCCTACGATGAAGGAGGCTGTTAAAATATTTTTGCTAAGTTCTGAGTTTAACAACAACAGAAAGGACCAACCAACCCAAATGGGCAGCGGTAGTGCTATCACTTGTGCTGCCAATGACCTGGGTTCAGGAACGGTTCAGGCATCAGGTCAGTTGCAGTCTGCCGGGGTGGAGTATCAAGTATCCATATCCTCCCCAGGAATGGAGAGGGTATGGTGCTCCAGCAACATTCTAACTCTTAGCAATAGCTTGGGGAAAGTGTGCCAATAGATGCCATGTGTAGTGGGACTGATGGCGGCAGGTGGCAGGGGCTGGAAATCACTGCACATCCACGCCAATTCAAGAGCAAAAAAGACCCCCTCAAAAAGCATAGCGCATCAGATGGTTACTTCCATCTGGGGATCAGGGTGGATTTACAAGGGCAGATATGAAAAATTACCCACCATAGTAATCCTGTTCAGGGGATCACACAGTATGATTAAACTGATGCAGTCAGCCTTCAGTGTTGAACTACCACAGAGACACAGAATTTATGCAAATGATGGCACTATCACTGGCTCGTGCCAATTTCAAACTGCTGCCCTTAGTAACTGCTGCACTCTTCAGTGCTCAGATTCATTACGCAGCCTAACAGGGTAAAGACCCTTTTGCTAACTATGTAGATTAAGCCCCCCTTAATCACATCCCCCTCAAAAAACAAGTCCCAAATAGGGACCACAGGGTGAATCAACTAGTTAAACAACTTAAAAATTCAGTCATAAACCATATAACATTCAAAGCAGAGATGCAGAACCACAGTCTGTCCCCTTGTCTATAGGTTCAGGTAGGGGAGGCAGGGCTGGAACTTTAATCATACTGTGTGATTCCCTGGAAGAAACAAGATTACTATGGTGAGTAATTTTTTATTCTAATCCCATGAATCACACAGAACGATTACACTAATGCAGGCTACCAAGCAGTACCTTTGGAGGTCGGGCCAAGAACCTATCTTGAAAAAAGGTTCTGCAGCACTGCTGTACCAAATCTAGCATAATTTCTGGACTGAATATCCAGGCTGTAATGCTTGGTAAAAGTGTGTACCATTTTCCATGTAGCTAATTTGCAGCGTTCCAAAAGTGGGATATCCCTTGCTGCTACTACTGATGCAGCTGTACCCCTGGTAGAATGTGCCCCGAGGCCCAGGGGAGCTTGTTTGCCAACTTTACTGTAGCATAACTGTATGCAGGCCTCTATCCAGCATGCAATGGTTCATTTTGATGCAGGTTTGCCCTTCCCCACAGGTAAGGAACTGCTGGGCATGCTCTGGCCTACGGGCCTTGCTTCTGTCAAGGTAGTGGCTTAATGCCCTCTTGACATCCAAGCTATGTAGTTTCCACTCAGGTGAGCTGGAGTTCTCAGTGAAGAAAACAGACAAGGTGATAGTTTGGTTCAAACTGAAGTCCGAGACCACTTTAGGAAGAAATTTCCTATTGGTTCCAAGTACAACGTTGTCCCTGTGAAAGGAAATGTAGTCTTGATCTGTGCAAAGGGCTTGCAATTCACTTATTTTCCTGGCTGAAGAGAAGGTCACTAAAAAAAAAAAAAATTACTCACCATAGTAATCTTGTTTCTTCCAAGGTATTCTTCTATATTCATAACTCTCTGCAGTCAGCCTCCTAAGAAGAGCTGCTTGGAGAAAATGGAACTATATGCTAATGATGGAACCTATCACTGGCTCATGCCACTTATTCAAACTGCAGCCCTTATTAGATGCAATGTTCCACCAACGTATCAGATTTCTAAGGAGATTACAAGGCAACCTAAACCAAGACTATCTAAATATACTTATCTAAATAAAACACAAATAAGCTGACCATGATAGAAAGAAACACCCTTAATATTACTGTAATCTTTAACCTCCCTGAATGCCAAAATCACCTGGAAAAAGAAGGGAATTAAATATTTCCCACTAGGGCTAAAAAAAAAAAGTGCAGTTACGCAAGAACTTACCATAACAGCAGATCTTTCAGAGAGGCTCTTGCAGTAGGTAATTACTTGTAGGACTGCGTCCCCTGGCATCATGACCAAACAGACACTTTTGCTAGTAGTGTCTCACAGGGGACCGCCCACCTGGCATCGTATGACGGATGTCAGAGTGACACTATATAGTGGGGGGTCCTCATGTTCGCCCTCCAGTTCTTTCCCGCCGTCAACCTGTGCACGTCGGACCAACTGAAGCTCGTTGCAGCAGTTCGAACACCTAATTCGGAAGAGAATCCATTTTTTCTCTATTCTATATTTTCCAGCAATCGTTTATGTCGTCCTCTTCCACAGAATCTCATAAAAATAAGTGCAGTTCTTGTGGCGCCCAGCTACCGCATAAGGACCAGCATACCCTCTGCCTCTTCTGCTTAGGATTGGATCACAACGTCACGGAGTGTGAGGCCTGTGCTCAGTGCAATCAGGCCACACGGAAAAAGTGCCAGCAGTCACTCAAAGCTCATTTTCTGAAGCTAAAAATTACTTTGGTGGAAAAAGAACTCAAGTTTAAAAGCACCTCCTCCTCTCCAGCTGACCCCATAAGAAGAAAAAGAGGGACAAGGAAAAACATTGGGACCGGAAGCAGTCCCCTCCCCCACCCCACGGAAGCCGCCCACAGTCTCTTCAGCGGAGGCTCAGCCCTCTTCCTCCGGGAAGACAAGTGCCGCAGCCAAGCTTGCGCTCCCGCCAAAACAGCAGGCTTTGGCCATTCTGCCGCCACTGGTTACGGTGACGGTACGTATCTTGGATTTGTTCGAGGCCGCCGCCACACTTAGACCCATCTCCACCCCAGGCTCCAAGTCACCAGGCACAGCCGATAAGCCACTCAGACTCTCCAACGAGCACCCGGCCGGGGTTGGTAAGTCGGGGGGTCGGTGTCTCCGACTCCATGATTCAGGTCGATCAGTCAGTCCTCAGATGATCACACAACCATTTCGCATCAGTCAGGTTCTGAGCCAGTGTTTGGGACTTTTCATTAAAATACTCCCATCAGGAGTGCAGAGGCTCTGGTTCTGGAACGGGCGGCAGGGTGGGAGAGTTATGAACACACAAGAATACTTTGGAAGAAACAAGATTACTATGGTGAACAATTTTTTCTTCTAACCCCAGGCATTTTCTACATTCCTAACTCTCTGCAGACTTCAAAGCAGTACCTTTGGAGGTGGGCAGAGAATCTACTTAGGAAAGAGGCTCTGCAGGACTGCCATGCCAAATCTGGCATCACTTCTGGACTGTGTCCCCAAACTGTAGTGTTTAGTAAATGTGTGCACTGCCCTCTTAGTAGCTGTTTACAGATTTCCACTAAAGGAACAAATCTCTGGATGCTGCTATGTTAGCAGCCATGACCCTAGTCGAAGGAGCACTCAACTCTGCTGGGGGTTCCTTGCCAACTTTTGAATAGCAAAACTGAATGCACTGGACTATCCAGCGAGAGACTGACCTCTTAGAAGCTGGGGTGCCCTTACCTACATCCCTATAGGTAAGGAATAACTGTTTGACATGTCTATTATCCCTGGTGTGGATCATGTAGTAACTTAGTGACCTTTTGACATCCAGACTATGGAGTCTGCGCTCACCTGAACTAGTATGTTTAGTGAAGAAAACTGGTAATGTAATAGACTGGTTTAAGTGAAAATCAGAAACAACCTTGGGGAGGAATTTCCTATTGGTTCTCAGCACCACTTTGTCGTTATGGAAAGAAAGGTAACCTTTCTCAAAATGCAGGACTTGTACTGGAGTGAGAATGGATTTCTCCTGATTTACCAGGAATCCGAGCCTGTAACAAGTTTAGTGTTGCTTCTAAATGGTCTTATACCTGCTGGGGTGAACTTCCCACCACCAGCCAGTCGTCGAGATAAGGAAAGACTGATACACACTTTCCTAGGTATGCTACCACCACTGCCAGGCACTCTGTAAACATCCTTGGTGCTGAAATGAGGCCGAAAGGTAGAACTGAGAATTGGTAGTGTCCTGATGAAGTCTGAATCTGAGGTATTTCCTGTGAAATTCTCTTATTGGGATGTGAACGTAGGCATCTTTTAGATCCAGAGATGCCAGCTAATCTCCCTGCTGAATCACTGGCAAAATCATTGCCAGTGTGACCATTCTGAACTTTGGCTTCATTAAGTGCCTGATAAGTAGTCTGAGGTCTAGAATAGGCCATCACTCCCGATTTTTATTTTTGGTAAGGAAGTATCTTGAATAGAAGCCTCTTCCCTTCTGCTGAGGTGGAACACACTCCACTGCTTTCAACTGGAGAAGAATTTGAACCTCCTTCTCCAGGAGTTTTTTCTCTAGGAGGGAAGCTGGTTTGAACACCCTTGTTCTCAAGGGAGGGAAGGACTTGAAACTTAGGGACAAGCCCTGACTCACCACCTCCAGGACCCACTTGCCTGTGGTGATGGACTGCCAAACCTGGAAACAGGGAGCCAGTCTGCCCTTTACTGGTAGAGGGGAGGTGGCCTTAATAATTAAGTCAGGGGTTGTGTTCTGCCTGGGGCTGAGCTTGGGAACCTCTCCTAGAGCCCCTTCTACCTCTGCCCCTGAAATACCCAATACCCAGTCTGCTGAGGATATTGTTGATACTGGGGGACAGCCTGTGCCTGATAAATAGGCTGCCCTACCTCTGCCTTCCCTTCCCTAAGGCCTATAGGAGGAAGAAGGCCTCTCCTTTGAGGAACTGCTTTTACTGGTGGCCATATAGTCATCCACTTTCTTCATGTATGCTTCAGTCTGTTCGCCAAATAATGAATGATCCTCCACAAGGAAATCCATAGCCTTGGCCTGGATAGCCTGCGTCAAATTAGTAGCCCTGAGCCACGCCAACCTCCCAAGGGCTATGATAAGGGCCATCCATCTGGCAGCACTGTCGCTGGCATCTGCTGCCATTTGAAACTGATACCTGGCTGCTTCCAGCCCAAACCTGGCTGTCTCAGCCAAATCATCGGAGACAGATGAAGGAGCCTTCTCTGCCATGGTCAGCACAGAAGGCTACAGTGATTTCTGATACTATGATGACGAGTAAGCTTTATAGTTAGTCTGTCTTACTCCCAGCCAGGTATCCCTTTTTAGCCATGCTGTCTATTTTCCAAGAGTCCTTCTCAGGTGGGTAAGATGCTAAAGGCACTCATCTTCTCACAGGCTGCCTGCTGAACTCCCTTGATGGTCAAGGTGAGAAAAAGAGGAATTCAGCACCTTGTCTGCCTAGCTGGTACTTTTTATCTGCCTACTTGTCCAGAGCTGGGACAGACAGAATTTGAAGTCTGCAGAATCTTACACAAGTCTTTTTTAACGAATTTGTTTATAGGGAGCAGAATTTTCTTTGTGGGTGTTAACCTCATCATCTCCATATATTCGGCCTCTTTCTCATCCTCTCTGACCTCTGTGGTAGCCAGATCAAGGGCATCCACTATTTTCCTTACAGAGGAGAAATCCTCTGGTCTAGGAGGAGAACCGAATTCCTGTTCTGGTGAGTTCTCAGGCTCAACAGGCTCACCTTCATACATTTCGGATAAAATCATACTTCTCAAACTCCATCCTCTCCTGAGATGGATTTGGATCAGAGGAGGGACCAAGTGGAATCTGAACTGGAAGAGCTGGAATAGGTATGAAACCCTGCAATGCCTGTATGACCTTCACGGCCTGGGCAATTTCCTCCAATGATGGCAGGCTGTGAGTCACAGAAGAAACCCCTGGTTCATCAGCCAAGGGTTAGCATGCTTTGTTTTCTTAGTTTTGTTGTTGGGAACTGGAGAGTTAGCCAGATCACACATCCTTTTGCCAGTAGCTATATCACCCTTGTCAGGGGTGCTCAAAGTAAACACAGCAGTTTCGTCCACAGGTTTAGAGGGCGTGGGTTGGTCAGAACCTGAATCACCCTTCTCCAATTTTTGTTGGAGTCTTTCCACCCTCTTTTCAACTGTTCTCTGAGAGAATGATTTGCAGATAACACAATCTGCTGAAAAATTGTCATTCCTCAGGCAGACTACACAATTCATGCTTGTCTGCCTTTGCAAAAACATCCCCACACTTAAAGCAGTTTTCAAACTCTGGGGGGTCCAGTCTTTTGATGAAGAAAAACAGATCTGCAATAAAGGACTGACTTTTTTTTTTTTTTTTTAAATGCAGTCGGTTCAGGAACTGATGAAAGCTCCGTTAATGAATCTGGAACCGCAGAAATCGAACTGGGTTGGCAGTTACAAAACACAGTAATTTGTTAAAACAAAAACTCAAATAAGCCAAGATAAATACCAGAGACAAAAAAATAAAACTCCGAAAAGTTCACTAAGACCCGGTCCCCTCAATGGTTATTCCAAACCGTGAGGAACCGAGAAAATTTAAATACCGCTAACCAACGGTAAGATTACAAACAGAAATAAAGGCAGCAGTAAGAATAATAAAATGAGAAACTACTTATATTCAGTGATGAACCACAAGGAACGACAGAGGGAAGTCTCCAAGGCATCTTGACTTGTCAGGTGGAGGAAAAAATCTGATACGTTGGTAGAACGTTGCAGCTGATAAGGGCAGCAGTGTGAATAAGTGGCATGAGCCAATGATAGGTTCTATCATTAGCATATAGTTCCATTTTCTCTGGGAAGCTCTGCTTAGGAGGCTGACTGCAGAGAGTTAGGAATATAGAAGAATATCTGGGGTTAGAAGAGAACAGCTTTCCATGTGACATACTTCAGGTCTGCGGTTGCCATGAGCCCGAAGAGCGGCTCCATGAGCTTAGCAATATAAATGTTTAGATTCCAGACTGAGTCTGGCTCCCTAAAGAGAAATGAAGGTGGTCGAGACCCTTAAAGAATCTGCATAAGACAAGATGAGATGCCATGGACCCATCTTTACCAGCTGACACATGTGCTGATACTGACACTAGATGTACCTACAATGTCAAAAGGTCTAAGGCCCAGTGAGTGTAGGTGGGTCAGATAGTCCAGCAGGACAGGAAGACTAGCACTAGAGGGAACAGTGTCCCCTTCCTGAGCACCAAATAGAAAAGCTCTTCCACTTAGAGGAGTAGGTTTTCTTGGTGGATGGCTTCCTGGACCCCCTGAGCACTGTCAAAACCTCCTCTGAGGGGGTTAGGCTAGCGAATTCTAGGTCTTCAACAGCCAGGCCTTCAGCTGCAGGGATCTGAGGTTGGAGTACAGGATTCTGCCCTGGGAGGATGTCAGTAGGTTGCCCTCTGGGGCAGGTGAACAGGATAGAGACGGACAGGGTTAACAGGAGTGAGTACCATGGCTGCCTCGCCCAGTCTGGTGCCACCAGGATCACTGTTGCTGGTTGTGACCTGAGCTTCACCAGGGGTCCTGAGCAACATGGGGAAAAGAGGAAAGGCGTACAGGAATCTTCCTGACCAGTACAGTGCCTGTAACAAAACTGTGGCAGATGGTGATTGTCTGTGTAGGCAAACATATCTATCTCTAGTGTGCCCCACCTTCTGAATATTGACTGTAGCACTTGTGGAGTCAGTGCCCATTCGTGCTGATTCTGCAGAGGGAGTCAACCAGGACGTCGTCTTTTCCTGGAAGATGGATGGCGGATAGGGACACATGTAGGGAGTTGGGCAGGCTGCACAGCTTCATTGCCTCTGTGCACAGAGGGGGTGGCTCTGGTTCCCCTTTGTTTGTTGATCTAGTACATGGTGGTAGTGTTGTCTGTTCTGACCTGTACCACCTTGTTTTCAGTGAGGAGCAAATGCCTGAAGTGCCAGGTACACTGCCCTGAGCTCAAACAGGTTCATGTGCAGAAGTGATTACTGGGGGGACCATGTTCCACTGACTGTTAGGTCCAGCATGTGTGCCCCCAACCCTAGCAGGAAGGCATCTGTTGTGAGCACCACTGAAGGATGTTCTTTTAGGAAGGGAATGCCTTCCCTGAGGTTTTCTCTGTCCAACCCACCACTGCAGAGCCTTCAGGAGTGTATTTGCAACTGGCACCAACTTGGCTAGGGCATCCTTTTTCCTGAGACCAGTGAGCTCGTAGGTGGAACTGTATGTGTCTCATCTGAAACCTTGATCATGGAACTGCTGTGGCAGCTGCCATGTGACCCAGCAGGCGCAAGAGTTCTCTTGCTGGCCTGGGCCTGTTTAGCTGGAATGATCCTGCTCTCTACAGGAGGCTGTTCACCCTGTCCTGAGGGAGAAAAACCCTGGCTTGGCTGGTGTCCAGTTCTGCGCCAATGAAAGCTAGGAACTGAACTGGATCTTGCTGGGACTTCTGTATTGTTTTGCAGGAATCCCAGAGACTCTAATGTACTCCTGGTTAGGGCCAGAGCATCTCTGGTCTGCTGCAGGGACTGACCCATGACTAGCCAGTCATCCAGGTATGGAAAGATTGTCACTCCCTGCCTTAAGTGTGCCACCACCACCGCCACACACTTTGTGAATGCCCTGGAGTGGAGGTTAAGCCAAATGGCACTGCTGCAAAATAGAAATTTGGGTACCTGTAAATTTTCTTTCTCCGACAGCTGGTCCCCGGGCTTCCTTACTCCTGGGCTGTACCTCCTGATGTCAATGTTAGGCAGGTCCAACGCTGTACAGCGGGGGGGGGGGGAAAAACAAGCCCTCCACATCTGGTGATCTCCAGTCGTTCCCAATGCAGTCCCCCTGAGGCAATACTACAAGAACTTGGAAACAAGAAACACATACAGTTATGGCATAAGTGGCCCTGAGGCCAGCCAACTATATACATTCTGGGAGGGCATCGGAGAAAGAAAATTTACAGGTACCCACATTTCCATTTCTCTCTCTCTCCTGGGCTGGTCTCTGGGCTTCCTTACTCCTGGGATATCCAAAAGCAGTGCATCCTTAGATATCCTGGGTGGGAAGAACGTCAAATGCTCTTAGGGTTCCACCACTGTCTGAAGCACTCGGCGGCCAAAGGATGCTTCCGCCGAGGACATGACATCCAGTTTGTAGAATTTTGTGAATGGATGACCACGTGGCTGTTCTGCATAAGTCTGCTGGAGATGCCTCTCTGAAGTTTGCCCATGACGTGACCATCGCTCTGGTGGAATGGGCTCTCACTGGACCAGGCAAGGCTACTCTCACCTGGTCATATGCCATGGTGATTACTGATCTAATCCATCTGGCTAGAGAGTCTTTTGATGCTTTTTTACCCACATTTTGGCCTGCAGTCAGAATAAACAAGCTTGATGTTTTGCGAAAAGCGTCCATTCTCTTAATATAGATTCTGATTGGTCTCCTTGGATCTAGAGTGTGAAACTCTCTTTCCTTTTCATTTTTCAGGTGAGGACAGAAAGAAGGAAGTATGAGCTCTTGGTTACAGTGGAAGAGAGACATAACCTTCGGTTAAAAACCTGGATCCGTCCTGAGTACCACCGAATCCAGGTGAAAAACGGTGTAGGGCTCTTTGGTTGACAGTGCCCCCAGCTGGCTGATTCTCCTGGCTGACGCAATGGTCACCAGAAAAAAACACCTTAATTGTAAGATACATGACTGATGCTTCCTTCAAAGGCTCAAACGGCGCTTTAGTTAGGGCCTTGAGGACAAAATGAAGTCTCCAAGATGGTACAGTTGGCTTAATTGGAGGGGGCGTTTTAACACTGCTGCTCTTAAAAACCTCTTAACATGAGGGTGAGATCCCAGCATATCCCCTGAGTCAGTGAACAAAAGCACCCCCAGTGCAGCAACTTGAACTCGTAAGGTGGCTGGCTGCAACCCCTTGTCGAATCCCTAATGGAGAAATTGTAAAAGCACCGGGAGGGATATTGGATGATCCTGTATAGCTTTGGAATGGAGCCAGAATAAGAATCTTCTCCAGATCCTATAATACACCTTGGAGGATGAGGGACGTTGACAGCTGACCATCATTTCAATAACCGGAGCAGTGTATCATAACTCTTTGAAAGTTTCCCACTCAATCTCCAAGCCGAGAGAGACAGATTGCTCAGATTGTGGTGCAAGACTGGACCCTGATGAAAAAGGTCTGAGGTGAGCTGGAAAACGAAAGGTTGCGTCTTTGACAGCTGAATGAGTAGTGGCAACCTGGGACAGATTAGGATCATCTCTGCCCTGTCTCGGGCCACCTTGTGTAGGACCCTGGATAGCAGTGGGATCGGAGGAAAAGTGTACAGGAGGCAGAGGCGACCCCAGTTTAGGGAGAAGGTGTCCTGAGCTAATGCTAGATAGTCTCTGGCCAGGGAACAGAACTGCTGAGTCTTGGTGTTTTGTCGGCATGCAAACAGATCCACTTGTGGACTGCCCCACCTCTGTATGAGGAGTTGGAAGGCAGCATCCTTCAGCTCCCATTCTCCCGGGAAAACGTCCTTGCTGCCTAACCAGTCTGCTGTGACATTTTCCTGTCCTGGTATGTACACTGTTCTGATGTTTGCCAGGTGTTTCTCTGCTAGTGAATGAGGAGAAGAGATTCCCAAAGCATTTTTCAGCTTCTTGTGCTGCCCTGATGTTTGATGTAGGCCACTGCTGTTCGATTGTCTGTTAGAATCAACACATCCCTGTTGCGCACCTGCTGATGGAAGTGCATCAGAGATACACGAACTGCCCTCATCTCTAGAACGTTTATGCTGCACCTCGATTCCATCAGGGACCACTTGCCTTGGGTTGACATCTGTTCTAGGTGAGCCCTCCACCCCCTGAGGCTTGTATCTGTTGTGATTCTTGTTTGATGGGGATGGCCTAGTTCTCGACCTCTCATCACATTTTCCCTCTGAGACCACCATGCGAGAGTGCTTTTTACCTGTTGTGAAACTGGGATGAGCTGGTGCTGACTGTGACCACAGCTTGAGCAGATGCTCCTGAATGGGCCGCATGTGCACTAGAGCAGACAGAGTGTCAGCGACACTAACATCCAGATTAGTTGCAAAAAGGACTGAGCCGGCAGTTGAGTGTTCCTTTGGAATTTGTTGATGAGTTTTAACAGGTCCCTGAACTTTGACTTGGGGGGCCTTGTCCTCGTCCTGAATTCTGCTCCCAGGTGGTTCTGGCTCCGACTTGGAATTAGGGAACTCTTCTTCTGGTTGATTAGAAAACCATGAGCCGTGAGGCACTGGACTACATCCGCCACTGCCTGTACAGTTTGGTCAAGCTGCAGAGCCTTGATGAGGATATCGTCCAGATAAGGGAGCAGCTGGATCCCCCAGTTCCGTAGGTGGGCTATCACAGCTACCAGAACCTTCGAGAAGGTTCTTGGGGCTGATGACAGTCTGAACTGGAGAGTCTTGAATTGGAAGTGATGGTTCCCCAGCTTGAACCTCAGATACTGCCTGTGCATGTTGTGAATAGGAATATGTAGGTAGGCATCTTGTAGGTCCATGGACGCTAGAAAGTCTCTTTGCAGCACTTCGTTGGCAATTGAGGCCAGTGTTTCCATTTTGAATGGTCTGCTGCGCACAAAGCGGTTTAGGAATTTTAGGTCTAGGACTGGTCTGTAACCTCCGGTGCGCTTGGGCACAATGAAAAATAGGGAGAAGACCCCCCGATTGACCTCTGTGGGAGGTACCTGTTCGATAGCCCCGGCTTGCAGAAGATCTGTGATAGCCTGCAGTATGGCCTGTCTTTTGGACGAGTTGTTTGAGATAGGAGAGGGCACAACATGAGGTAATGGGGGTTTGGACTCTAATTCTATGAGGTATCCCTGGTGGATAATGTCTAAAACCCATCTGTCTGACGCTGTTCGGGCCCATTCGAGAAAATCTGCAAGTCTGCCCCCTATTCCAGGATGAGCCCGCATTTCCTCACTGTGCTTTCTTGTTGCCATTTCCTGTGTCTCTGGGATTTCCCCCTCCGCCTGATCCACCTCCCCTAAAATTCTGCTGGTGTTGGGAGAACCGTGGCCTTTTTCCTGAAAAATTGGAATTCTGTCCCTTGTAACCTCTGTCACGAAAACTGCGCCTTGTGCCTGAAGGCCTGGCTTTGCCCCAGCTCCTGGACTGGGGCATATGCACCTTTGCTCTTTCACCCGATTCCTTCACCGCCTCCTTCAGTGCAGACCCGAACAGGAGGTTGCCTTCATATGGTGCATTCACCAAATGGCTCTTTGAGGAAGCATCCGCCTGCCATGCCCGGAGCCATAGGTTGCATCGAGCAGACGTTTGATAGAACATGGTCCGTGCGGCACATCGGACAGACTCTTCTGATACATCCACTACATAGACGGAGGCCAACCCCATTAACTGTAGCTGATGGATAATGAGGGAGTTCTTTTCTGGATCCTCTGCGAATTGAAAGGCTAAATCCAATGCCCAGGATAAAGCGGCTCTGGTGGAGAATAAGTTTGCCGTGGTGGCCTGAAGGGAGGTTGCCGAGGCTTGCAAGGCTTTTTTGAGTGATGAGTCCACCTTTCTGTCCACTGGGTCCCTTAGCGAAGCCCCTCCCTCATCTTTTCTTGGTCAGGTTAGAAATCATGGGGTCGATTCTGGGGTAGTCTAACCACTTTTTGGATCATTTTTTGTCAAACTAGAGAAGTTTGGAGATCCGTTGGGGAACAGGATATGCACGCTCCAGACCCTGCCATTCTTCTTTTAGCAAGTCCTCAATGGCAGGTGGTACGGGGAAAGTTGTAGCAGGTCTAGAGGCATACACCAAGCGAAAAACCTGTTTCGGTTGTGTGGCGACCGGTGGGGGGGGGCCCGAGGTGAATCTCGGATATGACTTTTTTGATAAAGAAGTCTAGGTCCTCTAGGTCGAAATTTCTGGTCGGGGAGTCATCAAGATCTGACTAGGAATCTACGATCTCTCCCTCTTCAGTAGAAGAGCTGGTGACTGAGGAGCCCAGGGAATATCCCCTGTGACATTTGTCCTTGTACCTGCCCCTTGGTCTACTCCGTGAACAAGACCTTTTTTCTTCGCCTGTGGCTAGCATAATGGTGGCCATCCTCCTTTGAAGATCTGCCCCCGTCTCTAAATTTTTTCTTGGAGCGGAAGCAATGTGAGGATAACCCCCCTTCATCGGAAGAGGATGGGGAAGGGGTCCTTTTTCTCCTGGCTTTCTTGTGTGGTCTCCCATCTGGTGAACCAGGAGGGTGCCATTCTAAGGAAGAGGGGTCCAGAGCAAAGGCTCTGTTCAACCTGTCTATGAGCTCGGGGTCAAGGGAGGGTCCCTGGACGTTGCTCCTTGCTCAGACCTCAAGGCATCTAGTTGCTCAGACCTTTCCGGAATACTTGACTGCGCCTGCTTGGACCTCCCCTGGCCATTTGCTTGAGACGAGATGGAGGTGGCGTCCACTGTGCTGTCCCCACTAGCTGCCACTGCCTTCTCACATGTGAGGCAGAGTGAGCCAGTGAAGGTGATCAGGAAAGGGGACTTGCAGTGCAGGCATTTTTTACCTCTGCTTTATTTTTCTGAGGCCATAATCCTATAATCCCCCCTTGTTGTGGGGCCAGAGAGAAAGGATGAAAAATCAGTCCTTTTGGCACTGCTAACTGCAGAAAACCAGGCCTGGGAGCCCTGCTGTAATGGCCCCTTTAAGTACCGCTGTAATGGCACCTTTAAACACTGCCTGTAAATGTACAGTAATCCCTGTATGCCTCCACTTGCTTGTTTGGCTGGGGAGGGGCTATGCCTCAGTAACCCCCTGAATGATGGCCCCTTTAAGCACTGCCTGCCTAAATGTACAGTAGCGTAGCATCGCTTTCTCAGCGATGCCCCTCCAGCTAAATCAGCATGGCATGTGGAAGCACTATCTCCGCTTGCTGCCCTGGTACTTTTGGCACCAGAAAATCCCGCTGGGCATGAGCTACGATGAGTGGTATCCTAAACCTGCTCAGACTGCTTGTCTGACAGGGGAATAGCACTGTAGTGTGAAAATTGTAGCCTTGCTTCCAGCGATCTGATCGTTGGCTGTCGCACGGGGAAAAAAGCTGAGAGGAGCCGTTGTGAGGCGAGACCAGCCTGTGTAGCTTGCACGGCTAAGGCTGGATCTCACCGAGGCTAACTCATCTTTACCAAAAGAGGATTTCCACTTATGGTTCTTCAGCGATCCCAAAAGAAGATTTTCACTTATAGATTCTTCAGCCCTGCCACATGTGACAGGGCTCTGCTGCACAGTACCTGCTTCACTGAAGTCAGGATGTAGACTGGAGATCACCGGATGTAGAGGGCTTGTTATCCCCTCCTGCTGCACAGCGTTGGCCTTGCCTGACATTGACATCAGGAGGTACAGCCCAGGAGTAAGGAAGTCCGGAGATCAGCCCAGGAGAGAGAACTGGTAGTGACCTGAGGATAGTCTGAACCTCAGGTATTTCCAGTGGTTTGGTCAGACTGGAATGTGGAAGTATGCATCCTTTAGGCCTAAGGATGCCAACCAGTCCCCTTTCTGTAATGTGGGGATGATAATGGACAGAGTCACCATTGTGAACTTTGGTTTTACAATATCCTTGTCTAGGAGTCACAGATCCAGAATGTGTCGCCAGTCCTCACTGTTGTTCTTAGTGAGGAAACGTCTTGAGTAGAAATCCTTTCTCCTCTGTAGCAAGGGTACAGGTTCCACTGCTCTGATGGCCAACAGGTTTGCCACATCGGCTTCCAAGAGGATCTTGTCTGCAGAAGTAGCTGGGGTGAAATTTCTGTCTCTTAACTTGGGTAATGACTTGAAACTTACAGACAGTCCCTGATTCACTACCTCCAAGACTCATTTGTCTGTGGTGATGGTATACCAAGCTTGGAGGTAGTAAGCCAGTCTACCGCCCACTGGCAAAGGAGAGACAACCTGTACCAACTTGTCAGGGATTCTGCTTTGGCTGGGATTGTGCTTGAGGTGCCTGTGCTGACCTCCTCATGGACCTTCTGCCTCTACCTCTTAAGTACCCTCAGGACTGCTGGCAGTCAGGCATTGCTTGAGCCTGGAAAAAAGGCCTGGGGTACGAGCCACTACCCCTGCCTCCCCTATACTGGGATCTGTAAGAAACGGAAGGCTTTTCTTAGGCAGAATTGCTTCTATAGCTGGCCTTTTACTCCTCCGCCTTTTTCATGTAAGCGTCTGTTTTGTCTCCAAAGAGTGAATCACTCTCACAAGGGAAGTCCATTGCTTTGGTCTGTGTGTCTTGGGTCAGGTTGGTGGTCCTAAGCCATGCAAACCATCTAACAGAGATGGACAGCGCCATGAGCCTGGCTGCCGTATCATCAGCATCCACAGCCATGTGGAACTGATATTTAGTGGCATTCAGAGCAGATCTAGCAGTCTCTGCGAAGTCCACTGCCACATCCCCTGGGACTTTATCAGCCAGTGCCAGAACAGTATTCCATAAAGCTTTTTGGTACTAGATTGCATAAGCCATGTGGTTGGGCCTGTCTCCCCAGGAGTGAAGCAGCCAAATACCCCTTCTTCCCCATCCCATCCAATTTCCTGGAATCTTTATCAGGGAGATGGGAAGACAAAGGTATCCTTGCTTTGTCACAAGCTGCTGCCTGAACCACTCCCTCATGATCCAGGTTGTGAAATAAAAATGCAGCAGTGGACCTGTCAAGTTGATACTTTTTTATCAACCTTTTTGTCAACGCCTGAGATGGTAGTGGGAGTTTTCAAAATGTGTAGCACTGCTTTCCTGAGGGACTTATGCATGGGGAGCATCAACCACTTTATGGGAGCTAGCGCCATCCTTTCTAGAAAAATCAGTTTCCTCTCCATCCATCTCAGTCTCCTGGATGGGGAGATTCAAGGTCTCTACCATATGCCTCACAAATGAGTTGTGGGATGTATAATCATCAACAGGAATCCCAGGTGCTGAACCAAAGTCCTGCTCATTTTTTTCTTTGATGGAACCAGTTCACTACCCAGTTCTACAGGCCCTTTTAGCCTTACCAAAGCCAGTATCTTCTGTGGATTTTGGGTCCACTGCCTCTTTGGGCTTGTCCTTATCTTTTTTTAGAGGAGGAGGCAGACAGGAAATCTTCAGAGGTAGCAGGAGTTGCCATTTCTTCTAATTTCTTAGCCCTTTTCTTATGAGTTTTTGGGCAAAATGTTTTACAGATAGCACAATTCGCAAAAATATGGCTAGTTCCCAGACAGAAAATACACAGGTCATGCTTGTCTGCTTTGGCTACTATCTGTCCAAAACTTTTTCTTATGTTTAGGAACCTCTGACATTGATCTACTATTTAAACCACAAAACCGTTCCTCAAAACGATCGGTTCCCAAATCCGATAAAATTAACCAAATAGCAAAGTGAGCGGTTTCCAAAAGTAAAATGGAACTGAGTGCTAACTCGCTCCCTGACAGAAAAAGAAACCACAAACTAAAACTATAAAATTATACGGATTCTAAAAGGGAGCGTAACTAAACAGGTAAAAACACCTCGAAAACAGCGGTTCCACTGAACCGAAAAACAAAAATAACCCCAAATAACCATCTAAAACTATACTATAAGGGCAGCAATTAATAAAAATGAAGTAAAAAGCGTCACTTATGGACAAATAAAAGTAAGTGAAGAAATCTGAAAGCTCTCTGCGGCGTCTTAACTGGCAGGCAGAGTACAGAATCTGAGCACTCAGAGTGCAGCAGTTAACTTGGAGGCAGCAGTTTGAAACTGGCACGAGCCAAAGAGAGTTCCATTATTTGCATAAATTGTTTCTCTCTGTGGCAGTTGAACACTGAAGGCTGAATGCATTAGTTTAATCACACTGTGTGATTCCTGGGGTTAGAAGGGGTACATCTATAGAGGCTAAGGGGAGTCACAAAAAGAATTGGGTGAAAAAAATGAATAAGAAGGGATATCTTAGGAGTCAGTCCTAGGTTTTTCAACAATGTATGTTAAAAACTTTATCCTCCATAGTTAGCTAGTTACCTTTTTATCAACTTTAAAATTGCTACTGATTTCAAAGAAATATAAAGTGGCCTAAAAGACAACAAACAAATTAAGTATGGTACAAATGACAGACAAGTTGGTTTTGCAGTAGGTAGGGAAGAAAAAATTACTCATCTTAGTAATGTTGTTTCTTTTAATGGAGTCTTGCTATATTCTGACATATGCAGTGAGTCCCAACCTTCGAACTGCCCCGGAGATGAAAGAGTTAACTTTCTATGCCAGGCATGGAACGCTGAGCTCGGCTCGGTTGAGACTCTGTCTGTTGTTCTTCAAACTCAAACCGTCAGATCTTTACGAGCTGAACTCACTAAGGTCCTGTGTGGAAGCTGTAAACCTACATTAGCCAACTGGCTACTAAACATAAAACACATTTTTTTGGTCCCAACACAAAGACTCAAGTCAGGAGACCCAAAAAATGAAACACAACACCCACTCACCCCAAAAATAGAAGGGGTGAAACAAAAAGGTGGGCACCTACTAAGTGCCAACACTGCACTGCCCACCCACATCCCAAAAACAGAGGTTCTGAGAGGGGCAGGCAGAGGGGGAGGTCAGAATATAGCAAGATTCCATTAGAAGAAACAACATTACTAAGGTGAGTAATTTTTTCTTCAAACAACATGAAGTCTTGCTATATTCTGACATATGCAGACTACAAAGCAGTACTCCATGGAGGAGGGACAGAACCTACTTAGAAATAGGCTCTGAAGCACAGCTGTGTTAAACCGAGCATCACTCCTAGCCTGGATGTCCAGGAGTAATGCTTGGTAAAAGTGTGAACTATTTTCCAGGTAGCTGCTTGACATATCTCTAGAATAGGGATGTCCCTGGCAGCAGCTAGGGAAGCAGCTGTACCTCTGGTACAGTGAGCCCTCAGGCCTGAGGGAGGAACTCACCCAGTTTTCATAGCAGAATTGGACACAAGAGACAATCCACCTGGCAACTGATCTTTAGTGGCAGGTTTTCTTTACCAACCTCACCATAAGTGAGGAACTGTTGGAGGAGTCAAACCTGTAACCCTTGGTACGCTCTATGTAGTAACTAAGGGCTCTTTTCACATCTAAACTGTGCAGTCTCCTCTCCTCGCCAGAGGAGGAATGGTCAGTGAAGTACACTGAAGAGACACAGATTGATTAAGGTGGAAATCTGAAACCACCTTAGGCAAGAACGTCCTGTTAGTCCTGAGGACCACCTTATCTCTATGAAAGGAGATAAAATCAGGCTCCACTGACAAAGCTTGTAATTCACTTATGCATCTGGCAGAAGTGATGGCTACCAGAAACACAGTCTTTCAAGTCAAGTACTTAAGCTCTGCTGAAGACAAAGGCTCAAAAGGGGGTTGCATAAGCTGAGCAATGCAAACATTGAGGTCCCAGGCAGGGGCAGGATCCCTGAATGGAGGGTTGGTGTGAAGCAATCCCTTAAAAAACTTGGAGAAGACAGGGTGAGCTGAGAGAACAGGGCTTACCTGCTGAAATAAAAGCAGACACAGCTGCCAGATGCACTTTCAGTGTAGCTGGTCTCAGCCCCAAGCTATTTAAATGAACCATATAATCAAGGACTGTGGGCAGATCAGTAGATTCTGGGGAAATATGCTTCCCAGAGCACCATATGGAAAATCTTTTCCATTTAGAATTATAAGTAGCCCTGGTAGAAGGTTTTTTAGAAGCCTTCAGGATATCCATTACACCTTGGGAGAGGCGTAAATCAGCAAACTAACTCTTCAAGAGCCAGGCCTTGAAATTGAGAGATTTGAGGTTCAGGTACCAAACCCTCCCCTGAGCACAGGTTAACAGGTTGTAACACCTGGGAAGACACAGGGGAAGATGGACTGCTAAGGACAGTAGGAGTGGATACCAGGGCTGTCTGGCCCAGTCTGGAGCAATCGGGATCATCTTGCAGGGTTGAGATCTGATTTTGACTAGCACTTTGAACAGGAGAGGGAAGGGGAGAAAAGCATAGAGAAACATCCCTTTCCAATTGAGAACTAAGGCATCCAGGGAGACTGAGCCCAACACTGGGGGCCTGCAGCAAAAAAGGGGAAGTTGGTGAGTGTCTGGGGCTGCAAAAAGATCTACCTGCAGGGTGCCCCATCTGGAGAAAATTACCTCCAAGACCAGGGGGTCCAGTGACCATTCGTGATGGCCCTGGGAAATCCTGCTGAGAGCATCTGCCAGGACATTGTCCTTGCCTGGGAGGTGAACTGCCGTGAGGGAGCTGTTCAGGGAGTAAGCCAGAGACCACAACTTCATTGCTTCGGTGCACAAGGCCGTAGACCGAGTGCCTCCTTGCTTTGTTGAAGTACCACATTGTGGGTGGTGTTGTCTGTTCTGACCTGTACAACTTTGTTCTGAACAGATTTGGAAAAAGCTTGAAGTGCTAGAAATACTGCTCTGAGCTCCAACAGATTGATGTGGAGCAGAGATTCCTGAGGGGACCACAACCCTGGGTGGTGAGGTCGCCTGCAGAGCCCCCCCACCCCAAGAGGGAGGCATCTGTAGTAAGGATTAAAGAGTGAGACTGAGGACAAAGGGGACCCCTTGTCTCAGACTGTTCTGATCCTGCCACCACTGTAGGGCCTGGATCAAGGTTCGGAGTTACTGGGATCAATTTGGTGAGAGGGTCCTTCCTTTGAGACCAAAAGGCTCTCAAATGGAACTGAATGTCCCTCATCTGAAATCTTGCTCCCTGCACTACTGCTGTAGAAGCAGCCATGTGCCCCAGGAGCTGTAGAAAATGCCTTGCTGGTCGAGACACCTGCAGGGTGAATGAAGAGGCCAGAGAGACCAGGGTCCTTGCTCTGTCCAGGGGAAGGAAGGAAGGCTCTGGTCTTCTCTGTGTCTAGCTCTGCACCTATGAAGGTGAGGAGCTGAACAGGTTCTAGAACTGACTTTGGAAGATTTAGAAGAAAACCCAAAGAGGTGAGCAGTTGCTGAGTTACCTGTAAGTGTAACTTGACTTGGTCTGGGGACTGGCCTACTATGAGCCAGTCATCCAGGTAAGGGAAGATGGCAATCTTCTGCCTTCTTAGAAAAGCAACTACTACTGCCAGGCATTTTGTGAATACCCTTGGAGCAGATGTGAGGTCAAAGAGCATTGCTCTGAACTGGTAATGGCCTGAGGGCAGCTCGAACCTGAGGTACTTTCGATGGGAGCTTCTGATGAGAATATGGAAGTAGGCAACCTTGAGGTCCAGGGACACTTGCCAGTCCCCTGGCCTTAGAGAGGATAGAATAATTCCCAGAGTCACCATTTTGAATTTTGGTTTTAAAAGGTGCTTGTTTAAGTATCTGAGATCCAGGATGGGCCGCCATTCTCCTGTCTTTTTTGGGGTGAGGAAGTACCTGGAGTACAACCCTTTGCCCTGGTGTAGGGGTGGAACCCTTTCCACAGCTCTGAGAGCTAGGAGGGAAGAGACCTCTGCCTCTAGGGCAAGCGACTCTGAAGGATTTGCAGGTGGAAAGGATCTGGTTCTCATCTTTGGAAACATTTTGAAGCTGAGAACCAGTCCCTGGCTTACTACTTCCAGGACCCATTTGTCTGATGTCAGAGACTCCCAGTCCTGGACAAAGTAAGCCAGCCTGCCCCCTACAGGTAGCCGAGAATCGGCCCTGGCAACCCCATCAGGGTGCCTGCTTGGCAGGGGCTTTGGGCTGAGGGATGGAAGCAGGCCTGCTTGCACCCTGGCCTGCCTCTCCTCTAAAGAACCCTCTGGGCATAAGCAGAAGAGGAGGCCTGGGCTTGGTAAAGGCCTATGAAAAGGCCTGCCCCTGCCCCTGGGAAGCTGCCTTTGAGGAGTTGCCTGCCTTTCCTTGGCCTGTGCCCTCCTATAGGTGGTCCTATACTCATCCATTTTCTTCATGTAATTCTCTGTTTGCTCCCCAGAGAATTACCCACAACAGGAAAATCCATGGCCTTAGTCTGGGTATCCTGTGACAGGCTAGTACATCTGAGCCAAGCCATTCTCCGAAGAGCCACAGATGTAGCCATGACTCTAGATGACACATCATTGGAGTCTACTGCAGCATGGAATTGCACCCTGATGCCTCAATACCATCAGCAGCCACCTGCTCCAGCTCCTTGGCAAGCTGGCCAGGACTCTTTTGCTAGGGCCATAACAGTGTCCCATCTGGATTTTTGATACCTAGCAGTATAGGCCATATAAGTGGCCTGTCTGAGTCCCAAGGATGCTGCCATGTACTGTTTCTTTGCCATGGCATAAATCCTCCTGGAGTCCCTTGTCCGGGGGGCGTGAAGCCAAGGGAATGTTTGCCTTATCACAGGCTGCAGCCTGCACTACCCCAACAAGGCTGCATTGTTGTGTAAGGAACTCCGTGTCTGAGCCTGACAATGTATACCTCTTGTCCATTCTTTTATCCACAGGAGGTACAGTGTTAGGAGTCTTTAAAATTTTAAATGTCCGTTTCCCAAAAGATTTGTGCAAGGGAATAGATAGCCTCCTAGACTCTGGGATATCCATCATTTCCACATAGTCAGGCTCCTCCTGGTCATCCACAGCTTCTTCCATAGGAAGCTGGAGGGTTTCAGCCACTTTTTTATAAAACATGAAATGGGAGGGGGACTCAGAAAGCCTAGGAGGAGACACCCCTGAAGGTCTGTCTGGGGAGATGTCCGGGTCAATGGGCACATCCAGACTTTCAAATCCACATTCACTTTCCTCATACTCCTCTTCCTCCTCCGGTTCATAAAACTCCTCTAACTCATACTCTTGAACGGTGGAACCGCCAAACCAGGCGCCTGCTCGATGGTGCCGGTTCGGTCAGAACCGGGGAAAGCAACTGAACAATTTTGATCGCTTTGGCTATCTCTTCAGCGGTTGGAGAGGAAAGTTTTGGCTCCACACCAGCTGATTTTTCTTTTCTAGTTCTTTTAGCCGGAACCGACTCCTCAGAATCGGCTCTCCTTTTGCCCGAAGAAGTCTCGCCCTGATCAGAGGACACTCTTTCTGGTTCAGTCTGAACCGAACCGGGCTGGCCATCCGGTTCAGCGGACTTTATGGCCTCCCTTTCCCTGAGCCTACCAGCTCTCTTTTCTAGGGTAGCTGCAGGGAAATGTTTTGCAAATCTGGCAGTCTGCATTGAGGTGGTCAAACCCCAGACAAACACAGGTGGTGTGGGGGTCAGCTTTGGCAAAGACTTCCCCACACACACTGCAGTGTTGAAACCCAGTGGGTCCGGTTTTTCTTTTGGGTTTCTCAGACATAGTGCCAGTCCCAACCAAACTTACCTTTTATGGCAATCCGCCAGGCAAGACCTCTTATCGGTTCCTTAAATCGCAATACAGGGTCGTGGAAAAAACGAATAAAATCTGTTTTTTTTTTTTTTAGAACAGATAAGAACCGTAACCACACTCAATCACAAATTAAGATTGTTTAAATAACTTGATCGGTTCAAACCGAACCGATAAACCGTTTACAAGTTCCACACAGAATAGAATTAATGTAAAACCTATCTAGTACTCACAAATACCACAGACAGAGACTGAACTGACAGGTTGCGGTTTAAATTCAGTCGAAAACCGAGAAAAACGGTACTTTAACAGACAAAATGAATCGAGCAGAAGGAGAAATCTCCGGAGCGATTATTCAGTGAGGTGGAGTAAAGAATCTGACGGTTTGAATTTGAAGAACAACAGACAGAGCCTCAACCGAGCTCAGCATCCCATGCCTGGCATGGAAAGTTATCTCTTTCATCTCCAGGGCAGTTCGAAGGTTGGGACTCACTGCATATGTCAGAATATAGCAAGACTTCATGTTGTTTGAAATGGGCAGACTATGTGGGTCAAGCGGTCCTTATCTGCCATCAATTTCTACGTTTCTAAGTTATCATTAAGCACATCCAAAATTATTCAAATGTCTAATATTGAAGTTATACTTATTTATTTCCAACATAAGGGGACAGAAGCATGGTTTTTGTTCAACTAAGAGGGGTCTTAAGGCAATGTTATCTCTGCTATAAAATGGTGAACACAGTTTTAACAAATGTATTGCTTAATGAATAATCTTGCACAGGATCAGGTGGTGCGCCAAATCCCCACCTCACCTATTATCAGGTGTGATATCTTCATGTTCTGTGTCTGTCAGAGTCATCAAATTCCTCAGCTTCCTTACCTACTTCAGGTCAATCAGGTGGCAGTACAGCAGAGATTCAAATTTGCTACATAGTCTAAAACATTTGCCAGATTTTCATAAATTCTTTCATGGTGTTATGGTGACCAGTCATTTTCAACGTCTTCACAAGGGATAACACAGAAGAACTTGAAGGGAATAGGGAAGGTATACCTTTTAGCAAAAGGACACCAATATCTGTAATACAGTAGATACTCAGGAGGGGGCGGAGAGAATGAGTAGGGACTGTAGAAAACTTGAGGCGTGGTCACAGGTATGGTAGCTGGGGTTCTATGCCAAAAAGTGAAAAGTCATGCACCTGGGGTACAGAAACCCAGGAGCAGAGTATAAAATTGGTAGGTTACTTTTGGTAAATAAGCTGGAAAGGGACCTTTGGGTTATAATATCTGATGACCTCAAAGTCACAGGCCAGTGTGACAAGGCAGTAGGCAGAGTCAGTGGGATGCTGGGGTGCATATCACAAGCAGAAGGATGAAGGTGGTAACCAATAACCAATTACCACTTATTGATCTCCTTGGTGAGACTACACCTGGAATATTGTGTACAGTTCTGGAGGCCGCATCTCAGACAAGACAGACAAGGTAGAGGCAGTCCAAAGGAGGGCAACTAAAATGGTACAGGGATTGTATGAGACACTGTACAAGGAGAGACTGAGGGATCTCAACATGTATACCCTGAAGGAGAGCAGATACAGGATAGAGACCTGCAAGTATCTCATGAGAGTGAACAGGGTACAGGTGGACCCCTAGGTGGTGAACCAAAGTCCTGCTCAGAGGAAACCTTAGATTCAATGGGGTCCCCTTCATCCTCCTCCTCCTCTGGATTATCATATACATACATTGGTTCCTGAACCCTGGAACCGGGGCAGTTATTTAGCCCATTTCAAGTGAAGTGCAGTAGAATAAGAGGGCATGCAATGACGCAAATTGGAGGGTAATATGGGAGGGATGTGAGGAAATACTACTTCACCAAAAGAGTAGTGCATGCCAGGAACAGTGAAATAGCCTACCACCAGAGGTAGTAGGGGCAAAAACAGTGGAAGAGTTTCAAATATGCATGGGATAGGCATAGAGGAATGCTGGTAAATGAAAAGGTGAGGGAGAGTCACTGGAGTCCAGTTAGGGTCTGCGAAGGAAGAACAGGCAGGTTACCTCGGGGCAGTTTGTGTGAGCCAAGCAGTCGTTCTCGGCCAGCAAGTTCTATGTTCTTATGATCTTTCATAGGTTCACTCCCACTGTGTGGCTGTCACTTACCACATCCAGGAGTTTAATCCCTGGATCTATCACCAGTTTCATCCTGTGTGTTTTCCTTCCCCAGAGGTCTCCACTGCTGGTCTCTTAGCCTTAACGGAGCTACAGTGAAGCCCATCAGGATGAAGCGCAGTGCGACAGATTTACTGCATGACAAAAGGTATTAACTCCCATTGAAATTGCATTGTTTACTGCAGTAATTCTACTGCAGAATTCTGCAGCACTGCGCTTCATTCTGGTGGGCTTCACCGTACCATTGGTTGCAAAACAGTATCATCATTACTGGATCCCTCGAAACTCACTGAATTTTTCTTTACTGGGGAACACCAAGTGGAAATCGGTGCTGAAAGTGACATGCCTTTAGATTTTCCCCTTTTCACTACTGGACAGAATATGACAGGATTCACAACCCTGTCAAAAATGTTATGGTCCCAAATACTTAAGGCACAAATTATGGCTGGCTGCCTTTGGGACCTTACCACAATTCTTAAAACCTGGTGTACATGTGTGTTTTAAAGTGTTTTTGTGGCATAAGGTGTTACAAAAATTTCAATGCAACACACCTGACCTTTAATTATGGTTTTAACTGGTTAACCAAACTACCATAACACAAAAAAATTGGTTCCCTTTTCAAGATCGGAACTGAAATAGACAGAGTAACAGATCACGATCAGTTTCAGAAACTGATCACAATGGGTTCCAGAAACTGATGAAACAACACTCCTAAACAATTAGCACCAGAACTGATCAAAATACAAGTCGGAAAAGGACTCATTTTTTAAAAATTTACTCACAATACCAAGCATTTTTGCAGTGTGAAGTCTGGTGCCCAAAGTCTTTAAAGAAACATAGACTTTGTCGGCAGATAAGGACCACTTAGCCCACCTAGTCTGCCCATTTCTCTACCTACAGGATAAGCTGCAGATCCTATTTAACCAACAGCCTATTTCTTCCTACCCCCCACAAAAACTGCCTTATGTCTATCCCATGCTTTCTTGAATTCTCTCACAGTTTTAGAACCCACAACCTCCTCAGGAAGTCTGCTGAATACGTCAGCCACCCTCTCTGTGAAAAAACACTTTCTCATGTTGCCCCTGAACCGACACCCCCCCCCCATCTTCAAATTGTGTCCCCTTGTTCTTGCACATTTCTTTTTCTGAAAGATGCTACCCTCTTGGACTTTGTTGATTCCACTGAGGTACTTAAACGCTTATATCATGTCCCCCTCTTCCTCCTTTCCTCAAGGGTATACAAATTAAGCTCCTTTAGTCTCTCCTCGTATGGCTTCTCTTGCAGACCCTGCACCATTTTAGTTGCCCTCCTCTGGACTGCCTCTATCCTGTCTATGTCCTTGCGGAGATGGGGTCTCCAGAACTGGACGCAGTACTCCAGATGGGGTCTCACCAACTGTCTGTACAGAGGGATAACTTCCTGTTTTCTGCTGGTGATGCTGCTCTCTATACATCCCAGTATCCCCCCAGCCCTCCCTACTGCCTTCTCATATTGCTTGCTAACCTTAAGGTCATCTCATAGGTTTACCCCAGGTTCCTTTCCATTTTTGTTGTTACTAACCCCCCAACTGTGTAATCTTCCCTGGGTTTTTGTTTCCAGATGCATACTAATTTCATGGCTTGCTCCCCTCTTCCTCACTTACCAAAGTTTTCCTTAATGACACCCCCTGCTCTCAATGGTTATTTCTTCCTTTGTATTACCTGTTTTTGTGTACCTTGTTCTGTTCATATGATGTCACCTGATAATTTATTGTCCAAGGTCCTCTCTATTCATTGCATAGGTAGGCACCTATGAACTTATGAATGGTCTACTCTGTATGTATCTAACATATTGTATCCACTTTAACTCACTGTATGTAAAGCGCTTTACTTTGTATGTTCTGATGTATTGTATCCTCTTTAACTCATTGTATGTAAAGCACTTATAATGTGTTATCCTGTTAAGTTTCTGCATGTCTGTACTCTCCCGGGTCGTGCCTGAAAATAGTAATTTTATGGCTAGTGCACTTACCTGGTTAACAAAAGCTAAATAAATAAATAATTTATTTTGCACTTCTTTGCACTGAATCCAAGCTGCCATACTTTTGTCCATTTCTCCAACCTTGCGAAGTCCCTTCTCATCCTTTCCATGCCTTCCTGTGTATCAACCTTGTTGCAGATCTTTGTGTCATCTGCAAAGAGGCATACTTTTCCTTCCAGTCCCTCTGCAATGTCACTTATAAAGACATTAAAAAGGATTGGACCCAGTACTGAACCCTGCGGTACCCCACTAGTAATCCCTCTTTCTTCAGAGTGGACAACATTTACAATTACCTTCTGTGTCCTGTTGTCCAGCCAATGTTTTACCCAGGCTGGTTAATTTGACTATTAATCTTCTGTGTGGGACTGTGTCAAAAGCCTTGCTAAAGTCTAGGTAGACCATGTCCACAGCCCCTCCCTGGTCTACTACTTTGGTCACCCAGTCAAAGAAATCAATTAGATTCATCTGACATGACCTTCCCGCTGTGAACCCATGCTGCCTTGGATCCTGTGCCCCACTGGCCTCAAGGTACTCAACAATTCTTTCCTTCAAAAGTGATTCCATCACTTTCCCTACCACAGAGGTCAAACTGACAGGTCTATAGTTTCCTGCATCTGTCTCAGCCCCACTTTTGTGAAGGAGAATCACATCCGCCTTCCTCCAGTCCTCAGGTACCACACCATCCTCCCACAATTTGTTAAAAAGGGTAGTCAGTGATGCCGGCCCGGTGGCGCTGAGGGCTGAGGCACTGGACACCTTACCTCACGGCACGCTGGCAACCGGGTTCGGGGCAGGCTCGGAGTGGGCTCAGAAAGGTCAGCTTGAGGGGGAGGGCAGAGCTGGATTGAGCTCCTTTCGGGAGCTCCTTTCCGGGGAGGGATGCGGCACCCCTCGGCTGATGGTGACCCTAGTGGAGGCTAGGAGTTTATTTATTTAGCTTTTGTTAATCAGGTAAGTACACTAGACAAACACATGCCTATTTTCAGGTACGACCCAGGAGAGTACAGGAAATCAAAGAACATACAGAGTACAATTTGAAGCAAGTAGGGCAGATACACAGATGTCAGGAGAAGCATAACATACATAATAAGATATCTCGGGTCACGACAGTAATCAGTCAATATGCTAAGGTACAGCGTCACTGACACTGAGTGGCACAGGCTTAGAGGGGGCTGGGCATTAGGTCATGGGGTGGGGAAAGGAGTCGTAACCCGGTGCCATAGAGGCGCATGCGCTCCTACTCCTGAGGCTCCTGGGTGATAACGGTTGCAGAAAACCGGCGGCAGCAGGATGATGACCGACTCCCATGAGCTCCGCTCCCAGTCGAGTATAAGGTGAGGCACTGGCTGTTCAGGGGACAGGGCTTGGGGGGCAGCTGGAATGGTGGCTGACGGAGGAGCAGAAATAGAATTAAAAAAACAAAAAGGGTAGTCAGTGGTTTCACTAGTTCTCCCTTAATTCTTTTAGAATTATGGGGTGAATTCCATCAGGCCCCATTGCTTTGTCCACCTTCAGTTTTAGGAGTTCTTTCATTACCCTTTCTTCTGTGAAAGGACTGGGGGAACAATCCCCCTATCAAGAGTGCTTCTGTTAACTGGATTAGACACCTTCCCCTCCTCCTCTTTTGTGAATACTGAGCAGAAGTATTCATTCAGTATCCCTGCTTTTTCACTGTCCCTCTCTGCCCACCCACTGTCCATTCTATTCGGCCTCACTATCCCTCCCTTTGTCTTTCTACACTCCCTGATGTACCTATAAAAGGTTGTATCCCCCTTCTTAACTGAGCTGGCTATCTTTTCCTCATTTGGGCCTTTGCTATTCTGACTTTCCTCCCTGCCTCCTTCTGCCTTAACTGGTACAGCTCTCTGTCCTGTTCCTTCTGTGTTTCCTTATACTTCATGAATGCTGCCTTTTTCTCCCCAACCCTCCATGCCACCTCTTTTGAGAACCATAGTGGCTTTTTCTTTCGTTTTGATTTGTTTGCTTCACACAAAGGCTTGTTGCCTCTGTGATGGCAGTTTTGATGTTTCCCCATTGTTGCTCCACCCCTCCTTCTAGCCTGTTTGCTAGTGCTTTTCTAAGGCACTCTCCCATCTTGCCAAAGTTAGCCCTCCTGAAGTCCAGTACCCTCACTTTTGTATGGTTTGACTCTGTAGCGGAGTTTATCGTGAACCACACTGTTTGGTGGTCACTTGTTCCCAGATGGCTACCCACTTCTATATCTGAGACTCTCTCACTGTCCCCATCTGAGAGTACGAGGTCTAAGACTGCTCCCTCACAAGTGGGTTCCAAAACTAGCTGTATGCGGCATGCCACCTGTAGGGCATCGAGAATGGTTCTGCTCTTGAATGTGGCTGCAGCAAAGGTGCTGCAGTTAACATCTGGCATATTCAGATCTCCCATCAATAGTATCTCCCCTTTCTCTGCCATCCTAAGGATGCCTTCTGTCATATCCTTGTCCATTCCCTCCCCGACATGGGGGTCTGTTTACAACCCCTGTGCGGATTGTGGTGCCATTTCCAGTCTCTAAGGTGACCCACAGTGCCTCCTCTCCTCCCTGTTTACTCTTTTGTTCAGTTGCTTTTATCCCTTCCCTTACATAGAGAGCTACCCTTCTCCCCTCCCTGTCTCTCCTGTAGGTTGTGTACCCTGGTATGTTAAACATCTCAGTCATGGTTCTCTGTGTACCATGTTTCTGTGACTGCTACAATATCCAGGCATCCCTCTTCCATCAAGGCCACAAGTTCAGGGAGTTTGTTGCCCAGACTGCAGACATTGGTGCTCATTACCCTCCATTTCCTGATGGCCTTACCCGTTTTTGCCCCATCCCTGTCCTTATTCCCTTTGTCATTTTCTCCATTTACCCCTGCCCTTCTCCCTATCAACATCTCTATCTTGGTGTTTACCTCACTTTCTACCCTGATTTTGTTTGAGGGCTAGGATTTCCTGCTCCTTTCCAGTGCCCGCTAGTTTAAATGCTTCCAATAAAGCATTTAAACCTATCACCTAGGATCCTGGTTCCCCTCCTGGGCTGAAAATTATCTGGCAGCTGCTGTTCGGGGGTCACGTGAACAGAACTTGGACAAACTACTCTGAATGTTCCAGGGCAGAGAACACATGCAAGCTATCTGCTTAAAGTGGACACCGACGTTAAGAGAGAATTTAAATATTTGTGTGTGCCAGTATAAGTAATTTGTATGTTTTTTTGTGTGTGTAGGAGTGTGCTCCCCAGTAACCTGATGTAGCTCCGCTCCAAAACAGCATTCCCTCCACCCCACCCACGGGCTCCCCTCCAACATGACTTTGGCAACAAGGCATCAGGGGCGCCTGGTTCTACATGCTTTTTAGCAGGCATAAAAATTGTGGACAAAAAGGAAAATGCAATAGATAACCTGCACAAAAACAGCTTTAAAGCCCTTGTTCTAGACTAAAGTGTGCACTACCTTGGAGTGATTGTCCCAAACTTGGCAGTTGCTCTTCTAAAGCAATTATTTTTTATATGAAACACAAGACTTACTTCTGCACTTGGCCACAGCTCCTTAACTACATTTTCAATTCTCGTTACCACGTCCTGTCGCATTTTCTTTTCATTAGGCTTTGGCGACATGTACTCTACAAAATCCACAATTTCTTCATGAAGACTGCGAAGAATAAGAGAGAAAAGGTCAGTCTGGCTGCCACTGCCAGTATCATTATATTTTCAGCATATAGATCAAGTAATTACTTTTTTGTATGAGCACTGAAAATAGGACAAGGCTGCACCCAGTTCTCAGATGCAAGGGACAGTCTGTGAGTCCCTTGATTGGGACCCTCTGAGCTATGCTTAAACTGCTTAAAGAGCAGCTGACACTTTTGGGGCAGGCAAATGGCCAGTAGCTGCCTACCCCAGGATCTAAAAATAGCAGTTTTGAATTTTTTTTTTGTCAATTGGTTAGTGAGCTTTTTAACTTATAGTGAGCTTGATCCTACTTCCTTGTAGCTCCAAAGCCACAAACTGCTCACCACAGCCCTGTTCAGTAAACCATGTTTTGATGATGCAAAGTAGGGAAGAGGCTGGAGGGTTATAGACTGCATTATAATGCTAATCGGGGGCAGCGGCAGCCTTTGTATACTACTAACAGGCCCACACACCCCTTAACATGTCCAAATGCCTATTATAACTTATAGTAGCATACAAAGACTGCTGCTGACCCCCCCCCCCCCAAACAGCATTATGATGTATTTATTTAGTTTCTGTTTACCGGGTAGGTACACCGGCAGCCACAGACATTACTATTTTCAGGTACGACCCGGGAGGTTACAAAGTAGTGAAGAAGAAACAATGTCAAGTACATTATATACAAAATAAAACTCAGCACAAATAGCATTATATACAAAATAAGGAACTTGGTACAAATAGATACAAATACAGTCATGGCGAGGCAGAAGGCAGTTTAACAGGCAAATTAACAAGGTAAACAAGGTATACATTATAGGACAATTCTAGGTAAGTGCCAGGGTAATTTTAGCCTGGCACCAAATAAAGTGCAAGTACAAGTCCATTAGTGAGACATGGTGCAAGTTTAACACTAATAGTAAGGCAAGGCCTCAGAAATAGTGTGTACAGAGGTCACAGTACAAGAGACCGTAGGACATGTGAACTAAGAAGAAGGTGAGGTGCCTAGGAAGGTTTAAAACATGTGCAAGAGGCAAGGTGAATAAGTTGTGCCCGATACTTTTTTTTTTTTTTTTTTTTAAGAGGGCGTGACTTGGAGCAAGTCACACATCAAAGGGGAGGGAGTTCAAATATTTAGGAGCAACATGGGAGAATGCACAAGCACCCTTGGAGGTTTTGCATCTTGGCAAGCATAGCAGGGATCCATCAACTAAGCGAAGGCTATAGTAGGAGGACTGCGGGAGCAACACGGAGGCCAGTGAGACAGGGGTTCTGTTCCTAATGATGTTATCCGTCAGTGTGCCAAGGGAGAGGAGCCTATGGGTAGAGAGTGAAGGCCAATTAAGATCAGCATACAGCTGGCAATGATGTTCGCATCGCAGGGAAGCAGAGGCATACCTACAAATATTACTATACGTTGTGTCCCATTTCTTAAGAGTGACCTTTGATGCATTTAGATAGGTGACTGCACCACAGGCGAGTGTTGGGAGTAATATGCCACGAGCAATGGCCAATCTAGTGGAGGGCCCAAGGTCATGACTAGTTTTGTAGGCAATTCCAATTTTGCTATTCACAGATTTACAGGTGGCCAATATATGTTGGTCGAAGTCCAGGGTCCCATCAAGCAGGACCCCCTGATATTTGAAGGAGCTCACCAACTCCAAACAGGAGCCATCCGGGCAAGATATTTTGAGCTGACTCTGACAGGTTTTTAGTTTAGTTGAAGAGCCAAACAGCACTGGCTGACTTTTACCTACACTGAGTATAAGTTTGTGCCTAGAGAGCCAAGACTGAAGGCTAAGGAAAGCCGAGGATAGGTTACGGTTAATCTCGACTATATCACTGGAACTTGAATACAGCACAAGATCGTCTACATAAAAGATGGAAGAACAAGCACGAATATTCAGTGAAACCTAATTAATAAAGACAGAGAAGAGGACCCAGAATTGAGCCCTGGGGAACTTGCACATTGATGGATGTCGGATCCGATAAGGCTGAACTGAATTTGACAACCTGAACTCTGTTCGATAAGTAGCGTTTAAACCAGGCCAACGACCGGTCCGAGAAACCAAGGGATCAATGGTTCGCTAGTAGCAGGGGGTGGTCGACAAGATCAAAAGTTGTTAGGCCTATAAATACTGCTCCCCCCGTTAGGTGGTCAGAATCCATTGCACAGAGGGTGTCATTTGTGAATTGGAGTAAGAAGGTGGGGGTACTGTGCCCCTTACAAAAACCATGCTGATTAGGTGAGAGGAGACTGTGTTTAGAAAGAAAGTCAACCACTTGTAAAGCCACTAGTTTTTTTTTTTTTTTTAAGTATTTTACTCAGAGTTGAGAGGATGGCTATGGATCGGTAACTGGAAATGTCTTTTTCTGTCCCCTTTTTTTAAAGACTGGGGTGATTCTAACAGATTTCCATATGTCAGGGACATGACTGTGACAAAGGGACAGGGGCCAGGCAACAAAGGGGGCAGCCAGTTTTAAAAGCTTAGGCTCAAGCCCGTCTGAGCCTACACTAGTGCTGTCCGAGACGGTGTTTAAGAGCTTGAGGACATCTGTACTGGTTATGGCTTTGAAGTAGAAAGGTGAGTGCTTAGGGGCATGGAAGGTGGATGACGCTGGTATTGTGGATTTGAAAGCAGAGGTAAGATAAGACAGGTCAGAGAAGTGGATACTAAAAGAGTTGGCAATGGTTGCTGGATTATTGCAATGGATGCCATTTAAGACCATATCATTCGTGCATTGTGACTGCTTGGATCCCAGAAAGGTTTTTATATTGGTGCAGAATTTCTATTAGTTACGTGCCGCGTCCAATAATAGCCCTTTCCAGTAAGAGCTATTGGCTAGCCTGATCTGCTTTATGCATGCGTTTCTCAGAGTCCTATAGGTGTTGGAAATCGGACAAGAGACCTCAGCTTTTGAATTGCCACCAGCTTTGGTCCCTAATCCGGACAGAGGCCAGGAGATCTCTACGGAGCCACCTAGTTTGTTTACCTCGGACACACCGAGTGATAGTGGGTGTGTGCTGATCCTGAAGTGCACAAAATCTAGTTAGGAAGTAATGCTATCTATAGCCCTGCAGCCCCTTCCCTACTTCATGGCATCAAAATCCAGTTTTCTGGGCGGGGATGTGGCGGGCAGTGGCTTTGGAGCTAAGAGGAAGCAGCAGTGAGCTTACTGTAAGTTAAAAAGCTCAACCTCTTGGGGGGGGGGGATTCAAAATTCTAATTTCTGTGCATTTTTAAAGGACACTTCTGATCATTTTACTGAAAGACGACAGTGGAAAAACACTGTAACCTTCAATACTGTCAGCAGATAAGGATCGCTTGGCCCACCCAGACTGCCCATTTCCCCTACTGTGACATCACAGACCCGACTTGGTCTCCAGCTACGTCCTCCCATCACCAACTAATGAAATACTATTGTGTCGATCACATGCATATTTAAATCCTGTTACAGTTTTTGCTTCTACCACCTCTGCTGGGAGGCAGTTCCAGACATCCACCACCCTTTCCGTGAAGTCCGAAATACTTTTTTTCATACAGATTTTTATCAGCTTTTCCCCCCATTTTTCTCCCTGTCCCTGTGCCCCAGGTGTGCATACACATGTGGAGTAATGCACACGCCATACCCCGGGGTGCCCTCCTGCTACACTGCCGCCCCCTCCCACCTACGCTACCCACTGGACCACCACCTGGTGGGAGTAGAACTATAGGGGGGCCATGACCACCCCAGGAGAGAAGAGTTACCTTTCAGCTGCTCAATCTTGCTCCCACCCCCCCCCACATGCCAGCTCTCTGATGACCCGAGGTCGTTCCTGAACCCAGGTCACCAGCATGGCGCGAGGTAAGGCGTCCAGTCCCTCAACCCTCAGCACCACCGGGCCGTGAAGAAAGACTTTCTAACACCGGCTCAGTGGCATGGAGGTTAGAGGCATCCATGCCTTACCTCCTGCCACAGCGACAACCCATGTTCATGGTGCGAGCGGGCCAGCGGGGTAGGGAGAGGATCGAGCATCTGAAGGACTGCTCTCTTCTCCTGGGGTGAGTAATGTGCTGCTCCTGCCGAACGACTGCCACCAGGTGGAGGCCTGGTGGTAGTACCGGCCAGAGAATGACCAGAGGCGAGGTGGTGCTGCAACACCCAGTGTGCGCGACCTTCCAATGCGGTGTACACTGAAGTGCACGTCAGCAAGGGTGAGGGAGCAAACAGGAAAATGGAGCCAATGGGGTCCATGAAACTCCAGCTACATGGTCCAGACTCCTGGACCCACCACAGGATGGGGAACCCATAGGCAAATTAGTTGGGGAAGATGCTGGGTTGGGGGCAAGCCAGGAAAGAATGAGTCCTCTAAGAGAGGACCAAAGCCCTGCCTGCCAGCTCCACAGAGGGAGAAACAGAAAAAAGATAGAGAGAGAAAAAAGGAAATCCTTTCTGACATTTCAATTCTCCAAACAGGCTGCACTCTTCTGAAAGAAGACAACTCTCACTCGAAATTTCACTTTACAGGCTTTATTGCTCGATAAAAAATAGTGAGAGCTTACAGGCGTATGGAGATCCCTACTAGCCCCGGCGCTTCAGGTACTCTAACCCTTCATCAGGGATCTGCCCCCTCCAACTTTATATAGCATGTCCCCTTGTTCTTGAATACATTTTTTTCTGAAAAAATACTATCCACTTGAAACCTATTTATACCCATGAGGTATTTGAAAGTCTATATCATAGCCGGCCTGGTGGTGCAGAGGGTTGAGGCACTGGATGCCACACGGTGACCCATGTTCAGGAGCAAGCAGAGGTCGTGGGTCAGGAGGCAGATGGACAGAGCATCCAACGGACTGCTCTCCATCTTTGGGGTGGAGGAACCCATGGTTGCTATGCACCTGACCCCTAGCAGAGGCTGGGGATCGGCGCCATAGTGCCATAATTGCAGGGCTGGAGCTCGGCAGAAGCCTGAAGTGGCCCGAAAGAGAGCGTGCGTGAACATGTCGTTGGTGTCACTGCATGCTGAGGTCCACAGGAGTCGAAATCTAGGGAGGAAAAAATGGCATCCTGGTTGCAGCGGCTTGATGGCTGTCTTACGGGCACCCCCAGCTTCAGAATGGCATCACTGAACTGGATCCGGTCCTGGCTGGAGAGAGGTGGGCTCCCCACCACAGGGGGTAATCCGCGGGGGAAGAGGTGATGGACACTCAGAAGAGGAAGCTGGGGGACTGACCGGACGGTGGCTGGATCCACAAAGGAGGATGCCTGGACGAGTGGTGCCAACCAGGAAGCCAGCAGGGAAAGAAAGTCTTCATCTTATCCCCTCTCTCCTTCCTTACTCCAAGAGTATGCATTTAGAAGTCTTTTAACCTCTCCACATAGGGCTTCTGATGCAGGCCCATCACCATTTTAGTTGCACTCCTCTGCACCTTCTCAATTCTGAATATGCCTTTTTTGAGATGTGGTCTCCAGAACTGAACACAGTACTCCAGAGGAGGTCTCACAAATGTCTATACAGTGGTAATAATTACCTCCCTCTTTCTGCTCGTGATACCCCTTCCCTATGCACCACAACATCCTACTAGCTCTTCCCACTGCCTTATCACACTATTTGGCCACCTTTAGGTTATCAGAGATAATTACCTCAGGTCCCTTTCCTGCTTAGTTGACGACAGTATGGCCCCCCCATCCCATCCTGTATTCCACCCCAGGATCTCTGTGCCCCAAGTGCATGACTTTGCACCTTTTTGCACTGAATATAATTTTCATTTTTAAAAATCCAAAACAATATCATATATTAATGGTATTAAACTGTATTAACATACGTGTGTGTGTGTGTGCACGCGTTTCAAAATTGTGAGCCAAAATATATGATTAGCAGCATACGTTAATGTAAAATGCCTGTAATGTAGAACTGTCTGAATGTCACACTTATACACAAAGACACCATATTTTAACCATTATTATTAAAAACAAGCAAACCAATTGTAACTGAATTTTGCAAAACTATAAACTGTTTATACACCTAGAAATGAACGTGACAATCTGTATACTATGGAGCTGTGGAATGCGCTGCCCAGGAGGCTGGTGGAGGAGGGCACAGTGGAGGGCTTCAAGAAGGGGTGGGACAGGTACAAGGGGAAACTGAGGCCAAAGATGACCCTCGGGGGTGAGCACCCATTAGGTGGCTGGCTACCGAGCAGACATGACAGACCATTAGGCCTATTCTGTTGGCTTTTAGTATGTTAGTATATAGTGCACGTGCAACTGGTAGGAACGTGGCTTAATTAATATATATGTAACCCCCCTTGTTACCCGGGGTTACTAGAATCCCAGTAAGACCTAGTGGTAGGCAGGGAAGGCAGCTTGTGAAACTCTGGTTAAATGGATTTCACACTGTCTCACTCTGTTCTCAGTCTCAGCCGAGACTGAGGGATGACATCACCATAGAACTCTCGCAGTTGCATGAGCCACACTGGAGTGCTGCAGTTGGAAGTTAGGATAGAATGTTGGGGATTTTTGAACAGAGTCTGTGTGCAGTCTTGAAGATAGGAGCAGCAGAGCAGTCTGAGTGCAGGCTCTCAGGGCCTTAAGCTCTGTTTTAGAGCTACTGTAAGGGAGGTGTGTGTTTCCACCGAAAGAGGAACACAGTAAGCTGATTGTGAAGTGGTGGAGACTGCTGTTACTTGTCCATGTGCTCCATCCCTGAGGGGATGGGGGTGGAAAGGTTTGCCTGTCTTCCACGGGCAACCCTCCTGGTTCCGGCTAAGGAAGAAGCTGCCTTATTTCAAGTTGTGCTGCGGCACCAGAAGCTGTGGGAGAGAAATTCCTGTGAGGAATCGCCTGTGGGGCACCTGCAACCAAAGGGTGAGTTCACTCTGACAGAGGACCTATGTTTTCACCTGAACTGTTGGAACGTGGGGATTGGACTACTTAATTTGCAGGAGGTCTAGTGTGATAGATGTTACCGGTTAATTCAAAGTAGGTTCAAGTCCAGCACAATGAGTAAAGTAGGGATTGACCTGCTTAATCAGTGGGAGGCCTAGAGTAATGGGCTAAGCCAAGTAAAAGTATGTTCAAGTTCAGCACAATGGGAAAGCAAGACAAGTAGAGGAAATGTGACATACATTTAGCCTTAATCTACATTGCCAAGATTTATAGAATGAGATGTTTAATGTCCAGAGAAATGGCCAGGTATGAATTGTGGAAGTGAGAAGTGGGAGACCCCCTATCAGTAGTAACCAAATTTACCTCTACGGATTTGCTCTGTGGCACCTTTACTTTCTCTCAGGTACTTGGCCAGTGCCTGACGAAAGTACCCAGACGTGGGATTAAAAGGAGAATGCCCTGACAGAGCTGAGGTGCTCTTAGGTGGTTTAGGGAGCCACCAGAAAAGGTTTCCATGACATATGGAAGGTATCCGAGTGGCCGGCAAGGGAGCCGTGCCAGGGAAATCCCAGATAGTGTACAAGTTCGGACTGTGTACCCAAAGCAGCGTGCAAGTCCGGGCTGTGTGCCCAGTGGGTTCAGAGCCTGAGGGCTGAAGTGTTGAAGAAGGGTTCTTGTTTCTCTTAATCTGCATTACCAGAAGTGTAGCCCTGTGGGGGTCTGTCTATGCTTTGTTTGTTCTGCTTGGATGTGAATAAAAGCCATACTTTAGAATCCCATTCCTGGTTTTGGACATTACAGTTATTGCTTCCTGTGTTCGGAATTACTTGGGTGCCCCTGTGCAGAGTAGCCAAACCTAGCCCTTGTGCTGAGTAGCCTATTCCTCCCCAAACCCAGTCCCCACCTGGTACTGCTGTCAGATTCAAACAGCATACCATCTGTCGTTCGCTAAAAGGCAGGGGTGGGGGGGCTTACATATGGACACCAAATGGCCTAACATTAGTGGAGAATGTCCTGTAAATGTTTTCTCAGGGCACCTCTGAGATGTGTGGAAGTTGGAGGTAATACTTTGTAAGGGCACCAGGAGGGAATTCATTTCCAGAACTTTGCTGCAAATGAGGAAAAAGCCTGTTTACACATCCTAGTGGCGCACTCGGGAACATGGAGTTGGGACTTAGATAATCTGAGGGGTAAGCCTGATGGGAGCAGCGAAGGAGCATACAGATATGAGTAGAGGATCTTAGGCGCTTATCTAGAAAACATCAGAGAGCACAAGACCACCCAGCAGACAGAAACAACCATCCAAGGGCAGACTACAGACTGCTGTAGTGAATGAGATGGTTTGAGGACAGTGTGGAACAACAAATACTGTAATACGTCACATCCCGTTTTGACAGGATATTTTTAGAGGCATGGACAAAAGAAAGAAGGCTGAAGTGTAGGTCAAGCAAGAGGACTCCTTTACCTATGGCAAGTGTGTCCTTCAAGGCAAGTATGTGCCTAACTCTGTAGGGTATGCCAAACTTAGTATAATCTGCCCTGCGGATGGTGGGGATATGTAGGGAGAAATCCAATGAAGGAGGATCAAGAGTGATGCCAAGGTATCTGAATTGGTCAGCTATGGCCATGTAAGAAACCATCAGGACAAGTGACTGCTAGGGTATCCACAAAAAACCTAAGCTTGGCATTAGAATCAAATAGCATAGCCAGGGTCTTTTTGGCAATAGGACTAATTTATTTTTCATGAGCCAGTTCTGAATATTCTGAAAGTCTGCAAGTTCATATGGCCTACAGCCCAGGAACAAAAATGGAGAGCAGGATCAGCTGTATAATGAAGGGAGGAGCAGGAGACAGACATAAGAGAAAGACTGTTGCTAAAGACAGGGAAGTGCAGTGGGCGAGGAACAGAGCCGTGGGGAACACCAACATCAACAGAAGCCATATTAGATTGCGTCTTGTTAAACTTTCTATATTGGAACCTATTTAAAAAAGGTAGTTCACAAACCAGAAGATAGGATGGGACAAGAAGTCGAGTATAATTAGTTTTGAATATAAGAACCGGTAATCAACCAGTTCAAAAGGTCGACAAATACAACTCTATCTTTATTCTCTTATCCACAGCTACCATGTACGATGATTTTGAGGAGTGCAGTGAACGTGCTATGCCCCTCTGCAGAAGCCATGCTGTTCTGGTAATAGCAGGTTGTACTTGTGGAGATAGTCAGACACCTGCAACGCGACCACCTTCTCCAAATGTTAACCAAAAACTGACAGGAGTGAAATAAGACAGTAGTTATTGCTAGGTTTTGGGTCCCCTTTCTTGAAAATAGGGACAACACGCACAATGTTCCATACAGCAGGTACAACTCCAGAGATTTTTGATAGGCTGAAAGTGTGGACAAGAGGCAAGGCAAGTGCACCCCCCCCCCCTTGTTTAACCAGCACGGCTTCTCCTCTCACCACAAAAACATCTAGAGGCAACAGAGAGGGGTGTGGGTTCACATAATAAAGAAGACAGAGAAAGTGGCCACCCATTAGGCTAGGTGGACCAGACTGTTATACAAAAACAGTCGACGAAGTGTGGCAACTACCAGGCACACATCTGGTAGGGACCAATTATCATGGCCAACAACCCAGGTCCCTGGGAGAAAACTCTTGCTCACAATTATGCTAGGTTTGCACTAGTGGTTAGGGGCACCCAAGTAAATCCAGACACAGGGAAGCAATAACAATAGTGTCCAAACCAGGTTGGGATTCTAGAGTATGGCTTTTAGTCGAGTAGCAACGTAGGAATAATCCCAAAGCAAAGATGGACCCCCATGGGGCTACACATACTGGTATTGAAGATTCTCCAGGGTACAAAAGTTCCAGAATTCCCATTTAGCATAGGCTGAAGAAACACAAAACAGTGAACACTCTGGTTCTGAACTGGAGGTTGGTACACACGGCCAAACTAGTACTGTCCCCATTTCCCACAGGAATGAAAGTGGTACCCATGATCACACTGAGTACATCCAGGCTCAAATCTTCCAGAACCCACTATACTGGGGTAAACTGAAGAAACAGAAATTCCAAACCCACATCTCGGGGTAATTACTTCCATTAGGCACTGGTAAGATGCACTAAATGAAAATGTAATGGTGCCCAAACTGAACCTGGAGAGGTAAACTGGTTACTCCAGATTGGGGGTCTCCCACCTTTGGCTTCCAAGTTTATACTCGGCCATTCATCTGGTTAACTACCATTTCATCTGTGAAGGTGTTATTATCATCTTTGTTATCTTAAATGTTTACCACACTTAAACTACAGACACGCCTCTGGGTGTCAAAGTTAAAAGTTCTGTACTTGGACAGTGACATCCTTGGACTCCAACGTAGGCAGAAACTTTACTTAGTACTGGGTGCCTGGTCCCATAGACAGAGAAATTCACCCCAAAGTATTGCAGATGCCTCTGGGCTTACACAGAAAAGATTTGTACTCACAAAGAATGAAGATGTACAAGGCAGGTTCACCAAACAAGTGGATCAAGGGGACTGCCCCTGAATCCTGGAGTTCGCAGCCCAGTCCTCCTGTATGGGCAAGGAAAATCTGGCACAGGTCACCACCACTTCAGACAACTGTCGTCTTTGTTCTTCTCCTAGGGTGAGAACAAACTACCACAAAACAAAAAGGGGTAGCTCTTTGTCAGAGCTAATCTGAGGAGCTGCCCAGCAGTTGCAGCCTCCTCCTCAAACTCCACTCTACTAACTACTCTAACCGAACATTCAAATTCAATCCAAAGCCAGCTGTGACTGTGGCTTATGCTGCTGTGCGAGTCTTTATTTATTTATTTATTGAAATATTTTCACCAGGAAAGGCACACTGAGCAACAAGATGCTCGTCTCCCAGTGCAACCTGGGGGTGAGGGGGTACAAGGGGGTTGGATAACATGCAGGTTATCAACTGAGCAAATAACAGAGGCAACTAACAGCAAACGGATACAATAGCATTAAACGACAAGCAACACAGTTCTATGATTACATCATCACTCCAGCTCAGCTGAGACTGAAGACAGAGTGCGACAGTGTGAAGTCCATTTATCTGGCATTTCACAAGCTGCCGTCTCTGCCTGTCACTGATTCTACCTGGGATTCTAGTAACCCCGGCGAACAAGGGGGTTACACAAGATTGAGAGCAGTAAGACTGAGGATCCTAGGTTCCAACCCATGAGGCCCAGCACGAGTACTGGGTGAGACAGTGCTTTGCAATTTTTTAATTTCCTTTGGCATCACCCCCTTCAGGACAAATTGAGGGTGATAAGGAGAAGGGGAGAAGTTTGGTTGCTTGGCTACACTGATGGGCTGACAACAGTATCTGCTGTTACATTAGTAAAATAATCACTGAAAGCATTTGCGATAGTAACACTGTTTTTAGAGTTTATCCTGTTTAAAGGACAATGTCAGTAATGTCTTATTTAGTGGAGTTGCTAATAAGACCCTTAATATGGCAGCACCAGCAACTGCTGGAGTCCCAAGCAGAGGCTAGAAGCTGCTCCTTACAGAAGACACACTTAGCAGTACGGGTAACTTTCCTAGAAACATTTCTGAGTCTTCTGCATTCAGTCCTATTGGATACACTGAAAGAGGCTTTATTGAGAAAACCAATATTTATCAATGGCCTTCAAGGAAGGAGTGTAAATCGCTGTAAAGTCATTTGTAACTGTACCCCTGATTCTCCACTTGACACGGACTTGTCTACCCTGCAGAGTGATGATTTGAGCAATGAGGTGGGATACAGTTACAACAGGCACCTGAAGAAGAGCAAAAAGAGTACACAATTCTAGAATGCTGGCAGCAGAGTGGCTGTGTCTAAGTGGAGCTCCCATAGCTAAGTGAAACGTTTCTATATATTTTTTTCTACTTCTTAAATTTTTTTTTGTATAGTTTGTGGACTGAGAAGGAGGTTATTGTTGCCTACAGGAAGAAGGTGTGGGAAGTGAGTGTTTTATGTTAGCTGGGAACAGTATAGTCAGCATGTGTGTTCTGTGGTGAATCATATCTTGTGTAGGTTTCATTTGGTTTGTATACAGTAGATAGGCAGTTTGAGATTTATGTCCAGGATTAGCTGACTTGTTGCTGGGTGGTGGCATGTTGTTCAGGTGGTACTGTGACTTTGTCACTGTTTCATGGGATTTCTGGGCTGATGATTTAAAAGGCATTTATTAAAAATATTTTTTCTGAGCTAGAACCAGGTGGTTGCCAAGAAACAGTTTCCTTGGCATAGTGTTCTAGTTTTGATAGAACACTGGAAGTCGCAGCCTACTGAGTTCTAGATTATTGAGATTGTTATTTCATTTTACTGGTAAAGTGAGATAGAAATTTATATATTTTTGAATTTTATAGTTATCTATAACTGGAGACTAGGAGAAGCTGGGCTGGGAGGATGTAGGGGAACGGGTACATGTATGGGAAGCAGGAGAGTGGTAAACTGCAATAACAGTGGGGCAGCAGTCTTTCTAGGGGTGTTGTGGAGTAAAGGGGGATGTCCTGTGTGTAAGAGCCTGAAGCAGCCAAGAGCTGAAATAAGGCTGCCCAGATGGGAGCTGGGGAGGATGGTGTGGGAAGTCAGAGGAGCAGAGCAGTGGAGGGAAAGGCAGAGGGGGGATGCCCAGGGGAGTGGGGGCATCAGGCAGGGGACAGGAGTTGGGAGGAGCACCCAGTATACGGGAGTGTCTCTTTCTCGGAGGACTAGGGAGCCTAAGGTGAAGGAATGGCAAGTGGTAAGAGGAAGGGGTGGGAATGTGAGAGTAGTATCAGGGGTTGGAAATTCTAAAGGGGTGCCTTTACTGAATAGATTTGCACCACTGTCTGGAAGGAGGGAGGGGGCAGCAGGAGGTAGCAGGTCAGGTTGAGCCAGGGATGAGAGCAGGAGTACAGCGGAGAGGAAAGGAAACTAATCAGGGTGGGCAGGGAAGAGGAGGCAGGCAAAATGGTGTGGAGAATGGGGAGGGAGGAAAAACAAAGTAAATACAGATAGTCAAAAAGGCAGAAGCAGAGTGGGAGATGGAAAAACAGTTAAGGGGATAAATTGTAGATGTGGAGAGGGAGCAGTTAGGTGGGGAAGCAGTAAGTACCGAAGGTAAGAAAGGAAGGAAGGACGGGGAGCACAGGTGCAGGGGGTAGAAGGGTGGCAATCATAGGGGACTCCATAATTAGGGGTATTCACTGGGGAAGGAAAGGGGACTCAAATGCAAACAGGAGGATGGTTTGCATGCCAGGGATGACAGTGGGGAAGGTGGGCCCAAGAATAAGGGAAATAGTAAGGGAGGTTGGAGGAAAACCTAATTTAGTTATACATTTGGGAACCAACGATCTAGCTGGGGAGAAGGTTGAGGTAGTGCAAAGTAGGTTCAGGGTGTTAGGGAAGATCTGCAGGGAGGAGGGAAGCTCGCTGGCCTTTTCAGCGGTGATTCCAGTACCAAGGGCCAGCACAGCCAGCAAAAGAACAATAAGAGGATTTTAATGACTGGCTGAGGAAATGGTGCAGGTAGGAGATGCTTATCTGTATTGGGGACAGGGAGGAGACCTGGTCAAACAAAGCACTCTTTTCACCAGACAGGTTACACCTCAGTAGGGAGGGTTTGAGGGTACTCAGAGAGAAACTGGGGGAATACATAACCACTACACTTAATTTAAACTATTGGGGGGGGCAGCGGGCGTACAGGCCCACAGACTCCGAGAGGAGGAGGTCAGTGAACACCCCCCCCCCAGTGATGGAAGAAGTCTGGAGGGAGGAGGTGGATGGGGCAAGAACACAGTTAGCAAAGAGTGGAGGGGGTGAGGAACACAAACAAGGGTACGTGGAGGGATGCAAATAGAGGGAATAAATGTGAATAGAAGAATAGAGGGAAGAGAAGGAAAGTCAGATTCTAGGTGGAGGGTGGTGTCTCTGAATGCGCGGAGTCTTGGAAACAAGGACGACGACCTGCAGGCACTATTAACAGACAGGCAGGTAGACATAGCTGCAGTGACCGAGACTTGGGCAACATCACACCATGACTGGGACCTTGCCATTCCTGGAAAGAACATAGACAGGATGACAGGGTAGTCGGAAGGGGGGGAGGGGTGGCAATTTATATCAGGGAGGGAAGAACTTGCACAAGGGAGGAGTCGGAGGAAGGGGAGGTGGAGGCATTATGGATTCAATTAAGGTCCAACAGAGGGAGAAAGGTGAGGCTGGGGGTGGTTTACAGACCACCCAATCAGGATGAGGAGAGGGACAGAGAACTGAGCTCACAAATATTGGAAGCTGCGGGGAAAGGAGAGGTGGTAATTGTGGGGGACTTCAACCTGCCCAAGGTGGACTGGAGCATACCCTCCACAAAATGTGCTAGGAGTCAGGTGATCCTGGAAGGATTGCAGAGCGGGTTCCTGACTCGGCTTCACTGAACCAAGAGCTGAGGCAATTCTTGATCTGGTGCTCACAAATAGGGAGCATGTACCAGAAATAATGGTCAGGGAGCCACTGGGTGGAAGTGACCATTGCACAGTGTGGTTCTAGTTGGATATGGGCAGGGCAAGCATGCCGACTAAGACCAAAATCTTGGATTTCAGGAGGACAGACTTCAGGAAAATGGGTGATGTGCCAAGGAGCCATCTGGCAGGCATCAGAGCAGATATGGGGGTGGACCAAAGGTGGCCCATCACTATGGAAGGCATACTGGTTGCCACAGGTGAGTGCATTAGGCTCAGGAAGAATACAAGGGCCAAAGGGCCCAACTGGTTCAATTCTGGGGTTGCCTAGGCAGTAAGGAAAAAGATGTTGGCCTATAGAAAATTCAGAAAGACCAAGACAGAGGTGGATAGGGAAAATTACCTAAGGTTAGCTAGTGAGGCAAGTAAGGAAGTCCGCAAGCAAAGACACAGAAGGAGATGCAGATAGCTGAAAGAATTAAGAAGGGGGAGAAGGCTTTCTTTTGCTACATAAGTGAGAAAAGGGACAAGAAGGAAGGAACTGTTAGGCTTAACAAAGGGGTGGAGTGGGTGGAGGATAATGGGGGAAAAGCAGAGATACTAAATGAATCCTTCTGTTCTGTCTTCACCAGGGAGGACGATGGACCAGTGACTTCAGGAGGGAAAAGAGAAGCGGGAGGGGACACAGATGTAATGACAGAGGAGGACAGAGTAAGGGAGGGGCTGCTAACATTTAAGGTGGACAAAATCACCCGGCCTGGACAGAGTACATCCAAGGGTACTAAAGGAACTGGCTGAGGAGCTGGCAGGGCCACTGGCAAACCTATTTAATAGTTCATTAGAGTCAGGCGTGATACCACAGGACTGGAGAACAGCACATGTAGTGCCCCTCCACAAAAGCAGTCCCAAGGATGACCCAGGGAATTACAAAGCAGTCAGTCTGACCTCCATTGTGGGCAAGCTCATGCAGACCATACTAAAAAGTTGGTGGAATATCTAGAGGAGCATGGTCTCCAGGATGTGAGCAGCATTTTTTTTTGGGGCGGATCATGTCAAATGAATCTGACTGACTTCTTTGATTGTGTCACTAAGACAGTAGACAGGGGCTAAGCGGTAGACATTCTCTATCTTGATTTCAGCAAGGTCTTTGACTCTGTGCCCCACAAAAGGTTGATCAGGAAGTTGGTGGATCTCAGGGTTGGGGAAAAAGATGGCCAGATAGAAACACAGAATTTGACGGCAGATAAGGACCGCTTGGCCCACCTAGTCTGCCCATTTTCCTACCTAACAAATAAGCTGCAAATCCTAGTTAACCAACAGCTTACTTCCTCCTACCCCCCATTAGGACTGCCTCATGTCTGTCCCATGCATTCTTGAATTCACCCACTGTTTTTGACTCCATGACCTCCTCAGGGAGGCTGTTCCATGCATCCACAACCCTCTCCGTGAAAAAATACTTCCTCACATTACCTCTCAGCCGTTCCTCTCTATCTTCAAATAGTGCCCCCTTGTTCTTGCACATCTCTTTTTCTGAAAGATACTACCCTCTTGGACTTTGTTGATCCCTTGAGGTACTTGAAAGTTTCTATCATGTCCCTCCTCTTCCTTCTTTCCTTAAGGGTATACATATCAAGCTCCTTTAGTCTTTCTTCGTAGGTCTTCTGGTGCAGACTCTGCACCATTTTGGTTGCCCTCCTCTGGACAGCCTCCACTCTGTCTATATCTTTGTTGGTATGGGGTTTCCAGAACTGCACACAGTACTCCAGATGGGGTCTCTCCAACTGTCTGTACAGAGGGATAACTTCCTGATGGGTGGAAAACTGGCTGAGGGATGGAGCCCAAAGGGTGGTTGTGGAGGGAGTTATCTGGCACCAAAGAGGTAACTAGTGGGGTCCCGCAGGGCTTGGTGCTGGGGCCAGTGTTGTTCAATGTCTTCCATCAATGACACTGCAGGTGGCATTAAGGGCAAAATGTGCCTATTTGCGGATGACACCAAGCTCTGAGAGAGAGAGTGGACACAGCTGAAGGGATACAGGACCTACAGGAAGAGCTTGGCCCAGGATCTGGCAGCTTGGCTTCAATGCCAAGAAATGCAAAGTTATGCATAATGGAGCCAAGAATCCCAGGACAGAGTACTACCTGGGTGGAGTCAGAGTATCTGCATCAGAGGAGAAGGACCTGGGAGTGATGATCACCAGTGACCTGAAGCACACCATGCAGTGCAAGAAAGCAGCAGCAAAGGCAAACAAGATGCTGGCTCAGTAGGTAGCACACTCGCCTCTGAGGCCGGGAGATCAGAGGGCTGTGGGTTCAGTTCCCACATCTGGCACTTGGGTTAATATCCCAGTACTGACACTGTAGTACAGCATGACAGGGGTGCTGCACTTCTGAGGTGCCATCTTTCGGATGAGACGTTAAACCGAAGTCCCATCTACCTGGATTGGTGGTAGTTCAGGTGGATGTTAAAGATCCCATGGCACTTATCGAAAAGAGTAGGGGAATTTCCCCGGTGTCCTGGCCAAATTTCCTCATTCACTAAAAATACCACCAACAGCTTAATCTGGTTCAAGGTCAGTTGGCATTCATCTGTATCCCCTTCCCCCGGGTTGTGCCTGAAAATAGGCAGGATTTGTCTAGTGCACTTACCCAGTCAACAAAAGCTAAAAAAAAAAATAAATAAATAAAATAAATAAATAAATATCTAGTGGGATCAGTAGTAGGAGAGAGGAGGTTATACTGCCCTTGTACAGGTCACTGGTAAAGCCACATCTAGAGTATGGAGATCAGTACTGGTGTCCACACCTCAAAAAGGACATTAACCTGCTGGAGAATGTCCAGAGGAGGGCTACAAAGATGAGAACGGGTCTGCAGGGTAAGGCATACGAGGAGAGGTTGAGGGCACTGAACATGTACTCCCTGGAAGACAGAAGAGAGAAGGGGGACATGACTGGGACTTTCAAGTACTTGTAAGGGATAAATACGGTGGATAAAGAGAATTTCTTTAAGCTGAGTAGCAACCATAACACGAGGGAGCACAGTCTTAAGCTGGAGGTTGGGAGGCTTAGGAGGGAGGTCAGGAAGCACTTCTTCACAGAGAGGGTGGTGGACAATTGGAATGCGCTGCTGGAAGAGGTCATCTTAGTGAAGACAGTGGGCATCTTTAAGAGAGGCTGGGATAGGCATACAGAGAAGGTAAGGATCATGGGTAGGGAAGATGGGAGGAGTGGGGAGGGAGGGCAGGGACATTAGCTCAAGCTGTGGACCCTGTAATACCATCAGACTTGACAGACCAAATGGCCTTCTGCTGGCTTATTCATATGTCCGTATGTAAATAAGGGACCAGTCAACCAGGGCTACATTAACAAGAAAACTAGCAGTGTTCAGTCTGGAGAAGTCCCGGCTTAGAAAAAAATCTTTGTTGAGAACCTTTGGCAAATGTACCTTCCATAAGCACTACACAGAATAGTTGCTGACTGAGTCAAGTAAGATTCCAAATAGCTGAATCTCATCCCTTCTGCTGGACAGCATTCGGTCATTCAGGGTATGAAGTCCCTCTTCAACAGAGGGTCTTGCCGAGGCAGAGATAAGCTGGGCAATGTTCAGCTGGCTGACCCTGCTTCATATCTGGTATTCTTATCTAGCCAAAGTTAATACCTCATGGTTACCAATCCTTGGGAGAGGCCAGAAGAAAAAATTACTCACCTTAGTAATGTTGTTTCTTCTAATGGAGTCTTGCTATATTATGACAGTAGCAGTTTGTCCCACCACTAGAACTGCTCCAGAGGTGAAATGGTTAATACCATTCCAAAATAGAAACACGAGCTCTAAGAAGCAGCTCTATCTGTGTAATTTCAAACCTGAACTGTCAGATCTTTACGAGCAAAAACTCACTAAGGTCTGTGTGGAAGCTGTAACCTACACTAGCCAAATGGCTACCTAAATATTAACAACCATTGCTGGTCCCAACACCCAAGACTCAAGTCAGGGGACCAGAACTACTAACACAATTCTAACAACATGAGAATAAAACAACAGTATAATAAAACACACACCCCAAACTCCCAAAAGGGAGAAAGCTAAAGGGCATAAATAGTGCCCACACTAGTTGCCCGCACCCCACCCAAGTAGAAGTTCTGAGAGGGGTAGGTTGGGGAGGTCATAATATAGCAAGACTCCATTAGAAGAAACAACATTACTAAGGTGAGTAATTTTTCTTCAAGCACATGAAGTCTTGCTATATCATGACAGTAGCAGACTACAGCAGTACCTCCATGGAGGGAGGGACAGAACCTACTTAGAGAATAGGCTCTGAAGAACAGCTGTACTAAGCAGAGCATCTCTCCTGGCCTGGACATCCAGGAGTAATGCTTAGTAAAGTGTACGTTTTCAAGTAGCAGCCTGGCATATCTCTAATATAGGGATGTCTCTGGCAGCAGCTAGAGACGAGCTGTACCCCTGGTAGAATGAGCCCCCAAGCCAGAGGGTGGATCTCTGCCCAGTTTCTGATAACAAAATTGATACAAGGGACAATCCACCTGGCAACTGATCTCTTAGTGGCAGGTTTGCTTTCCCAACTTCACCATAGGTAAGGAAAAGTTGGAGGATTCAACCTGTGACCTTTGGTACACTCTATATAGTAACTAAGAGCCTCTTAACATCCAGGTTGTGCAACCTCCTCTCACCAGAAGAGGAGTGATCAGTGAAAATACTGGAAGGAGATAGATTGGTTAAGATGGAAATCTGAAACCACCTTAGGTAAAAACTTCCTATAAGTCCTAAGGACTACCTTATCCCTGTGGAAAGAAATAGAGTCAGTTTCCACTGACAAGGCTTGCAACTCACTTATGTGTCTAGCAGAAGTGATAGCCACCAGAAAAACAGTTTTCCAAGTTAGATACTTAAGCTCTGCAGAAAACAGAGGTTCAAAAGGGGGTTGCATTAACTGGGCAATACAAACAAAGTCCCAAGCAGGGGCCGGTTCCCGAAAGGGTGGATTAGTATGGAGTAATCCCTTAAAAAACTTGGAAAACACAGGATGAGTGGAAAGAGGGGATGACTTTCCTGCTGACACAAAAGCAGATACAGCTGCCAAATGGACTCTCAGGGTAGCTGGTCTGAGACCCAAGGAATTAAGATGGACCATGTAATCTAATACAATGGGCAAATCAGCAGATTCTGGGAAATATTTTTCCAGCACACCAAATGGAAAACCTTTTCCATTTAGAACTATAAGTTCTAGTGGAAGGCTTTCTGAAGCCTTTAGGATTTCAAGAACACCTTGAGAGAGGTGTAAATCAGCAACTCTAACTCCTCAAGAGCCAGGCCTTGAGGTTGAGGGATTTGAGGTCCGGATACTAAACCCTTCCCTGTAACAAGTTAACAGGTTGTGAATCCTGGGGAGGCAAAGGGGAAGATGGATTGTCAGTGACAGAAGGAGTGGGTACCAGGGCTGCCTGGCCCAATCCGGGGCAATCAGAATCACCCTGCAAGGCTGAGATCTGATTTTGACTAATACTTTGAATAGGAGAGGGAAGGGAGGGAAAGCATAAAGAAATCCTCCCAATCCAGGAGAAGGGCATCCAGCGGGACTGAGCCCAAAACTGGAGGCCTGCAACAGAACAGAGGAAGTTTGTGATTGTCTGGGCTGCAAAGATCTATCTGAGGTGCCCCATCTGGCAAAGACTATCCCCAGCACTTGAGGATCCAGGGACCATTCGTGATGGCCCTGGGAAATCCTGCTGAGAGCATCCGCTAGACATTGTCCTTCCCTGGAAGATGAACTGCTATGAGGGAAGTGTTCAGGAATAGGCCAGAGACCACAACTTCATTGCCTCGGTGCACAAGGTCAAGACCGAGTGCCCCCTGTTTGTTGATGTACCACATTGTTGTGGTGTTGTCTGTTCTGACTTGTATCACCTTGTTGTGGACAGATGCAGAAAATGCTTGAAGAGCTAAAAAGACAGCTCTGAGTTCCAGCAAATTGATGTGGAGCAGAGATTCCCGGGGGGACCACACTCCCTGAGTGGAAAGGTCGCCCATGTGGGCTCCCCAACCCAGAAGGGAAGCATCTGTAGTGAGAGTCAAATTGTGAGCAGGGGGAATGAAGGGGACCCCCAATCTTAAATTGCTCTGATCCTGCCACCACTGGAGGGCCTGGATCAAGGTTCGTGTCACTGGGACCAACTTGGAAAGGGGGTCTCTTCTCTGAAACCAATAGGTTCTCAAGTGAAACTAAATGTCTCTCATCTGAAATCTTGCTCCCTGCACAACAGCTGTGGATGCAGCCATGTGTCCCAGGAGCTGCAGAAAGTGTCTTGCTGGTCGAGAGACCTGCAGGGTGGAAGGAGGAGGCCAGAGTCACTACATTCTGTCACCCTTTCTAAGGGAAGAAAAGCTCTGGCTAGCTTTGTGTCCAATTCTGCCCCTATAAAGGGTGAGTACCTGGACTGGTTCCAGAACCGACTTTAGTAGATTTAGCAGAAAGCCGAGGAGGTGAGAAGCTGCTGGGTAACTTGCAGGTGAGATTTTACCTGTTCTGGGAACTGGCCTCCAATGAGCCAACTGCCTAGATAGGGAAAACAGCAATCCTTTGCCTCCTTAAGAGAGCCACTGCTAGACACTTTTGAATACCCTTTGGGCAGAGGTGGGCAACAAGGGCACTGCTCTGAACTGGTAATGACCTGAGGGTAGTCTGATCTGAGGTACTTTCGATGGGAGCTTCTGATTAGGACGTGGAAATAGGCGCATCCTTGAGGTCCAGGGAGGCTAACCAGTCCCCTGGCCTTAGGAGGGTAAAATCATTGCCAGAGTTACCATTTTGTACTTTGGTTTCAAAAGATGCTTGTTCAGATATCTGAGGTCTAATATGGGCGCCATTCTCCTGTCTTTTGGGGTAAGGAAGTATCTGAATACAGACCCCTGCCCTGGTGCAGGGGAGGAACCCTTCCACTGCTCTGAGAGCCAAAAGGGTTGAGACCTCTGCTTCCAGAGCAAAGGTCTCTGAAGCACTTGCAGGTAGAAAAAGTCTGGTTCTCAACTTGGGAAACTTTTTGAAGCTGAGAACCAGACCCTGGCTTACTACTTCCAGAACCCACTTGTCTGAGGTTAAAGAAGCCCAGTTCTGACTGAAGTAAGCCAGCCTGTCCCCTACCAGTAAAGGAGAATCGGCCCTGGGCACCCCATCAGGGTGCCTGCTTAGCAGGAGCTTTAGGCTGAGGGGTGGGAGCAGGCCTGCCCACCCCTCGTCTGCCTCTGCCTCTGAAGAAGCCCCTCTGAGCATAGGCAGAGGAGGCCTGAGTCTGGTAAAAGGCTTCGTGAAAAGGCCTACCCCTACCCTGGTGTATGCCTCTGAGGAGTGGCTTGCCGCCTAGCTTGGGCACTTTGTAAGTAGTCCCATATTCATCCATCTTTTCATGTAATTTCTGTCTGCTCCCAAACAGAGAATTTCCCACCACAGGAAAATCCATAGCCTTAGTCTGGGTATCCTGTGACAGACTAGTACACCTGAGCCAGGCCAACCTACAAAGACTACAGATGTGGCCATGACCCTAGAGGAAACATCATTAACATCCACAGCAGCAGAAACTGTACCTTAGAAGCCTCAATGCCATCAGCAGCCACCTGTTCTAGTTCGCTAGCCAGCTGGCCATGGGCTTCTTGGCTAATTCCATAACAGTATCCCATCTAGATTTCTGATACCTAGCTACATAAGCCATATAATTTGCTTGCCTGAGTCCCAGAGAGGCTGCCATATACTGTTTTTCGCCATGGCATCAATCTTCCTGGAATCCTTGTCAGGAGGATGTAGCACTGGGATATTAGCTTTATCACAGGCTGCAGCCTGAACTACCCCAACATGACTGCATTGCTGAGAAAGGAATTCTGTATCAGGACCTGACAATGTGTACCTTCTGTCCATCTTTTTATCTACAGGAGGCACAGAATTAGGAGCTTTTAAAATTTTTACTGTTTGCTTCCTAAAAGACTTATGCAAAGGAACAGACAATCTCCTAGACTCTGGAATATCCATCATTTCTACAAAATCAGGCTCCTCTTGCTCATCCACAGCTTCTTCCAAGGGAAGCTGGAGGGTTTCAGCAACTTTTTTATAAAACATAAAATGAGATGGGGACTCGGATAGCATAGGGGGAGATTCTAGAGGTCTGTCTGGGGAAATGTCCGGTTCAATGGGCACACCCAGACCTTCCCAGCCACATTCATACTGTTCACAATCATCCTCCCCCTCCTCTGGTTCATAAAATTCCTCAACATCATATTCCTGAACCACTGGAACCGGACGAACCGACCTTTTGCCTAGATAGTGTGTTCGGACGGAACCTGAGACAGTGACTGGACAATTTGTATGGTTTTGCTATCTGTGCAGCAGTTGGAGAAGGGTTTTGACTCCAAACCTGCTGACTTTCTTGTTTTCTTTACTGGAATTGGTTCCTCAGAACCAGCTTTCTTCTGCCCGAGAAGTCTTGCCCTGGTCAGAGGGACTCCTCCGTTCGGTTGGCACCGAACCGGCTGGCCATCCGGTCAGCAGACTTTTGCCTCTCGCTCCTGAGCCTGCCCAATCTCTTCTCCAGGGTGGCTGCAGGAAATTCTTACATATCTGGCAGTCTGACTGGAGGTGGTCAAACCCCAGACAATAGACACATGTGGTGTGTGGGTCAGCCTTGGCAAAGACTTCCCCACAGACATCACAGTGTTGAAACCCAGTGGGCCCGGTTTTTCTTTTGGGTTTCTCAGACATAATGCCAGCCTAACCAGAAAAACTTGCCCTTTAAACGGCAGTGCCAGGCAAGACACCCTTATCGGATCCTAACCGTGTCACGGGTATTGGAAAAAAATGTAATAAAATCCGTTCTTTTTAGAACCGATAAGAACCGGGAACCGCACTCTAAAATGTTAAACTTTAAAGTTAATAAGTTTTAAACCCAGCTGATCGGTTCAAAACCGAACCGATAAACTTACAAGTTCCACACAGACAAAACCTTTAATTTACTTACGATTACCACAGACAGAGCTTGAACTTAACGGTTTTATGTTAAATAAAACTATTCTCGTTGAATCGAACCGAGAAAACACTGTTTAAACCGAGAAATGAACCGAGCAGTAGGAGAAATCTCCGGAGCGACTGTTCACTGAGGCGGAGTAAAGAATCTGACAGTTCAGGTTTGAAATTACACAGATAGAGCTGCTTCTTAGAGCTCGTGCTCAAAGTTCTATTTTGGAATGGTATTAACCATTTCACCTCCGGAGCAGTTCTAGTGGTGGGACAAACTGCTACTGTCATAATATAGCAAGACTTCATGTTGTTTGAAATACATTTAGGAGGACTGTGAGTGCAGACCAAACAAAGCTTGGGTCATTCTCCACTAATGTTAGGCCACCTGATGTTCAATTCTTACTTAAGCCATAGTCCTACCAACTGCATGTATACTACATAGTATCATAGTAAAAGCCAGCAGAATAGGCCCCATAGTCTAGCATGACTGTTTGGAAGCTAACCCACTACTGGGAGCTCACTCCTCCACCCCCCAGCCCCAGAGGTGGCCTTCCCTGGCCTCAGTTCCCCCATGTACCTGTCCCAACCCTTCCTGAATCCTTCCACTGTGGTCTCTTCCACCAGACTCCTGGGCAGTGCGTTTCAATGGTTCCACCACCCTCTCGGTGAAGAAATGCTTCCTGCGCTGCCCCATACTCCCCTTCCAGTTTCCACTCGTGCCCCTGGTAGTTCCTTCTTAAGCCTGAACACTTCCCTGGCTCCACTCTTATTTATCCCCTTTACATATTTGAAAACCTTTATCATGTCCCCGCTGTCCCTCCTCTCCTCCAATGCATACAAGATTGTGTTCCTCCAGTCTGTCCTCATAGAGCCTACCCTCCATGCCCTGAATCATCCTGATTGCCCTCCTCTGGACCCTCTCCAGCAGCGCTATGTCCCTCTTAAGATGGGGTCTCCAGAACTGCATACAGTACTCAAGATGTGGCCTAACCAGGGCATTACAGAGAGGGAGGATCACCTCCCTCCTCCTGGAGGTAACCCCCTGGTTATGCAGCCCAGTATCCGGTTTGCTTTTGCTGCAGCTCTTCGACAGTTCTCAGTGTTGTTCATTTTGCTGTCCACCACTATCCCTAGGTCCCTCTCGCCAAATGCGACTTGCAGTGTGGTCTCCCCCAGGTTGTATGCATGTCCCAGGTTTATGACCCCCAGATGCAGCACCCTACATTTCCCTGCATCAAATTTCAACCATTTCCTTGCCCACCCCCCCAGGATATCCAGATCCCCCTGCAGGGCCTCTCTCCCCTCCTGCCCGTCCGCCAGTGCTCCGAGTTTTGAGTCATCCGCAAAGAGACTCAACCTACTCCTAACACCCCACTGAATGTCCGAGACATAGGAACTAAACAGAAGAGGCCCCAGGACCGAACCCTGGGGGACCCCACTGATGACCCTCCTGGGGGAAGAGACTATCCCTCCAACCACCACTCGCTTTATTCGCCCCATAAGCCAGTTTTCCACCCACCTGAGCAACTGTCCCCCATCCCCCCAGCTTTGTTAGTAGGCTGTTGTGTACCAAATTGAACGCCTTACGGAAATCCAGATAGAGGTGTCCACCGGCCTATGTCAGTCCAGAGGCATGACCTCCCCAGAACAAAACCATACTGCCTGTCATCCAGATGCCCCAGCCTTTCCAGCAGCTCCCCCCAGCCTCTCCTTGATAATGCCCTCCATAATCTTGCCTACAACAGACATTAGGCTAACAGGCCTATAATTCCCCATCTCCTCTCTGGACCTCCCCTTGTGGATAGGCACCACATGAGCCACCTTCCAATCTTGAGGCACCCACCCTGACATCAGGGAGATGTTGAAGAGTGAGGCCAGTGGAGCTACCAGCACATCCGCCAGTTCCTTCAGCTCAGTCTTTAGCGACCGGAGGGCCTCCCTCAATCCTATCCTCTGTGACTTCGCCCTCCCTCCCCTTCTAGATACAATCCATCCCCTGCCCTGGCCTCATCCAGTCCTTCAGTCTCCAACTGACCTCCTGGTTCAGTGGGCTCCACTACCCTCCCATCAGGTTGGAAGAATCCCCCACCTCCCACGGCAAAGTACTCATTTAGCATCTCTGCTTGTTCCCCAGCTTCCTGCACCCATCCCCTCCAGTTCTAATCCTGCTGATCAGTGCCCTCACTTTTTTTTTTCTCCCCTGTGTATCTACAGAACGCCCCCCCCCCACAGATATCTCTGGCCAGGTTAAGCTCCTTCTTTGCCTTGGCCCCCCTTACCACTCTGATGACCTTCTTAGCCAGGAACTCATACTCTCCCCTATCCCCTTGAGTGCTTTAAGGCGTGCCTCACCGCCTCCTGCACCTTCCGGGTCCACTAACACAGCTTACTGGCCCTACATTGCTTGTGCCTTACCTTTGCGCAAGCCCTCAAAGTCTCTAGCACCCCCTTCTTAATGGTCTCCCACAAGCTACCAGCATCCATGTCTGGCCTTATCTCATCCAAGCACCCTTTAAGAATCCTTCTCATGCCCTCAAAGTCCGCTCCCCTTAAATCTATTACTTCTGTTTTAGTGCGAATTTCCTCTCCTCCCTAGGAACATAAGAAAAAATTACTCACCTTAGTAATGTTGTTTCTTCTAATGGAGTCTTGCTATATTATAGACATTAGCAGTTTGATCCAGCTCTAGAACTGCCCCGGAGTGAAATGGTTAAAACCATTCCAAAATAGAATTTTGGCACGAGAGCAGCTCTATCTGTGTCATTTCAAACTTGAACTGTCAGATCTTTACGAGCCAAACTCACTAAGGTCTGTGTGGAGTTGTAACTACACTAGCCAAATGGCTACCTAAATAATAACAACCATTGATGGTCCCAACACCCAAGACTCAAGTCAGGGGACCAGAAATACTAACACCATTCTAATAATATGAAAAGGAACATAAGTATAATAAAACACACACACGCATACACATACACTCCCAAAGTCCCAAAGGGACAAAATGCTAACAGGACATAAGTAGTGCCCACACTAAGTTGCCCGCACCCACCAAGTAGAGGTTCTAGAGGGCAGGTTGGGGAGGTCATAATATAGCAAGACTCCATTAGAAGAAACAACATTACTAAGGTGGTAATTTTTCTTCAAACAACATGAAGTCTTGCTATATTATAGACATTAGCAGAATACACAGCAGTACCTCCATGGAGGAGGGGCAGAACCTACTTAGGAATAGGCTCTGAAGAACAGCTGTGCCAAACCGAGCATCCTCCTGGCCTGGACATCCAGGAGTAATGCTTGGTAAAAGTGTGTACCGTTTTCCAAGTAGCAGCCTGGCAAATCTCTAATAAGGGATATCTCTGGCAGCAGCTAGAGGCAGCTGTACCCTGGTAGAATGAGCCCTCAAACCGGGAGGCTCTGCCCACTTCTGATAACAAAATTGGATACAAGAGACAATCCACCTGGCTACTGATCTCTTAGTGGCAGGTTTGCCTTCCCAACTTCACCATAGGTAAGGAAAAGTTGGAGGATTCGAACCTGTGACCTTTAGTACGCTCTATATAATAAGTAAGAGCTCTCTTAATATCCAGGCTGTGCAACCTCCTCTCACCCAACAGGAGTGATCAGTGAAAATACTGGAAGGGAGATAGATTGATTAAGATGGAAATCTGAAACCACCTTAGGCAAAAACTTCCTATTAGTCCTAAGAACTACCTTATCCTGTGGAAAGAAATAAGTCAGTCTCCACTGACAAGGCTTGCAATTCACTTATGCCTGGCAGAAGTGATAGCCACTAGAAAACAGTTTTCCAAGTTAGGTACTTAAGCTCTGCAGAAGACAGAGGTTCAAAGGGGTTGCATTAACTGGGCAATGCAAACATTAAGGTCCCAAGCAGGGGCCAGTTCCAAAGGAGGATTAGTATGGAGTAATCCCTTAAAAAACTTGGAAAACACAGGATGAGAGGAAGAGGGGATGACTTTCCTGTTGACACAAAAGCAGACACAGCTGCCAAATGAACTCTCAGGGTAGCTGGTCTGAGACCCAAGGAATTAAGATGTACTATGTAATCTAACAAAATGGCAATTCAGCAGATTCTGGGAAACATTTTTCCTAGCACACCAAATGGAAAACCTTTTCCATTTAGAACGATAAGTAGCCTCTGTGGAAGGCTTTCTGGAAGCCTTTATGATCTCAAGAACACCCTGAGAGAGGTGTAAATCAGCAAACTCTAACTCCTCAAGAGCCAGGCCTTGAGGTTGAGGGATTTGAGGTCCGATACCAAACCCTTCCCTGGGCACAAGTCAATAGATTGTGATTCCTGGGAGGCACAGGGAAGATGGACTGTCAGAGACAGAAGGAGTGGGTACCAGGCTGCCTGGCCCAACCGGGGCAATCAGAATCACCCTGCAAGGCTGAGATCTGATTTTGACTAGTACTTTGAATAGAGAGGAAAGTGGGGAAGCATAGAGGAACTTCCTCCCAATCCAGAAGAAGGGCATCCAGGGAACTGAGCCCAGCACTGGAGGCCTGCAATAGAACAGAGGAAGTTTGTGATTGTCTGGGGCTGCAAAAAGATCTATCTGAGGGATGCCCCACCTGGCAAAAACTATCCCCAGCACTTGAGGATCCAGGGACCATCGTGATGGCCCTGGGAAATCCTACTGAGGGCATCCGCTAGGACATTGTCCTTCCCTGGAAGATGAACTGCTATGAGGAAAGTGTTCAGGAATAGGCCAGAGACCACAACTTCACTGCCTCGTGCACAAGGCCGAGACCAAGTGCCCCCTGTTTGTTGATGTACCACATTGTTGTGGTGTTGTCTCTTCTGACTTGTATCACCTTATCGTGGACAGATGCAGAAAAAGCTTGAAGAGCTAAAAAGACAGCTCTGAGTTCCAAGCAAATTGATGTGGAGCAGAGATTCCTGGGGACCAAACTCCCTGAGTGGGAAAGGTCGCCCATGTGGGCTCCCCAACCCAGAAGGGAAGCATCTGTAGTGAGAGTCAAGTCGTGAGAAGGGGAAATGAAGGGGACCCCGCTTAATTGCTCTGATCCTGCCACCACTGGAGAGCTAGGATCAAGGTTAGAGTCACTGGGACCAACTTGGAAAGGGGGTCTCTTCTCTGAGACCAAAAGTTTCTCAAGTGAAACTGAATGTCTCTCATCTAAATCTGGCTCCTGCACAACAGCTGTGGATGCAGCCATGTGCCCCAGGAGCTGCAGAAAGTGTCTTGCTGGTGAGACCTGCAGAGTGAAGGAAGAGGCCAGAGCCACTAAATTCCTTAACCTTTCTGGGGAAGAAAGGCTCTGGCTAGCTTTGTGTCCAATTCTGCTCCTATAAAGGTGAGTACCTGGACTGGTTCCAGAACTGACTTTGTAGGTTTAGCAGAAAACCCAGGGAGGTGAGAAGCTGCTGGGTGACCTGCAGGTGAGATTTTACCTGTTCTGGGACTGGCCTACAATGAGCCAGTCGTCTAGATAGGGAAAACAGCAATCCTCTGCCTCCTAGTAGGCCACTGCCACTGCTAGACACTTTGTGAATACCCTTGAGCAGAGGTAAGGCCGAAGGGCATTGCTCTGAACTGGTAATGACCTGAGGGCAGTTCGATCTGAGGTACTTTCGATGGGATCTTCTGATTAGGACATGGAAATAGGCATCCTTGAGGTCCAGGGAGGCTAGCCAGTCCCCTGGCCTTAGGGAAGGTAAAATCATTGCCAGAGTTACCATTTTGAACTTTGGTTTCAAAAGATGCTTGTTCAGATATCTGAGATCTAAAATGGGCCGCCATTCTCCTGTCTTTTTTGGGGTAAGGAAGTATCTGGAATACAGACTCTGCCCTGATGCAGGGGAGGAACCCTTTCTACTGCTCTGAGAGCTAACAGGGATGAGACCTCTGTTTCCAGAGCGAGGGTCTCTGAAGCACTTGCAGGTAGAAAAAGTCTGCTTCTCAACTTGGGAAACTTTTTGAACCTGAGAACCAGACCTGATTTACTTCCAGAACCCACTTGTCTGAGGTTAAAGAGGCCCAATCCTGACTGAAGTAAGCCAGCCTGCCCCCACTGGTACAGGAGAATCGGCCCTGGGCACCCCATCAGGGTGCCTGTTTCAGGAGGTTTAGGCTGGGGGTGGGAGCAGGTCTGCCCACCCTCTTCTGCCCTGCCCTGAAGAAGCCCCTCTGAGCATAGGCAGAGGAGGCCTGAGTCTGAGTAGAAAGGCCTGTGAAAGGCCTACCCCTACCCTGGGCATGCTCTTTGAGGAGTGACTTGCGCCCTTAGCCTGGGCACTTTTGTAAGTAGTCCTATATTCATCCATCTTCTTCATGTAATTCTCTGTCTGCTCTCCAAACAGAGAATTTCCCACCACAGGAAAATCCATAGCCTAGTCTGGGTATCCTGTGACAAACTAGTACACCTGAGCCAGGCCAACTCTATGAGCTACAGATGTGGCCATGACCCTAGAGGAAACATCATTAACATCCACAGCAGCATGAAACTGAACCCTTAGAGGCTTTACATGCCATCAGCAGCCACCTGTTCTAGTTCACTAGCCAGCTGACACATGGGCCTGCTTGGCCAATTGCATAACAGTATCCCATCTAGATTTCTGATACCTAGCTACATAAGCCATAAAATTTGCTTGCCTGAGTCCCAGAGAGGCTGCCATATACTGTTTTTTGCCATGGCATCAATCTTCCTGGAATCCTTGTCAGGAGGATGTAGCCAAGGAATATTAGCTTCATCACAGGCAGCAGCCTGAACTACCCCAACATGACTGCATTGCTGAGAAAGGAATTCTGTATCAGGGCCTGACAATGTATACCTTCTGTCCATCTTTTATCTACAGGAGGCAAAGAATTAGAGCTTTTAAAATTTTAATTGTTTGTTTCTAAAAGACTATGTAAAGGAATAGACAATCTCCTAGACTCTGGAATATCCATCATTTCTACAAAATCGAGCTCCTCTTGCTCATCCACAGCCTCTTCTAAAGGAAGCTGGAGGTTTCAGCAACTTTTTATAAAACATAAAATGAGATGGGGACTCAGACAGCATGGGGAGATTCTAAAAGTCTGTCTGGGAGATATCCGGTTCAATGGGCACACCCAGACCTTCCAGCCACATTCATACTGTTCATAATCCTCCTCCCCTCCTCTGGTTCATAAAATTCTCAATATCATAATCCTGAACCACTGGAACTGACGAACCGACCTTTTACCAGATAGTGGTGGTCAGATGGACCTTGAGACAGTGACTGGACAATTCGTATGGCTTTTTGTTATCTCTGCAGCAGTTGGAGAAGGAATTTTGACTCCAGACCTGCTGATTTTCTTGTTTTCTTTACTGGAATTGGTTCCTCAGAACCAGCTTTTCTTTGCCGAGGAAGTCTGGCCCTGGTCAGAGGGCACTCCTCCGGTTTGGCTGGCACCGAACCGGGCTGGCCATCGGGTCAGCGGACTTTTAGCCTCCGTTCCCGAGCCTGCAATCTTTTTTCCAGGGTGGCTGGGGAAATTCTTACATACCTGGCAGTCTGACTGCGAGGTGGTCAAACCTCAGACATAAACACAGGTGTGGGTCAGCCTTGGCAAAGACTTCCCCACAAACATCACAGTGTTGAAACCCAGTGGGCCCGGTTTTTCTTTTGGGTTTCTCAGACATAATGCCAGCCTAACCCAAAAACTTGCCCTTTTAACGGCAATAGCAGCACGACACCCTTATCGGGTTCTCAATCATGTCACGGTATTGAAAAAACGAATAAATCCGCTTTTTTAGAACCGATAAGAACCGGAACCGTGACTTTAAAATAGTAACTTTTGTTTTAAATGAGTTTTAAACCCACTGATCGGTTCAAAACCGAACCGATAACTTCAAGTTCCACACAGACAAAACCTTCATTTACTTAAGGTTACCACAGATAGAGCTTGAACTGAACGGTTTTATCGGTTAAATAAAACTATTCTCGGTTAAATCCAACCGAGAAAAATACTTTTTAAACCGAAATGAACCCAGCAGAAGGAGAATCTCGAGCGACTGTTCACTGAGGCGGAGTAAAGAATCTGACAGTTCAAGTTTGAAATGACACAGACAGAGCTGCTCGTGCCAAAATTCTACTTTGGAATGGTTTTAACCATTTCAGTCCGGGGCAGTTCTAGAGCTGGATCAAACTGCTAATGTCTATAATATAGCAAGACTTCATGTTATTTGAAGAAACCAGACCGTGGCATGGTCACTGCCTGCCAATGGGCTGCTCACCTCCAGGCCCCTTATCTGGTCATTATCTGCTAGGACAATGTCCAGAATCCGATCCTGCCTAGTAGGCTCCCCCACATGCTGGACTAGGAAGGCATCCTGGAAGACATCCGTCAACCTCTGCTCCCTGGCCACCGAGGATGTTACAGTGCCCCAGTCTGCCCCCAGCATGTTCAGGTCGCCCATGATCACCACCCTGCCCTCTCCAAGGCACAGTGACCCCTGATGTTCTCAGCCAGCTCATCCTCCAGTTCCACTTCCATTGCAGGGGCTCTGTACACCACCCCTATTTTTAATCTTTTACCCCCCCCCATTTGTAGGGTTAGCCAAATTGCCTCCACATCTCCCTCTGCCTCCTTGATTCCACCAACTAATATGTCATTTTTGACTATCAGTCACACACACACACACACACACACACACACTCTTCCCACCCTCCTATCCTTCCTAAGCATTGTGCAGCCCTCTGAATTTAGGTCCCAATTATGCCTCTGGGTGGCTCATGTCTCAGTAATTGCTGCCACGTCTGCTGCACCCTCAACTAGCATTGCCTGGAGTTCTGGCATTTTATTGTTCATGCTCCTGGCATTGATCAGGAACGTCTCCACCCTCCCCAGTCTTCTCAGCCCAGCGCTAACCCCAGTCTCTCTTCCCCACTCTGTTCCCCCTGGTCTTTTAACGCTAACTGCAGCCCACTTTGCATACTCTAGTCCTGAACCCTCAAGCTTCCTTGCTGGGGCTTTCAATCACTCCCCCTTTACAAGTTTAAACTCCACCTATCACCTATGAATCCAAAATGTTTCAGTTTAAGGATCTCCCTTCCCTCCAAGTTGAGATGCAGCCTGTCCCTGGCATATAGCCCCTTGTCTTCCCATGTATCACCCCGGTCCCCCATCAATCCTTACCCATCTGACCTGCACCACTCCCTGAGCCACTGGTTCACCCCTGCAAGTTTTTGCTTATTTTCCCTGCTCGCCCTTGGTACTGGCAGCATCTCAGAAAAGGAGACTGAGCATCCTATAGAGTGGCAAACCCTGGCCAATTCCCTGAACCTTGCCTGTATCTCCAGTTCATTGTTCCCTTCTAAATCGCTTGTTCCCAGGTGAACTAGAAAGTCTGGGGATCCTCCGCATTCCCTTGCCATCAAGTATAGGTGGAATTTGGCATTATGTACTGATAGGCCTGGGATACATTTAACCTTGACTGGGCTGCCTTTTCTCTCCCCAACCCCCTCCTACTGGATGCCCCTAATCATGGAATCACCCAGCAGGAGCACCTTCACCTCGCCCCCAAGTTACTAGACCATTTGTGCCCTGCCATACTCCTTCTGTCTACATCCCCTGGCTTGCTCCTCACACCCCCCACAGCCTGGGGGTGTCCATTTTGTGCGTGCCCTTCCAGGCTCTCTCTTCTGCCTACTTCCCCCAGCTTCGCCTCTCACCCCTGGAACCTGGGGAGTCGTGCGTCCTGTATGTGCTCCTCAGACTCAGTCTCCTGACCACGGCCCTAACTTGCTCCTTACCCCTCCAACAGCCTGGGCTCACTAGTTTGATTGTGCCCTTCCAGGCCCCTCTTCCTGTCTCCCTCTCCCAGCTTGCTCCTCACAGCCTGAATATCACTAGTCGCCCCCCATAACTCTTCCCCATTTGGACTGTTGCCATTGGTTCCTCCACCCAGGCCTCCTATTACTTCTTCCTTCTCACCCCCAGGTTCTGCAGTAACAGACCCTTGTGACCTAGTGCTCGATACACCCCTCCCCTTCTGGAATTTCCAGTCTCGGAGCTGGCCAACCCAGAGTGCTCCCCTCCTCACCCCCCTCTGTCTGCTTTTCCCTTCCTCAACTCTGCCTTGTGTCCTGGCCTCTACTCCAAGACTGTTCTGTGCGTCCCCTTCTGCCTTACCACCCTCGGACCCATGCTCCTGCCCCCCTCCCTGCCCGTCTGGTGCCCTGGTATCACATTCCCCATGCCCTCCCCTCCTTTGGTTCAAGCCCCATCTCTTATCCCCTGCCCCCTTCTGACACCTGACCAATCCCTCCCAGTCATCCTGCAACCCCGGCCGCCAGCCTCTTCCACCTCATCATCTGGTTACAGCAGGGTAAAGCAATTTGTAAGTGTGAAGCCTGCCCCAAGCTTTCCCACTCCTGTCTCCCTCCCCTTCCTTGTCTCTCTCTGGGCCGCCCCCTCTCCCTTCGGAGTAAAGTCTGTACACTGGTATTTTCATGTCTCCCCCCTCCAGCGACCATGTGGTCCTAGTCCTCTCCTCCCGCCCCTATACCCTGAGGTATGCCATTTGTCCTCGCCTATCATATGGTTTCAGCCCCTTCCCAACCCACCTCCCTCCTCCAACTGCCTCCTGATCCCTTCGACCTCCTGCCTGAGGCCTGCCAACTGGTAACACACTGGGCATCCCCCAAACCTCCATGTCCAATTCAATATTATGGCTGCCCCGTACACCCAATCAACCTCCCAAAGATACCGGCTCTTGCATCATTCGATCCCATCCTCACGGTTAGGTGTGGGCAATATGGGCCCCCTTCGGCAATAAAAGTACCCTCCAATCAGTATACACTCAATCAACCTACCCTCTCCCCAGCAGTAGCCAGCATATGCCCGGGCAATCAAGACAAACAGTACCCAAGATGCAGTAGCCAGCACTACCCAAGCATCACCCTAATAGGATTAGGGGTAAAGAAAAGCCTCCCCGCCCCATAAATACAAAAACAATCCCAGCAAATACTCCTAGTGATCAGAGCCACAAGTGGCTATGCAGATTCAACACGTAACAAACCCTCACTCAGCATGCAGGGGAGTCCATCCCAAACTGTATGTTCTCCAAGAGTCAGTGACTCAGGCTATTAGCCCAGTCCAGTCCAGACTCCACCCCCTCCAACTATTTAACAGAGGTCGGGTTGGGGGGGGCACAATTACAGCTCTTCTATGCGCAGATTAATGGTGGCTGGGCTTTCCCTTTATAGCCCAGCCACAAGTTCAAAACAGGCGCCCTGCCTCCTGACTGGGCCACCTGCCTGTGGGAGCCGTTTCCTCCCAGCAGCCCTGACGCTCCTTCTCTGGTCCACTGCCGTTGCAGCCACTGGGTCTACTGATGCCCTGGTCGCCCTCTGTCCCCTCTGGTACTGTAGCCTGGTGCCCGCCTCCAGATGCGCTTCTCGCCACTCTTCCGCCACTTTTCCAGTGCTCCCTCACACCATCGGTGCGGCCAGCAATCCCACCGATGCGGCCCCAGGGACAATTACATACTAACATACTAAAAGCCAGCAACATAGGCCTGATGGTCTGTCATGTCTGCTCAGTAGCCAGCCTCCTAATGGGTGCTCGCTTTTGCACCCCCCAAGCCCCAGAGAGGGTCATCTTTGGCTTCAGTTTTCCCTTGTACCTGTCCCACCCCTTCTTGAGTCCCTCCACTGTGCCCTCTTCCACCAGACTCCTGGGCAGTGCATTCCATGGCTCTACCACCCTCTCAGTGAAGTAATATCTCCTGTGTTCCCCACTGTAATTTCCCCCCTTCAGCTTCCACTCGTGCCCCCTGGTTGGTCCCCCCTTCTTTAGTCTGAACATCTCTTTGGCTCCCCCTTGTTCATTCCTTTTACATATTTGAAGACCCCTATCATGTCACCTCTATCTCTCCTTTCCTCCAGTGAGTACAGCCCAAGTACATCCAGTCTTTCTTCACAGGGCCTCCCCTCATGCCCTGCATCATCCTGGTTGCTCTCCTCTGGACCCTCTCCAGCAGTGTTATGCCCCTCTTGAGATGAGATCTCCAGAACTGCACACAGTACTCGAGATGCGGTCTAACCAGGGCATTATACAGAGGGAGGATCACCTTCCTCCTGGATGTAATCCCCCTGGCTATGCAGCCCAGTATCCTGTTTGCTTTTGCTGCAGTTCTTCTGCAATTTTCGGTATTATTCATTTTGACATCTACCACCACTTCTGGATCCCTCTTGCTCGATGTGGCTTGCAGTGAGACCCCAGGTGTATACATGGCTTGGGTTTCTGGCCCCCAGATGCATCACCCTACACTTCCCTGCATTAAAACTCAATCCCCCACCTCTTTGACCACCCCCTCCAGGGTATCCAGATCCCTCTGGACTGTCTCTCTCGCTTCGTCTCCATCCGCCAGTGCTCCCAGTTTTCAGTCATCCACAAAGAGACTCATCCTACTCCTTACCCCTTACCCATATCCGAGACATGGGCGCTGAATAGGAGTGGCCCCAATACCGAACCTTGGGGAACCCCACTACTGACCTTCCTGGGGGAGGAGACTATCCCACCCACAACCACCCTCTGTATTCACCCCGCTTAGCCAATTTCTACCTATCTGAACAACTGCCTCCCACCCCATCCCCCAGCTTTGTAAGCAGCCCACTGTGAGGTACCAAATCAAATGCCTTACTGAAATCCAGGTATAGAATGTCCACCGGCCTATGTCGGTCCAGGGTCCCTGTTACCCAATCATAAAAATCTAAGGTTGGTCTGACACGATCTCCCCGGGACAAACCCATACTGCTTATCATCCAGGTGCCCCAACCTTTCCAGCTGCTTCCTGAGCCTCTCCTTGATAATGCCCTCCATTACCCTGTCTACCACAGATGTTAGGCTGACAGGCCTATAATTACCCATCTCCTCTTTAGACTCCCCCTTTGTGGATGGGCACCACATGCGCCACCCTCCAGTCTTGGGACACCCATCCTGTCTGGAGAAAGGTGTTAAAGAGTAGCACCAGTGGACCTGCTAGCTCATCCGACAGCTCCTTCATGACCCTCGGATTATACACCTCTGTGTGCAGATTAAAGGTGGCTGGGCTTTCCCTTTATAGCCCTGCCACGAGTTCAAAACAGGCACCCTGCCTCCTGACTGGGCCACCTTCCTGTGGAAGCCGTTTCCTCCTAGCAGCCCTGACGCTCCTTCCCTGGCCCACTGCCATTGCAGCCGCTGGGTCTCCCGATGCCCTGGCTGCCCTCCGTCACCTCTGGCACTGTAGCCTAGTGCCCACCTCCCGTTGCGCTTCTTGCCGCTCCTCCACCGCTTTCCCGGTGCTCCCTCACACCACTGGTGCGGCCAGCAATCCCACCTCTTCTGCCGCTGATGCAGCCCCAAGGACAATTATAGCTCCGTGCACGTACATAACTTATAGATTGTCACATTCGTTTCTGGGCAAATAAATACACTGTATACTTTTATAAAATCTAGCTGGACTATTTTGCAGATTTTTAATTATAATAATGGTTAAAATATGGTGTATTTTTGCATGTGATAAATGTGACAGTCGTTCACTAACGACATTTAACACTTAAAACTATACTGCTAATCACGTAGTAGTAGTAAACATTTTATTTGACTGACAAGCAAAAGAATAGGAAACTCAACTGAGCCAAGCTCATTTCCAGCGAGGTCCTTGACATGATTACTCCTAGTTACGATATCTAAAATTTCAGACATCAGCATGTATTACAAAAATATATAATAAATATACATAATAGACTTTGACTTACATGCTAGAAATGGAAACACCACATCAATAAAAAAAAAAAAATCACAAATACTTAATTACAATTAACTTGTTTGGATGGCTGTATAATATAGATCTACAAAATAGAACCAAATTGAAATTCATTACTATACATGTGCAATTCCTCAGCTTGTTTACTCTGTAATACCTTATGCTCATGGCGGATCTATATTTTTGCTCACAGTTTTGAAAACCACACATATAATACAGTTTAATACCATTAATATAGGATCCTGTTTGGGATTTTTATGAAAAAGATTATACTGAAGGTTGCCATGTTTTTCCACTGTCTCACCCTCAGAAATAAAAAGATCAGCTGCACCTTTAAAAATGCAGTGACATTTGACTGTGCTATTTTTATATTTAGCCTAAGATCCACAGCATTAATACTGATACAAATGTTATGTTCATTTTAGCCTTCTTTTCTAAATTCAGTTCCATTTGGCCTGTGATTTAGTGTCCGTGCAAAAGTACTTCGAGGAAGGGTCTTGCAGCAGGCCACACTGGTAGGACTAAGCCGTCAGGCACCAGCACCACACTATAAACTTCTAGCTAGCAGTCTATTACGGGGGACCACCCACCACAGACATCAGCCTATCCCCCACACCTACCTCAGTTCTCTTCCCATCGACCCGTTCATGTCGTACCTTAGCGGACACCACAGCTACAGTTGACCGCAATTACCCGCACTTGCCACACTTTTTTATTTTCCTTTTTTCTTGAGCGTTAAACATCGATTTTTCGATGTTCTCGCCTACAAGACTATGTCTTCTCCACCTGCCTCATCTTCAGACCGCTTCACTATGTGTGCCTGCAGCAAACAAATTCCTGAAAAAGAAAGCTACTCTGCGTATCTCATCTGCCCAGGCCCCAGCCACAATACCAAAGTCTGTCAGATTTGCCAGAAATTCAATCAGAGCACTCAGAGACACTGTCTGAAAACTCTGGAGAGCCATCTTTCGAAGCAGAAATTGGTCGCGATGGAAAAGGAGCTGCAGACCAGGAGCTCTATGACCTTGTTGGCACAGTCCGCCGGGGCCACCTCTTCTCAGAAATCTGGTGGGAAGCACAAGCACTGGTCTGCTTCCAGCTTACAGTTGCCCCACAAACCCTCAACCGCAACAGGTCGACCCCTTCAGCCCTGCCAGCCCTCTCTTCTTCCAGGCTCCAGGTGGCTTGGCTGCCCTCCTTCATTGCTATTTCAGGCAGTGGCTCCTCAAGGCAGGGGACTTTTATCTCCTGCACCCCAGCCCCCGACGCTCAAGCCCATCTATTCCACGGGCTCTCAATCAGGTGACTCGGCTCATGTTGGTTCATCGAGCATTAGTTTCTCCACCAACGCACCCCCCACCCGACCACGGCGCTGCCTTTGTCCATCCCCACCACCGGGATCGATGTTAGTCCTTCAAGGCAGCGCCCACAGCAGGCTACTGCCACTGCTGCTGCTTCTCCAGTGTTGCCTCTGCCTTTGCCAAGGGGGTCTCCTTCTCCCCAGGTGCCTGCTTTTCTGGCTAGGCCTGCACCAGCAGATCCTTCCCTGGACTCTTCCGGCCACCGCCCACTGGTCTGCCCGACGCCAGTACTGCCACTACCCCAGCCAGTGGGACCAATGCCGGCGTCACCCTTTCTGAAGCCCATGCTTCAGCAGATGCCCGCTGGCCCGCCAGATCCTCAGCTGGCACCAGACAACCCTATTCCTGGGTACCCTACACAGGCCCCGCCACCATAGTACTCTTACCTGGAGCATTCCTATCCTTACCCACCAGTGTATAACCTCCCATCCTCCAGTGGACTATAATGTCCTGTTCTCAGCGTTAGTGGTCCTTAGTCCAGAGGCAGACCCGCCCTGTGATCGCCCAGTGTCCCCCATCGTTCCCCCTTTGACCCGCCACTCCAGAATCCAAGCAGGGCTGGACCTAGTGAACCCCAAACACTGGGGTCTTCCGGGTCTTGACCCAATGTCGGCTCTGGTTTTTGCCAGGACGAGTGTCTGCCACTGGCACTGGACCCAGACAGAGAGACCAATGAGGATGACTCAGATTGTTCCAGGTCTTTCTTACTATTGGAGTCTCCGGATGGGAAAGACCCTTCCATGGAGGTTCCTAAATCCACCCCACCCCCACCCCCCGACCCGACATTTACAGACGTCATGCACCACATCCAGTCCATCAGGGGCTGGGAAACAGAGGAGAAGGAGCCGGAGAGGTGCCATCTGGCCGTCTACTTATGACAGTGGGACACCCTCCCCGTGGTGGTGCCACCCATGGTAGACTCCTACGAAGATGTCACACGGGTAGCATGGAGTCATCCCTCTTCTATCCCTCAGTGCCCAAGGTGACAGACCGTCTTTACCATGCCCCGGCTGGTAAACCCTTCTGGGGGAAGGGGTGTCACCCAGGGGCCGATTGAGTGGTCATAAATGCAGTGCATGACCATACCAAAAAGCCCAAGCAACTTAATACCTTTCCCCTGGACAGGGAGTCTAGGCAGCTGGACCACCTGGGTAAGTGCGTGTTCACGTCTACTACCCTAGCTATCCAGGCCCTTAATTACTTGGCCCATATGGTCCGTATAAAAATGTCCTCTGGGAGCCGGCCCAGTGGCGCGGAGGGTTGAGGCACTAGATGCCACACCTTGCACGACGTTGGCGCACCCAGGTTCAGGAACAAACTCGGGTCACCGGGGTCGGGAGGAGGACAGAGTGTCCAAGGCAGGAGTGTGTAATCCCATTGCTCTGTCCGGGCAAGTACATTCTTCGAATGGGCAAGTACAAAAGAGAGCCAATTTGTAAGAACAGAGGGGCAAGTGAAATTTCAGCTACAGTCATGGCTGGGCAAGAACAAAAAGGTTTGATTTGAACACCCCTGTCCACAGGACTGCTCTCCTCCCCTGGGGAGGGTGGAGTTCTGTGTCCACCGCACTAGCGACCCCAGTAGAGACTGGGGAAGCAGTGGAAGTGGGCACCCAGTACTGGGATCAGGTGGCGGCGGACGTCCTGTGGGCAAGCATGGGACTCTGCTTGCATCATGCTGGATGTCTGCACCCTAGGGAACTCAAGCTATCAAAAAAATCCTTATGGCGGCAGAATGAAGCCACCGACATGCGACCATCCACCGGTCAAGCAAAGCTCGATGTAAGTTGGGGTGGGTGCCAAAGTGTGATGCAGTCTCCTCTCCTGGTTCCTTTTCCCCGTCGGGAAAGGCCCCTCTGTGGGGGTAAGCCACGGTCCTCCCTGCTCTGCAGTCACGGTGGAGGCTGGACAGTTCAGGATGTTGAGCATCTGCATAAATTTTAGACATGGGGTAAGTACACCCCAGCTGCCACAAGAGAAGAATAAAGTCTACAAAAAAAAATTGTACTCCGGGACCAAGCCAGGGACCTGTTACAAGTACAGGTGTTGACAGACAACCTCACCAAGACGCATCTAACCCAACTCTTGAAGTCGGGCTTGGACATGGGCAACCACGTTCTCCAGGCCGCTTAGGATGCCATGGATGCCTCTGGGCACAGGACTGCTGCTGGTTTCTTCCTCCAGCACCATTCTTGACTTTGGGTATCCAGATTTGCCTCAGATGTGCAATCCAGCATTTTGGATGCCCCACTCCGGGGTTCTGTCCTTTTGGGGGAGGATGTCCAGGACATCATCTCAACCCTGCAGGAGTCAGGACAAGCCTTTAAGTTGGTTCACTCGCTCTATCACACCCAGCCTAGAGCAAGCCAATGTCAGTCCTTTCGTCGGTCCTCATGCAAGCAGTCAAGAAACCAATCTACCAAAGGCCAGCACAAGTGAAAGGCCATGGCGGCCCTTGCAGCTGCTGCCAGAGCCCCTTGGGTAACTGTGGCCACCCTGCCAGCGCCCACCCCCACTTCCTGACTCCTCAGCCGACCCCACACCTCTGTCAGAGGATTGGGGGGCGGTTGGGGGTCAGTTCTCCCTCCACCAAGACGGGTGGCGGGGATTGACCAGACACCTGGTGCTTCAGATCAGAGCTCACAAGTTGGAGTTTCTAGAGTGGCCTCCAGAAAATCCTCTGGTAAACTCCTCTTACCACCAAGCTCATCTGTCCTGCACGGTCACATGCTGAAGTTTCTAGAGTGGCCTCTAGAAAATCATTCAGTAAACTCTTCTTACCCTCTGGCTCACCTATCCCTCGTCTAGAAGGAAATTCAGGCTCTCCTCAAAAAAAGAACTATACAGTCCATCCCTCCGGCTCCATGGGGAAGGAGGTTTACTCCAACTTCTTTCTAGTCCCGAAAAAGACCAAGGATCTGTGGCCCATCCTGGACCTGAGTCATCTGAATCTGTACATCGATAAATAAAGATTGATTGATCGAGCACAAGTACTTCTTGATGGTCACTCTCCAGGGGCTGTTTACCCCTTTTGCACCAGGGGGACTGGCTCTGCACTCTGGACATCCAGGATGCGTTCCCTGCACATCCAAATCTTTTTTGCCCATCGTCGCTTCCTCCATTTCTACTTTCAGGGAGTCCATTTTCAATTGCAGGCCCTACCTTTTGGCCTTTCTTTGGCGCCCCCCCATCTTTACCAAGTGCCTGGCAGTAGTAGCGGCTGCTGTGAGATGACAGAGCTTCTACAAGTTTCCCCACCTACACAATTGTCCGCTAGCAGCCCCCCCAGGGACTGCCTGGTTCAGACTCTGGAATACATGTTCTGTCTTTTTCAGGCCTTGGGGATCACTGTCAATCTGCTGAAGTCCTACCTCTCTCTAGCACCTTCAATACATAGGTGTGATCCTGGACACCAATCTGGGCAAGGCCTTTTTGCCCCTGAACAGAGCAGAGTGACTGATGGAATAGACCCGTCTGGTCCCCTCCAGTCGTCGGGTCCCTGTCAGGGTTTTCCTGAGCCATCTGGGCCACATGGGGCAGCCACTGCTACAGTACCCCTGGCCCGCCTGCATATGCGGGTTCTTCAGTGGACCTTGAGGGGCTAGTGGGACCAACGCGTGGATGACCTGGACCAGCTGGTCCTGGTCTTCGACCCAGTCTGAAGAGTTCTGTTGTGATGGCTGAAGCTGGCCAACCTCCGAGAGAGTCTCTTTTCAGCTCTTGACCCCCCCCCCCCAAAATCAGATTCTCATGACAGACGCATCCGGCCTGGGATGGGGTGCTCGTCTGGCCAACCACTAGACCCAGGGTACCTGGAGAGAATTGGAACAGGGTCACTATATCAACATCCTAGAGATGCGAGCGGTCCTTTATGCTCTGCAGACCTTTCAGACTAATCTCATACCCGGTCCGCTGCTGGTGCAAACAGACAATATGTGTATGGTGTATTACATCAACAAGCGGGGGGACTCATTTGTATCCCCTGTATCGGGAGGCGACGAAAGTCTGCTATTGTGCCATCGAGCACGGTCTGGAGCCCTCGGCTATACATGTTTCAGGCATCCAAAATGTCTTGGCCAACAATGTCAGCTGCTCCAGGTCGCAGGCTCATGAGTGGGAGCTGCTAACCTCAATTGTCGAAGATCTCTTCAACAGGTGGGGTCTTCCAGAGTTGAACCGGTCTGCGTCCCCACTCAATGCAAAACTGCCTCTCTTCTGCTTGCTCGATCCTGGGTCTGGAGTTTTTTTGATGAGACGCACTGTCCCTTTCCTGGAAGGGGAGCCTTCTGTATGTCTTTCTTCCCTTCCTGCTCCTACAGAGGGTTCTGCTCAAGCTCCAACTGGAAGGGGCGAAGAGGATTCTCATAGCTCTCGTTGGGCCATGTCAGATGTGGTTCCCCCTGCTGCGACAGCTGGCAGTGGAGCCTCCTTGCCCCTGTGCACCGGCTTGCTCTCCAACAACCAGGGCACCCTAGTCCTTCTGGCCCTCAAGCCTCTGCATCTCCATGCATGGCTCCTGCGGACCTATCACCGGCTTCAGGGTGTCCTCCAGGGTCACAGACACCCTGGTTGCCACTAGGAAACCCTTCACGGGAGCCACTTACGCGATGAAATAGAAGCGTTCCACCCTTTGAGCCGCTGCTTGCCAAATGGATCCTTTCACCTGCCTGGTGACCCAGAGGTTGGAGTACCTTCTTTCCCTTTCGGATTCAGGCTTGGTGTACTCCTCAAGGTGCATCTTTCTGCCATCTCTGCATACCATGCACCTATCGAGGGCACAGTTGTTGCCCAATGTAAAGTGTCCCGCACCTTCCTGCAGGGCATTTTGCACTGGAAACCTCCCATTTGGGATCAAGTCCCTCCATGGGACTTCAATTTCATGTTGGAGAAACTCACTTTACCTCCCTTTAAACCAGCTGCGAGTTGCAAGCTGCGCTTTCTGTCATCAAAAACGCTCCTTCTAGTTGCTGTTATTTTTTCTTGAAGGATTTCCGAGCTTCAGGCTCTTATGTGTAAGGGAGCCTTATATGGTTTTTCACAAAGACAGGGTGTCTTTTCGGGGTGCTGGCAGGAGCTGGATCGTGCTGCCTAACCACAACTCTCTCCTCTCCAGCAAGGTTGCCTCCCCCATAGTTCCGTCGCCACGGGATGCGGGTCAGTGACTGCGCAGGTGGGAGGAGTGACATGGAGGGCGCCTCAAGCCATTCGTGCTGAGACGGGGTGGAAGAAAACCAGGGCACAAAAAATGTATACAGGAAAAGAGAGAAAAAAAAAAAAGACTATCTTTGCATACAAATCCTAAATTGTAATCCGAAACCAAAATAAAATAAAGTTTCTGCCCAAGGTGGTGTCGGGAGTTTCTTTTAACCAGTCCATCCACCTTCCACTTTATTTTCCTGAGTACTCTAATCAGGGGGAGGCTTTGCTCCATATTTTGGATGTACATAGGATTTTGCGGTACTATACGAACTGCACCAAGCCTTTAACAAAATCTGACCAGTTTGTTTCATTCACCCCCAAGAGAGAAGGCGCTTATTGCCAAATAGTGTTTATCTAAGTGGTTAGCGAACTGCATGGTTTACTGCTACAGCAAGTACAACAAGGCCCTTCCGGGTGTGGTTAAAAGCCATTCCACCAGGGGTATGGCCGCCTCCACGGCTTGTTTCAGAAATGCGTCTGCTGCGGACATCTATGCAGCTGCCACCTGAAGTTCTGTCCACACCTTCACCAAGCATTACAGTCTGGACATCGCCTTTAAGCACAGGGCTAATTCCAGCCTAGCAGTACTTCAGGGCCTTTTCTCTGCAGCTCTTGGCTGCTAATCCGTCGTCCTCTCGGTACTGTCCTCATAGTCAGGCTGGAACTGCTCGAGACTCAGTCCTACGGATGTTGCCTGCTCCAAGAGCCTTCCTTGAAGTAAGATAGTACAGTTCTGCAAGAACTTACCGAAACAGTAGCTCTCTGAAAGAAGCTCTTGCAACAGGCCCTGCTTTTCCTCCCTCCCTCCTTCCCCCTGCTGTTCTTTATTTCTCTCACACTATGTCTGCCTTTCTTTTTTAGGCTCTCGGGAACCTCCTCGGTTCTCCATTCACCGCCTGCTTGGGGTCTCCGGTTGGAGAACTGAGGTAAGTGTGGGGGATCGCCCGCCTTCATACGATAGGCTGACGTCAGCAGCAGATGTCGGTGGTGGGTGGTCCCCCGTGGTAGACCGCTACCTAAAGTTTTCTGTTTGATCCTGGCACCTGATAGCTTAGTCCTACTGGTGTGGCTTGCTGCAAGCGTTTTTCTCGAAGATCTACTTATGGTACCTTCTGATGTAACTGGACTTTCATTCAATTTTCTGATATAATGCCCTGTTGCTGCTGTGATGGATACAAATATAGTACAGAGGTAAGACAATGGGAAGCTTATCATCTGATTTTAGGAAATGGAGTTGAGAGGGTCAGGGAAGCCAAAACTGACACGTCTCCAACCTTGCTGAGCAATGTCACACACAATATAAACTGGATAAAAGCAGTGTGCTTCTCCTTGCGAACTGCATTTCTTTTTGTTTAATGCTTATTTCTATGATATTTTACACCTACAATTTCCAGTTATTTGTAGACCTAATATTGCCCACTGTATGAACTCTTACTTTGCCTTTTGTTAACTTAGACCGCTATAAGTACGATATTAATTAAAAGAACTGCAATGCAGTTTTTATGATAATGCTGGTGGTATTTTCTAAAATGTGATATAAATATGCCATAATCAACAAGACAATCATTAACGCATTGACACTGACACTGTCCTCTGTACGAACTCCTATTTTCAATTTTACTTAGTTCAAAAGTGTAATGCAGTTTATTATGTTAATGACGGTATTTATTATAATGCAATATAAACAGTCATAACTACAGTTATTAAAAAAAACTTAAGATGAACGTACATGATGGTTTAACACATATGACACTGTCCATGTTCTCTGACTTCAGTAGCGTACTTCCTCCCGATTTCCTTGAAGCAGCCAATGGCAACTCAGTAGATGGGAGGTATGCAAACAAGGGCCCCCCCCCCCTTCTATTCCAAAGAAATCTCATGTGTTGCTGCCAAAAACTACCTCCAACGTTCGCTAGGCAAATCCAGGCACAGTAATGACTCCCTCAACCTAAAACCGATTGCCCTCACCCTGGACGAAGTAATAACATCACTCATAAAAACACTTAATTTATCCAGACTAGCACAATTCCCCCAGAGGTGGAAAAGCTGCAGTGGTTACCCTGGTTCACAAAATCAGTGATCGGGCCCTCCATACTATCAAATCATCTCAATCCTACCCCCCAAAAGCCCTAAACGCATAGTCTCCGACCAGCTGGCAGACTACCTCGATAAGTATAATATCCAGTGCCCACAGCAACATGGATTCTGGAAGGCACATAGTACCACAACAGCACTACTTGAGTACTCCAGCTTTCCTCATGAGGCCCTATACAATTGCCAGCTTGTTGGAGCACCAGATCCAAATCGACCTCACTAAAGCATTCAAAATCATTAATCAGGGGTGTGCAAATTCTATTACCCCTGTCCAGGGCAAGTAAATTTCCTTGAAGGGTAAGTTCAAAAATAAAGCTAATTTCATTATAATGAATAGGGGCAAGTGAAAATTCAGCTACAGTCATGGCTGGGCAAGTCCTAACAGTTTTGATTTGAACACCTCTGCCTTTAATCACAACCTACTGCTCAGCAAACTACATGCCACTGGACTATCACCAGAAACTACTGGGTGGTCCAAAAGCTACCTCAGTAACAGAACGCAACAGGTAAAAAAATAAACGGCATCCTCTTCCACAGTAGGCAGGTGAGCACGGGCATACCACAAGGGCCGATCCATGGCCCCCTCTTGTTCAGTCTATTTATTCCTCAACCACATTCCACTAGATTGCGCTGAAAATGTTCTCCTCTGTGCAGACAATGCAGTTATTTTCTCAAAAAAATCCCGATCCTCATGCACTGGTAACGCATCTCAAAAAAAAAAAAAAAAAAACTTTGCCACTGTTGAGGCCTGGTTCTCTGAAAACAAGCTCCTCATGAACTATAAGAAAACAAAGGTAATGTTGTTTGTGAACCCATAAAATAAACAAAAAGCCTATCAAATAATTCTTAACAAGCAAGTGCCATTAGAACAAGTGAGTACCTTCAAGTACCCAGGCATTACTTTTGATAGCTCACTATCCTTCACCCATCACGTGCACCACGTTGTTAGGGTCGTCAATACTAGAATCAACCTTTTAGACATACACCATCACAATATGACCTCTGATGTACTGTTGCTAGCTGTAAAAAGCGCTATCATTTCTATTACTGATTATGGGCCTGTGATGTGTGGCGCAGCTGCTGAAAAGAGTCAGTACAGCACTGAATAAATCCTGTAGACTAGTTACAGACATACACAGACTGACCCACACATGCATCCTATATGCCAAGACAGAGTGGCTAAACCACCACGGCAGGGTGAAGTACCAGGTCTACCTCCTAAGGGGAAAAAAACTCACCTCAGTTTCACCCCTGCAACCATCCAAAATCTCCTTAACCCAAAAAACAACCCTCACAGGACAAGAGGAATGGCCAGAAACTATCTACAAGTTCCTTTTTGCCACACGTCACAAGGACAACAATCCTTTGCCTACAGAGCATCCTGTTGGCTTAATGATCCTTCGACTACTGCGATGTTGTCTACAGCTCTGCCTCCAAGTCCACCTTATCCAGACTGGATCCCCTCTTCAATGTTTTCTGCCACTTCGCCCTCGATGCCCCCCACCCACACCCCATCATTGCGAGCTCTTCCATTCGCTGGCACTTCCATCCCTGAGCAACCGGCGCCTACTTCACAGTGCTAAATTTGTTTCTAACTTCTGGCTTGGTTCCCTTCCGCCCTATCTCGTCTCCTCCCTATCTTCCCCACCAACCCCCGCCCACGCCTTCAGGTCTACTGACTCCAAGCTATTAGTAATCCCTCGCCAAAGGACCTCTGCAGGCCAATCAGCTCTCTCTCACCTCCTCCCTAAGCTCTGAAATGACCTGCCGGCCCAAATCTGCCATTCCTCCTCCAAACACTCTCTATCCTCTGCCCTCACTAACTTCCTTGCACCCAACTGTACCTGCCCCTGACTTTCTCCCTTGCCTGATTCCCTCCCCGATCCCCTCCTCACCTTATGCGCCTGACCAGCGGCTTGGCCTTCACTCAAATAACTGGCTTATAAACTGCCCTAAACAACCCATGCACTTACCCTCTCATGACACTTCTGCCATCTCCCTTCTTATTCCCGTTAACATCTTCCCTAGGTCAACCCCCTCATCAATCCCTGTGTATACTACCCAGACCTGTCACCTCTCCCTGGCCCCAGGCTCAGGCTTCCATTTCTCATTGCCAACTTGGTGTTATCATACGTCAAATCAATCTCTAGATACAGGCACTTATGTAAGCATGTATAGTTCTAGATCTGTAATCAAATATGTTATGCCACCCTCCTTGTGGCACATGTATGCAGTGTCTCCTCATGTAACAAGTTTGTAAAGTCACACTTAACTCTGTAACAACTGTTTGATTTTGCTTGTCTCCAAGTTCAACCTATTGACTGTTTTATGTATCCCCTCCTCCCTTGTACCCCGGTCGCACCGTGAGACGAGCATCTTTTTGCTCAGTGTGCCTCTCCTGGTGAAACATTTTCAATAAATAAATCTCCCTCCTGTTATAACCAACGAGCCTAAACTAGAACCATTTAAGAAAAGCAAAAAAAAACTCCTCCAGCATCTTGTCTCGCTTAGCAATTGTGACTGTAAACCCCAATTTTCTTCACACGTCCTGCCTCATCTCCCCATAACCCCCACCACTTCCTAATCCTGCTTTCCTCTACCTGCCCTACCCCTCTCTCTCTCTCTCTCTCTCCTGACAGTCAACCTCCGACTGCTTCCTCAGTGCTTGACAAAGTCTACCTCTGTCTGCTTCCTCAGTGTATGCTGAATATGTACTTACCTGACCGTTTAATATATTTTGACTATTGTGAGGTATAATAATTGTTGATTACTACCTGCAAATTATAAATTATTCAGAAATAACCTTTGAGCAATGTGCTCTTTTTCAAAGGTTCCACGTCAGCATAAGTGGGTGACAATACATTCAGAGAACACAACACTCAGACAATAACATAACATTGTTTGCACAGCAACATATAGTGAGGAAGTGGAAGACTCAGTGTACACTGCATTTTCAAAGAATTACAGTGGCTACAGGAAGGCTGAAACATGGTGAGAAAAGTAGGGCTAATAAACAGAAAAGGATGCAAGGTGCAGAGAGAAGCAGACCTAGCTTTATAAAAAGAGGCTGTAGCCACGAGAGTAGGTTTTTGTCAGGTGGCAAAGGCAGTGAGGCTGCAGCCATGAGAGTAGGTTTTGTCAGGTGGCAAAGGCAGTGAGGCTGCAGGCATGAGAGTAGGTTTTGTCAGGTAGCAAAGGCAGTGAGGCTGTAGCCATGAGAGTAGGTTTTGTCAGGTGGCAAAGGCAGTGAGGCTGCAGGCATGAGAGCAGGTTGTGTCAGGTGGCAAAGGCAGTGAGGCTATAGCCATGAGAGCAGGTTTTGTCAGGTGGCAAAGGCAGTGAGGCTGCAGGCATGAGAGCAGGTTGTGTCAGGTAGCAAAGGCAGTGAGGCTGCAGCCATGAGAGTAGGTTGTGTCAGGTGGCAAAGGCAGTGAGGCTGCAGGCATGAGAGTAGGTTGCGTCAGGTAGCAAAGGCAGTGAGGCTGCAGCCATGAGAGTAGGTTGTGTCAGGTAGCAAAGGCAGTGAGGCAGCAGGCATGAGAGTAGGTTTTGCCAGGTAGCAAAGGCAGTGAGGCTGCAGCCATGAGATTCAGCTGTGTTGAGTAGCAAAGGCAGAACGGGGTATGGAAGATGGATGGCAGGTTAAAGTGGCCAAAGAAGAGGGGTGAAGCGCTAGGAGTGGATTGGGCAACCAAGTGGGTGGATAGCACCTGTAAACGGGGAGGGAGGGAGGGGAGTGGTGTGTGGTATGAGTAGAACTGGATAAGAAGGCAGCCTGAGGGAAGGGGTCAAGTAGGGTGAGTGTGTGGAGGGTCAGGAGAGGGAATGAGGTGGGTAAAATTGACCCAAGGTATAGTAGCATGTATGACACACATGGAGGGAAGAGGCTAGGGGCTGCAGGCTACCATCATCCACTGCCAGCTTTGTTGCCAGCTTGCAGATAGGCAAGAGATGGGGGGGGGGTGTCATGTGGTTGTCCTACAGACACACCTGCTACTGGCAGCAAGATGGAACTTAAGTTCCTCTTCGAAAGAAGGGAGGCTCTCAATGTTAAGTATATAAGTGGGCATCTCATTCAGCCAAAGATGGGCTTTGTAGGCAAAAGACCTTTGGCCAAGGGAAGTTCTCTTGAAAGGAACGGCCAAAGGGGCTCCATTCATGCCTCTTGTCTGATAGCTGGACTGAGTTGCTTGCATGATTTCCACACTACTGAGAGAAGCCTTATCCTGAACTGACTTTTTTCCCCAGCAAGCACGTCTGGAACTTTATTCTACAATTCAGATTCAACCAATTAGTTTGCTTGAAAAGAGAGCACATGTGAGCTAGTTTATCTGCTTCGACAGTCAGCTTACATGCTTTATTAAGAGCAGTCATGACACATTTGAGAGCAGTTTCTGATGCTGCTCCATAGACAATCAGGCCATAGTCAATGAGAGTCAGGATGGAGCTAGAGATTGATAGTCGGAGGGCAGAAGGGGTAAGATATTGTTTATGCCTATATAGGACACCCAGCCTGTTATTGACTGCTTTTACTACTAGGTCAATGTGCTGAGAGAATGAAAGTGTATCATCTATAGTGAATCCGAGGTACTTGAATGAGTCTACCTGTTCTAATGGATCACCCTCATTGTTGAGGATGGTCAGGACCGGATTCAGTTTCTTATGCTGGTGGCTGGAGATCAACATAGCTTTGGTCTTTTTATAGTTGGGGAGTCATTTATGACGGCAGAACCACTCTTCCAGCTGGCAGAAGGTAGTCTGCAATTCCTTTCGAAGCAGACCAGGCTGGTTGTTACTGTCCAAGATCACAGCATCTTCCACATATAAGATTATTTTCCTTTTACAGACATTAGGAATGTTGTTCAAAAATAGACTAAAAAGGAGAGGACCAAAAATGGCTCCTTGCAGAACTCCCAGTGAACTATGCCTGGCAGCTCAGATAGTGGGCCCTATTTTTACACTTAGACCTAAGGGTCAAACAGCCCTTGAAGTAAAGGACAGCTTCAGTGGCAATCCCTAGCAACAGCATTTGCTAAAGCAGGATTTGGTGGCTGACGGTGTCACAAGGCCTTTGTGAGTGCTGTGAAAATAGAGCCCACAAATTTGCCTTCATCCAGAGTCTTATGCACGTATTCAGAGAACTCAATTAAGGCAGTAGCCGTGCTATGGTTCCGGCGAAAGCCGTGCTGCTGGGTGCACTGCAGATCATATGTCTATAGATGCTCAACAATCTGGTCCACAACAATTCTCTCTAGTGCCTTAGAGAAGGGTTATAAGATCGAAACCGGTCGGTAGCTGGCAATGTTAGATCTGTCACCACTTTTGGGAACAGGGGTTACTACAGCCAGCTTCCAAACAGATGGAAATTTTGCCAGGGCAAGAACCTTAAAGATTTTGGTGATGGGGGCAATAACTTTATTAAGTGCCAAGGCAATTAACTTCATATCAATGTTGTTACTGCCAAGCCTCGTTTTACCTAGGACCTTTAGAATATAGGTTTTTACCTCGACAGTGACCCGTCTGAAGCAGAATCTAGCTCGAGTGAAACTGGGACCCGATACAGGCTGGGGCAATCAGCTGAGGTGAGGTATTCCGGCGGGAGGACAGTACTCAAGTCTGTGAACATGGAGTTAAATACTTCTCAAATCGTGTGGGGATCCGAGGTGGGGGGTGCCATTAATGTTGAGCATGGTGGGGTGTTTCTTGACTTCTCTACCCATCAGTTCCTTAATGTTATCCCAAAACTGCTTCCCATTGAACCAGTTCCTATCCAACTGGTCCTTGCGGTATTTTGCTTTGGCTAATCTAGTGAGATGGGTACACCTATTTATAGTAGTCCTGTAATTTTGGAGGTCATTTGTGTTGCTAGAGTTCCTGGCCCGACTCCACAGGTGCTTGTACTGATGTGGAACCTTTGTAAACTAGCTTCTAGCTCAAAGGTATTATTCCAAGGAATAAATGAACTCCTGTTGTGCATTATGTTACCTGAGATAGTTCTTAACTGTAATGCAGTTTATTATGTGAATGACGTTACGATTATGCAATATAATTAAGCCTTTATAACTACAGTCATTGAAAAAAATTTTAAAAGATGAACGCATGTGACAATCAACGCATGTAACAATTATCAACGCATGTAACATGGATATTGTCCACTGTATGAACTTCTATTTTGCATTTTATGATTTAGATAATTCTAAACCATAAAGCAGTTTATGTTAATGATTTCATGAACTAAAATGCAATATAACTAAAAAGGCTAAATTACAATCATGAAAAACTTTCAGCAAGATGAACACATGTGACAGTACATTAACATGTTTGTCATCTCGGAGTTGCACCTTTGAGCTAAAAGCTCTTCTACAAAGGTTTCATGTCAGGTAAGGTTCAAACAATTGGTACATACAAAACAAAAAAACATAAGTATAGACATAGTCAAGTACAACACATAATTTACAATTGTTGGTGAAATCCTAAGGTTACAAAGAGGAAAAAGCTACACAAAATGAAACTGTACTATATAGAAGAAGCACATGCATTAGTTCATACGATTAATTCATACAGCATTTGACTGTTTCGATAAGCTGTGAATACAGGGGTCACAGTACTTGTGCAGTGAGGAGTGCGCAGGGGTCACAGCGCTAGTGCGGTGAGGAGAGGTAGAGGGGGTAGACAGTGGAGCAGTCAGGGCTGACTACGACAAGGGAAAAAGGGGAGAGGCCTGAGAGTAGGGGTAGAAAAACATGGTGCAGACACAGGTGTCCTTGTCAGTGACTACTGGGGAGGGTGAGCAAGGGGTGCACTACACTGCCATGATGAAAAAAGGACTAACTTGTGTAAACAAAAGGATATTTTTTGTTCATGAAGATTAACTTATCACAGGGCAAACAGAAAAAAAAAATTATACTGATTTCCATCATTAAAATATTTTATTTTTTCTGTTTTACTTAACTGATGTACCAGAAATGAAAATTACATGCCTACTATAATTCTTGCTCTTCCTGTGTATCTTCACCATTCATTAAGGGGTGCCACAGGGGTCAGTACTGGGCCCACTCCTGTTTAATGCCTATATCTCAGACATCAGAAGCGGTATCAGGAACGGGATGAGCCTCTTCGCAGATGACTCGAAGCTGTGGGTGGTGGTGGAAGGGGAGTAGGGGAAGCTGGCTCTCCAGGAGAACCTGGAGACTCTGGGGAGGTGGTCATGAGCCTGGAAGCTAAAGTTTAATGCTGAGAAATGCAGGATTCTGCACCTGGGGGCCAAAAATCAGACTCATGTATACACCTTGGGGGGTGGAGGCACTACAGGTTTCTAGGAGGGAGAAAGACCTCAGGGTGGTGGTGGATGCCAAAATGAATAACTCAAGAGTAGTGTAGAAGACCTACGGCCCAAGCAAACAAAATGCTGGGGAGCATAGCCAGGATAACCTCAAGGAGTCGTGAGGTGCTCCTTCCGCTGTACAACTGCCTGGTTAGACCACACCTTGAATACTGCGTGTAGTTTTGGCATCCCTACTTAAAGAGGGGCATTGCGTTACTGGAGAGGGTGCAGAAGAGAGCGACCAGGATGGTACTGGGGATAGGGGAAAGGCCCTATGAGGAGAGACTGGGGGGGAGCTCAACCTGTACTCGGAGGAGAGAAGGAACACGGGTTATATGAAAGAGATCTTCAAGTATCTCAAGGGAATGAATAAGGTAAGCCTTGAGAAGGTCTTTCAGCTGAGGGAAGTACAGGACAATCAATGAAGCTGGACAGGGGAAACAACGAGGCGCTACTTCACTCAGAGTATGGTGGAGCCCTGGAATGCGCTGCCTGAGGTGCTGGTGGCTGCTAAGAGTGTGGAGGGGTTCAAGACAGGCTGGGATAGGTATAGAGGGAGGGTGCATCCCGGAGCCCCGCTGGGAAAGGGAGGACCTTCTAGGGAGGGGCTACAAATGGTGACCTGGAAAGGCACTGACCATCGGGCATACTTGATAGACCATACGGCCTAATCTGCTGGCTTCATAGTATGTATATTAGTATTACTGTCTGGGTGTCAGATGGAGGCACAGCACCCCGCAGGAGCTTTTTTTTTGCCATTAGGAGGAGTCGGCGCTGCCCTCTAGGCTGATGCATTACGTGGTGCTCACAGGTTGGCCAATAACAGTCGCCGAATCCACCTCCGCCCCAGTTCTGCTCGCCGGAGAGAGAAAAACAGATGAATAGAGAAGATATGAGGGCAGGGCAAGGGAGTCCAAGGGATAGCATAAGGAAAGGCTAGAACTGAAAAAGGAATGCGACGGTCAGAGGACAGAGGAGGAGGACCTATGGATTTGGGCTTTGGCCCCAGCCTCTGGGTGGCCAACCAGAGAGAAAGAAAAGGTGAAGGAAAGACAGATATGGGGGGGGGGAGACAAAGGGAAGACCCCGCCAACTCCACACTAAGTTTTACAATCCTACAAGAGATACCCTTGAAATAAGATCAGTTATAAATAAAATATATAATACAGTGGCACGGTAGCACCACTATAGTTAGGGTTGAGTAGGGTGTTTTATGTCAAACCCCCGAACTTTGCACTTTAATAGCTTCACCACCATTCAACCTATCTGCATGACATTTTGCACATGCAGTTCTGGGCCAATGTCTCTTGTCTTGCCAAGTTTCGTACTGGTCGGATATGTGGTTTCCAAGATGCCGATGGTGAAAAAAGCAAGAAAATAATTTTTTTTTTTTCCATCGCCTAGCGCCCTGACAGTTTGGAATTCTTCTCTGAAATTTTCAGAGTGGAAAGGGCTTGGGCCGCAGTGGTGTATTTTGCTGGTTCGGTGAAAAAATATGAATACATTCCAGAGTTAAAAGAATTTGAAATTTCAGTTCCGAGCATGCTCAGTACAGTCTTTTGGATCACTGTTTCATACAAAAAAAGATTCTGTTTCGAATAGGGTAGTAATCTTTTTACATGAGAAAAAAAATGTTTTCGTATGACCACCATCATGTCTGTTTTTTTTCCCCAAAAAATGTTTTTTGGAAAACCATAAAATGCTATCCTGCAGACACACCAACATACGTAGCTTACTAACTGCAACCCCCTTAGGTGGATTCTGCAGTTAGTTTTTGGAAAACTCGCCCAGAACTTTTTTTTCATATGGCCATATAAAAAAGAATAGGGCTATATGAAAAAAAAAAAAAAGGATATGGACTGCCTCTCCCCCCACCCCAAAGATTCTTTTTTTCGTATGAAGGAACAAGCCATAACTCCATCAATATAGATGGTCATGGGACAATCTATGCATCAAAATAAAGGTCTTAATGAGTACTACAACTCTTACACTTAACACCCCCCTCACCAAACAAATTTAGGGGCCACATTAAAAAGAAAAAAAAGTTTAAATTACAATTACCACACGATAACATTGCAACTTTAACAAGTTGTAACTCAGTCTTTGGAGTTAAGGTGTATATCACTAGAAAGGTCTTATTCACTGGTACAGTCCTGAGCCCCTAAGGTTGGAAACCCTAACACCACATTTCCCTACTTTTGTCAGTTTAACCCTAACTGGTGCATTAATGACGTTTTTTGTAATGAACACACACTAGTGTGTGTGAGTTTACACCTTTGGTATGCGATGAACACAATTTTCTCAAGCTTTGCTTACTATAGTTCTCTGTCATCACACACCTTGGATGTGTATTAAAAAAAAAAAAAAAAGGCAAACTTCCCAACATACCTGCCTATGCATTATTCTATATGTAAAAGACAAAGATTTAGTTATCATGTACACCATTTACATGCAGCTTTCAACTGGGTCGAAGCTCTGCTGGAATGATGCATGATCACCAACACAGCATTTAGACACAAACGCACCTGGAAACACCTACAATTATTCAATACAGCCATCATGTAAACAAGGTAATGCAATAAGAAGAGAATGGCTCCAAACTGAACAAGTACTGGAATGTCTGTATTTGAGTTCTTTTGATATCAACTGTAATTGGTTTGCTGGTGGCTGAACAAAACTAAGTTTTGTACCGACACAGTAAAAGGAATCCAGGAAATGATGTGCTCCGGACCCTCATCACCAGTGCCAACGCTCTATATTTCCAGGCAATGGGGAATCCGGTTGAGGGCAGCCACATTTAAAGGGGGACAGTCCACACTAAGAACCCCACACCCACATGTAAGGTTGATCCCAATTTGTACTGTGCGCGCAAACTTTTTTTTTTAATAAACTTACTGTTTAGTGCAGTACCAAGGATCGAAATTAAGTTTTGCAGCCACTAGCCCACAGAGCTAGTGACTGGGAAAATTCACAAGTCCCACAGACTTTTTCACTGGCCCAGCTGGTATACTTACTGAAACATCACTTTGTCCAGTGCCAGCCCGCAGGCTAGTTAAAGGAAAATCTTATCAGCCCAATACAACATCTGCAAGCATTTGGCACAAGCCCTCTAGCTAATTCCAACCCCTGTAGTATAGCAGATTATATCAAACTGATTTTGCAGACTTCTAAGCCGACATTTTTTTTTGTAATTACAAATCCCAGAATTTCCTGCGAGTAGGGCTGAAGCACTATGAGATAACAGCCTGCAGTGCATGTTAACACCTTCATTCTGTCAGTGGCAGGGAATTCTGGGATTTGTAGTTACAAAAAATTTCACTTTAAAAAAAAAAATCTACAAATTCACTTTGATATAATGTAATGCATACTGCATTATGAAAGCGGTAGAAAGAATGCTGGCTCCTGATTGGCCAAGAGGTACTTTCAATGGAGCCATCATCATAGCACAACAGCCCTACTTAAAGCAGCTCAACAAACATATGTTTAAAAAATTAGGAACAATTTCATAATCAAAATAAGGCACTCCATGGGGCGTGTTATGGTAGGCTAATGGCCCTTCTCGGGTGGTGGAAGCACTTGGCTTCACCTCGTGCTTCAACCCACCCAAGGCAAGCCATTAGCCCACCGTAACACATTCCTCCCTGTCACGCCTTGCTGCTTAAGTAAAAAGTAAACTAATTAAAACATGTGCAAATTGGGACCAGTCCCTAAACTGGGTGTTGGGTTCTTAATGCTGACTTTTCCCCTTTTAAGCACCCCCTTTCAGTTATTTAAAATGTAATAATTTTATGCAGAATTTAAAATGTAAGAAGGGTATCTTATAAGGCAGGAGAGAAGGGCAATCTAAAACAAAGTACTGATCCAGCACTTCAGGTGCAAAAAGCAAGGCTACTTTTATACAGTGCAGCTTAATTTAAGTAACATCAATTGATGCCTGCATCCAACATTCTGTTTTACACCGGCAAACCTATACTAGTCAGATAAGAACTTATAGCTGACTAATGGAAAGATGGTTTTGAGGATCTCAGCATTCCATAAGGTTTAAAATATGCCCTACTGAAGGGCTAAAGCTTCATGGCTCAGTCGGGTCCGCATTAGATGTTAAAAAAAAAAAAGGCAGCATGCCCAAGTTTAGCACTGTCAGCTGCTATATCGTAGTGGAAAAGAATGCTTTCTTACTGCCCATGCCTTGTAAATAAAATACAGTAGCACTTGTAAAAAGTGAAATGCTAGACAATAATTCTTACAGAATTTTAACTCTGATATTCCAACTACAAAATGTTTTATGCAAAACAAATTTTCTATGGTATATTTCCTTTTATCCATTTACAAAGCTTAGAGAGAAAGCCTGGGGTACTTAATTCTTTGAATTCTGATCTCTGGCTTACCTACAAATCTCGTCCCAGCACACAAAATAATTTTCAGCTGAAGATAATTATAACAAGAGTTCAATCAAAGCAATCCTGATCAGGCATTAGCGGTTTGATTTGCTTAACTCACTATTAAGCTGGTGCAGTTGTACTTTACTGCATACCTCTGTGAAATATCCTTCATGTTTGTACTTAACGTCTGTAACAAGAAATTGTTGTACTTCTCTGATTACTTTCAGTGTACACCTCATACCCAGGTCGCCCCTGGAAACGAGCCTCGGCTCAGTGTGCCTTTCCCGTCACAAATTTTAAATAAATAAAATAAATTAAGCGAACATTCTTCAGGAGCATTATTTTAGCAAGCACAGGAGAGAATGTTTGGAATAAACCTGGGTCATGTTACAAGCTGCTCGTAAGATGTAGGACTTTTAAAAACTACATGGAATAGGTTACATCTTGTACTCAGATCTCCATCCGTCTACCACTGAGCATGCCTGGAAATGAATATTCAGAGACTACTACAGACACAGCTTCTGTGCCCTATTTACTGCTCTAAAGTCTGCACCACTTCACTATTTATTTATTAAGTAGTTGTTGACCGGGTAACTGCACTAGACAATTCTGCCTATTTTCAGGCACGACCTGGAATGGGGGATACAGATGAATGCCAACTGACCTTGAACCAGATTACGTTGTTGGTGGTATTTTTAGTTATTCATTCCTAAACCCGATTCCAAATCCGAGATGCTAAAGAAATTACCTCTCACACCTTATAACCACTGGTTACAGGTACAGGCTTAAATTTCTGATGCTTGACAAGAGTGGGGAGGGGACATCTTTTCAGTTCTAAAATCATGTTTACCATTATAATACGGAAATAAAACTAGCGACCAGCCTATTACTGAATGACTGCTAGGGATGTAAAAGGTTTAGGCACATACTGCAAATAGATATAAACTTTATGTATTAAACAGTACCTTTCTTGCTCTTTCTGAAATCCCCCCCCCCCCCCAACCACATTATTACTGTTGTACAGTCCTTGGAGCTACAGGCTTCATTTAAAAGAAAAAAAAATTCAATAAGCCGACTTTGCTTGTCTGTTAATAACCAAGAATTCCGTTTCCACATGGAAACCTTTTGTTGTTGCTGCTTAAGACAGTGCCAGGGTTGTGTAGTAGAAATTTCTGAGTTCATACTAGTATATGCTGTTACAGGGTTACAGAATGTCACTGAGGTTACTTGAGGTACATTTGTAGAAGCAGAAAGCAAAATAAAACTGGATAGAACTGGTTGGTACCAGCCTGGATAACAGGCCTGGACAAAAATATAAGATAAAACATGCTTAGGCAAAACAGTTGCTATGGTGTGAGTGAAACTCATTGTTTCACTCAGGTCAGCTTGACCCAGGCATATGTATCAAGAAGTACTGGGAAAGAAATGAGAGTGTTTTCTGTTACATTGGTATCAACGTGTTTTTCTAATTCATGATTGGTTAATACTGCAATGTTGGTATTTTTCAAGATAAAAGTACGCCTAACAACGCCTTGATAATAAGTGTATATAAGTGATTGACTAATGAAACTCAGGGAGCCTTGCATGTTAGTGGAAGCAGACTCCCATGTGCATATGTATTAAACTTTTCTTTTTACTACATGCAGTGTTCCGAGCCTGATTTTAAAGTAAAGTGTAAGAAGAATATATTTTTTCCACGACAGTTTTGGCGTAGTTGGCAGGATCAGCACGGACTGGACCCGGAGTAGTCCTGGTCGGGGACGAATCCCAAGACTTCTGGTAAGAGTACCTACAGCAAGCGGAGCCAGGGTGGGACCGTCCCCGATCACAAAGGATTCTCTTCGGAACCAGACGGCGCTGATCACTGTAAGTACCTGCACTCAGGTTGTTGCATGTAATAAAAAAAAAAAAAAGAAAATTGCTTGTATAAGTTGTAACTGATATCAGGATAGCTTGAGTCTGAAATAGTGACAAAAGTAGCTATAAGTCTGAGCCTGAAATAGTGGCAATAGGGACTAGGCGCCATAAAGTAAACTGGTAAACAAGTTAACAGGGACGTTTGAGTCTGCTTTGATGTAAAAAGGGGGGACAGCAATAGTACCTTTAAGTAGGTTGAGCACCCCAGCAACAGAACCCTTAGGTGGGTTGAGCACCCTTTAGGAATAAGGTAGACAATAGTAACTCCCGGTGGCTGTTTTTTTTATCTTTTCTTTTTGATGAAACTGTGAGAGTAATATGCATACAGAGCTGCTAAAAAGAAAAAAAAAATGGGAAAAAATGATTGGATTTTGCAGATGTAAAAGAAAGGTAGAATGTAGGCAGGAGGGGGAAGCCATGATCAATTAAGACCAAAGGTTGTGGGTAGTAGTGCAAAGGCTATTACACACAACCTGCAGGTGCCGACGGACCTGCATTGCACTCACACTACTTAACAAGGGTAAGAGACAGCAAGTATGAGTGTGGGAATGGGTAAGGCAGCCAGTGGAGCAGACCCTAAACATTTCTAAAATATATGCAGCTAAAGATCACTGTGCAGCAGCAGTGGGCTCAGCCATGAACACCAGAAAGTGTTCCAGGTCCCAGGGTCATACCCACATATATCACTGGCAAGGGACCCCTCCATTCCCTGAAAAGAATTGAGGCCATGGGTAGAGTGTGAGACAGATGAACATCAGAAAAAGGAAGGTGTAATAATAAAAGCAGAAAGAGAGGATTTGAGGACTCCAGGTTTAAGAATATGTGGAGAGATGTATTAAGGAAAAGTCTCTCAAACAAGCAAGGATAAATGCCCTCTGCCCTTGTAATTTGTGCTTGCTACAAGTATATACTGTTAGAGCCAATGATGGCTTTCACAGTTCAGGCTGTTTTAGTAGAAAAGCAGCGGCTGATTAAATAACGTTAGATAAGCAACATTTAGAAAAAGAAAAAAACTACTGTGGATATACGCACAGTAGGTGACTACAGACGGATGATTTGAAAATCCTCCCCTCCCATGTTGCCTATCTGTGTAGTTTCAAGTTTTTGTATCAATTTCAAGTTCCCTTGCCTCCTATAGAGGCTGAAACATTGATCCCAAACCCAAGTACTGGGGACCTCTACCAGATGGATCTCAACCTAGTACTGTTAGAGATTTTTTTTGTTTTTGTTTTTAAACTGCAAACCAGAGCTCTGGAAAAAGACTTGGTTTGGCAGGTTACTAAAATGGCCAAAAGAAAACCATTGAAAGGGTTAATAGCTGCAGTGTTTGGAAATTATCATGAAGGTCCTGCAGTCAGTTTTCTTACTCAGACTTGTGTATCGGAAAAGAAGAAGAAAAATACCTTGGCACCGGGCAAGTCTGAATTTTTTTATTCAAAGTTGTTTTATGTTTGTCTGTTTTATTTCTGTAATACATATACTAAACAAGGTAATGCTCCGCCTTTTCTCGTGCATATTTTCTAGCTTATATCTGTGTTCTGTAATTATGTTCTGTTGTCAAGGTTGCGAGATAGGATTGACTGCCTTCGTGCACAACATGTTACAGTAAAAAGAAAGAGGAGCTTTTGCCTCATATCTGACTGTTTTAATTGGTTTTATTTTAATGGAACATTTGTGCTGCCTAGATAGGGTCAGTGAAGAACTTTTGTATGTAGTTGTTGGTTGAAGCAGGTAGTGTTGAAGGTGAAGAGATATGACGTCATAGATTGCAATGTGCAAAAGATTTGTAGTTTGCAAACAGCGTGCCAAGCCACTGCTAGGTGAAAATGTAATGTGTTAACAGCTATAAATGGCTTTATCATACTTCTAGTTAAAACCAGAAACTTTTTGCAAAATGGCAGAGTGCCATATTTTAGCTATGTGCCAAAAGGTGTAACCATGTTATACGAGTTGTGTTCACTTACAGATGGTGTGTTGTACTGCATTTTAAAGGAGTTAAAATGTGTTTAAAAAGTGTTTTGTTCTGGAAAGATTTGGCATGGCGATATGTATAAATGTGTTGATTTAAAAATTGTCAGTGTTACAAGACAGGCAGGAGGCAGCACATATATCTAAAACATGTACAGTTTTCTAATAAAACTATGGGCATTACCTCAGCAAATTGGTGTCAAATAATATCAGTCTTATTTTGTGTTAAGTATTTCTTTTTGTGTGTGTGTGTGTGTGTGTACTGTCTTGGCCAGCAGTTTTATTGTGTGCTCTATTATTATTTAAAGATATTTTAATATTAGTAGTGTTCAAGGACACTACAAAAATAACTGGGTTTGAACGACCCTTGCATGCACTCTGTGACCTTTTGCACGTTATTTGACCTTCTTGTGTTTCAACATTTTATGTTACTACCAGTTCAAACTTGATGTGTATTCCATACCTAAAGCACAACTTTTCACAAAAATGTATGTTTTCATAAAGCACACCAAGAGTGAACCATGTAATTTGACTTTTATTGCAAAACTAGTATTCTAAGTGAAGAGGAACAAACTTTTATTCTCCTCTCACTGCTTCTGACTTGCAGCCAACACAGGCAATACTCCAGCTGGAAGGGGAGAATTATTCATCATCTCCCCATACTTTTATTATATATATATATATATATATATATATATATATATATATACACAGTATGCTTTTGAAAAAAGGACTATTACAGCTGTTTTTGAGAGTTTACCATCTACAGTTAAAAACAATGGTTTTGGTTTTTATGTGTGACCATGGTGTAATCATTTTTCTTTTGAAATGCATTCTAAAAATACGTGACGTACAGTATTACCATCAATCTGGATCTTATAAACTCAGCTGACATTTTGTCATGCTTAGGATAAGGAAACCCAGGGACGCTTGGCTTCTTTTATCCCATGGAAATAATCTTGTTTTATTTTTAAACTGGTGTGTATTTGTTTTTGTTGTTTGTCTGTGTTTCTTCTCTTTCTTCTAGAGAAAAAGAAGTTCCCCATCTTTATAGTAAGGTATGAAACTTACTAAACTAATTGTAATATTATCTTGTTATAATTTAAAGTGTAAGTAGGTGGGGACTGCAATGGGGCCACCCCATTACCATTTATCCAGTGCACATTTTTTTTTCAGGTGCTGCGCGACTAGCTACTAATATTGCCAGACCATTTCTGGGTTAATATTCATTTTTTTAATTTTTTATTTATTGACATAATCAGTTTTACAACCTTTGAGTCAGGGACTCGTTTACAAAGATACCTCGTCATTGGAGGGGGAAGACAACAATTAAGTGAGGTTTAAGACAGAGGTTACATACAGGTGAGATACATAAATACACCGTAGAGTCGCAGGCAACAATTATACAGGTACAAGCATATGTTGGGTTACATGCATCATTGTATAACATCATACACATCGGTATATCATACACATCGGTGTATAGCATCATTGTTACGGTCTGTTCAATTGTACCAGCATCCAGGCGTCTATGGGACCCAAGGGGCATAGAGCTAAGCGAGACAGGGTTTTGGTCCACTACAGGCAATTACAACATCGGCTGTCAATAATGTGTTGGCGGAGGGCAATTTTGAACCGGCCAATCCCAGGAATCTTAGTGATAGCCTCAGGAATGGAGTTAAACCAGGCGGAGCTTTATGATAAAAGGATCTTTGGCAGCGAGGTCCTTGCCTGGGAACTATGAAGGTGGCTGCAGTGGAGTTACGGGTTGGTAAGGGCCGGACAGCCAGCTGCAGGGATGAGGAGACCCTGGTGGGCAAAGCCCTGATATGGATTTTTGGCCAGTAGGCAGGTATGATATTTCAGTCTTTCCTCAAGAGTGAGTATGTTAGCAGCGGATATAGCAGGCAGGTGTGGGTTCTCCTGTGGGCACCAGTGAGGAGCCTGCAGGCTTTGTTAATAGAGGTCTGGACTTTTGTTAAGGAGGAGGGTCAGCTGCTGCGTGGAATTGGAAGTCCGTGGCCAGTGACAACACAGATGAGGTAATGGCTGGTTTAAGGCAGATTCTGGGAGGCAATCTTTATGGCGGTAGAGGAGCCCGATCCTGGAGTTCATGGCTGATGACAGGGCTTTTAGGTGGGCGTGGAAAGTAAGGCCGGAGTCGAAAGTGATGCCCAGGTACTTATATGTTGTTACCTGTTCTAGTGTGAGGAGCATGCTGGTGGTGATGTGAAGGGGAGTGTCCTTCGTGCTGTTTTGCCGATGTGAGAACAGCATGGACTTTGTTTTTTTCAGGTTCAGGACTAGTCGATGGTTACTGAACCATTTTTCGGCTTGGAGGAAGGCGCTTTGCAGCATGCCTTGGAGTAGGAGTGGGTCAGAGTGCGATGCTAGGATTACTGCATCATCAGCATAGAGCAGTATTTTGTTGGAGCAGGAGCTTGGGAGGGTGTTAAGGAATAGGCTGAAGAGGGTGGGTCCAAGGATGGAGCCTTGCGGGACCCCTGAGAGTACTGGTCGATTGGAGGAGAGAGTCCCATTTAGCTTAACCTTTTGGGACCTGTTGTGCAGGTAGCTTGAGAACCAGTTCAGGGGGCCGGAAGAGAATCCCAGTTGGTTTAGGGAGTTTAACAGCAAGGTGGCACACAGTGTCAAATGCCTTGGATAGGTCCATGAAAACTGCCCCTGCAAGTTGACCCTTGTCAAGCGCAGGTGTATGTGGTGGGAGAATTCAGGAGGGTGGTGGGCGTGCTGTGGCCAGGGCGAAACCCATGTTGCTCAGGACATAGAAGGTCGTAGTTAGCTAGGTATTCTGTGAGCTGTGAGGTTACTATTTTTTCTAAAGCTTTGGGGGGGGGGGGAGAGGATGGAGATGGGCCTGTAGTTATTTGGTAGTATACGGTCCCCAGACTTATGGATGGGGGTTACTTCAGCCTGCTTCCAAGCATCTGGAAATTGGCCTAAGCCTAAGGATTTATTTATGATGTTACCATCTAGAGCTAACCTTTTTATTGCTACAGTATTCGAGCTGTCTCTTCCACCAGTAGGAGCTTGGAGGGAGGGGGTAAGCTACCCTTCCTCCCTTCCAGTTTATCATGTTACCATCTAGAGCTAACCTTTTTATTGCTACAGTATTCGAGCTGTCTCTTCCACCAGTAGGAGCTTGGAGGGAGGGGGTAAGCTACCCTTCCTCCCTTCCAGTGTAATACCCACAAAGGTTGCAAGGTATATCACAGTTCCCCCAGAGGGGTAAATAAGGAAAATGTGTATTTGCCAATAATTGTTTCTTATTTACAGGTTTTAAAAGACCCAAAGTATTTTAACAGCATAACCCAGCCCAAGCCCTTCTGCTTTTTCTAGTGCAAACAGTTAAATCTCACACCTATTATTGGTACAAGGGTTTCTGCCCTCAGCAAGTAATCAGTTACGCTGGAGGGTGAAGTTATATGTATGTCCACACATATTCATTCTTTTGATTGTCTTTTCAGCTTTCTTATCCAGTCAAAACAAATGAAAAACAACTTTTGTCATAGCCTTACAGCAATGAATGCATTTTTTTTTCAACCAGTAAATTCACAGTACTCTAACATTTCTGGACTCTAAGCTAAGTTTACAGTTTATATTTGTTGTTTAAAATGTATTTTATGCATTATGCTCAATACTGAAATTGTTCTATTGCAAACACTAATGTTTCACGTTTATGTTATAATGTTTTGATATACATCTTGCTACACTGTATCATGCATGTATGTATTCAGGAAAGTGCTCCACATGTATAAGCGTTTTTAATGCTCATAACCAAACCTAAATACTGCGACCACAGCATTGCTGACCCACCTACAATATGTTCCAAAGCAAAACCCCAGACAAATTAATGCTCCGTTTGTCTTATTATTCACAGGTGCAATAGGCACTGTTATTAAATTGGCATAGGCCAACAACTTATGTATTTGTCCACTAATTGCATAGTGTATCAGGCATATTGCTATGAACTATATGTTTGAAGCATGTTATTGTAACATTACAAGATTTTATGACTCAGGTCTCAGTCAGGCCTGCTTGCAACAGACGGGAAATAATGTTCATCACTGTCATAATTGCTTCTGTGATTTGAAAGCAGGGTGTAATCATAACATTGTCATGATTTACAGATGGTCAAATGGTTAATTGAACCTTGGCCTGCACCCCAGGGTGTGCGGTTGATGTCAATTTTTATTTTCTCTTTCCAATTGCCAGAATTTAGGCTCTGTCACACCACTCTTTACAAAACAAAAAAGCCAAATGGTTTACAAGATTGTTATTTATGTGTTTTTAATTCAGTGTCTAACACACTTTGCAAGTTTGCAGGTTTCCACGGTGTGGCACACATAAGATCTCCACATTCCACAGCAGTAAAACTTTCATCTAAGTTGCAGAGACCTTCATCTTTTTCCTGGAAAAAAAACAACTGCCACAGCTTTGATGTCATCACTATCTTTTGCCTGACTAGTTCCATATAAGGACTATTGCATGAATCAAGTTATTATGACCTCTGCAAGGGTAAGGTTTTCAGCAAAATTACACCTATTAGTAGAACTTTAAATCCACTAAATAAGGTCCAGTCAGTTCAGGCTCTGCAACATGCATTTTCTTCACTGCTGCTTGTTCTAAACATGGCTGGTACCTTATACAATCCTATTACTCTGGTTTATTGTAAACTGTTACTTTTTTATGAACTGTTAATCTTTGTGCCTGAGTGTAATCAACTATCACGACACAAATGCCATGCAAGTGTGTGTGTGTGTGTGTGTGTGTGTGTGTGTGTGTGTGGCTCCATTAAAAGAACTCAATGCATAATCTAATGCACCCCTGGCCAATGTGTCTGCCAATCAGCCATCCAGCAGCCAGCAACGTGAACACTGACTTTCCTACTGTGCTGGCGTTTGTTTTTAAATTACTGTCTGCATTGCAACCATGTGCCTTGTGGGGTTACCACCATTCTGCAAATGACATTTCACCTGTACTGTAATTACACCAACCTGTGCTTACTTATATGAACTTTATGGACTGTTATGTTTTATAAGGACTTATCTGTCAAGAGACATTATCAACAAATTCTTCAATCAAGCTCCAAGGGTGTGCCACACCTCAACACAAGGTAGCATCTACCTTATTCACTCTCAAAGTGGATTCCATGAACTCTTTTTAATCGACAAAATTGTTATGTTATATTGTGTTATATATGGTATCACATGTTAGCATTTTTTTTTCACATATTTGAATTGTGGTGTTGACATCCCTCAGTTCTGTATTGTGTTTTACAAACTCATCATTTGTGTTCCATCTGTAACTACCTCTGTATCAACTCCAGAACAGCATGTTTTTTTATAAATGCCTTAACTATTTGTATGCTGGCAACCAGTTTTAAATCATATAGATGAAAAGGGGGGTGGTTAGTTGATACAAAGTATCAAAAGGGGGGAGAATGTGGTAGAAATTTCTGAGTTCATACTAGTATATGCTGTTACAGGGTTACAGAATGTCACTGAGGTTACTTGAGGTACATTTGTAGAAGCAGAAAGCAAAATAAAACTGGATAGAACTGGTTGGTACCAGCCTGGATAACAGACCCGGACAAAAATATAAGATAAAACATGCTTAGGCAAAACAGTTGCTATGGGTGGTAAACTCATTGTTTCACTCAGGTCAGCTTGACCCAGGCATATGTATCAAGAAGTACTGGGAAAGAAATGAGAGTGTTTTCTGTTACATTGGTATCAACATGTTTTTCTAATTCATGATTGGTTAATACTGCAATGTTGGTATTTTTCAAGATAAAAGTACGCCTAACAACGCCTTGATAATAAGTGTATATAAGTGATGGACTAATGAAACTCAGGGAGCCTTGCATGTTATTGGAAGCAGACTCCCATATGCATATGTATTAAACTTTTCTTTTTACTACATGCAGTGTTCCTGAGCCTGATTTTAAAGTAAAGTGTAAGAAGAATATATTTTTTCCACGACAGTTGCAACTACAAGACACAGCCATATGATCTGAAGTTTCTATCAGCACTGTACAGGCCCCACACCTTCAAATTCTGGGGAAGAAACAAAAAAGAAAATCAATTTGGGTGGGGCCAAAACCAGTCTCATTCATGTTTAAGCCGCAACTTGATGTACCACTCTATATCCATCTTTGAGAAATGCAGTTTGAATCATGGTATTCTAGAAATTATATCACTGAACATTTTTGTTTTCCCTTCCCTATCCTCAAAAGGCAAATCGCAACTGAAATCCCCCCCCCCCCCAATATGATCATGCTTTTGGAATGCAAGTACGGTTTAATTTTCTTAAACAGTTCCGCACTTGCAGATACAGCTTGGGGAGTGTCGATATCTATACAAATAGTACTTTAAGCTGCTGCACACTGTGTCTAGTAACGTGGCTCTACCTGAGAGAGTTCTACCAGTCTCTGTACCTTTAAACTGTATCCCTTTAACAAAACTGTCACCACATCTATCTTCCCCGTGACCAAAATGAATGTTCCCTAACCCACAACCTTTTTGCCAGAGATCAGATCTCTTATGTAAAGATTTTAACCTTGTATCTTGAATGAATGCAATATTTCCAGGCAAATTATCCAGAATGTATAGGGCTGTGAGTCATTTTTGATATCCCTTTATACTGCTCACATTAAGGGTTATGGGATTCAAAACAGGACCTCTACACATGAAGAATTCCATCCTCTAAGCCCTGGATAAACCCTATCCCTCTACTGTCACCTTCCTTTTACCCTCTGCAGACCCACCCCCCGAATTTCTAGCTCTCCTCCCCTTCCCCCAAATTGCTCCCCCTTACTGGCCTCCCTTGATCTCTCACAGAATCTGTGAGTGCTTAGTCCATTTTCTACTAATTTCAGTTTTGTTATAACAGCCATGCATAGACTAATGCTAACTTGTCGAGCAGCAGCACAGATGCCCAGTCCTAGCACAGTCCATCAGCAGTCAAGTGCAAGTCAGTGAGGCAGCTGAAAATAATGCACCATATCAGCTACTGTTTTATCTTACAATTAAATGTACCTGGAATGAATCTGAGGGAGGCAGCTGAGCACCAAGTAGTCCAGATTTGGGTATGTGAACAGAGTATCTTTCAGTCATCATTTTTCTTCCCCCCCCCCCCTTCTTAGTAGCCCTGACTTTCTACAATAAAATAATCACGGAGATTCCACGCACTGACATGAGACATGGCTTATTGGACTATTCAGCACAGCAAATCTGATAACTGAACGGTACAGTAACATTCTGGCCAAACTGGATTTCATGAAAAAAATTACATAAATGTATTATGATTAGGAGCAGGGTATTTTAAATTTGTAAAATCTGGCCAACTGGTCATGTCACGATAATAAATCAATCACATACTGTCACGTGCTGTAACAAATCATGTCAGATAACAATCACGAGCTTCTGTTTACACTGCCCAGATTCATTTTTTCGTAGCCTCTCACGATGGGATAGACAAAAAAAAAATGACTTGCCATAGTAATGTTTCTTCTAATGGAATCTTGCTGTATACTGACTATATGCAGTTAGCCCCAGTACTTGAACTGCTCAGGAGAGGAAAGAGTTAACTCTATGCAGGAGCATAGAACGTTGAGCTCGAGCTCGGTTTTCAAACCTCTGTCTCTGGTACATATCAGTGTAACTGTCAGAGTCTTATGAGCACTATACTAACTAATAGCTATAGAAATAGTTTTAAAATTTTAGGCTATAAGCAACAAATGCTTGGGTCCAAAAAGACTCAAGTAGAGAACCCAAGAAGAACCATATGTAGACAATGAAAAGTGCAATAACATAAAACAAAAAAAAAATACCTGGCCAGGAATGGTACAAAGGCACACCTCTGGGGTGCAACGCTATACCTGCCAACCCACATCCTAAAAGGCTAGGTTCTGAGAGGGGAGGCAGAGAGGGAGGTCAGAATACAGCAAGACTCCATTAGAAGAAACATTAGTATGGTAAGTCATTTTTTCTTCAAACAACATGAAGTCTTGCTGTATTCTGACTATATGCAGACTACCAAAGCAGTTCTCCCCTGTAGGAGGGGATAACAGAACCTTACTTTGGGAACAAGCTCTACAATACTGCTGTGCCAAACCTAGCATCACTCCTGGTCTGGGTGTCCAGAGAGTAATGCTTGGGGAATGTATGAACTGTTTTCCAGGTGGCTGCTTTACTAATTTCCACCAAGGGAACATCCCTAGCTGCTGCCAGGGAGGCAGCTGTACCCCTTGTCAAGTGATCCCTCAGGCCTGAGGGGGAGCTCTTTCCCCAATTTTGAATAGCAGAATTGGGTACAGGAGACAATCCACCTGGCAATGTATCTTTTAGTGGCAGGTCTACCTTTTTCTACTTCTCCATAAGTAAAAAAATAACGGAGTACAATCGCTCCTATGGATCTTAATATGCTCTATATAATAGCCAAGTGCCCACTTCACATCCAGACTGTGCAATCTTCTCTCACTTGAGGAAGACTGGTCAGTGAAAAACACAGGCAGAGACATAGATTGATTCAGATGAAAATCCAAAACCACTTTAGGAAGAAACTTTCTATTCGTCCCAAGGACCACCTTATCCCTATGGAAGGAAATGAAGTCAGGTTCAACTGACAGGGCCTGCAATTCACCGATTCTTCTGGCAGAAGTAATGACTACCAGGAAGACAGTGTTCCAAGTCAATTACTTAAGCTCAGCTGAGGATAAAGGTTCAAAGGGGGAGGCTGCATAAGCTGTGCAATGCAGACATTCAAGTCCCAAGCGGGAGTAAGCTCTCTGAAGGGAGGACTGATGTGAACCAGACCTTTGGAAAACTTACTAAAAACAGGATGAGATGCCAGAGAAGGTCCCTTGCCTGCTGAAAGAAAAGCAGAGACAGCTGCCAAATGCACTTTAAGGGTAGCAGGCCTGAGGCCTAAGCTATTAAGATGAACCAGATAATCCAGGGCTGTGGCAATCTTGCAGAGCCTGGTTGTATGTCTCTCTCAGAACACCAAATACTGAATCTTTTCCATTTAGAATTTAAGTTTTTCTGGTGGAAGGTTTTCTGGAAACCTTAAGGATATCCATTACTCCTTGAGAAAGATACAGACGTGCATACTCTTAACTCTTCAAGAGCCAAGCTTTGAGACTGAAGACTGGGATTCCAAATTCTCCCGAGAGGTCAGCAGGTCGTGCCTCCTGGGCAGAAACAAGGGAACTGAGACTGTCAGGGACAGCAGCAGCAGAGGATACCATGGTTGCCTGGCCCAGTCTGGAGCCACTAAGATCACTGTGCAGGGTTAAGATCAGATCTTGATCAGTACTCTGAATATCAGTTGAAAAGGAGGGAAAGCATAAAGAAAGCTGCTCGTTCAGTCTAACAGGAGAGCATGTAGAGGAACAGTCCCCAGGACTGGACGTCTGCAGCAGAACAGAGGAAGTTGATAATTGTCTGGGGCCACAAAGAGATCTGTGGAGTGCCCCATCTCCTGAAAATTACCTGAAGGACATGAGAATTCAGGGACCACTCGTGGTGACCTTGAGATATTCGGCTTACAGCATCTGCCAGCACACTGTCCTTCCTTGAAAGGTGAACTGTAGTTAGAGAAGTCTGAAGAGCATAAGCCAGTGGCCATACCTTCATAGCTTCCGTGCACAAGGCTGTGAACAGAGTGCCCCCTGCTTGTTTATGTACCACACTGCAGTGGTGTTGTCTGTCCTGACCTGCACCACTTTCCCTTTGACTGATTCTGAGAATGCCTGAAGGGCTAGATACACAGCTCTGAGCTCCGGAAGACCGATGTGAAGGAGAGACTCCTGCTGTGACCAAGTACCTTGTGCAGTTAGAGTCCCTAGGTGGGCTCCCTACCCCAGGAAAGAGGCGTCTGTGGTCAGGACCATTGAGGGTGCTTGACTGAGAAATGGACACTCAGATTGTCCTGATCCAACCACCACTGGAGGGCTTGGACAAGAGTCTGAGTCACTGGAATCAGTTTGGTGAGAGAATCCCTTTTCTGAGACCAAAAATACCTTAAATGCAACTGAATGTCCTTCATCTGGAACCTGGCTCCCTGAACCACTGCAGTGGAAGCTGCCATGTGACCTAGAAGCCTGAAGAAAATGTCTGACTGGACGAGACACCAGAGGTCAGTAAGAAGAAGCCAGATCTGTAAGGGCCTTTATCCTTGAGCATGGGAGGAAATCCCTTGCCTGAATAGTATCCAGCTCAACTCCTATGAGGGTAAGGAGCTGTACTGGTTCAAGAACTGACTTGGATAGACTGAGAAGGAATCCTAGAGAACTTAGAAGATTCTGGGTGACCTCTAGAGCTGACATGACTTGGTCTGAAGACTTGCCTACAATAAGCCAGTCATCTAGATATGGAAAGACAGATGCCCTGCCTTCTGAGGAAGGCTACCACTACTGCTAGACATTTTGTTAACACCATTGGGGCAGATGTCAGACCGAAGAGCATGGGTCTGAACTAGTAATGACCTGAGGGCAACTCGAACCTGAGGTACGTTCTGTGGGAGCACACGATAGGAATATGAAAATAGGCATCCTTGAGATCCAGGGAAGCTAGCCAGTCTCCTGGCCTCAGAGAGGGAAGAATTATTCCCAGAGTCACCATTTTGAATTTTGGTTTTGTGATATGTTTGTTCGGATATCTCAGGTCTAAGATAGGTCACCGCTCCCCTATCTTTTCTGGGGTAAGGAAGTATCTTGAATACAGTCTTTTTTTCCACCTGTGCTGTGGAGGAACCTTCTCCACTGCTTTTAGTAGTAGGGAAGAAACTTTTGCCTCTACAGCAATTGTTTCCAGAGGTGCTGCAGGTAAAAAAGACCTGGCTCTCAATCTGGGGAATCTTTTGGAGCTGAGAACAAGTCCCTGGCTTACTACTTCCAGGACCCATTTATCTGAAGTGATGGACTTCCAGGCCTGGAAGTAGTAAGCCAGCCAGTCTGCCCCCTACTGGAACTGAGGAGGCGACCCAGTCTGACATCAGGGTGTCTGTTTGGCAGGAGCCTTAGACTGAGAAGAGGATGCAGCCCTGCTCATCCCTTTTCTACCTCTCCCTCTAAAGAACCCCCTCTGCTAGAAGAAAGAGGAAGCCTGAGCTTGGTAAAAAGGTCTATGAAAAGGCCTGCCCCTGCCAGCCCAAGACTGTTGCTTCTGAGGAGTAGCTTGCGTTTCCTTGGCCACTGCACTCCTGTAGGTGGTCCTGTACTCATCCATCTTCTTCATGTAAGACTCTGTCTGCTACCAGAACAGAGAATTACCAGTGACAGGATAATACATGGCCTTGGCCTGGGTATCCTGCAAAAGGCTAGTACACCTGAGCCAAGTGAATCTCCTTAAGGAGACAGATGTAACCATGACTCTAGATACCACATCATTAGGGTCCACAGCAGCATGAAACTGCACCTTGGATTCCTCAATACCATCAGCAGCCACCTCCTCCAGCTCTTTGGCTAGCTGGGAGGAAGCCTTCTTAGCCAGCTCCAGAACCGTATTCCACCTGGACTTCTGGTACCTGGCTGTACAGGCCATATAGGCAGCCTGTCGGAGTCCCAAGAAGGATGCCAAATATTGTTTTTTTTGGCCATGGCATCCACCTTCCTGGAATCCTTATCTCAGGGGGTGTGAAGCCAAGGGACTATTAGCCTTGTCACAGGCTGCAGCCTGCACTACCCCAACATGGCTGCAATGATTGTACAAGAAATCCGTACCAGAACCTGACAGCATATACCTCCTGTCCATCTTTTTATCCACAGGAGGTACAGAAGTGGGTATCTGCAAGATATTTTGGGTCTGTTCCCTAAGGACTTATGTAGAGGGACAGACAGCCCCTTGGACTCTGGGACAGCCATCATTTCCACATAGGTTGTCCTCCTCTTCAGCAGCTTCCACAACTGGAAGCTGGAGCATTTCAGCCACTTTTTTTGTAGAACAAAAAGTGTAAGGAGACAAAGTCTAGGAGGGGAGACATTAGAAGGCCTGTCTGGGGAGATGTCAGACTCATCTAGGCCTCCAAAATAATCATCCTCCCTCCTCCTCCCCCTCCCACTCAACATCATAAAAAGCCTCCAGGTCATAATCCATTGGGGCTGGAACCATTCTAACTGCCCGCCCGAAGGCGTCTGTTCGGATGGAACCGGGCGAAGCGACTGTACAATGTTTATCACTTTCGCAATCTCATCAGTGTTTGGGATCTGCTGAGTTGGATCTGAACTGGCTGATTTCTTCTTTCTCTTAGACGGAACCGATCCCTCAGAACTGGCTCTCTTTTTGCCCGAGGAGGTATCACCCGTGTCAGCAGGCACCTCCTCAGGTTCAGTCGGAACTGAACCGGGCTGGCCATCCGGATCAGCAGATTTCTCTGCCTCTTTTTCTTTCAGCCTACTTAACCTTTTTTCCCCAAAGTGGCTTTGGTTAAATTCTTACATATCTGGCAAGTCTGTTTTGAGGTGGTCAAACCCCAGACAATAAACACATATAATAAGGTGTGGATCTGTTTTAGCGAAAGCCTCCCCACACTCAGAACAGTGCTGAAACCCAGTGGAACCGGTTTTCTTCTCGGGTTTCCCTGACATAGCCTTTTTCAAAAAGTTACCTTTCTCAGCTTTGAAGCCAGGTAACACAAGTTTATCGGTTACCAACCGTGCCACAGGTTGTGGAAAAAAAAAAACAAAGAAAGTTCAGCTTTTTGAAACTGGTAAGAACCGGACACCACAATTAAATTTAGAAATTAAAGAAAGAACAGATTTGTTTCAGTTCCCAACCGGACCGACCGATGGAAAACCTAAGAAAAACTATTTCTAAACCAACAATTCTATCATCTACCTACTTACACTACCTGTACCATAGACAGAGACTTGATACAGAAAAATAAATGAAACGTTTGAGAAAAACGACCGATTTTTACTTTTACCAAACCGAACTGGAGAAGATCTCCGGAGCGACTTCACAGTTAGGCAGAATAAGGAATCTGACGATTACATGGATATGTATCAGACAGAGAGAGAAGTTTGAAAACCGAGATCGAGCTCAACATTCTATGCACCTGCATAGAGTTAACCCTTTCCTCTCTGGAGCAGTTCAAGTGCTGGGGCTAACTGCATATAGTCAGAATACAGCAAGACTTCATGTTGTTTTAAGCACGAAGACAAAAAGATACTCTTCATGATAATGCATAAGCTCACCATTGTCACTGACAGCAAAATGACTGTCCAGGGTCTTGTGTTGCATTTTTGGGTTAAATTGCATCATACACAACTTACTGCGTGTGTCTATAGTGCCATGGATTTCAGAGAGACTTTCTGTTTTTCGCTGCTTGTATCAATTATTGTTAACTGTGATGAGATTGCTTTAAGTGCTGCAAAAGCACTTTGAAAAATGTATGTAAATGCCTGGCTGCTATTCATTCTGTGTATCATCTTTCTGTACATGCACAGAATAAAGTGGAAGTTCAACACCTTAGCTAAAAATGAGGTAAAGAGAAAAAAAAAAAACAAGTGCATAAAGAAAAATAGAGAATTTCTGTAACTTGTTTTTTTACCTTTTATTAGTCAAACATGGCTGTACTGATGGTTGGTGACATTTTGATAGCAGGTATACAAAAAAAGGGGGTGGCATACCACGTTCTGGGACAGAATACCAAATCTAGGGAATCGGTAATCCGTGCGGTACATCACTTTCTAAAAACATTTCTAGCCCTGTCATGGGTTTCACAGATGGGAGCAGATGGGCCTGCACCTAGTAGGCCAATTTTTAAGATCTGGTGCCCTGGTTTCTTTCGGGGAACTGAGAACACAATAGGACATTCGCCCTCAAGACCAGTTTAAGTTTTTACAGGTAACTGATTTTATTAGGTCTTTACTATCTAAGTTTTCCACTGGGGATTCTGCTCCCCAGATTACAGACATGTTTAAATTTGCATTAGAGGGTACAGCCCCTCTGACTCACATATCATCATACCTATATGGTGGCGGACTCAATTATTAGGGGTACAGAACTGGGGGGAGCTGGGAAAAATGAAGTAAGGTGCCTGCCTGGTGCCATGGCTTGGAGGGACAGGAAGCGCATCCTCAGGATCACGAGAACAGCTGCAAGGGATTCCGAGCTGGACGTAATTGTCCACCTAGGGACAAATGACTTGGCTCATCATGAGATTAGAGCAGTGCAGGAGGACACTGCAGAGTTGGGGAGGGACCTAAGACAAGTAGCACACACAGTATCCTTCTCAGAGGTGCTGCCTGTCAAAAGCATGGGGGAGGCGAGAGTAACTGGCACCATGCAGTTTAATGAATGGTTGAAAAAATGGTGCGGAGCACAGGGGTTTGGCTTCATTGGGGACTGGGGTTCCACCTGGAGGGACACCAGCCTATACTGGCAGGATGGTCTGCATCTATCCAGGAAGGGAACAAGTCTTTTGAGCAATCGGTTTAAATGCTTCATTGGAAAGCTTTTAAACTAGTCAAAGGGAGGCACTGACAAGCAGCAGGAAAATCCCAGCCTCCCTACAAAACAGGGTACTAAATGAGAAAAGACTGAGGTAGAACGGTCAGTGGGGATGCTGCAACAGAAGGTAAAGCCATCAAAAATGGAGAGCAATGAGTACTAATGCCTGTAGTCTGGGTAACAAGCTTCCTGAATTAGTCGCCTTGATGGAGGAGGAACATCTGGATATACGGCAGTCACAGAAACATGGTACACACAAAACCATGACTGGGACATAAACATACCAGGATACACTGTCTGCAGGAGGGACAGGGAGGGTAAAAGAGGAGGGAGTAGTTCTTTACATAAGGGAAGGAATAAAAGCAACAGAACAAAAGGGTAAACAGGGAGGAGAAGAAGCACTGTGGGTAAATTTGGAGACAGGCAAATGGCACCACACACACAGGGTTAGAGCATAGACATCTCTTCTCAGGGGAGGAAATGGACAGGAAATGATAGAAAGTATACTTGAATGGCAGAAAAAGGGGAGATATTACTGATGGGTGATCTGAATATGCCAGATGTTAACTGGAGTGCAGTTGCAGCTGCCACTTCAAGAGTGCAGTTAGTCTAGATGCCCTACAGGGGCATGCCTTAGACAACTAGTACTGGAGCCCACTCGAGAGAACAATATTAGACTTGATTCTCTCAAATGGAGATGGAGAGGATCACAGATGTAGAAGTGGGTAGCCATCTGGGAACTAGCGACCATCGAACAGTATGGTTCACAATAAACACAGCAATGAGTCAAGCCATACAAAGACAAAAGTACTGGACTTTAGGAGGGCTGACTTTGCCAAAATGGGTGAGTGCCTAAGGAAATGCACTAGCAAATGGGCAGGAAGGAGGGTGGAAGAACAATGGGGAATAATAAAACTGCCTTTGTGTGAAGCAAATAAAACAAGACGATGTAAGAAACCACTATGGTTCTCAAAGGAAGTGGCAGTGAAGGTTCAAGTGAAAAGAAAGCATTCAGGAAGTACAAGGAATCGCAGAAGGAGCAGGACAGAGAACTGTATCAGTTAAAGCAAAGGAGGCTGGGAAGGCAGTCAGAACTGCAAAGGCCCAAACCGAGGAAAAGAATAGCCAACTCTGATTAAGAAGGGGATAAAACCTTTTATAGGTACATCAGGGAGCAAAGGAAGACCAAGGAGGGATAGTGAGGCTTAATAACGGGAGGGAGGGTGGGCAGAGGGAGACTGTGAAAGGCAGAGATACTAAACAAATATTTTGCTCAGTATTTACAAATGAAGAGGGGAGGTACATAAAACAAACAGTAGTAACACTCTGATACAGAAGTTGATACCAGCCCATTTACAGAAGAAAGGGTTGCTAAGAACTCTTAAAACTGAAGGTGGACAAAGCAATGGGCCTGATGGGATTCATCCCAGAATTCTAAAGAGCCAAGGGTAGAACTAGTGACACCACTGACTACCCTTTTAACAAATCATGGAGGATGGGGTGGTACCCGAGGACTGGAGGAGGGCAGATATGATTCCCCTTCACAAAAGTGGGAGCAAGGCAGAAGCAGGAAACTACAGGCCTGTTAGTTTAACTTCAGTGATAGGGGAAAATGATGGAATCACTTCTGAAGGAAAGAACTGTCGAGTATCTAGAGGCCAGTGGGGCACAGGACCCTAGGCAGCATGGATTCACAGCGGGAAGGTCATGCCAGACAAATCTGATAGATTTCTTTGACTGGGTGACCAAAGTAGTAGATCAGGGAGGGGCTGTGGACATGGCCTACCTAGACTTTAGCAAGGCATTTGACACAGTCCCACACAAAAGATTAATATACAGGTTAGCCAGCCTGGGAGTGGGTCCCAAGATGACAGCCTGGGTAAAGAATTGGCTGGAGAATAGGACACAGAGAGTAATAGTAAATGGAGTCCACTCAGAAGAAAGGAGGGTTACTAGTGGGGTACCGCAGGGTTCAGTATTAGGACCGGTCCTCTTCAATGTCTTTATAAGCGACATTGCGGAAGGGCTGGAAGGAAAAGTATGTCTCTTTGCAGATGACACTAAGATCTGCAACAGAGTTGATCCACAGGGTGGGGTGGAAAGGATGAGAAGGGACTTGGCAAGGTTAGAGGAATGGTCAAATGTATGGCAGCTTAGATTCAATGCTAAGAAGTGCAAGGTAATGCACCTGGGAAACAAAAACCCAGGGGAAGAGTACACAATGGGGGGTGAGATACTAACAACAACAAAATGGAAAGGGACCTGGGGGTAGTCATATCAGATGACCTAAAGGTGGGCAAGCAATGTGAGAGGGCAGCAAGGGGTTAGGGGTTACTGGGATGCATAGGAGAGGCATCACCAGTAGAAAACAGGAAGTTATTATCCCTCTGTACAGACAGCTGGTGAGACCCCATCTGGGTACTGTGTGCAGTTGGAGACCCAATCTCCGCAAAGACATAGACAGGATGGAAGCTGTCCAGAGGAGGGCACAAAATGGTGCAGGGTCTGCACCGGAAGACATATGAAGAGAGACTTAGGAGCTTATTATGTATAGCCTCGAGGAAAGGAGGGAGAGGGGGACATGATAGAAACTTTCAAGTACCTCAAGGGAATCAACAGTCCAAGAGGGTAGCATCTTTCAAAAAAAGAGGTGTAAGAACAAGAGAGCATAATTTGAAGATAGAGGGGGGGGCTCAGAGGTAATTTAAGGAAGTATTTTTTCACAGAGAGGGTTGTGGATGCATGGAACGGCCTTCCAGAGGAGGCTGGGGAGTCAAAATCAGTGGTGGAATCTGCATGCATGGGACAGTCAAAAGGCAATTCTGGGAGGTGGGGGTAAAAAGAAGTAGGCTGCTGGTTAACTAGGATCTGCAGCTTATGCAGTAGGTAGGGAAATGGGCAGACTGGGTGGGCCAAGCGGTCCTTATCTGCCGTCAAATTCTATGTTTCTATGTATACCTTGGGGTGACCTCTCTGAGACGGGACTCCCTTCGAACCGTGAAGGCAGCCTGGGAATCAGATTTAGGTATTCAGTTAGATGAGGACCTATGGGACAAACATTTGAAATTTCTACACTCAGGAACTGCCTCTCCAGTTTGGAAGGCCTTCTCTTGGAAACTTACACTGCACTTTTTTAAAACCCCGGCCATCCAAACTAAGTATCTGGCGGGCAGGAATCCAATATGTTGAAGGGGGTGTGGTGGCTCCCCAGTCACACATGGGACACATTTTTGGGACTGCCCGATACTCCGACCTTTTATCCAAGACCTGAAGGGTGCCCTCTCGGAAATTCATGCTTTTTCCCCACTTTACCAATTACCCAAAGGGCTTTTAGGACCCAGATACTAGAAAACTACTACGAATGTCTCCTGAATTCAAAACAAACTATAAAAAAATGTCTCTTTCCAGTACCCCCAACTCTAGATCTATGGCATGATATAATGACAAAGGTGTATAGAATGAAGCATCTAACAGCAGTAGTAAACAAAGGACAAGACTGCTTTAAATTAATCTGGAGATGTTGGGTAATATATATTTCATCCGGTTCCATATAAAAATCGTGACTGTGAAATCAGCCTGTATATATTGGTGACATTCAACATAGCGCTCTCAAAATGTAGCAACTACATATACAGCGCCCATGTAATAATCGAGCTCACATTTGATAGGAGCAGGGAGAGTTGCAGGCTATAGGGGCTATAAGAGTGTTGGGGTAGGTGAGCAGGCTAAAAAATTCAAAATTCATTCAAAAATCAGGCAGCAGAAGGAGGACTGCGATCCAAGCAAAAATGCTAAGAACAGCCACAGTTTTGAAGCAGTCCGAGGGTCAGATCTCCCGTACAGTCCTGATTTAAAAAAAAGTCCGCAGGACAGAAGCTGGCTGGCTGCACTGTGAGGTCCGTACCTTAGTTTGTGGGTGAGTTGGTTTTAGGCTGCAGGGTCCCAGTTCTGCAATCAGCATTTGAGGGGCCTTTAGGAGCTACCTGGGAAAGGAGGAAAAGGAGAGATTATTAAACACAAGAGAGACAAAGGAGTAGGCTGCAGTTTGGCTACGGTGTAAGAGAGGGGGTGGAACAGGGGGCAAGGAGCGAGTGTCTGAGGGGAGAAAAAAAAAAATGGTGGGTGGTCGAAGAAATGCGTGGAGCAGATGTGGTGGAGTAGGCGGCAGGGGTCCAGGAAGCAAGAGAGTTCGGGGAAAGCAGACAAGAGAAGCCTAAGTGGCTGGAGGGGAAAAGGAGAACAGATTACACGGAAAGAAGCAAGAACAGAGAAAAAAAAGAATTGGGGAAAGAAACAGGTGCAGTCCATTTGCATGCAGTCAAAGGCAGGACACAGGTAGAAAAGAGAAAAAAAGAAATTCAGAATTCGCAAGTCGACTACAGCTAAATTAAATTATCTGTACTGGAGTGCAAAATTCAATAATCCTAGCAAGTATTAGTCGCTGTTATGTGGAATCGCCTAATTGACTCTAAAAATGTGGTATAGTCGCCATTTTTGTACTCGCGCTGTATTGATGCACTCGCTAATGTGACAGTCGCTATTCTGTAATCGCTATTTTTGAAGTCGCTATTTTAACGGGTAATGTTTCATCCTATAGACCAGACTTCCTGCAATAACCCTCATAAAACATAATTTTTTTTTTTTTGGTTCCCTTGCACCCCGGCTGGTCATTCCTTCGGATCCTCACACAGGCCCCCACCCCCCACTTATTGCCCCAAATTGCAGCCACCTGCAGGGGATCCCATATATCCCTCTCATCAGGTGGGTCCCTTCCTCTGAAGGGAATGTCCTTACCGAACTTCCAAATGGTCCTGGGTGCTGCAGGAGCAGCCATTGGAGTGGCTGGGAGCTCCGGTGGCAAGGGGCTGAAGAGACCGTATCAAGCGGCCAGGCGCCATTTTCCTCAGTGTTTCTCTCACGGAGACGTGCCATCCAGGATGTCAAGGCAGACGCTGACATCAGACATGCCTCCCTTAGGCAGTGGAGCCTAGACACACTGACGTTCTCCCAGCCTCCGCTAAGAGTCAGCAGGTGTCAGGCTCGTGTCCTCGAGAGAGGCGAGCAGTCAGTGGATGCTCAAGCCTTCTCTCCCAAGCCGCCATCAGACACCCCAGAGTCCATTCCCAAACCTGGGTTGTTGGCGCGGGATCCTTCTGCTGCGCCGGCGGGCCGGCCAAAATCATCTTTTTAATTAATTACCTTTTCTTTTCTGAAAAATGAAGGCGGAACATGCAATTATAACCTTGGTTTGTTCTTTAAAATGGGAGCAGCCAGAATGTAACAACAACATAATGAACAGTCAGGCTTTGTTTTGTTGAATTTTGTTGACCAGGTAAGCCCACTGGGCCTAGAAGTCCCTTTTTCAGGCGTGACTAGGGGGAAGGGGGGATACAGATGGTAAGCAACTGAAACTGAACCAGATTAAGCTGTTGGTGGTATTTTTAGTGAATGAGTGAAATTTGGCCAGGACACTGGGGAAATTCCCCTACTCTTTTTGATAAGTACCACGGGATCTTTAACATCCACCTGAACTACCACCAATCCAGGCAGATGGGACCTCGGTTTAACGTCTCATCCGAAAGATGGCACCTCAGAAGTGCAGCACCCCTCTCATGCTGCACTACAGTGTCAGTACTGGGATATTAACCCAAGTGCCAGATGTTGGAACTGAACCCACAGCCCTCTGATCTCCCGGCCTCAGAGGCGAGTGTGCTACCTACTGAGCCAGCTTTGTAGCCGTTTACTGGTTCTATTTTTTCTCTTGTTGTTTTAATATGTTTAAGTATCCCATTTAATGTCTGTTCTATTTTATAAAAATCTTATAAACAGTTTAAAAAAAATGATGGTCACTAAAAATTTTGATATGGCCAACAGATTTTGAAAACTAGAGGCCAAACTCACTAGCATCTCAAACTGATCTCACCCACCTTGGTCCTGCTGCACCTTCCAGGATTCCAGATATATTAAGGTCTGCTGCTCTTGCCTATTTTTCAAGCGCTTCCAATCACTCACGCAATTGCTTGTTCTCCTGTGAGCTTCAATACAGCTGCCAATGTCATGGTCAATCAGTTGTCCAGCTGCTCCATCATCAAGCTGTGCACTATGAGCTTCTAGACAGGCCAAGGTACATTCAGTGTTGTTATCCCTGCCCTAACAGATTTTACCAAGATCTCCATGGAGGCTCACTGCTCTGCTGGTCAGGTTTGCCAGCTTTTGTACTACTAGAGGCCAGCTGCTGCAGCAGCTGCGGCAGTTGTGATCATTTAGAGCTTCATCCTGATGTAGTTTTTAAGGTGTCCTAATGCAAATGATCTAAGACTCCAGATCTCTATAATCTACCTTGGTTAAGTAAGCAATAACCCAAGACAGGACACATGGTTCTGGTAAATTAATGCAGGCCACAGGTTCGCTGCGAGTTACAAGGCCAAAGGATGGGTGTTCTCCAGCACACAGGAAGTGCATTAATTCACCAGAACCCCCATGCCCTGGCGTTATTATTCTTATAAAAATGGATTAAATGTAAAAATAAAAACTTCAGTCATTGTATTGTGTTAAAAAGTGGTAAATTTATTGTGTATTGCTCTACAGCTTAAAGCATTTCCTTTAATGTGTTTTAACTATTAACTTTTAAGTTAAGTTTTTAACTTTTAAATGTCTTTAAGAGTTGAACTATTAACTTGTAAGGAATAAACATCAACTTTTAATTGCTATCATAACATTTTACCAGTTGCGTTAACCAAGCTTTACAGTTCATAAGTGTACTCTCTTGTTGTAATAGCTTAAGCACACCACTCCTCCCCAGATGTAAAGTTGTCTAGGTTAAAGCCTAGTATTTAAAGTTGCTGAGTTTCTAGGTTAATACTGTGTGCCTGGATAATGGTGCAGGTTTGGTTCGTGCTGCTGTCTACCATCACTTCCAGTACTATCATGTCACTCTTCAATTCAGGAAATTGTGATGTTCTAACCAAATTTTGGCCACAAGCTCTCAGACACTGCGTCACTGAAGGTCTGGACATCTCCTCGGTAGCAGCTCTCAATGTCTGTGGAGTTCCAGGTTTCGGCGGTTCTGTCTCTCTCGGTTTCAGGGACTGAAATGCTGATGTGCTGGGTTGCTGTAGTGAGATTTCCAGCGGGGTGGTGCCGGGCTGCAACAGTGATGTTAGGTGTGTCTGTCAGTGCTGTTCCATGAGGTAAGCAACCGACTCCATTTCTGGCAATACATACTGGAAGCACTCCAATAGTTTTTAAGATGGTCTCACACTGATGGCCAGTCACGATCATAATTTCGTGAGATGCCAACTTTGCCTCAGATAGGATATGGACAATGGTACTTCTTATTGAATGGTTGGCATACCACTGTGTCAGTCTAGCCTACTGGTTGTCTGCTGTACCAAATATCCTGTTTATCCAGTACAAATTGCATGGTTTCCTGGGGTGCGTGTACAGTGATGGGCATTTGCTCATGTACTTAAACAGTTAAACAGGGCATGCTGGATTACTGTCACTGGTGAACAAGAAAAAAAACACACAGACTCTCATTTATGTTATTGTGGTCTGCTGTGAACATTAACAGTTGATGCCAGAAATTCATTGCTACTGTCATCCATTTTAACCGTAAAAGATTCTCTGGTCAGTTCGCAGACACCTTCATGGCCACAGCAGGCCAGGCCTAGTTGGATCTCAAACCAAAGGCGGCAAACTAGGCCTGGTGCTGCATCGAAGGATAAGGTGTCTGACTGCCACCATTTCACTAAATCAGCATAGCTGATTCTTGGGTGGTGTGCTGCGTGATCATTTCCCACATACTGAAACTGTTAAAAACTGCAACAAAGACACTGTTCACCAGTTTGAACAGAGGGCCAGTAGAGATGTTAAACTGCCATTTTTTTGCCGTGTTAGTTAAAACCTGATCCAACCTAGCACGAGGATAGCAGGCTGCTGACAGTGTACTGCTTCCCCTCAGATGCACAAACTGACCCACAGAAGCAACGGAGGACTGTCCACAGGTTCTCAGGTGAGATTTCTTAACAGTTCAGTTTGATTTATGGCTAATAACTGGTCCCCAAACATTCTGATAGCCTAGGCTTGATATTTTGGGGTATTTTCTCATCTTTTGTTTTAAAAGGTTAAGCTCCCCATTAAATAAACTGAAGGTGTCGATTTACGGTCCTGGTTTCACTATTTTCTTTGTTGGCGGCTCATTCTCTGAAAAACATTTATTTAGCCATTCGTCTACAATTAGATTTTCAAAAAGGCAGAAATATATTGCCATTAAGTCGCTCATTTTATTTCTCTGCAGTTTGAAGCCTCAAGTAGCTGGTGCGACAAAAAAATGGCTGCCTAAATGTTTTGAATTTCCCTCTCTCTAGTGTAAGGGATACTGTTTGGTTGTTGGTCCAGTCAACAAAGATGCCAAATTGTTTGGTGCCCAAAGTGTGGATTACTTAACAGTCAGGTGATGCCATTAGGTCAATGAGGTTTTAAATTTTTACCAACTCATTTTATAACTAGGATCAGGTAAAGTGCAAAACAAAAAATAACTCATTGTAGTAATATTGTCTCTTCTCAGCTATCCATCAGTGAGATTTACAAAAAGCATCATCTTCCTGGCTTAAGTGATGCACCCGAGCCAGAACTTCATGCTAATATTAGAACTTGGAATCAAAGTTCAAATTCTGCACAGTGGTCAAGCTACCTAGACTGTTCTACCGTCAGATCTGGTCCTATAGCTAGGGGAATTGTGCACACTAAAACTAACTAAATGGCTACCAGAAAGTAGCATTATTTTTTTTTTCAAACAATGCAGACAATATAAATAATTGATCATATTATGGCATTTGCCAAGGAACTGCAATATGGAATGCTCGAGCAACCTAAGAAAATAACTGATTCATGTGAACCTATTTTCAGGTTCTGGAAGAGGAGGCAGGGTCGGGAACTGTATTTCTCATTGAAAGGATCCTGGGGAGGGGGAATTTACTATGGCGGTAATTTCTTTCTTCAAACAGCAAGAATCTATCAATACTGCTTTACAATACGCAGACTCTCCAGCAGTATCTTGGGAAGATGGGTCCAGAACCTATCTAGAAAAAAGGTTCTGCAAGACAGCAGTTCCAAAGCTGGCATCCCTACTGGACTGTGTGTCCAGGCAGTAGTGCTTTGTGAAGGTGTATACTGTTTTCCATGTAGCTGCTTTACACATGTCTAGAAGACGAATGCTCCTTGTATCTGCCACAGAAGCAGAGGTACCCCTTGTGGAATGTGCCCTTCAGCCTCTGGGAGGCATTTTGCCAGCTTTTTCATAACAGAACTTTATACAGACGACTATCCAACAAGAGAGAGAGTTCTCCCAGCTTCTGGTTCACCACTGCTCACCTCGACATAGGTTTAAAACAAAACAAAAGTGGTGTACCCTGGTAAGAACTACCTTCTCCATGTGGGAAGATTGTATGTAGTTTGAATCTGTACACAGGGCTAGAAATTCGTTTTAAAAAGTGGTGTACTGCACGGATTACCAGTTCCCCAGATTTGGTATTCCGTCCCAGAAAATGGTATGCCACTCCCCGTTTTTTGTATACCTGCTAGAAAATGTCACCAACCATCAGTACATCGTTGTCTGACTAAATAAAAAGGTAATAAAAGGCAAAAACTAAGTTCTAAAATTCTCCATTCATTTATTTTTCTACATCTTTTTTCTCTTTTCACCTTGTAGGTAAGGTGTGGAACTTCCACTTTATTCTGTGCATGTACAGAAAGAGTGATGCACAGAATGAAAAATATAGCACAGTCAGGCATTATATACATTTTTTTCAAAGTGCTTTTGTAGCACTGACTGACAGCAATCTCATCACAGTTGATATTCATTTCACAAGCAGCAAAACACAAAGTCTGTCTGAAATCCATGGCAGAGTATAGACACACACACTACATAATAATGTGATGCAATTTAACCCAAAAATGCAGCACAAAACCCTGGGCAGTCATTTTGCTTTCAGTGATGACAGTGAGCTGATGCACAGCTGAAATGTTCAAGCAGCAACTGACATTCATTGATGACTGAGTATCTTTTTGTCTTCCGGTTTTCTGTCTACCCCATCAAGATGATGCTATGAAAACATCTGGCTAGTTTAAACAGAAGCTCGTGATTCAGTTAATCTGACATGATTTGTTACAGCACCGTGACAGTATGTGACAGTTTTATTACCATGACATGACCAATTGGCCAGGTTTTACAAATTTAAACACCCTGCTCCTAAATTGTGATAAATTTTTATAATTTTTACATGAAATCCAATTTGACAAGAATGATACTGTACCATTTGTTGTCTAATTTTTGCTGTGCTGAGTGGTCCAATAAGCCACGTTTCCTTGTCGGTGCGTGGACTCTCCATGATTATTTTATTGGGAGTCAGGGCTATACTAAGAAGGGAAGAAAAATGCTGAAGACTGAATGATGCTCTGTTCACATACCCAAATTTGGACTACTTGGTCCTCAGCTGCCTACCTCAGATACATTCCAGGCACATTTAAATTAGTAAGATAAAACAGTACCTCATTGGTGGTGTATTTTCAGCTGCCTCACCAACTTGTAATTGACTGATGACTGTGCTACTAGGACTGACTTTCTGTGCTGCTGATCGACAAGTTAGCATTAGTCTACGTTGCCATGTCTGTTATAACAAAACTGAAATTAGTATAACAAGGACTGAGAGAGCTCACAGATTTGACAAATTAGACCGTACTAATCAACCTACATGACTTGTAAATCTGGTGGCACTGTGACCAGGCAAAATTATTTTTGCCACCAAAAACCTGGAGTGACACTAACTAAGTCGAACTGATTGCAGATAGCAATATTAACTGTTTTGTAGGAAAAATTAGGACATTTAGTCCAAGCAGGATTCAACAGTCGGGTGGCAAAGAAAGGCCAAACCTTAAAAGTGGAGGACATGATCACAACAGATTCATGTCATCATCATGGGAGTACTCAGTGATGCAAGAATCCCCCCTCTCCCCACAGTTAACAGTTTCCTACGAACTAGTAGTACTAGGGCACAACACTGACATGGGAGTACACACAAGTTCTTCATCAGCTATAACATGAGAATCATCAGACAAAAGTTTTTCAGAATAAAGTTTCAGATATTAAAGATTCATCTAAATCTACTTCCGAGTCTGAGCTGTGTGCCTCTCCTTCCTCCTGCTCATTGCTTTGTTTTTTGTTCCGTGGACCATATGGCTGCAGAGAAGGCCTTTTTTTTCTGTCTACCGCTTTTTAACTAGTACTCAACGACTGGAACTGGATCAAATTCCTGTTCACATGGTGTATGTAACGAGATCCTTATTAAGTCTATTAGGCTGTCCTTTCCTAATGAACTTCGCCAATCGGATTTTATTCTTTTCATTAGGCTAAACCCACGTTCACAAACAGCTGTACTTGCTGGTAGAATACGAATTAAGGTTACTAGTCCCAAAATGTTGTGGCATTTGTCTTGGCAAGCCTGATGAATATCTGGCCACTTTGCTTCTACAGCATTGGCGTACCTTTTTGTGGGGTGGGGGGACAAACATGTAATACCCTGATCTGATCTGCAGCCTGACAGTATTGAGAATTTGCTGATAGTTAGTGGCAGAAGAAGAAAAATCACCTTCTCTTTATGTGATTTTTTTAGTTTGGTCCACACTGCTATACACGTCTGGATCTGTGTTCTGTTCGGACTCTTCTGAACTCCTCTATGACACCAGCTACTGCGTCCTCCACATAATCTGAAACAAACTGGAAAAAACTGTCTCACCTTCCACCTCACTAAGCTGAAGATGATTCTCCCAGTGCCACCCAGTC